>OX381712.1:72786122-74009405 GCA_947462335.1 Harmothoe impar | reverse complement strand
TTCCTAATATTGGCCCTATGGTTTATTATGTAACTTAGATTTGAGTGTAGACCAAGGATCTGCAAGGAGAAGAAAGGTTACTATAAAGAGGAATTTCTGAACTGAGCTATCCCTGCAAACAAAATCTCAAGCAGAACTCCTGCCATTCTCATGTCAAAACTTGAGAACTCTAGAACGTTTACAAATTGGAAATTTTCTTTTGTCGTATTCCGTCATTTCTTGTAGTAAAACTCACGAAATACAGGTCTTCATTCTATTTGTGGAATTTCTGGTTCTTTGCAAAAGTAAAACTCTGGAAATACATGTCACCATTGAATATGTCACTAGGGACGTTCATTATTCTCAAGAATCTCCTGTGTCTATCTTGCGTGGGCAGCTTGGGCATTTCCTGGGAATTACACATGTTTCTTACTTGTGTCATTCTTGAGTTCTGTTTGGAGGGATGGCTCAGAATGATGGAGCCGCTCCGAGCAGCTCATAACATACCAGCATGCAGACCTCTGTGTGGTCCACATCACAAAACAATCGCATGCGCCTGTGGAATCTTGCATATTTTTAGATGTCGATAGCTCTGATCATGTCCTCGTACGTCGCCCATGCGGTCCTCACACAAAGTGATGACGTCACAGATGCGCGTACACAACAGGTATTGAACCGTTTTAATTTTGATCCCCCCCACACAGAGGCTTTGCCAGTTTTGCCCCCCCCCCCAACGAGATTATATGCATTTAAGCTGTATAACAGCATATAAAGATTTATCATATTTATATTGTATATAACTACTGTAAAGGCCATCAGAATTAACTTGTCACTACAGCAAGAATTTGTCGAATATCATGTGAATGAATAAAATCCTTTCAAACAAAAAAAGACACAAAAAAACAAGAGGGCCGGTTTATCATTATGACCTCCCCCTCACCCCCTAAATTCTATACAAAGCCCCCCCCCCCCGCTCGCATGACTTACACACCACCTAGTGTGTATAAACAGCACTGATACTGCCCCCCCCCCCCCCCCCCCATACACAGTTTTTGCGAAAGCATGCAGGACAGTGGCAATGTCCTTCTAAAATGCCACCGGTCCAGCAGATTCACAGGTGTAGCAGGACTGAATGTCCAGTCACATTTTGGGCTTTTCTGAACTAGAAGAATTCAGTCGGGCTTCTAAAGCTGACATATTTACATCAATATACTGTGTAAAGCTATATCTATTCTGATTTGGCCATAAATGATTACAATTAAATTGCATTTTCAATAGACAAAACTATGTGGCAATGCGGTCCTCCAAAAATGTAGCCGGTCTTTCTACATTGAAAATTTGCAGGACCGAATGTCCTGTGAGATGAAAAAGCTTTTGCAAAGACTGCATACACCTAACCACTTCTTTAGTAGCACTACACCTGACCCCCCCCCCCTCCCACTCAACCCGTTACCACGCACAGAGCCTCCCAGCATACAAGCAGTGCACACAATGACCGTTCTGCACCATAAAGTGGCGCCATCCATTCTATATCAAACACTCTCTGTATCACCAAGGCCATCTTTATCCACTGTTGGACAATGCCTCTTTAATTTCTTAACTAGGCTTGAGTCATCACCAATAATCTGCTAGGAGATTGACTCTGGGTAAAGATTTAAATCCAGCAGAGAGGCCTCTTGGTCACTTCCTCTGCTGCAGAATGCACAATGAGATCCAGCACAGCCGACCACAACTCCTGCCTCCCTTCTCCTGCAACAGCAGCAGCAGCAGCACTCTCCAAGCACAATCTCCACACCTACAGCACCACAGTGAACCACTGCAATATCTGCTTGGAGAGCAGTGCTCCAGAAGCCATGATTCAGCAACAGGAGTGAGACCCGGATGCTGCAGCTTGTTTTGCTGTCTGTATACAGGACTCCCATCCCCGTGCTAACTCCTGTGTGGGTAGAGGGTGAGGAGGGAGGCCAGGGGAGGTGAGGCTGTGTGTGAGGGAGGAGTACACCCCAGCCTGTAGCCCTGGAGGAGGGGGACATGGACCAGTGTCTGCCTCACCCTGGAGGAGCACTTGTCAACATGACAGACAGAGACAGTGGTGTGTAGTAGTAGTGGTGCAGTGGTAGGGTAGTGGCAGCAGCAGGCGGCATACTCTCACTGACTGCTCGTACATGGATGCATGACACCAGCTCACACTGTCTGACTGCAGCCTATATGGTATGGGTATGGACCACTAAATTCGACATGGCGAGATGGCCTTTTCTTAAAATCGACATTTGACATGGAGCTTAGTGACATGAGGAAAAAAATAAGTGACATGACACAGGGTGCTTCTTAAAATCGACATGGGACAAGACATGTTCTTAGCAGCGACATGGGAGATGGGAATTTAAGCGACAGGCGACATAGCTATTTCTTAAAATCGACATGGGACATGGGGACCCCCCATGCAGACCCCCTACGGTGTAGTATAGAGGAGCCTGCATGACACCAGCATAGAGCACCACACAGTGTGAGTACCTTTGACCCTTTCATGATGCCTCAACAAGCTTCATGCTCATTTGATGCACCAGTGCAGCGCTAGCGAGTGACTCACCAGCGCTGCATTGGTGCATGATACTGACCCCATAAGGTCGACTTGATGCTTGAATGCTGCACTGTTGAGTTACTTGCCAGGGCTACATTCATGCATCATGACGATCAAGGGCATGATGCATGAATGCAGGCCTGGTGAGTTACTCACCAGGGCTGCATTCCTGCATCATGACAACCAAGGACATGATGCATTAAAGGGTTAATGACAGCATGATGCCTCAAGCTCCATGCTCATCATGATGCACCAATGCAGCGTTAGCGTGTGACTCAGTAGCTCTGTATTGGTGCATCATGCTGACCTCATAGGGTCCCCGCTACACCATGTCTTTGGGCTACAGTCAGTGTGTGCTGACACTGACTGACTGCTCGTACATGGTGGAGTAGGGACACACTGCATGACACCACACACACAGAAAGGTGAGAGTCTTTGTCGCTAAAACTACCCTCACCTGAGGGTCAGGCACTGAGTCATTGTCGCTAAAACTACCCTCACCTGAGTCTCAGGTGAGGTAGTTTTAGCGACAATGACTCTCACTTTTCTGAGGTTGCAGCTCAGGATCACACAGTGTGAGTTTATACAGCTCTTTAATGACAGTATGATGCACCAATGCAGCGCTGGCGAGTAACTCGCCTGCATAGCGCTGCATAGCATGGTGCATCAAGCTGACCTCATGAGGTTGGAAAAATGCATGAATGCAGTACTGATGAGGTACTCGCCTGGGCTGCCTCATGACGATTGCGCACCACTCTGTATTCAAATGGTTAGTTATTATAGCTGAGTAGCTCTATAGGATATTATCACTGACTACATACTGCTCCCATTGTGTTGCTCAGAGGTGGGCAGCTCAGCATGGGAGACTAAATGTACTGCATGTATACAGAGAGTGACACAGTGTAAGTAGTGTAGGCAGAGTGGGGACACATGGGGACCGGGCAGTGGCCATGTGAGTAGCATAGGGAAAGGGGCGATAGGTGCTGGCTAGTATACATATATATATATGGGCAGTAACGGTTATACAATAAATGTACATGTACATGTAAGGAAAGGTGGAGAGGGGGCATAAAAATGTAGGGAAAGGGGGGATAGGCACTGGCTATATATATATATATATATATATATATATATATATATATATATATATATATATATATATATATATATATATATATAGTAGAGAGGTGGGGCAAGGGGGTAAAGGGAAAGGGGGTAATAGCTGGCTGTGTCTCACGACCTTGGGCCAATGTTTTTGTCTCTGACTGGGTGCCAGCTCTGACCGGTTGCCAGCTCTGACCGGGTGCCAGCTCTGACCGGCCTGAATAAAAACGGGTTATTTAGGGCAGATGATGATAAAAATGGACAACTAATGACTAGTTTAGATAGTTATAACATCCATTAACCTTTTCAGCCAAATTCTATCTCCATCTGCCCTAAATAACCCGATTTTATTCAGGCCGGTCAGAGCTGGCACCCGGTCAGAGCTGGCACCCGGTCAGAGACAAAAACATTGGCCCAAGGTCGTGAGACACAGCCAGCTGCCAACAGGGTCTGTGTGATGCTCGAATGCAGTCTGGGTGGGTTACTCGCTTAAAGACGCACTGAGTCTGTGACCTAACCCTACCGAGTTTAGCACGCAAATGACGTCGTGGGGTCAGTGCGCCTTTAATCACAGGCTTACTTTTAATGCATCCAAGCACTTTCTCATAATAATAATAAAATCTGTTCTTTTCGCGTTTCAGATCCATTCTGATGACAATTACCGGCTTCCCACTACTTCTTGAGGAGTCCATTTACTTATATAAAAAGAGGATAGCACAGTTCTGAATGTACACAAGTATCCGGATGAAGCACCTCTATGACTGCCTGACCAGGGGCAGGGTGATGACCCGAGACCTGACATCACACACATACACACTTACACTATAGTCTTAGTTGTGTAGGTCCTAAAGTTATGGGCCGTAGGCGCATGGAAATGTTGACACTGAAATGATCCAACTTAACTTGAGTCTAATGGTTGCTCACACTACTACTGGTGCTGCTACTAATATACAGACCATCCAGTCCCAAGCAGGGACTGTGAATAGGTGTCATATTGTCCACCATTTTAACAGGATTTTCTACCAATAATTTCTCACTGGTATAGCCTTGGAATGCAGAATACCTGTGATAACTTATCTAGCATGTGGCAGTAATGAATATCCCAGAGGACTTATATGGACATATGAGCCTTATAATCATCATTTTGGCACTGTCGTGTGTTTAGACTGTGTGTCTTCAAAATTCTCAGTGTTGTATTTTTCTACTGCAGTATAATTTTGCCCAAATTTCCCAGCCCTGCTACTATATGAGACTTGGCTCTTCTCACCTCCTTCTCAATTGTGTGGCCACCCCATGTGAGACGGCTGACCGCCAGGACCTAACATTGGCATGTGAAGCATACATTGGCATGTGAAGCTTACATTGGCATGTGAAGCCACCAGGACCTCACATTGACATGTGAAGTTTACATTGACATGTGAAGCATACATTGGCATGTGAAGCCACCAAGACCTCACATTGACATGTGAAGCATACATTGACATGTGAAGCATACATTGACATGTGAAGCTTACATTGGCATGTGAAGCCACCAGGACCTCACATTGACATGTGAAGTTTACATTGACATGTGAAGCTTACATTGGCATGTGAAGCCACCAGGACCTCACATTGACATGTGAAGCATACATTGGCATGTGAAGCCACCAGGACCTCACATTGACATGTGAAGCATACATTGGCATGTGAAGCCACCAGGACCTCACATTGACATGTGAAGCATACATTGGCATGTGAAGCCACCAGGACCTCACATTGACATGTGAAGCTAACATCGTTATGTGAAGCCACCACCCATCAGCTAACTATGGGTAACAAGGGCCTGTCCCCTGACTACCGCTGTCGCTGTACCCCTCAGGACGGGGGCACGTCCCCGGTGGGACCCAAGGAGGGGGGCCTCAACCCGTACCTACTGGAGACGTTACTGGAGGAGTCGTGCGGGCCGCTACCCCCCGCCGTGCACGCTGCCTGTATGCGGGCTGCGGTACACTCCGGGCAGGGGCTGGTGGACAAGGTGCTACAGAGAGGGGTGGACCCCAATGTCAGATGGTGAGTGGGATCTTACAACAGGCTTAAAGTGACATGTCATGTGTTACCTACTGTATTTAATTTCATTCCATAGAATTCAGCCTGGATATAATTCAACGAATTAATAGATTATGGTTCAATTTACTACCTTTGGAGTGTATGCTATAATTCCCCCATTGAAATTACACTGTAAAATACTATACGCTGGCCACATCTGACCCTGTAATTTGGCTTTTATTCCCCTATGGTTGACATTATATCGTCTTTATCCTCCAAATGTGTACCAAAATTTGGGACAAAGTTAAGTAAGATATAGAATATGGGAAACAAATTCGGACCATCACACTTTTAACTGACCAGTATGCTTGACTGATCGTTGTAGCATACATATCAATTTATAAGAAAACACCATCCTATTTTCATGATGGGTTCCATCTATAGCCTTGGTAATGATAACCAAGGTTCTGACATTATTGGTTAATCATGTGTCATTGGAAGGTAGCACAGTAGGCCTGTCTCCCGCAGCCTATGACGTCACCTTTCGGTCAGGTGCTACATTGTTTAAGCCTTGAGGGTAGCACCAAACGACCTTTATGAAGTTATAATTGGCATATATGGAAATGTACAACATCATGATATTATGTTGGACACTTTAGTGGGGCTATTGAGTGCTACTTGGCGAGAGAAGTCTACAAGGAATGGCAAGAGAAATCTACAAGGGGCATCACAGAAGTTCACCAAGATATTGATATTATATTACAAATTTCCCTCAGTATACAGAACTGTATCATCTGCATGCAGGAGCATATTACATTTAAACCTTAGACTGAGCAGATTTACATATTATATTGCTATAGCCGGCAAAAAACCTGCTGGTCCAGCAGACAGGCTGTTACTGCCGGCCCATATGGCCGGCTGTAATCTAGGGATCCTTGCCTACATGGTCATTTTTTACGGCTTGTAAATCGGACCATTATTAATGTTTCTACAGTGTAAAACAGAAAGCTTGAATATTTTCTGTAATATTCTTCAGTAATTTACATATTGAAATGATGAATATCATTGTAACATACAGAGGGACCCTATTCATATGTCCCTATCAGTAGAAACACCTGCTTTATACTAAATTCTTAAATAACGAGATTGCATGCCAGTACCCAGGCCTGCACAAATGAAGCCGGGCCTGCAAGAAAATATTTCTGCAGGCCCAAATGTCCTGCATGGTGTAAAAGTTTTCGTATCGACTGTAAATAGCAAACGTCCTGGCATGGACTCTTGTGGTACTCCATGGGTAATATCCAATCGTAGAGAGTGATAATTATTGGCAATTGTTTCTCAGGCTCTGTTGACAGATAGTGCTCAAACAATTTAACAATCTGAGGAGAGAAACCATATTTGGCCAATTTAACTAGTAATTTGAATGGTATCAAAAGCCTTACGATAATCCATGTAATACAAAAGTTGAGTGACTCAAAGAAATCTTGGACACTTTTTGTATCCTCAATATTATCAGACAATTTCTGAATAATATCAGACAATTTCTTTCTAAAAATGTACCTGTGAACGTCATCTTAAAATGATCGTTGTAGCATTTTTGAGAACAATTTAACTTTATTTGGCGCTTTTTTAAATCAACAGTTACATAAATTCCTTCGATATAATGAATCGGGTATCCATACAGTCATTCTTGATTCAATATGAGATATGCATTTTGTTATTAAATTACAAATAAATAATCTTAATTCCTGGGAAATAGACAATTTTCATATAATGTATGAGTACCGGTAAATGGCTTTAATCCAATGTATACGCATGTTAGAAACATTTTATATTGTACTTCGCCAAACAAGTAAGGATGGAATTTCAGCGTAGCTGATGTTATATTCCACCCCTTTTTAGTAATAAAAACACATGTTAATCCAAAGTTTTAGTAACAATTAAATCAGATATAAGTACCTTTATAGAATACTCTTCACAATATATTTTCAAAATTTACATACCGTACCACCAAACGTATAGTGATCATATGTAGTATATTTTGATTTGCTCAACGTCAAACAATGACAAATAGGTCCATGTCATGTCTATATCTTACATCTAGAATCTGACATTTTCATAAACATTTTTTTGGTTTTTCGGAATCGAGCTCACTAAGAGCTCCTTCATTTTTATCTTAAATTGTACTAGATTATCAATACTCTTGTACATATTATCCAGATTGTTCCAGGATTTGGCTACAAAGACAGTTAATGATTTTTCATAAGCAGTAGATTTAATATCAAAATAATGTAATTGTACAAATTGACTTTGTCTGGTGTGGCGACATTTCTTCTTGCAAAATTTATCTATTTCAGATCTTTTAAAGCCCAAAATTCTAGCATGAAAAAGGCGACGCTCCCCCAACGTTGGCAGCTTGGCTTCTTGATGTACATAAGTAGTAGAACTTAAGACGGGTAACTTAAGACAGTGCTTTAAACATCTATTTTGAATACGTTGGAGTTCAGATAATAATAGCATACATATCAGTTTAAAAGAAACACTCTTCAGAGGAAACCTTTTCACCATTGAACAGAGCTAGGTATATTCCTTACATTTGCAGGTTTGAGAGGGCCCAGATGGGTAAGTCCCCTAGTGGCAGCGGTCTGCACCTGGCCACAGCGCGAGACGACCAGGAGGTCATCACGCTCCTCCTCAAGAACTCGGCCGACATTAACCTCAAGAACCACTACGGTGAGTCAGCAGTTTATGGGGACACCAGAACCGATATACCGACATTTTTAGAATTCTGATTATTGCATTGACAAAACCATCATATCACCCTTTGAATTACAGGAAGTCCACTAATTTGCTTTTCTAAAACTGTAAGAAGTGTGTGAATATTTCATGTCGATAAGTATTTCCCCTATATATAAAACGGCATTAGTTGGCACCAGCGAAACATCCCACTGAAATAGCATTGAGGGGTCGCCAGGAACAGATAAACCAAAAGAGGCTATATAGGCCTATGTACTTTTTTCAAAGGTAACTCGAGTTTTGCTTTGATTGTACTTCAAATAATATTTAGAGGAGCCCGCATATAACAAGTGTTCTCCCTATCAGATCAATTCTCATAATCTAATTGTATTTAAAAGAAAAACGATATATCATACACATATTCTCGCAGAGACTGCCTGGCAACAATAAGAAGAACATTTTACAGAAATCCGCCATTTTTTTGGCACTTAGAATGGCCTTGATATAAGGCCATTAAAGAAAATTCGGGACCAAACACAACGTAATAACACAGTAAATACCCACCTTACCATCCCCTTAAAATGTTATATCAAAATTAATCCTGATACTGGAGATGTAGTGGCTTAAACTTTTGAACCAAGTCACCCCCCCCCCCCCACCTTCCGTAAGAATATGTTTGGAGAATGATGTTGTCACACACACACGCGGCAGGTTGGTAGGGACGCATCTCCATGACAACATCGCCAAGGGCCATCTGGGGCAGTGGGATGCAGCTATGTTCCCGCGCCGGTCTGGGGTTTGTTGTGCCGTGTAGGTCCCCCCTGTGGCATCCTGCTTTGCTGGGATGCCTTAATACTTTGTATTTTAAGTGATAACAAACTCTGAATCTTGTTTGATCGACCCTCAGTGTATTGCATAACCCACACGTGATGAGCAGACAATTCCCAGACGCTTAGTACACATGTATCACTACAGGTGGCGCCCTAATAGCGGCAGCGTCCGTGATAGGCTTTTCCCGCCCTTGCTACAGCAGTAGCGGCGTCCTACGACCCCCCCTCCCCCCATGCAACAGGGTGCCTACCCCAGTAGGGTAGGCCATAATTTGGGCCAATATTGCGCACCTGGGTTATATCACGCATTTTTTTTATCTATGACGTCACAGAGAAGGAAAATGATTAAAGAAAAATGTAAAGCATTATCGGTAAAAGCACAGAATACAACCATTGAAAGAAAGTACATTTTAAGCATTTCTTCTGCCTTTTAAGTTTTATGGGCTACTGAAATGGCTAGGCCATGTGCGTGCTATCTGTGGTCCATGGTCTTTTTTATTCAAAATCCCAGTCGCCGAAGGCGCTGGTTAGTTGTAAAATTGTTTCCTTTTGCAGATGTGTACTATTTGAGGAAAATTACTTTGGATTGCGTAGAAACTGGAACCAAATATGCCTCGTTCTATTCTAAAAGTATTAGGAAGGAAATAAAACAGATGAAAATATCCCTTTGCAGGGGGATATTACCTATATGTTGTAATGTTGTAATATCAAATGAATTAAAATACCATACCTGTACTCCCAGCGCTAATACAAGACCAGTGCTCTGTTAAGACCAGGCCCTTTATCCCGACGGTACAGTAGTAGAGAAATCAAGACCAAAATAGTGATAATTGAAATGAATTAATGTGACATAAATGCCCTCCTTAGGTGATTCGGCAGTGTGCATGGCAGCCTCCACCTCGCATTTCACAGCCTTTAAATCATTAAAATTGATGATTTAACCACTTTAAAAAGCTTTTTCAGATCAATTTATGGACATTTTGATGAATATTGTTAACAATGACATGGAATAAACACAAAGGAGCACTCACACAGTTCCCAACTGAGGGTTTTTTCACTGGCTTTGCCTCCTGGAATAACCCTCAGTGGGGAATTATACTTGTGAACCTTGGCCTATATATTTGACAAATCGAGACCAAAATAGTGATAAGTGATGAATCTTGTATGTGTAGAACATGTACAAAGTGTAGTTATTGAAGAAAGAACACAGAATATGATGTAGATTGTTCACCGGCCGGAAGTAGAGTCCCGTCACTTGTTTCCACGTTTATTCACCAGCGATGTTACCCGGTCCATTTCCCGCGTCACAACACATCTCCCTTCGTAAAACACGATACGCAGTATTGTTATACAGATATAAAACATCTAGTAGAACTCTGAAATGAACTCAAATACAACAATCTTTGTCGATGTTAGACAAACATGAAATACAGTATACAATTTAATTACTTATAAGTGTCCTTTGTCCTTTAGTCTGTGTAGTTTGTAGTATATGATTTATAGTCATAGTTATTCAGTCTCTGAGGAGCTTATCTTGTATACACTCCTTTCCTCTGAGTATATTTGTCTGGAGCAGCCGGGCGAACTCTGCGCTGCTGTACCTGTTGTGCACGGCGTGCACCAGCATCACTGAAATCACACTGTACCTTAGAAACTCTTGTATAGTTCCATTTCTCCCCATCTATGATAACACAATTACCTTGAATGTCTGTAACTCTTCTTGGTACCAAACAACCCATATCCCCTTTTAAAATAGGATCCCTGATTTTGACCTGATCCCCAACACAAATATTGTGAACCTGTATTTTAGGCCTGTATGTAGCTTGATAACGCTGAACTTTGTCTTTTTGGATTGTCTGACTTTCAAAGTCATGTCCTGTGGTCTCTTGCAGTTTGTTCACCGTACTACTGTAGATACCACCAGTGCCACCCTGTGTATGACGTACACTTTTACCCTTGGATGTGTCTTCCTCAGCGCTCAAAGTACTCTGAACAATACCTGGAATTGTATGTTGTAGGTGCCGCACTGGGACTGGTGCTTTTCGCACATCATGTTGAATGGAAGATGTATCGTCCCTGTGTTGTACATGTGGATCAGAGCATGCCACTGTATTACTCACTCCTCCTCCAAGTACACTTGTACACTGGTCGGTGACCTGTGGAGGAGTCTGGAGGACTGGCTGCATTTGTGTAGAGTCAAGTAAAACAGATAATTTTCCTTGCGTCGGCCAACCTAGAATGGCGGTTCCCCTCTCTGACACATACACCTTCTCTAAGGCGAACCGCCCATTGTGCTCTATGGTAGCCATGAAGTAGCCTAGCATCGGAATTGGTGCGCCTCCGTACCCACTTGGGCGAATATCGCTTTCCTGCAGTTCATAGTGCGAATATAGGCCCAAGTACAATGGCTCTGGAATGATTGTAAACATGGAACCAGAGTCCACGAGGACACGCACGGAAATACCTTGTATGAGTATAGTGCACCTTGGCATCGGAGTTGTACCCATTGAACTCACACTATACACCATCTCCTGAAAGTCTCCATCAATCTGATTCACTTTTTCATTTGACCCTGTAGGTTGACTGTACTTTGTTCTCTCTGGATGGATTCCTGAATCTGTAAACTTGCTGTCCATCCTACTTACATGTAGAGAAGCACTCTCTAGTCTCCTGGCAATCTGAATGGCTTGCTCTAGATCTAGGTCTTCTTCCGAATAGAGTCTCTCCCTAATTGTATGACTACTGATCTTCTCTATGAGCTGATCACACACAGCCTCATCCAGAAAAGCACCAAAGTCACAAGTACACGCTAGGTCCCTGAGAGCAGCAACATATTCACTGATTGTCTCATCTGGCAATTGTCTTCTGTCTCTAAAGATTGCCCTCTCTGACCTTTTATGCTTTGAAGATTTGAACTCCTTTTCCAATTTTAATTTGGCCTTTGCCAAGCCGGAAGTTCCTGCAGGGTAACTTGTAAGTTCCTTCAACTTAGTGTATCTCCTCTGACCTTCAACACCCAAATAATGTAGTAGGATGCATACCTTTCGCTTCATGGGCACTTTGTCAATGTCTGGGGAAGCATCTAGAAAATTGTCAAATAATCCAATCCACTCCTCCCATGGAATTGGCGGCCTCCCTGGCACATCTAGAAACTTTGGAATAGGGTCTAGGGGAATGTAAACAGCAGCCATGATAACTGTAAAATGTACAGTATAAAATGTACTTGTAAAATGTACTCATAAAACGACCAGTAGGGCCTAGCGGAGCCTGTAGTAGTATATGTCTAGTGAGCACCAGAATTTTACATGTAGTCGTATCGTACTCGTACTGTACTGCCTATGGACTTCTGTATTATACATGTATTCACTCTGCGAAAAACCGCACTAAGCCTGTGTGTAGTGATGTAGGCCTACTCTGTATACTGCCTGTTGTGAGTCCCTTGGAGAGTGTCAGGGTGTCTGTTACACTCAGTCACAGTCCGTGTATCTGGAACCGCCGATGGGACACAGAACTGCAGAAAAGCTGCAGAGGCGGGTGTAGAGGTCGTGTTATAGATCAGCACAGACTATAGGCCGTCCCATTCACTGGACAATCCAATATAGGCAGTTGTATTCTGTAGACATGCAGGGGTAATTGGCAGGAATCTGTGTAGAAATGTAGCTCAGCCTACCTGAAGGCAGCACAATTAGTAGGGATAATGTAGAGCGACTCACAACAGACTTAATTAAACTTGAAGTAAGCCTGCAGGTGTGGTCACTGTAGCATAGCCTGTAGGCCTAGACATGACTTTTCTCACATACCAAAGTACACTGTCCATTTCGATTTCACCAGCAACATTCAGGTACAGTATAATGCCTATTGAACTGTCACTTGTAGGCTAGATGTATGTAGCCCTGTAGATCTACCACCTGTACACTGTAGTCGTATAGAGTATTGTAGATCAACCACCTGTACACTGTAGTCGTATGGAGTATTGTAGATCTACCACCTGTACACTGTGGTCGTATAGAGCACTGTGGTCGATCTAGTAGGGCCGACACTGCGATTTGAACCAGAAGTGGCAGCCATAAGTTTGAATGTACATGCCCGTAGTGTACTAGCAATAAGTACTGTCAATGAGTGTGTGAACGATATTGGAGGGGAAATCAGTGGCACTTCAAACCCCAGAATTTGGGTCGAATCCAGCCTGACATGATTAAAACTGACCTCCCAGCAATGCTCCAGCGTAGATTCGTCTTCCTCGTCGCCATTTGATGTATCTTGTATGTGTAGAACATGTACAAAGTGTAGTTATTGAAGAAAGAACACAGAATATGATGTAGATCGTTCACCGGCCGGAAGTAGAGTCCCGTCACTTGTTTCCACGTTTATTCACCAGCGATGTTACCCGGTCCATTTCCCGCGTCACAACAATAAGCAAAATTATAATAAATCCTGCGCTAGTCCACACACATAATAATAACGATAACAACACAAACATAGTCTGATGATGGTTTGGCGTTTTTTACTAATTAACCAGCATGATCCCATGCATACCGGGTAAGGACAATAATATATTTCTTTTAAATTCGACAGGTGTATGCAAGCTTATGAGGACTCCTTTGTCTCGCAGCAAATAAGCGTGCGAGCAGGTACATGATCAGTCCGGCAGGTGGCGACAGTCTCTTAGTATTTATAGCGCCATAATGCTGTACATTAATGTCCACAATAAATGTGATATCATGCCCTCCGTAGGTGAGTCGGCGGTGCACGTGGCGGCCTCTACCTCCAGTACCACCATGCTACTGTTACTGCTGGAAGACAAGAACCTCAAGTGTCTCAACGACACCAGCAAACGGAGGCGTAAGGAGAACGACGACCGGCTCTTTGTGGGGTGGGTAATATAACCATATCTACCCTCTATTATTGACTCAGGGTTACCCTGAGTCTTGTGCGACGGGTTACAGTGGCTCTCTCAGCCTAAAATTTAAAACAGCTGTCATTCCTTCAAAATTGGAGCTTTTTCTCTCAATTTTGTGTCATTAGATGCGTTACAATGTTGTCCTTCCTATGTAGTCGCGCTTTAATCCATTTTCAAATGCTCCCCCCTGAAAAGCATGATTTTAATTTTGTGTCGAAAATGGTGGTAATTTACTTCAGCATAGAGCCCTATGGGAGCCTGTAGATATTGAACGGGCTCAGTGCTATCTCTATGGGAGAGGGTTATCTCCAGTGACACTACAGGGGTGAGACGGTTTTTTTCAGACATTCTGACAGCTCTAACCTTAGGGTAATTGACTGGGGGTTACTTTGGGAATGTTTAATGCATGGTAATTTTGTATTGTGTGTGATATTGAACATGTCAGTTGGGGAGGGGGCACTTGATGGGAGGGGGTCCTCATGCCCCCTGTTGATTAAAAAAAAAAGAATTCATGTCACCATATCAAATTTCTTTTTTGCCATGTTAAGACCTTAATAAGCATTTAGGATGAGACGTTTTTCATCAGACCAAAATGGCTTAGGAACAGATATGTGGACAAAGCTTGTGTATAGTAGGGTCTGTGTGTGGTGGTGTACAGGGGTAGGGGTATGCATGCACACTACACAATGCACACTACACATGCATCCTACACCTGTACACTACACATGCACACTACACATGTACACTACACATGCACACTATGCATGCACACTATGCCCACACACTTCTCATGCACACTACAGGCAACCACCCTGAGTCTTTTGTGATTAGGATCACACGCTCGATTTTTGTCATTAACTCAGGGTTGCTAACCCAGTGTAATATACAAAGTCTAATTTCCATTTTAAGACGTGTTTTTTTTTGACATAGGAGAATTCATGTCATTCAGTCAGTGTCTGACATAGACATTAAATAAGAAGAGAAATGGATAATCAAGATCGGGGGGACAGATAATCAGGTCCGGGAAATGGAGCAAAACCCTCCCCAGAGCCGTTATTTACACCAGTGTTAATTTTCACAACGCAGGTAGGTGTGAAAACACTGCAGGGCTCACTGCCTACTGGGTGAAGTGGAGGAGCACAGAGGGAAAGTCTATAGAAAAAGCTTATTTATATGTGATTTCATGGCAATCCCATGTATGATTCACTATCCCCCATGTATGATTCAAGAGCATATATTTACACCAGTGTTAATTTTCACAACGCAGGTAGGTGTGAAAACACTGCAGGGCTAGAATTAGCAACGGTTTTGCTTGTAGCATAAACACTACAGGGCTAAAATTAGCAACGGTTTTCTTATAACCCATTTGCTGAATTTTCTATCAATTTGCTATGGTTTCCCTTCATTTCCCGGACCTGATAATATCTTCAATAATGTGATAATGGTTAAGGAACACAGTTTACACTCTTAGTACAAAAATAGAGATTCTGGTATGCAGCAACTGACTAATGGTATGTTGTGGCTCACTCAAAGTAGCACAGTGGTTGACTCATGGTACTTATGAAGAAAAATCACACATCTTAGGTAATGGAAGCCTATTAGGCCTCATGGACATGAATATGTGACCTTATTGACTTGAAGTCAGGTCTGTGAGGGGACCTCTGCCCCTCTCCACTCCGACCACTAGGCAGGTCTGTGAGGGGACCTCTGCCCCTCTCCACTCCGACCACTAGGCAGGTCTGTGAGGGGACCTCTGCCCCTCTCCACTCCGACCACTAGGCAGGTCTGTGAGGGGACCTCTGCCCCTCTCCACTCCGACCACTAGTCAGGTCTGTGAGGGGACCTCCGTCCTTTGAACTCCGACCACTAGGCAGGTCTGTGAGGGGACCTCTGCCCCTCTCCACTCCGACCACTGGACAGGTCTGTGAGGGGACCTCTGCCCCTCTCCACTCCGACCACTAGGCAGGTCTGTGAGGGGACCTCTGCCCCTCTCCACTCCGACCACTAGGCAGGTCTGTGAGGGGACCTCTGCCCCTCTCCACTCCGACCACTAGGCAGGTCTGTGAGGGGACCTCTGCCCCTCTCCACTCCGACCACTAGGCAGGTCTGTGAGGGGACCTCTGCACCTCTCCACTCCGACCACTGGACAGGTGAGGGATGGGGGGCTCTGTTGCTCTCCACTCCGACCACTGGAGAGGTGGGGGAGGGGGGCTCTGTCGCTCTCCACTCCGACCACTGGAGAGGTGGGGGAGGGGGGCTCTGTCGCTCTCCACCCGACCACTGGAGAGGTGGGGGAGGGGGGCTCTGTCGCTCTCCACTCCGACCACTGGAGAGGTGGGGGAGGGGGGCTCTGTCGCTCTCCACTCCGACCACTGGAGAGGTGGGGGAGGGGGGCTCTGTCGCTCTCCACTCCGACCACTGGAGAGGTGGGGGAGGGGGGCTCTGTCGCTCTCCACTCCGACCACTGGAGAGGTGGGGGAGGGGGGCTCTGTCGCTCTCCACTCCGACCACTGGAGAGGTGGGGGAGGGGGGCTCTGTCGCTCTCCACTCCGACCACTGGAGAGGTGGGGGAGGGGGGCTCTGTCGCTCTCCACTCCGACCACTGGAGAGGTGGGGGAGGGGGGCTCTGTCGCTCTCCACTCCGACCACTGGAGAGGTGGGGGAGGGGGGCTCTGTCGCTCTCCACTCCGACCACTGGAGAGGTGGGGGAGGGGGGCTCTGTCGCTCTCCACCCGACCACTGGAGAGGTGGGGGAGGGGGGCTCTGTCGCTCTCCACTCCGACCACTGGAGAGGTGGGGGAGGGGGGCTCTGTCGCTCTCCACTCCGACCACTGGAGAGGTGGGGGAGGGGGGCTCTGTCGCTCTCCACTCCGACCACTGGAGAGGTGGGGGAGGGGGGCTCTGTCGCTCTCCACTCCGACCACTGGAGAGGTGGGGGAGGGGGGCTCTGTCGCTCTCCACTCCGACCACTGGAGAGGTGGGGGAGGGGGGCTCTGTCGCTCTCCACTCCGACCACTGGAGAGGTGGGGGAGGGGGGCTCTGTCGCTCTCCACTCCGACCACTGGAGAGGTGGGGGAGGGGGGCTCTGTCGCTCTCCACTCCGACCACTGGAGAGGTGGGGGAGGGGGGCTCTGTCGCTCTCCACTCCGACCACTGGAGAGGTGGGGGAGGGGGGCTCTGTCGCTCTCCACTCCGACCACTGGAGAGGTGGGGGAGGGGGGCTCTGTCGCTCTCCACCCGACCACTGGAGAGGTGGGGGAGGGGGGCTCTGTCGCTCTCCACTCCGACCACTGGAGAGGTGGGGGAGGGGGGCTCTGTCGCTCTCCACTCCGACCACTGGAGAGGTGGGGGAGGGGGGCTCTGTCGCTCTCCACTCCGACCACTGGAGAGGTGGGGGAGGGGGGCTCTGTCGCTCTCCACTCCGACCACTGGAGAGGTGGGGGAGGGGGGCTCTGTCGCTCTCCACTCCGACCACTGGAGAGGTGGGGGAGGGGGGCTCTGTCGCTCTCCACTCCGACCACTGGAGAGGTGGGGGAGGGGGGCTCTGTCGCTCTCCACCCGACCACTGGAGAGGTGGGGGAGGGGGGCTCTGTCGCTCTCCACTCCGACCACTGGACAGGTGAGGGAGGAAGGGGGGGGGGAGTAGACCATATATACATGTATAATGCAGCCCCTCTCTTTGATATTTCCACGGAGCCAAACCCGGAGCAGTGGACTATAAAATGGTCTAAGGCGGAGGGAGGGGTTTCTGTCGCTCTTCACTACCACAACTGGATAGGTGGGGGGGGGGGGTCTCTGTCCCTTTCCACTCCATGCCAATCCTTCCGGGGAATGTATCAACCATAGGGTCGGCATGATGCTTAAAAACAACACTGACAAAACAAAGAAATAATAATGGCATTGTATGATGGTTGGCAAACAATTATAAGAAACAATAACTTCCATATATATCTGCATAGCATTGACTCCCCCCAGTGCGACCACCCCACTATTGCGACCACTTTTAGATAGTCCCAAGGGTGGTCGCAATAGAGGGAGTTGACTGTATAGTATATAAGCCGTACCCCAAGTTTTGGTCAACCTTATAAGCTGCACTGGCGATCTGACTCACGTATTAGCTGTGGCTTGTATGCAAGGTTTTATGGTACTGTAAAACCTTGCACATAAGCCTAACTTTCTTAGAAGTCCCTGGTAAAAACTCTTGACTTGTATTAGTCGCACCTCTAAATTTGGCCTAAGGTTATAAGTCACAAGTAGTGGCATAATCCTTCTGGTGGCCCCTAGAGCCTCCTGGTGGCCCGTAAGGCCTTTATGTGTCCCCCTGCTTTCTCTCATTTTGTCAGCTTTATCAAGCAGCGTCTGGGGGCGGGGGTCAGGCGAGGGGTTAGTGGTACCCAGTGGGCAAACTTCAGTTGATCCAATGTTGATTCAATGTGTGTAGCAACATGATATCAACAGTTGATACAGGGTTGTCATTATGTTGATATTGATGAGGTCATCAACGTTGATCATTCATCATAAGTGGTTCAACATTGATGTGACCATTGTAAATCAACAACCAATAAACATGATAAAATGATTTACATTGATTTGATATTGACTGCTGATGCATAATTTGAGATACAGTATTCCTTTAATTTATATATTTTCATTACAACATTCCCCCATCCCCATTTCTCCAAAATTAAATGCTAATTCTAGCACTATCCAGGGTAGGGGTACATGAATGACCTCTGATAATCACGCGGTATTCACATCCATTTCAAACTGACCTGGTCATGACTAAGGCTTTATCCATCATTCTTAGCAACATAAAGGGTGTCTTACTGAAACCATGCATGTATTCTTGTCATTTAATTCCTAATGTCAACCGCATGCACACACCATAGTTGTCAATGAAAATGAATGACATTGTGATCAATTGTACACATTGATAGGAAAATAAGAGCTTACAATTAGGGAAAATTGATGTAGCATGGGGATAGAAATGCCAAGGAGTAGGTTGTGGAGGCACCTAGTGGGAAAGGTGGGAAAACCTATGGTTGATTCAAAGTTGATATCCAAACATTGAGTCAATGTTGAAACAGGTGTTCGTTGACAACGTTGAAACTGCAGCATTGCATCAATGTTGAAAACAGGTTGATCTACCCTGTAACCCTATATCAACCAGTTTTCAACGTTGAATCAAGGTTTTGTGCCCACTGGGTATGACTGGATATTGACAAACCATATCGAGTATAACTCTAATTTTGACTATTATCTTGCTGTTTGACCTTGAGAAGGATTAGCTTGACCTTGTTAAAAGGTCACTTTTTCAATATGAACTGTCAAGATATTTTAGTTCAACACACCTACAGCATATATATAAGAAGCCTAGCTAATTTATTTCTCAAAAATGCCCAATTAAATGAATTTCATGGTGATTTTGTTTTGGTTCGACCTTGACCTTTTACCTCTAATCATGCTACCACGCTCCTTTATAAAGGGTCAATTCTAGAGCTAGTAAATGGGGTCTACTAAGAAATTTAAGATGTCTATTGACTGAATATGGGCAAAATATATCAGATATAACTGTAATTTTGTCCAATATTTTGATATTTGACCTTGAGAAAGATTCCTTGACCTCAGCTCAAGGTCATCCCCTTAATATGAAGTGTTAGACTATTGATGTTCGACACATCCACTAAATATTGGAGGCCTAGCTACTTTATCTTTTGAATTATACTCAATTAATTGAGATTTCATGGTAATTAGGTCTTAGGCTTGATCTTGACCTTTGACCTATGATCACAAAGAGACCTATGATCACAAAGATCACTAGGTATAACTCAAATCTTGACCATTATTTGGAGCTTTGACTTTGATAAAGATGAGCTTGGCCCAAGGTCATCTCCTCAATATATAGACAGAGCTGCACGCTAAAGTGACTGAGTCAGTGGTTATGTCACGAGGGGTGCCTGGCACCCCAAGTGACATAACCACTGACGAGGTGACTTTTAAGTGACGCTCTGTATTTATTTCAGGGTTTATCAATGTAAAATAGTTATGTAGTCTATGTTAGTTTACTTCCACGGCATTTGTTTACTTCCGCGGCATTTGTTTACTTCCGTCGGCCGCCATTTTGGATCTCGCACTGGTCACGTGACCCTCGGTGGCCTAGCGACGCTATGGCCACCCCATGGCGACCACTGGGAGCGTGCAATACGGCTAGAGCGTGCAATACGGCTGAGGGTTATTGCACGCTTCACTCGCATACGGCACTCCCATTCCTTTAACATTGACAGTCCATTTTCACCATGAAATAAGAACTGTTAGGCTATTGATGTTCAACACATCCACTAAATATTGGAGGCCTAGTTAATTTACCTTCTGAAATAAACTCAATTTATTAATATTTCCTGGTAATTAGGTTTTGGGTTTGAGCTTGACCTTTGACCTCTAATGACACCTTGATTACTACCACACCTTATTATAAAAGGTCAAATCTTGAGCTAGTATATAGGGTCTACTAAGAAATCAACTATAGTCCTCCTGAGATTGATATTGCCTGAATATGGACAAACTATATCAGGTAAAACTCTAATTTTGACCATTTTTTCATGTTTGACCTTGAAAAATATGACCTTGACCATCAACTTGACCTGTAGAACTATTTTAGTTTCATACACCCACAAAATATTGGAGACCTAGCTATATTATCTTCTGAAGTATGCTCAATTCATTGAAATTTCATTGAGATTTCATAGGATTTCGGTTTGAGGATGACCTTGACCTTTGACCTCTGATTACACATTGATGGCTACCACGCCCCGACTGCTACCCTACAGAAAAATGATCCCCAGACATATAGCTTTCAAAAAAATGGCATGAACCTTGGTGCCTCAAAATGGTACCCACTTACCTCCTGGCTCATGGACTAATAACAAAGAAACTGTCTTGTACCGTATCATCGACATATACTGCTCACTTTTCCACCTACAAAACTTTAATAGTAATCATCATTGATCCACAAGGGAGCATTTGTAGGTTTGGGGGATTGATGAATGGGGGGGGGGGATTTCAACCCCTCGGCAAAAGAGGAGGGGGAGTCCAAAAAGATTTCAACCCCTATGGGGGGGGGGGGGTTAACAACATGTCAACCCTTTTTCGTGAAATAAATTGTGTGCTACTATAGTTCAAAGACAGTAGATCACAAATGTCAAGGGGGTTTGGCTAGAAAACGGGAAATGAAATCTTGCCCAGCGCGAGAGGTGAAAGAGACTTCGCAGGATATGCACAAGAGTTCTCGCAGACTGCGAGAAGTGAACAAGGTTTCGCAAGAGTTGCACTGGAGTTAAAATCACCTACACCGCCCTTCAGGTGACCAACACAGTGAAACAGAAACAGAGATACCATTGCTATTTACACTCTGATCGACTCGCTTTTAGGCAGAGATGTAAAGCAGCAGTTACGGGGTGCCAGGCTATGATGCCCACAGCCACCTGCTTCCCACAACCACCTACTTTCCCCAGCCACCTGCTCACCTACAGGCTAGAATTCGATTATGTATGTGAAAAGATCGAGCACTTACATATTACTGAGAAACTGAACTCTTTGCACTACCTAGGAGATTTTCAATTTGGTTACAGACAAGGAAGAGCCAAGGGTGATGCAATATTCCAGTACTTAGATGACTTGTATGATAATCGTGAGAGAGGACACATTACTGCTTCTTGTACATTGATTTAAAAAAGGCTTTTGACAGTGTAGATCATGGTCATTCAATGGGCATAATAAAAACATTAGGCTTGGACAAACAGATGGACAATTGGCTGAGCAGTTATTTGCAAGATAGGCGTCAGTATACTAAGATTGGTGAATATTGTTCAGGAGTGCAGAAGGTTGGCTACGGGGTACCCCAGGGCTCCGTGCTGGGCCTGTTATTATTTATGTTTATAACATTGCATCCAGTATAAAAAACTGTAAGTTCAAAATGTATGCTGATGATCTTGTACTTTATATGTCCAGCAATAAACCTGAAACTGTTGCCAAATGACTGCAGGAAGATATTGATGCTGTACTAGGCTTCATTGATTGATAAAACGTCAAATAGTCATGCACACAGGATAATGAACCTTACCCCAAACCTTGTTCCTAATGCCTTGTTTTTATGTATATAAGAACTTAGAGAAAAAAACTCTGTGGGTCAATTTTTATCCCTAATTTTCCTGTGTCCGTCGATTATTAAAATGGCCTAAAAGGGCCGTGTCCCCATGTCGATTTTTACCCATGTAGAGGCATGAGAGTACCATATCTACATATACACAATCCCAGCCTACCCAGAGTCATCTGGGAGGTCACTCAAATGCTCAATCTTGTTATGTTGCAGGTGCACAGCCCTGGAGATGGCAGCCGGGTACCGCAGGGCGCCTTCTGTGGAGATCCTGCTCAGACACGGGGCCAAGATAGGCCGGGCGGTCGATACGTGTTGCGCTTTAGCCAATAAAGACGATGATGCAGATCTCATGAAGTTGCTCCTGTCTCAAGGGTTGGGTATCAATAATCATCGAGGGGCCAAGAAATCGACGCTTCTACACGAGGCCGCGGAGAAAGGCAACCCGAAGATTGTGAGCGCGCTCCTGGAGGCAGGAGCTAAGGTGAACTCACGCGACCGCTCACGGACAACACCGCTGATATACGCGATATGTCAGCAACAGTTTCTGGTCATCGAGCGGTTATTACGAGGCGGGGCCGAGGTGAACATGGCCGACACGAGACAGTACACCCCGCTGCACTGTGCTGCCCTCTATGGCCAGGTGCGGGTGATAGAGATGTTGCTGATACACGGGGCGCGGCTCAATGTCAAGGACAGGCGCTACCAGCTGATGCCGCATCACATGTGCATCACCAGCACCCACTCCAACCAGCTGGCGCTGCACGTGATGCTGCTCCATGATGCCCCCCTGGAGGCCTCCTCCCACATGGGCACCGCCCTCAAGCTGGCCTGGGAGGAGAACCAGGGCTCCCTGCACCCCTACCTCGCCCTGCTCGTCTCACACGGCGCCTGTGACGAGTACATCCTCACCCAACTCGGCCACGTCTACGTCACCGGCAAGGACTACTCCTGGCTGCCGGACATCCTCAAACTCATCCTCTACTCCGGCAACCACAACGGACAGCTCAAGAAACAATTAGATGCCATCCAGTCGTGGTTCTTTGCCGTAGACCACAAGTACTACCACTGGCTGGTGGAGGTGAGGAAGGTGCCGCTGGGGCTCAAGGTGCGGTGCCGGGTGGTCATACGGAGACTGTTGAGGCAGCGGGCGGGCGGCTTCTCGGTGTGGAAGGCCATCAAACAGACCAACCTGCCCTGGGTACTGCAGGACTACCTCAAGCTGTCTGACCTGTACAACCTGGACTGTGTGTCCAGGCACACCCAGGAGCCGGCAGCCAAACAGGACATCAGCACCTTCGTGTCTCCCTTTAAATAAGACACCACGCCCGCCTGTAACCTTATGAGGACTGCACAGTGCTTTACTGTGCCATGCTCTTTGTTGTCATCGTGATTTACTAATGCAGCAGCGGCGAGTAACTCGGCACTGCTTAGTGCATCATGGTGATGCTTCAGGAGCGTATCAACCCTGTAAGGTCTGTATGGTTCATCAATGCAGCACTGGCAAAGTGGGTGTCAGGCTTGCATCTTACCAACATAGGGTGGTAAAACACCATGCAGCCCTTAGAGGGCTAACAGTGCCATGTCACTTTGTCATATTGGTTTAACCCTGTGCTAACAGGGTTGCATTCAAGAGCCATGCTGACCCTATGGGGTTGCGACACTCGGAAAAGGGTTGGCATAATGCAACAAGGACAAATGTCATCTTTTAGCGACATGCTGTCCTTAAAGGGCTAAACTCTAACAAGGTGCCGACTTGTGATGCCATTAGGTTGTCCGTCAGTCGTTACATTGACGCCTGCTGTACAAGACATGCTTCTGCTGCTACATACATGTAATTATTGTGTCAATAAAGCTGACTATGCCAATAAAAAGTCTCCTCAACTATTATTTGATATCCAATGGGGCATGAAAAATGTACTGGTACATGAAAGACAGAAGTTTGTAAAATGTGAACATCTGAAGACATGTGTTTGAGGTAAAAAGATCTCAGGGAGAGTCTCAGACCTTGAGATGCAGGCTGTGGATAGCGGCACCCGTAGTGACGGCCAGAGTTTAAAAAAAGCAAAGAATAATTTCTGGACTCCCAAATAAGGGTCCGAACTGAATTCCGAAAAAAGCCATGTGACCGCCAAAGCATCCCAGAGACGCTCAGAGGGTAATGTTTCACAGCGGAATGCTAATAAAGCCGCTAATGGCGCCCGTAGTGACGGCCGGGGGGTAAAATAACAAGAAAAAAATTCTGGAGTCGCTAATAATGGTCCGATTTCAACTCTGAAAGAAGCTACGTGACCGCCAAAGCCTCCTGGAGAGGCTCAGTGGGTCACATTAAACAAGGGAATGCTAATAAAGCCGCTAAAGGCGCCCGTAGTGACGGCCGGGGGGTAAAATTAACAAGAAAACAATTCTGTAGTCACTAATAATGGTCCGATTTCAACTCTGAAAGAAGCCACGTGACCGCCAAAGCCTCCTGGAGAGGCTCAGTGGGTCACATTAAACAAGGGAATGCTAATAAAGCCGCTAAAGGCGCCCGTAGTGACGGCCGGGGGGTAAAAATAACAAGAAAAAAATTCTGGAGTCGCTAATAATGGTCCGATTTCAACTCTGAAAGAAGCCACGTGACCGCCAAAGCCTCCCGGAGAGGCTCAGCGGGTCACATTTAACAGTAGAACGCCAGTAAATGCGCTCCAGGCGGCCGTAATCACGGCCGGAGGGTGAAAAAACAAGAAAAAAATTCCCCACTCGCTAATAATGGTCCGATTTCAACTCTGAAAGAAGCCACGTGACCGCCATAGCCTCCCGGACAGGCTTAGGGGGTCTCATTTAACAGAAGAACGCCAGTAAATGCGCTCAAGGAGACCGTAGTCACGGCCGGGGGGTGAAAAAAACAAGAAAAAAATTCCCCACTCGCTAATAATGGTCCGATTTCAACTCTGAAAGAAGCGACGTGACCGCCCAAGCCTCCCGCAGAGGCTCAGCGGGTCATATTCAACGGGGGCATGCTAGTAAACGTGCTAGTGGCGTCAGTACGCACATCGCGATAAACGAAAATTAAATAATGCTCCGATTTTAGAAATTTGACCACCCACGCAAAGCCTGAATCACCCTGAACACCCCTGTGCTACTGTATTCCACCTTAGAGGCTTAGTAAATGCGTGGGAGACGTCCGAAGTTTGCGCGCACACAAACAGGAAGTGAATGAAAAATAAACATCCAACTCAAACTAAGCCACATTCTCAACTGACACACCTCTGGGCAATAATCAAACTTGTATCAAATCCCATCCCCACCCCCTACCAAGGCCCTTGTGGCCCACATGTATTTAATATATCAAACATTATTATCCACCAACCAGAAACAGCCTGGCATCTACTGCTGAGGACCAAGGTAAGCAATTCCAGTTCCTCTCTTTCACACCAGGGGGTGCCACCCCCTAAGGAGTTTCAATGCAAAACAACACATGCATGGTAAACCCACCACACAGTCACCCTCCCCGGCTCATTGGAGCACCTTGAGCATTGGGTTTTAATGGGAATCACAGGCCAAAGGAAACAATTACTGATGAATCTATTTGAAAAGAATAAAGAGCCTGGTTTATGAAGTTATTCACCTTGTGTCACGTTGCAGGTGCACAGCCCTGGAGATGGCAGCCGGGTACCGCAGGGCGCCTTCTGTGGAGATCCTGCTCAGACACGGGGCCAAGATAGGCCGGGCGGTCGATACGTGTTGCGCTTTAGCCAATAAAGACGATGATGCAGATCTCATGAAGTTGCTCCTGTCTCAAGGGTTGGGTATCAATAATCATCGAGGGGCAAAGAAATCGACGCTTCTACACGAGGCCGCGGAGAAAGGCAACCCGAAGATTGTGAGCGCGCTCCTGGAGGCAGGAGCTAAGGTGAACTCACGCGACCGCTCACGGACAACACCGCTGATATACGCGATATGTCAGCAACAGTTTCTGGTCATCGAGCGGTTATTACGAGGCGGGGCCGAGGTGAACATGGCCGACACGAGACAGTACACCCCGCTGCACTGTGCTGCCCTCTATGGCCAGGTGCGGGTGATAGAGATGTTGCTGATACACGGGGCGCGGCTCAATGTCAAGGACAGGCGCTACCAGCTGATGCCGCATCACATGTGCATCACCAGCACCCACTCCAACCAGCTGGCGCTGCACGTGATGCTGCTCCATGATGCCCCCCTCGAGGCCTCCTCCCACATGGGCACCGCCCTCAAGCTGGCCTGGGAGGAGAACCAGGGCTCCCTGCACCCCTACCTCGCCCTGCTCGTCTCACACGGCGCCTGTGACGAGTACATCCTCACCCAACTCGGCCACGTCTACGTCACCGGCAAGGACTACTCCTGGCTGCCGGACATCCTCAAACTCATCCTCTACTCCGGCAACCACAACGGACAGCTCAAGAAACAATTAGACGCCATCCAGTCGTGGTTCTTTGCCGTAGACCACAAGTACTACCACTGGCTGGTGGAGGTGAGGAAGGTGCCGCTGGGGCTCAAGGTGCGGTGCCGGGTGGTCATACGGAGACTGTTGAGGCAGCGGGCGGGCGGGTTCTCGGTGTGGAAGGCCATCAAACAGACCAACCTGCCCTGGGTACTGCAGGACTACCTCAAGCTGTCTGACCTGTACAACCTGGACTGTGTGTCCAGGCACGCCCAGGAGCCGGCAGCCAAACAGGACATCAGCACCTTCGTGTCTCCCTTTAAATAGCCACCACATTCGACTGCAACCCTTCAAACTGGATGACATGTCTTTAAAAGGAGACATTTGTCATCATCATGATGCACCAATGCAGCACTAATTCGCTGATGCTGCGCTGGTGCCACCTGATGACAAATGTCATCTTTTAGCGCCATCCGTCCTTGAAGGTCTCATGAGGTGCCGACTTGTGATGTCCTTCAGAGGTTGTCCGTCAGTTGTTACATTGACATTGCTGTACAAGACATGCTTCTGCTGCTACATACATGTAATTATTGTGTCAATAAAGCTGACTATGCCAAAAAAGTCTCCTCTACTATAATTGACTCAGGGTAAATCATCCCTGAGTATTATACGTCTACCAATCTTGCATTTTAAGACAATTTTGAGACATGGGAGAATGGTTGTCTTTCAGTTATTATTCGAGATAGACAAACGGGGAAAAAATGAAGAGATATGCAAGATCGGGGGACACAATTTTCCTTCAATTTTCAACTGCGATCTTTAACAATTTTTTTCTCTCTTTCGCTACTATGTAAATGTACGAGAAAAAATCTACCGCCGGCACCGGGCGCCCATAGACTCCAAGGTATTAATTCTTTGGGTGGAAGATAGAAATGGGATTATCAACCATTCTGGTGCTATTTCTCTCTTCTACTGCCAAACCGGGCAAAAACTGGGCATGTCCTGTGGTAACACCCTTGGAAACACATTTTAACTAGGGGCAATTGTTGTGGGTGAGGGTGAGGGTAAGGGTTAGGAAGTGTACAGGGGAAGGGGGAACGGGGGCGAGGGGACAGGGGATCGACGGCAAAGGCATGGACGCGTAGCACACGCTGGCCCGCAGCCGACCGACCCGGCGAAATGGAAATGGCGATGGTGTCGCTGCTGACGCTCCGATCGACTCGCTTTTTGGCAGAGACGTAAAACAGCAGTTACGCGCTGCCGGGCGCTGCTGGGCGCTGCCGCCCACAGCCACCTGCTCGCCCCCAGCCACCTGCTTTCCCACAGCCACCTGCTCACCTACAGCCACCACCTGGAATACGATTATATATGACTTCTAATATATGAAATTAGGGTAGCTTTTTCTGGCGATTACGATTCTGCCGTCAGAAATGAGAAATAACGTATGGTACTCAAATTAGATCACTCATTCGAATTCATTTCTGATGCCAGAATTGACCGATGAATGATTATAAGGGAGTACTATATCTAAGTACATAAGCTACATACCCCTGAGTCATCTGTGAGGCCACTCACACACTCAATTTTTTCATATCCAATGGGGCATGAAAAATGGACTGGTACATGAGAGAAAGAAGTTTGTAAGATGTCAACATCTGAAGACATCTGTTTGAGGTAAAAACAAGCTTAAAACAAGAATTGCGGTTTGTTGCCACGTAGATAAATGCCTCAGGCATCTAGGGGGGGGGGGGGGGTAGGTATGATTATAATCAACCTTAAGACCAAGGAAATGTGTGTTGCTAGGCAGATAAACAATTAGAATAGCTGCTGCTAGGCAACCAGCTGTCTTAGCAACAAACTAATAGATCCATTGAATTCCTTGGGTCCATATTAGTGGGGGTAGGTATGATTATAATAAACCTCAGAACCATGGAAATGTGTGTAGCTAGGCAGATAAACAATAAGAATAGCTGTTGCTAGGCAACCAGTTGTCTTAGCAACAAACTAATAGATCCATTGAATTCCTTAGGTCCATTTAAGGGGGGTAGGTATGATTATAATCATTCTCAGGGGTGTGGAAATGTGCGTTGCTAGGCAGATAAAGAATTAGGATAGCTGTTGCTAGGCAACCAGCTGTCCTAGTCCATTGATTCAGTTCTGATTGATAGAACATAGTGTAGTCGAGAGCTACTCACCAGTATGTCCTCTCACCAGCGAAGCACGTTGCGGACTAACGTTAGAAGTGCATGGGTACTTCCATCTCATGGACAACCGGAAATACATCAGGGTTGTCCGAGGTAAAATGGTCGTTGGCCTTTATCTACTTAATGAATTAAAAATAATATCAAGGTTTAAACTTTAGAACTTTATTAAAACAAATTCACACTCCAACGTTCAACAGATGTAAAGATAATGCTGCTAATGTTGTAAGGCCCCGGGAAATACTACTTTTGTCTTGTTTTATATTTTTCAATGTCTATCGCAGCCTTTCCTTGGGATTTCCACCTGGCCTTGATAGGGTCATAGTGAACATTTGGGATACATTTTACTTTATAAGGGCCTCATAGTGCTCTAAGGCCACACCAAATAAAAAAGTTGGTCTACAGATTTTCATTTTGATAATATGGTGCGAGCGAGCAAAATTTTATTTTTTTTATTCAATTTTTTTTTGTCTGCAGAAATCTGGCTTTCGATGTGGTGTGGCCTAATGTAAATACCGTAAAACCCCTCCTTTAAGACGACCCCACCTTTAAGACGACCCCCCAACTTCGGAAAAAAATTCGTCTTGTACAAAAAACATTTGAAAATCGATTTCACTTTTATCCTATATATAAAAACACCGCCTTTAAGACGACCCCCTAATTCTAGGGAAAAATCCGTGTTGTAGAGAAAAAAAACACCAAATAAAATCCGTCTTAAAGGCGGGGTTTTACGGTATTATGCCTGTCGTAATAGTAAACTCTCTAGGGCTGCACTCGTCTTGGCCCAGTTAAGAAAAGGGGAAAAAAGTGGATTATCCGGTAACATTATAATAACAGAGCATCATCAAAAGACGGAACAATATTTCTGTAGTTTGCAATTTCATGTGGCATCAACTACAACGACCAAATCAACATAAATTGTTACAATTTCATTTCCTGATCAATTCAAGTGTTTTGACACCGGGTGCTAGTGTACAGATGTATTTCAGTTACATAAACCTTCAATTTGTGCCAAAATAGCTAAGGAATCAACAGATTAAAGTTAATAGTTAACAATTGACATAAATCACAATATAAAGACTTGTAAAGAGCATGGCACAAAAAATAAAGATAAATGGCAAACTTAATATCCTGGTGCCAAAAACCGTTGTCCCCAAGGAAAAGATGATATCATACAGTTTTGAAATACAAAAGATATGCAAGTTATTTCCTATGATACTAGATACCCTATGGAAACTTTGGATTCCCTTGTTCAATCCCATCCTGGTAAAACAGTAAACCCTAGCCCAAAGTACCATCCCAATATCCCATGTCATTTTACAATCCAAAAAGGAAAAATTCCAATGTTTATGGCGTATAGCGCTTAAGGGAGTGTTCATTTATTAATTACAGGGGGGTGGTGAGATTTTGCGCGGAGGGTGAAAATCTTTTAGCCCCCCCCCCCCCTTGAGTGCGCGTGAAATGTTTCCCCCCCACGCCGAAGGTGGCGAAAATTTTTTGCCCACCCCCCCTTTGAACTATAGTAACGCGCTGGCTTTTTAGCTAAAAAGGGGCTAAATTTTTTTTACGCCCCCCCCTCAAGAGGGGTCAGAATGTTTTACAGCCCCCCCCCCCTCTCAGGAGGGGTCGGAAATTGTTATGCCCCCCCCCCGTAACTAGTAAATGAACACTCCCTAAGAATGCTATCAGCATTTCATTGATCATGACGACAAATCAACATGAACCTTAATTACTATGTATCACTGAGGTTTTATCACATACCCATCAGAGTCCTGAATGGATTTCACAGAGCAATTTAAGGCCACTCAAAAAAATAAAATGCTTTCTCATCACCGCGCGCATCATAAAAATCTGGTTTTGAGGAAAACTTTTTTTTTTTTTTGCCAAATTATGATGGAAAACCGGATAAAAATGAACAAAATACGTCACATTTGGTATCAAATTAAAGCTTATAATGCCAGCAATGCAGTGGTATAGACAACACTTACATTTTCTCCACTTTTAAAGCTCAATTAATTCTTGACCAATAAAATCTGAATTCTGGTTACAAAAAACGTAAATTCTCCTACTCATTTTGGCCTGCAAGTAAAGAAAAGAAAAAAAGAAAAAAAAAGCCTCCCTCATCAGATTTCTCAGACCTTGGTGATGAGAAACCACTTCTTTTTTTTTCGAGTGGCCTAACTATCCTGTTTTAAGGTCGGCCCATTAACTCATTTTAACGTGATATAACCATACCATTGCGAAATGCCACCGGGTATCTAAAGATGGCGGTCTTCTAAAACAGCTTGGGTTATAGGCGTCTTGAAATTTGTCTTAAGCACAATAGGATCTTGAATAAGCGCCTGTCTTGTATAAGCGCCGGGGGGAACATCCGGGCTATATTGAAAAGTGCCCTTGGCGCATTATAGCGATGGTACGGTATATAGACTAGAATCTGTCCTAACAGACCGGTCTCTCTACAAGCGTCTCACACGTGGTACAAGCCAATTTTCCAGTTACAGTTTTAACTATCATTCATCTGAGAAATAACTGACACAATTAATATCATAAATTTCTGCGGATAACACCCATTTCACGTATAACCCAGGATCTTGGGAAATGGTGCATTGCTCAAATAATTTTGAACCGACATTTTCTCAAAAAATGTAGAAAATAATGGACAAAATATGACAATTCTTTCTTTAACTGGCATCTACTGTAAATGTATATATTTTCGCGTGTATATATTCTCGCGAATTTTGCTAAAATGTGCATTTTCGCGTGTATTTAAATTCGCGAATTTCAAAACATTGTAGTACTATGACTACAGTGCATAAATTTTCACTCTGTACATATTTTCGCGGATTTTTTAAAATCGCAAAAAATATGTACAGCGCGAAAATATCTACGTTTACAGCAACTGACTTTTAAAGATTTTTAACTGACGGTTGGGAACCCTGGGTCCACCCCACACCAAGCACGTACAATAATAAGCATAGGGGGGGAATAAATCACATTCTTTGACAATTTTCAGTATGAGATAAAGACACATATTTGGCCACTTAAAATTGATTATCAGCTTTGCAGACAGCGACCGCATCCTTTCAAAAGGGCCGCATGGGTTCTTTTTTTTTATCCTTTCAGAAAAAAAAAGACCAAAAATAGCGCATGGATGAAAACACCAGCGATACAATTGCAATATTATCAATATCTCAGCTATTAATTAGCGTAGAAACGTAATTTAAAAGGCATATTAGACCTTATTTCTACATGCAGCGAACCAATGTTCTAGAAAAAATAAAAAGGCCCTCCTGCACCTCCAGAAAAAAGTAAAACAAACAAAAAAAAACCGCCCTCCCGCCCCTTTTTTCTTAAAAAGTGTCCGCAAAGCTGATAATTGACTTTAAGTGGCCTTAGTGTTTTTCTGTATGAGGGGAGTGTGGAACACATAAAGTACACCACCCTATCCCATGCTGTAAACGATGAGTGACAATCACAATATGTAAGGCCACCTAAAATCAATTATCAGCTTTGCGGACACTTTTTAGCAAAAAATGGTGCGGGAGGGTGCTTTTTTAGTTCTTTTGATGCACTTTTTTTCTGGGGGGGCGGGAGGGCCTTTTTCTTTTTTTCTAGAAAATTGATGGTTTGCCATTCGAAATTAAGTCTAAAACCCCTTTTAAATTAGGTTTCTACCCTTATTATCAGCTGAGATATTGATCATTTTACAACTTGTCTTAGGAATTTTTTTAGATGCGGCCATTTTAGGCCTTTTTTTTCTCAAAAGACGAAAAAAAGCACCCATGCAGCCCTTTTGAGAGGATGCGGGCGCTGTCCGCAAAGCTGATAATCAATTTTAAGTGGCCTAACAGAGGATACTATATAAGAATGCTATATACAGACATGAAGACCATGTGAAAGCATTATGTACAATGTACAAGGCATATAGACTATACCCCTGAAGGTAACACTAGAACGTCTTTGGTATCAAAAATATATTGCTCTAGTCCTTTGTATGCATATATATATATACAGCAGTATTTTCGAATAAAGGTCCCTGGATGGATTTAACTCAACCATTAACAATAGAATCGTCTTTGGCAGTCAGCGTTTCAGACTTACAGTACTATTTTCGCATGCACCAAAACACATGAATAATATTTGTCCCGACTGCAACGCACTAGTGGGGGTCATCTCGGGGGATCGTGGACGAGAAAATCTCTCCAATCTTAAAACGGCCAATCTTAAATACTAAACAAGATTCCAAACACCAGGTGGCACCACTGTATTATATCTGGCACAGTTGTCTATGTGTTTGATATCAGTTTCGAAAAAGACAAAAAAAGAGAAAGAGAAAAAAGGGGGTTCAGGGGCAGAGCTCCTGATATAATACAATATTACCAACAATAAATAAATAAGGGTCAAAAGAGTAAAAATGGGTGGCGCCACCTCATGTGAATCATGTATAGTGCTGTATTCAATCTTCTGTAGATAATCTTAAAATAATCTTAGATAAATCTAATTTAAGATTGGAAAGGTTTTCTTGTCCACTTTCGAATTGGAGTATGTCCCGACGAGCTACTGAAACACCCACTTTCCTGTACAGTGGTACCAGGGCGACTGCTTTAATGCACGGTGCCCTTTTATCGTAAGTAACTCACCCATGCTGCATTGGTGCATCATGCCCACACTCCGGGAGTGTATCAACTCCGCAGGGTCGGCATGATGCTTTAAGGCTGAAAGGGATATCAATAGTTCAGTTCACCGCGGGGAGTTCACCGCTTGGCTCGAGCAGGAAAGAAAATTCCTTTACTGTTTGAGGAAGCCATGATGCCTGAATGCATCGTGCAATTGGTCATCATGATGCATGAATGCAGCTCTGGCGAGTAACCCGCCAGTGCTACATTCAAGCATAAAGCCGACCCTACCGGGTTAAGACACTCCCAAAGGGTCAGCATGATGCACCAATGCAGCACTGGTGAGTTACTCGCCGGGGCTGCATTCTTGCATCATGATCACAAATATCTTTTAGCGACATGCCGGCTTTTACGGATTAATCACAGTTGAGTTCACCACGTGGGTCCAGCAGCAGAAAGTCCCCTAATATCGCCCAGAGAACAGAGTCTGTATAGAGATGGGCTCGTCCAGGTACACTACCCAGAATGCATCATTGTAGCATCGTACGGCTGCCCCGTCCACATGCTCCGCTCGGTGGTCCCCTTCCCTCGCGCCTGCCTCGTGCGTTACTACCTCCTGTAGGTCAAACCCAGTCTGTACTGCTTTACTGGCCGTAGTGTACCCCAGTGTGAGGTGAGCCCGGCTCCCCTCCCCCACCACCGGCCGGAACCGACTCGCTTCTACATCACAATCCGACGCCCCCGAGGAATATCCGGAATTATTCGTGGCACCGGAGTAGCTCGCAGCATTGTCTGTGAGTCTCTGTGCCCGAGGGCTGCTCCGCCAGTTCCGGGAGTCACTGCGGGAGTTTCCCCGAGGGTCGGCACGGAAGGCGCCCGGACCGTGCCGCCCCTCGTTGTCATCCTTCCCCCAGAGCGGCATCAGTTTGGGGCTGATGCGGATTCTGGCTCCCGCTGTCTTGTTGGTGAACACAAACCCAACCACCTGACACCGACAAACACAGATTGCACACCTTTTAATTAAATTATGAAGGCCACAGGAAATAAGTTTTATTCAATAATGTCCTCATCCAGAAGATTATGCTCATGTTAATTATAAGTGAATCTTCCCCTCCCTCTTTTTTTCATGAATTCATTTTGTACAATACTGTAGATTTACGGCACAAGTAATGTATGGAAGAAAAATGCATTTTCGAAAATATGGGGCATTTTTTTGGCCATACCAAATTTTTTGGTGTGGCCAAAGATATGTCTAACACTAGTCGTAGTTCAACATTCAATCACTAAGATGTGTGTAACAGTACTAGTGTTTATTTCATGCGGAGAAACCTTGAGCTTCTATGCTTAAGTACTAGAATGGTCGTTCTCCACACCTCCGTGGAGAAACTGATGCTCATTCTCCACGGGCTGTTTCTCCATGATGAGGTCTCTAAAATAGCTATGAAACCAATCTTTAAATATCGTTTTAAAATATAATTACATGAAATAAACACAGAGATCCACTCTAATCAGTCTGAATTCCTGGTTTCTCCACTTGTGATATCTTGGATCATATCACCGTCGGCTCCGCCTCCAAGATACCACTCGTGGAGAAACCTGTTATTCAGACAGATCATCGTGGACCTCTGTTTATATACCCCCCATGAGTACATGTATACCACTAGTATAGAGTCGTACCTCCAGTGTGAAGGCGCGTCCCATGGCCTCAGTCACGTGAGGTTGGTTGTGGTAGGCTGAGGCCGTGTGTGTACGCCCTCTGTTAGCGTAGAACGCCGTGCAGTGGAGACGGTCGGAACTACTGCCTTCCCGGCCATATACCGTCGTCATGCTGGGCGCTCCTGGAGTTACACGCAACAAAATGTTAAGTGATATTTACCCCTTTAAGGGCGGCATAATGCATTAATTACTGTATCATGCCCTCGGTCGTCATAATGCATGAATGCAGTTCTGGCAAGTAACATGCCGGTGCTGCATTTAAGTATCGTACTGACGGTCCAGGATTGATACCCTCCTGAAGGGTCCGCATGATGCACCAATGCAGCACTGGTGAGTAATTCGCCAGGGCTACATGGGTGCATCATGACGACAAATTCCCCCTTTTAGCAACATGCATCCTTAAAAGGTCAGAAGGGAAGTTTAAGGAATATTTCCACTTAAAATAGAAAAAAAAGTACAACGACAAAGTATTGCTCTCCAATCCCATAACTTTAATCAGGTACCCTCTGTTTTCTATCTGCAAATTTATTTAATTCTGGGCGCTCCTGGAGTTACACGCAACAAACTATAAAATGATATATAACAGGGAAATTCTAGGAATATCTAACACTCAAAATAGAAAACAAAATGTGCGTCGGCAAGCACTGGAGGTATTGATAGGGGGTTCCCATGTCCCCTGTGGATTTAAGAAGAAATGCCCATGTCCAATGTCATTCAGCCCAAAAAATACCCATGTCCAAAGTTGAAAGAAAGATCACCAGTAGCGGTGTTTATTTTAGAGTACCTGGTATAATGTTTAATTTAAAAACAATTTACAACAAAACTCTGATTTTAAATTGCATTATTCTTGGAATCATTGTTTTCGACAAAACTAATTTATTTCCAAAAGTTAACGTTTTAATTACTCACCGGTATTACATTCATACATCATGGCAATTAAAAGGAAAGAATGGCTGTGTGATTGACATCACAAATGACTGAGGGTCAGGGTGTTTAAGTGATTGAATTGATTGATTGCAAGATTGAAGGCGTAAATCATTGTCGTTTTGTAACTACCCCGGTAACTCTACAGATAAGATCTACAATGGCATAAAACCGTTTTAGTTTCGCCCAGAACCCATACAAATAACACAGGGGCTAGAAACCCTGAGTTAATACGGCCAACCGACCCTATCCAAGCAGGGCCGACTCTACGTTTTTTTATGCAATTTTCAAGAAATTTTTATATGTTTACACTTTTTTGGGGTCAATTTTAGGTTTACAAAAGTTTCGAAAAAATCTTCCCATTTTTACACTTTTTTGGGGTCAATTTTAGGGTATACATGTAAATTTTTTTTTTCAAAAAGTCTGACCTACCGACCCTAGCGTTTCTTCCCATGTTACCTGAAACAACCCCTTTTTTAATTTGGCCTAATGCGGTAAAGCACTATGGCCTCTCATGCGGTAAAGCACTATGGCCTCTCATGCGGTAAAGCACTATGGCCTCTCATGCGGTAAAGCACTATGGCCTCTCATGCGGTAAAGCACTATGGCCTCTCATGCGGTAAAGCACTATGCGGCCTCTCATGCTTCCACTCACCGTACGTATCGTTGATCCCGTTGATGACCGACCTAAACCCGGGGCAGGCTTCAAGCACCAGCTGGAAGTATCCGTCTGCGGCGGCCATGACAGCGTTACTATGGTAACCGTTGAGGAACCAGCCGTAGTACAGTGGGAGGCCCTCCTCGTAACTCTGCACCTGGAGGGTAAAAAGTTGTTCATTTATTACGTCTGCTATAACCGACAAAGTGATTCATTGGTTCATTTTTAATATATATTTCAGAATATATTGAAGATTTCATACATACATATTTTTTTTTGATTTATAATGATAAATACATATGAAGAGTCAAGTTATCATTGAAGGACTGGTTGGCCCATTATTGCCGCTGTATTTTATAAATGTTTTTTATGTTGGCGATAAAAACCTTTGAAATTGATTGAATTGAAATTGAATTATATAAAGCCCTTTTATGTGGGAATCGACCGCGGGAGCTCGTTTCCTGGGGCACACTGGTTGTGCGTCCCTAACAACACTGTTGGCGCAATTCTACCTCTCCAAATTTAGCTTTCAAAAAGAAACAAATGAATACCATAAAACGGGCTGCTGCTCGGCGTGAGCGTCGACAGCGTGGTCGGCGACGTGAGCGGCGGTTGTTCTTGGCCACCCATTTATGCTTCATACTGGTTGTACTTAGTTGAAGAATACAACACTCAGCACTTTACAATCTACGGAGGAACAGCTATGTCTACTTGGAAGACTGTGGCAGTGTGTTTCTATAGGTCAGGTACAAGACAGGAGACAGCAGATATAATCTGAATCACTATTTGACATCCTCCCTTCAAGTGAAATGATCTAAATCCTGTCGCAAAATGTCCAAGTCCTCAGGTATATTCCAGGTGCTCACTCTTCAGTGTGCACCGGCACCACAGCTGCGTCTCACCTAGGTGGCGCCCTTGTAGGTACTGCACTTCTAGTTTCAAAATGGTCGGAGACTCAAGGATAGGTCATTAATTCACAATAGGGGATGGAGTTCATTTTTCACCCCTTTCTCTTCAAGAGTATTTGACAATTTTCTGACCTCCCCGACCCACTCTTTGAACTATGGTAACGTGCTGCCTTTTTCGCCCGAAAGTGGCGAGCTTTAGGTCCCCCCCCCCCTGCTTTACTTATTATTTAGAGTGGCCCAATATTTTAAGACCAACCCTCCCTCGTTAAACATGTCCAGTCCCTTGTGGACCAGCTGTGACATCAGAATGTTAGGTGAAAACTGTCACACACCAAGCCCATGTACCTCTGATGAGGAGAATGACACCAAGCCAACAGGAGACTCTGTCCCTCATGGCTGATTGGCTGCTCAGTGGGCCGTGAAGTTTGCTGTAGGGTGGGTGGATGACCTGGTTTGTGCACACTTTGATTGGGTCATTACGTCTGATACCTTAAATTCCCGCGTACTACCCGCGGGTTGTACGCGAACCAAACTCAGCTTTCATTTGATACCAGACATGCACATACAGGTTGCGGGTTATACGAGGGTTTTTATCACTATAGAACAGTACTAAAATATGCATTTTCAGATCCAAAATCGGGTTATAAGATTCTCCTGAGTTGGGGTGCTGGTTATACACGAGATGCGGGTAATACGAGGGAATTTACGGTAATTACAATGTCTTACAATCATGCACTGAGAGCACTTTTGAAATCATATTCATTTTGTACAAACAAAAACATCATGGCTGCATTCGTGCATCATGCCGACCCTCAAGGTGTATCAACCCCACAGGGTCGGTATGATGTATAAATGATGCATTAATACCGGTTGGCATGATGCATCAATGCAGCCCTGGCAAGTTCCTTTTCCCTCAATAAGGTGGTGCAGATATGTTGTGGTCCCTGCTCCACAAGAGGAATCAAAATCTTATCCTTAGGCCCGACCAAAAAATAGATAAGATTTCCCTTGCCTCATTTTTTGAAAAGTTGAGATTTTTAGATATCGGGTAAGCCAATGATTGATCAGCAAATGGGACCAAGGTCGTCACATGTTACATTTAGACATGCCATGGGAGCGCCAAAAACCACTTACTTGATCAGTTCTGAGTGTATTACTAGCGGAGTATACAACACCATCCAACCTTCCTATTCTATATATTTCTTTTAATTGTTCCTAATTATGTTGGGATGATGTAAATCAGCAAATATTTATGCTGCTGTGGGTTTACTGGGCAATTTTGTTAGAGCTCATGTGAACTTTATCTTTAAAAGTCGCTCGCTCAACTTTTTCAGGTACAAAACCACAGACACAAAAAATCTTTAAAAATCTAAAATTAAATTTCCATTTTTTCTTGAATGGGGCAATATCACCACTCACACTTAACCACATAGTAGACTAGAACAGTACTAGAAATGTGAATGCGACACGCTTGGTGATTATGCCACTTTAAGTTAAATCTGCAGACCAATTTATCTTACTGGTGTGTGTAATGATACGCCATCTCCATCTAGTGGCTTGAACAGTATAGAGCCCCTGGCTACACTTACCCGGTGAGGACTTGAGAACCAGCAGGGCATCCTCGGATAGATCAGCCATTTTGGGAGCCAATCTTTGATGAATGTCTACATGTCAGTCATGACATGGATAAATCTCCCTTCATCTACACTACCAGCTACTTCATGGTTGCCTTATCATTATAGTGCCGCCTTACCTTTTTCCGTATGATGTCCTCGGGCACCCCGTGCTTGTTCCTGGCAGCCAGCTCCCGTGCGTCCTTCCTCCAGGGGGTGCGGGGCTCCACCGTCACCGTCGTGTAACCGTGCTCGGCGGCCATCTTGACGTAGTGCGCCATCTCCCACATCCTGACGTTGGTGTTGTCAATGACGACGACCGGGGCGCCGCGCCCACACGCTGACCGGGCTTTAGTCTGACACGACTCGTGCGCTATAGACAAACCGTCCTGCTGGAACCTGTGAGGGGGGAATACAATTTTTTTAACTACCAAGAAATGTCAGACCTAGATAAGTTTATCTCAGTTATGACAAACAGTGATGCTATTGTTATAAATGCACTTGCCAAATTTGTATACACTGCATTTACGAATGACAACAGCTAGTATAAGAACTTTACCTATATGCTATATACAATATCTTATGTAACAACTGTAGATAGGAGGTATATTCTCAGAACCCACATGTAGCATGTCTGTATGTTAAGTATGCTTGTGTATGAATGTGTGTATGTGTGCGAGTGGGTGTTTTGTATACTTGATAACTGTATTATTGACTCTATGTTTAAACTGTTTGATACATGTAGATATGTAGCACTTGGGCATAGTTGTAGAGTAGTAACATATACCGGTATATGCTGCATGTATGACACATAGGTCAATAATAACCTCCTTTGTTATCAATAAAAGATTATTTTTATTATTTAAAGGTGGTTCTCTACAGACTCCTTCTTGGTAGCATCTCCGCCGATTTGGGGATTTATGACGATTTATGACGAAGGAAAAAAATGAATTGTTTTAGCAAAGTATCAAGCACAGATTACTCCAGCCAATTACTGACATCTGTAGTCCTCCGCCCAGGCCCCTCGCCAGTACTTTTAACACCCTAACTGTGACACCCACCTATACGGGACTAGCACATCCTGGTACCTGAGGTAGTCGGGGCTAAACTCAATCTCCTTATCAGGCTAATCTCCTCTCTTCACACCTTGAACAAAGGGGCTGATAAGAAATTCTCCCATGATGCACTGCGTTGGAGTCGGGGGCCTAACCACAATGCATTGCTCTGAGCCAAGATGGCAGCCCCCATAGCCTAATGCGCTAGTCCTGTTATACCATCCGGCTGCAGAAAGTGGCCATGAGCCAAGCAGCAGACAGCGTGTGGGTACGTCTCCTGTAGCAGCCTCACCAGGGTCATCCCCCTTCAGTACCTGTCCCACCCACCCCTCCCCCAACACGCGGTACCCCTAACACAGCCTGGTACATACCTATAAGTACCGTCCGGCTGTAAGAAGTGGTCGTCAGCAGAGCAGCACACAGCCCCCGGGTACACCTCCTGTAGTAGCCGCACCAGGGTCACCCCCCTTCAGTACCTCCCCCACCCACCCCCTCCCCCCAGGTGCCGCCCACACAACACCTAACCCTCACCCCCGGTACCCCTAACACAGTGGTACATACCTATAAGTACCATCAGCCTGTAAGAAGTGGTCGTCAGCAGAGCAGCAGACAGCCCCCGGGTACACCTCCTGTAGTAGCCGCACCAGGGTGGACTTCCCAGACCCGGGCAGACCCCGCACCCCCCCCCCCCTCACCCCTAACTGGTACCCCTAACACAGTTGTACTCACCTATAAGTACCATCAGGCTGTAAGAAGTGGTCGTCAGCAGAGCAGCACACAGCCCCCGGGTACACCTCCTGTAGCAGCCTGACCAGGGTGGACTTCCCTGACCCAGGCAGACCCCGCAGCAGGAACATGACGTGGGAGCCGCTCACCAGCTGTACTGTAGGGGGGTGCAGCAGGAAGGGGAACTTAGCAGACCTCCGCATCTCCTGTAGGTGTCAGGTTAATTGATTGATAGTTAGGTAGTTAGATACAATGGTACTATAGGTGTAAATGTAGGAGGTAGGATCAGCTCACCAGCTGCATGGGGGGGGGGGGGGAGCAGGAAGGGGAACTTATATATTAGCGGACCGACGCATCTCCTGTAGGTGTCAGATATATTAGGTCACTATTCTTGAGAATCTCCTGTGCCTATCTTTTATACATCTCGTGCTTTAATACCAAAGAAATGCACGAGATACTTTCTTATGTCATTCTTGAGTTCTGTTTGGAGGAAACCTGTGTATAACCACTCCTGTAAGCAGGAGATGGAGGTATCCTTATATTGCTATTTCTTATACCGTAAAACCTCGGTTATAGGTCGATTTTTATTTGGAATTAATTTTTGCTATAGGTCGATTTTTCTTGCCAAAAGTCCAATTCGACCTATAGGTGGGGTTTTGAAAAATGGTAAACCATTTAACGAGCCAAAAAAAACTTTTCTTAATACTGGAAAACATACCTTTTTTTCTTAGATTATTATCCCTGTAAACCCAAATCTCTTTGTAGGGGGTTGTCTAAAGGGCAAGATACCAGAAATAAATAGTCATTTTGGCCTTGGGAAAAGCTTCTCTAGGGGGGTTTAGGGTGGGGTTTGCCCCCCCCCCCAAAAAAAAAAATCTCAAACTCCAATTCGACTTTTAAGTGGGGTTTTCCTAAAGTTCAATGTATTTTGCTATAGGTCGATTTTTCCCCTCAAAATTCCAATTCGACCTATAAGTGAGGTCGACCTAATAGGCGAGGTTTTACGGTACTTGCTGACTACTACCGGTATTTTGACAAACATGCTTTTATGGTTTTAAGATTTAAAGTAGTCAAAATCCTTTAGCCTTTTTATACCTGAAATTCTATATCACTGACATTCCTACCTGGGTGATGCTTGGGTCTTTGTTGTTGTTGGTGCCTGGTGCCGTTGTTGTTGCTGTTGTTGTTGCTGCGACCGCTTGTTGTAATGGCTGTTCGCGGGCTGAGCTCGCAGCACCCCGACCTACATTAAATTATCATTTTGATATAAAATTAGTCTTTGGCTTATAGTTTAAGGTTTAATATATATAGACTTGGCTTATTCTTCAGTCCTTTTCAGTTCTATATGTTTACTTAGAGTATTTTCCTTTTTTAAATTTTCATTCAGCCAAGCTACTCTCTTTTCTCTTCCCACAATACAAAATCCCTACTCTTACTAATTGCTAACCCGAAATTTGGTTGGACAAGAAAGTACTAGTAATTAAATTCACTAGTTTAAACGATGAGTTGTGCTTTTCCCAATAAATATTTTACATGGTAAACTAGTCAAATTATTCCAGTTCCCAAAGTTTACATACAATATAGTATCTTAAATACACATTTAGTAATTTTCATTGATTATCTGTTATGTAAACATGTCAGTTGTCTCATGGATCTGATGTTTTCTGCCATCAGGCCACACCAAAAAAAAAGTTGGTCTACGGATTTCCTGCACCATATTTTCGAAAATGCAAATTTTATTTTTTTTGAAAAAAAAGGTGTCTAGGAATGCGCACGCATTATTTTCCGAGAAATTTGAATTCTATTTTTTTGGCCCTTTATATGATCGATAGCCAGATTTGGGCGTTTGCAAAAAAATTTCCCTCAAAAAAAAGAGAAAGTTACCCGCAGAAAAAAATGAGTTGGGGGAAAAAAAAGATTTCGCTCGCTCGCCCCATTTAAAAAAAATAGAAAATCCGTCGACTTTTTTTTGGTGTGGTCTCATGGAACCATACCTCGTCGAGGCTTTGACTTGACCGGAGTCCAATCATCCTCATCAGATTCAGCCCCACCTTGCCCTTTGTTAGAGAAACAAGACTAAATCAAATCAAATAAACCAATCAAAATAGGCCAAAATAAAAGGTGTGTTTCAGGCAACCTGACCCTAAATTCAAAAAAGGGCCAACCCTAGCATTTTTTCCTCAATTTTAGAGAGTTCTTTTTTTTTGTTATTTATTCTCAATTTTTCAAATTCTTTCAAGAATAACAAGCTTCCAGTGACCTGAGAAGCCTGAATAATTGGTTAACTTCAGGAAATGTCTTTTTAAAAGGAATATCCAACAACTTCTTGATATTCCTAGTCAATGGAGGAACTATTGAGTCACTCTGGTTTGTCGCGAGTCGATTTATCAATTCGCGACTCAATCCTGTTACTCTCCGACCTACCTACCCTAGAAATTCTGACCATGTTGCCTGAAACACACTTTTTTTTATTGGCCTTACAGTAGAGTAGTAGGAGAAGAGAAGAGCAGAGAAGGACAGGTTGGATAGAGTGAGGGCAGGACCCATGGTGATGGGGTAAGAGGGGGAGTGTTTACTTTACGGAGACTATGAAGAAATCCCATGACCTAAGGGAGTGATCATTTTTTAACAACACTGTTGAACAGGGAGGGGGTGGGCAAATTTCGACCCCTTGAACGGGAGGGATAGTTGTGAAAAGAGTTGGTCCCTCTTGGGCGGGGGGTTCAAAAAGGTGTAACCTATTTTGAGCCAAAAAGCCTGCATGCTACTACGGTATGCTTGAAAGGGCCCGTGCACGAGCCGATTTTCGATCCTAGGAGGGGGGATTTAAACAATTTTGCGTGCTCAGCATGAAACCCTCCACCCCCCCCCCCTGTTGTTAAAAAAGAATCACTCCCTTTAAATATTATCAATATGTAACTGGCTTGTGGTTTAATCTGATATCAGATAGACTTCTTCATGATATCTATCTGACCTCTTTGTCGTGGCTTTGACGTGACCAGAGAACGATCATCGATAAACGATGAAGGCTCGTCTTCCAGGTGTCCTCTATGATTTGACCTTGGTACAGACTTGGCCTGACCTTGGGATCCTTGTAACACATCTAGGATATGATCTTGAGGTGACCTGAATCCAACTTCAGGTGACCTTGACCTTAGACCTGCCCACCCTCTGCCCGGCCTCGGGTTAACCTTGGTCTGACCTTGGGAGGTATTTGACCTTGTAGTAACCTTGGCATGACCACGAGCAGATCGCCGTCTGACTTCAGACGGAGGCACAGCAAAAAGGAAAAGGGAAAGGAAAAGGAACAGAGGTAGAACAGAGGTATGAGAGGAATGGGCGTTGGCGTCGTAAATTCCTGCATATAACCCTCAGGTTATACAGGATGTGCAGGATATTATGGGATGTGCCCAAAGTCTGGTCGCGGGTTATAGACAGGTTTTCAGAGGTATACCGCAGTACTACCCAGTAAACAAAAAATACGTTATAGAACGTTTCAGAATCTTCCTCTATGCCTGCTTATTATGGCCGAACGTTGTATGATGTTCAAAATGTAATTTTTTATGTAAAATAACGTATTTCTGTTGGCTGGGTAATTTTCGGATACTCAGTGCGGGTTATAGGGTTGTCCTAAAGTCTGGTGTGGGTCATACGTGAGATGTGGGTTAGAAGGTTAGAGAAGGATGATTTAGAGAAGTTAAGATTAAAGGATCGAAAAAAGGGATGGAAAGGAAGAATTATTATACAGAAGAATAACACTATTTATAGTATTAAAGGCCAACAAAACCTTGTTTCTAAACATCTAATAACCAAACGCTATTGACAGTAGAAACTTCAAATTTATGACAAATGACATGGACTAATCAATTAGTACAACTATTAATCAACAGGGGGTGTTACCAGCTCTCCCGCCAGTGACGCCGTGACGTCACTGCCGGCCTGCTACACTTTCAATCATGGACACTTAGAAATTTTCTTTTTTCTTTTCTACTTTATTCAACTAATCATTTACTATGTTAATAAATAGGCCGTCTATCCAGCGGCGCGGATCCCAAACAGTTCCTGTGTCGCCTCACTTCCCTTGGATAGATTAATATGGCCAAATCTATATTTTTCCTATTGAAAAACAATTTTCAACAAAGAATCCAAAAACTCGCATTGATTGACAAGCACGAAGATGAGATTGTGAAACAAGTTTTTTGGGGGTGGCGTAAACAATTGTAAAAGGAATTAAATGTCTAAAATCTCAGATAAGACTTAAGGAAATAAACTAAAGGAGAACTGTCAGATAGGAATTTTCCAGAGTGAACATTTCCATACTGCCATATGTGTGATGCCTAAATGATGTGTGAATCTTTCACTGGCATGTTACTCGCCAGGGCTGCATTCATGCATCATGTCGACAATAGGGTTAAGTGTGTTAGAGCACTACATTAATAAGTGCATTAAGTCCTCCCCTTAGAGGTTAAAAAGTGCATTAGGTGCTGCCCTTAAATAGTTACTAGATCTGCCACCAACTTACTGGCAGGTTGTGCATGCAGCGACATCTCAGACAACATGTCTTCTACATCCTTTACCGACGCCATCGTTTCCTCCGATAAGTCCCGCGATGACTCGTGAATCCTCTTCTCCCTCGGAGCACCCCGCGACTCGGGAATCGTCTCTCCTGACGCGCCCCGCGATGAGGGGAGACCTTTCTGGTTAGCGTCTACTTGGTTAGGTGGAGGTGTACTTGTATAAGCCACCTGTGTCTGTGTCACTATAACCTCCACTAGAGCCTCACGTGTAGGAGTAGCGGGGGGTAGAGGGGGGTCCTGCGACGCGTGAATCGTCTCTCCAGATGCCTCCCGCGACTCTCCTGGTGCGCTGATACTTCCCTCGGCGGGTACCACTTGGTTGTGTAGCAGGCCGTGTGCGGGTACAGATGTAGAATTGGCTGAGGATGGAGTAGGAGGCGGTCTACTCGTAACGACTGCTCGTGATGACACCACTATACCCTCACCCCCTATGGGTGCAGACTTGCAGTTGGCTATGGGTGCAGATGTAGGGGGTAAGGTAGTAGGAGGGGCTCTATTAGTTAAGGCTACCTGTGTTGGCACCACAATGGCTTCAACTATAGCCTCACCCCTTGTTGGTGTAGGGGACACTGGTGGTAGAGGCGAAGGTCTACCTCTCACAGCTGACTGTCTCTGTACCACTACAGCCTCAACTCGTGAACCATTTACCGACCTCCCACCGTCCGTATCTCCAACACTTATTGACTCCGCTCGTGTAACCGGTGAGACAACCGGTGGATCGACACTCTGCGGTGACGGTGGTATAATCCTTGTTTTCGGGGGCTTGGCCTCAACTTGATTCTTGCCGGTTCCTCCTTTGAAGACATTCCACGCTACTTGAACTGTAGGGAGTGGAAAAGTAAGGAGTGTTAAAACAGAGCAGAAAAAAAAAGATTTGATTTTTATCATTTATCTGTGCCTATCTCAACAACATCAATAAAGATATCATGATCGTCAGTCTCCTAAATATTAACCCTTTAAGGACAACGTAGTGCGACAGTGAACTACACATTTTGGTTGACATCATGATGATGATACATGAATGCAACGCTGGCAAGTAACTCGCCTCATGAAGGGTTTGAGTCGCTCCTGAATTGTCGGCATGATGAATGAATACAGGGCAGGCGAGTTACTCGCCAGCATGGCATTCGTGTATTAACCCTTTCAGGACGGATGTCGCTAAAAGATGACATGGGTGCAGATCTTTGACTTGAGATCTTACCTTAAATTCCCACGTAGAACCAAACCCTCAGTGCGGGTTCTACAAAATTCTCAAAGTCTAGGTGCGGGTAATACGAGTGTTTTTGCCAATATAGTACAGTACCAAAATCGCAATTTTCAAACCTCTGGTACGGGTTATAGGGTTCTCTCTAAGTCGGGGTGCGGGTTATACGCGGGAATTTATGGTACTTGTCCATTGGTAGTTCAGATATTTTTTTCTTCTTTGACTTGAGATACTACTTGTCCATCCTGAATGCGGCTGAATGTAGTCTTATTATATATAGGACCCCTGCCCTATTTATGACGGTGCAGTGACATAGACTGTCCTTTGTTTATTGACTGTAGCCTACAAATACTCTGACAGATAACAACCATGTGATGTGGATGGGGAAATACCTCGTCAGGCCACACAAATTAAAAGGTTTGTCTATGGATAGCGCCCGCACTTTTTCCTGGAAAATTGAATTTTCTTTTTCTTTTTTATGGCTTCTTCTCTTTACATGATGCCCTTCGTAATGCATTAATTGATGATCCATTGATGCATGAATGCAGCCCTGGTGAGTAACTGTGAGTTACTCACCAGGGCTGCATTCATGCATCCAGGCTAGAGTTACATAGTATGCTGTCTGAGAGAAAGAAGGAACAGTCTGGAATGCAAAATACAATGTGCTCTCCGGACGTTAAACTACTAACAATCAATGAAACATGGGATTCCAACTGTTAAATGTAATCTTAGACAAACTAGTATTTTACCTCACACATCCTCCCATGCTTAACTCTGAAATTATGAACAGTCTTGTGACTAAATGTTGTAACAGAGTCATGCTACTCCTATATCAGAGCATTTTTGTCGTAAGATTGAAACAAATATACAGCAGTCCAACATTATAGCACTCCAATGCACTATATGGATATATATCTAAAACTGGACATCGACATCCATGTAACAGAAAGCTATATTTATTAGAAGTAGAAATCCATGAATATCTATATGAAGGAGAACACCATGTTCATGCCTATATGTCTGTGTGTATGTTCATTTCGAAATTCAAGATTGCAACCATTGATTGAATGCCACCATGCTTTCAATGTAATCTCGAATTGCAGTTGCAGTAGTTTGATACTAATAAAAAAAAATCTATTCTATTTTTCTTTCATGAACAGTTGGCATCCCATAGATTCAAGATGGCTATCACTTATTGAATGTCCCGATGCTTATATGCAATCTTGACTTGTAGTTGCATTAATTTGATACTATCAAAAAAACAAATCCTATTTGATTTTTCCTTCATTCAACCCATTCAAGATGGCTACCATTTAGTAAATGCCACAATGCTTTCAGTGCAATGAAGAATTGTAGTTGCATTAATTTGATATCTATATAAGAACATTTCTATTTGATACCTTTTTCAAACACAGTTGGCACCCCATAGGTTTAGGATGGCCACCATTCATTGAATGCCACAATGCTTTAAATGCAATCTTGAAATGTAGTTGCATTAATTTTAAACTGTTAAAAACATCCAATTTAGTTGTCTTTTTCATGAAGAGTTGGCACCCCATAGGTTCAAGATGGCCACCAATCATTGAATGCCATAATGTTTAAATGCAATCTTGAGTTGCTGTTGCATTAATTTGATTCTTAAAAAAAAAACTTTCTTTTTTTTCTTTCATGAACAGTTGGCACCCCATACATTCAAGGTGACTACCAGTCATTGCATGCCACAATGCTTTAAGTGCAATCACAAATTGTAGTTGCATTAATTTGATACTATCAAAAAAACAAATCCTATTTGATTTTTCCTTCATTCAACCCATTCAAGATGGCTACCATTTAGTAAATGCCACAATGCTTTCAGTGCAATGAAGAATTGTAGTTGCATTAATTTGATATCTATATAAGAACATTTCTATTTGATACCTTTTTCAAACACAGTTGGCACCCCATAGGTTTAGGATGGCCACCATTCATTGAATGCCACAATGCTTTAAATGCAATCTTGAAATGTAGTTGCATTAATTTTAAACTGTTAAAAACATCCAATTTAGTTGTTTTTTTCATGAAGAGTTGGCACCCCATAGGTTCAAGATGGCCACCAATCATTGAATGCCATAATGTTTAAATGCAATCTTGAGTTGCTGTTGCATTAATTTGATTCTTAAAAAAAAAACTTTCTTTTTTTTCTTTCATGAACAGTTGGCACCCCATACATTCAAGGTGACTACCAGTCATTGCATGCCACAATGCTTTAAGTGCAATCACAAATTGTAGTTGCATTAATCTGATACTAATAAAAAAACTAATTCTATTCTTTTTTTTTATTTATGAACAGTTGGCACCCCATATATTTAAGATGACTACCATTCATTGAATGCCCCGATGCTTGAAATGCAATCTCGAATTGTAGTTGCATCAATTTAATGCTAATAAAAAACAAATTCTTATCAATTTTTCTTTCATGAATATTTGGCACCCCATAAGGTGGCCACCATTCATATTAATGCAAATAGAATGCTTTAAGTGCTATCACGACTTGTAGTTGCATTAATCTGATACTAAAAAAAAAAAATCTATTTGAATTTTCTTTCATGAACAGTTGGCACCCCATAAATTAAAAATGCACCCAGCACCCAGGTCAACAGCTATATACAGACACGTGTACCTCCCCTGCCTGTTCTCCTTCAATGCACAGTGAAGAGGGTGGGAGGGGGTGACCATCAACAGTGCACAAACACTTTGATTGGATGACAATGCAGTTTTTATATTACAACCTAAATTTGTGCAACGAAAATCATCAAGAAATACTAAGTATTTTTTCCAAAGAATAGCTTTTCTAGAATGGCTCGGTATTCAGGAATCCTACTGCGAATAAAAATATGTCAAATTCTAATTCTAAATACCTGAAAATTGAGAAATGCTGACGTTCACGGGTTATGTAGGAAATGTACTAAAAACAGCAAAAAAGGGCAACAAAACCCTAATTTTCTCAAAAACTGTTCAGTAGGATTTTTTCTAACTGAGGTTCCACTGTTTTCTACCCTCATATTACACATTGGCATAGAGAATATATTGACACCTAGTCAGGATTTTGCGCTAGGAGCAATCTGTGAGGCGAAAAACAGCCAAAATGAGCCACTGGTCTGAAGTATAAAACTGGGCATCGATCACTATAGAGCTACAAAGAGACAGAGAATCGATGTCCAGTAAAAATGCATGGATGTCAGCCCTGGTGAGTAACTCCCTGACCCTGCATTCAAGCATCAGGCCGACTATACTGGGTTGATACACTCCTGACGGGTCGGCATGATGCACTCATGCTGTGCTGGTAATATATTCACTGGCAATAAAACTGCTAAAATGATCAAGAAAACCCAATAAAAAGTGCTAAAAGTGCTAGGCAAAAATACAAAAAGAATTCTGTTGCTAGGCAACAAAAGATACCTAGACAAATGCCCTATACAAAAATGGATTCCTTGGCATTGATTTAGGGGGAGTAGGTGTTGTTAATCTATTCATTTTAGCAATCTATATACCTGTAGTTGGTCTCTTACTACGTATGTAACACTTGAGTACAAAAACCAGACAAGGTAAATTAGACTTTAATATACGGCGACTTTATTGTAAAGGTAACTCTTGGGTATTATAGTACAAGTATAACCAGCGGATATACAAGATCAGAACAGATATATAATACAGTGGGGCAACCCTATAGCATAGAGTTAAGCCCGTGAGCACAGGGTGGTCATGTCACGACAGTCCCAAACCTGACTGACTTCCAATGGAGAAGTAGCCGTCTTATATACAGCGCTGCATAGCCACGTGACCGTACTAGCAGCGCCACCTGTTAGGTTTAGTTATGTAAAATGCTTATGTAACAACTACCGACGGTAACCGAAGGTGGTACCGGTACACTACCGTATAGATAACCGAACTAGAGGAGTCGGTGTATGTAACGAACCGACGACACTAGTTAGATGAATAAAACAGTTATTAAACACAATAGAACCGTGTTGTCTTACATCATACAACATACAATAGATATACAACGATAACAGTTAGACTTTATAGTCAACCCGTTACACTACCCCCCTTTAGAATGTAGGAAGGGTTGGTTTTATAATAATAATACCTCTTGGATACATTATATACCACGTATATCTATTTATCAACAAGTAACATTTCTACTCATAGTAACAACAGGCATACATACATGAACAACCAGGTTAACATGTATATAACAGTTTATATCAACAATATAGTCTTTGGTATCAAACCATAGTCCCGTAGGCACATGATATAAAAACTGTCCAACTGATAGTCCTAGACTAGTATCAGTTAAAAGTAAAGGCACCAAATAACCACCTTGGAAACTCAACACATCACCTACTTCATTCAGCAATGGTGCGAATCCGTGTGGAGTTAGTGTCCTTATATATAAATAATAGAACTATAATAGCTCTCACTTCCTTTGGCGAAGAAAAGTTTTATAATTGGAACTATAGTAGTTCCCACTTCCTTTGGCGTAGAAAAGTTTATATATAAAAATCCATATTAGCGTATCCTAAATAAGGTGGGATAGATCGTCATCCTTATTAGGGGCGGTACTCCAGTACCTAGCAGTTTATGGTGGTAGAGATGGATAGAGTCCAGTACCGGTATAGTACTTCCATCTCTTGTGAAATATAAATATAAAAAGGTAGGTCCGTGCCTCCCTATAAATAATTATCACAGGAGGATGATCCATATAATAGTTCATAGGTCACAATAGCAGAATGTGACCACAGGATCAGGAGCCCTGGACAGTAGTAGAGAACCGACGGTTGTGGCTTAGTAGTAAACCACGGTTTGAAGACATCAGGCTGCTTCCAGTGTGGTGGCAGTAGTGACTAGGTTAAGTCACGACAGCACCGTCGGTCTGCTTTCGGTTGTCCAGGGGCGTGTAGCTGCGTCGATGGTTTAGTTTTACCTCCGAGGGGCGGAACAGTGCACCCCAGAGGGCCTGACGGGGGACCAACCTTAGGTGTCCATAGGGACACCGCCGGATGGCTTTCCTTCCCCATCAGGACTTCCTCCAGGAGGGGCCTCCGTGGTGTAAACCACAGCAGCCTCCACCTGGAGAGGAAGGGCTCCACCTGGGGCTACCGAGAGGGTACTCGGCGCCGCAGTAGGCTCCCCGCCACTGACCACCCGGGTAGATTGTGCCATGAAAGAAAATGGCATCTCATACCTAGGTGGGTGTACTGACAGTACCGGGGTCACAGGAGGAGCAGGCCTTGCGGCAAGCCCCAACCTGGACTGGAGATCTGGAAAACCAGTTCTCTCCCACTCTGTCAGCTTTAGCCCGAACTGCCGGAAGAACTTGGCGTCACAAGTTGTCAACCTTGATTCAAGCTGTTCGATCGTAGCCCTCCAAAGGGCATGATCTTGCTCCAGACTCGCCTCAGGCTCGGCAAGGACTCTGGTGCGTTCAGCAACCCAAGCTTTCCCTTCCCGGATAGCCTGTTCTCTGAGCAACTTGTACTGCTCAAAGTAGGACTTCTCCAAGAAAGAAACCTGAAACTGGAGTAGCTTACTTGCGTTTTCAGCCATCTTAGCTCTGTAGCACTCAAATCCGGGGACTAGAGTGTCAGAGAATCCAGTGTCAAAAGCAGGACCGTCTCCAGGCAACACAGGTAACCCTGCTAGCCCTTCGTCAACAGCCCTGTGCTCAGGTACTGGAGTCACCTCGTCATCCCTTGCGGGGTCAGAGGTTGCTCCGTGCTGGGGTGGAGCAGTCGGCTGGGCTGACGCCCCATCCGGCTGTTGTACCTCTACCTGTTCAGCGTCACTGATAGGTGAGATACTCTCCTGTGGAGCTGAAGCTTTCTTTTGCTTCTGGCTCCACTTGTACTGCTTGACATAGTCAGCAGCAACCTGACCCGCCTGCTCGTCACCCAATGAGTTCTGAACAATAGCCAGTGCATCACCCAGTTTCTGTCTCTCCTGCCTGGGCAGTTGATCAGCAACCGAGGGCAATGCAACCGAAGATACCGTGACGGTACCGACGGTTTGGCTACGGTCGACCTCAGATGTTACCGTGGCGGTGGCGACACGTTTCTTCGCAGGTTCACTGCGGGAACGGTCACGTCCACCTTTGGTATCATCTTTGGATGACTGGCGGCCCCTTTTCAGATCTTTCTTCTTCTTAGGAGGGGTATCCTTTCTGACAGTGGGCATCGGAGTTTCTGTTTCTGGCCCGAGATCGGTTTGTTCGCACTTGGCGCCCTTACACAATCTCTCCCAGTCAGCCTCCGTGAGGTAATTCCACTGTTTAAGTTTGTTGGTTCGCCACTTATACTGTAGATTCCCTACACGTTTGTGGCACCCCCAAACCTTCAGTGCAGCCTCAACTCCACGACTAATAGTGCGCTTGTGAACGCCCTTATTGTCGCAAAGATGCCTTACCAAACCAGCCCTCCGTTGGCAACGGAATAGCTCCCCGTCACTGTACTCAGGGCAGGAAGTACTAGTACTCCCACTCACACAGTACAAGTAGGGACGCACATTCATGTGCTTCTCTACTAAATGACGGGCGAACTTGAACAGGTTCGGCCACCGTTTTGCAGCTGTCGAAGCCCCCTTCAGGCGCTGACAGCGAACATACGGGCAGGGATCCCCTGGCACGTAGTTCTTCCAAGCATATTTCAGCTTGGGACGGCATGACCTATGGATGTTAGGTTTATTCCCTTCCAACACTGCCCTGAGGTACACGAGGTACCAGTCAATGGGGTGGGAATCACCTGTCAACCAGTCTTCGTCGTCTGAACCCTCGGTCGTGTGAGGTGCAGGAAGAGCCATTTTGCCATTTTCCTGAAGTAAGTCAGAAAGGCTCAGGTTCTTCCGGTCATCATCACGGAGACACAGGTTTAGACGAACATGCGCTGCCTTGGCGCGGAGGCGGCGATTGGCTCTGCTCTCTGCAACAGACCATCCCTCGGCTTCCGCCTTGGATACTCTATCAGCAACAGCTTTGAGCCTATCTGCCTCAGTCGGTGCGACCTCTTCGGTAGCAGGAGTTTCAGGGGAAGATGTAATCCTCCTCTTACGCTTCCGCTTCCGTTTGGTCTTAGCACGAACCGTGGACCCGTCTGATGAATCACCATCAGGGACCGTCGGTTCTTGCGCCAATACACCGGCGGGTTTCGGAGAAGATCCCCCTGCAGGGTTCTCCTCCTGGTTGGTATTACTACCACCCAGACCAGGTTCTGTTTTCGGAACAACATCACCCGACCCCTCAGGGTTAGGTTCAGCTGGTACCGAAGCCGAGCCTTGACCGACGGTTGGAGCACCGGTAGTGTCCATTTCCGTGTCAGACTCGAGAACTCGGTCATCCCCGTCGGAGGCCTCAGCCTTCTTCGGGGCCGTGCATGTGCCATCTACACGGGCTGCCATACTGTTAGCTCAGGCGTAGGTGAACCTCACGGTTCACTCACCCGAGCCTTTAGTAGCACAGCAAGTAAACAACAGTGTAGGTACTGCCGGGCAGACCTAGGCACCACTGATCAACACGCTACCCTACGGGCAAACGTGTTGATCTGAAGAAGCCTGGCCGCCTGTGGGGCTTATATACCCCACCCGTCCCCCGTGACCCCGCCCCTTGACCGGCTTCTCAGCCAATCAGGGGTCGCGTCTCGAAGACGCGCCGAGGTGACCCAATTTCTCACGGCTCATTTGGCGGGAGAAATCGATCAGGTGACGCGGGCAGCGCCCTTCCCACGTCTGGCATATCCGACGGTGGGAACTCTCACTGTTGTTTACAATTTTCGTGGCGGAGCCACCGGAAAACCCGGGAATGATATACCGGCGTTAGAGGATATACACAGCAGCGTGTTACTAAGCAATATGTGGTCAAAACTAATCCCATACTTAGAACTAATCGGCAAAGCCAGCCACCCGCCCTGAACACGTGCTTTTCTACCTCCAACGGATAACCACACCGGATAACCCGTCTCTTCTCGTTGTGTTTTGGTGATCGAGTACCGGGCCAATGACCACCGGCCCAGTACGGAACTGTCCATGGGAATTTAATCAAGCCAGCAGCTTAATGTCGTCAACAAGGTAAGAAAAAAATGTTTACACAATTTTATCTCGCTCTCTGACACGTGTGCTCCTCCGTAGACCTTGTACCGGTATGTCCAGCAATGATGACACCGGAGGTATCACCTTGCTTTGTTTACCGGTGCCTACGGTTAGTCCTTTACGCACAGCTGACCCTTTTTTACGAGGCCTACCGCGCTTGGGCTTGGTAACACACGACTGTGGTTCAATCGGTAATTTCCTAGGACGACCCCTTCGGCGCGCTACCGTCGGTACCGACGGTATGACCGTTGGTCCTGCCTTCGGTATCTTCGGTAGCGCAGGGTCGGTTGGTGCTGGTACTCGACCAGCACCGAGGGAATCTTCACCGTCATCTATATATGGAACTCCATACCAAGGTCGGAGTCTAGCCACATGTGATTTAGTGAGAGTCCCTTTTTGCAACCGTATTACTACAGTAGTTTCACTAACCACCATAGTAACCGTATGCGGACCATCCCAGGAGTACAGGGTCTTGACTTTGGAATTTGGTGTGCTAAATCTCGCGACCTTATCCCCCACCTTGAATTGGCGGAGTTTAAGGCCCGTGTCATAGCCCACCTTCTGCAAACTAGCAGATTTTTCCAAGTTGTCCCTTACTACTCCATAGGACTCGCGTAATGATTGTCGAAGTGACTCAACAAACATCACTGTGCAGGGTTGCTCGAGCTGGTGTCCCTGCACTCCATAGACCATGTCACTAGGCATGACTATGTCTTCACCCATTACGAGCATATTAGGCGTACAGCCCGTCGACGCATGTTCGGTAGCATTGTAAGCATGGGAGATATAGCGAGCGTGCTCATCCCAATCATCCCGGTGCTCATTAACCATTGTCGTGAGACATTGGATCAACGTCCGATTGAAACGTTCCACCATACCATCCGATTGAGGTCGGTAGGGGTTCGTATGCGTCTTGCAGATGTGTATTTTACTACACAGTTCTGCCCACAGTCGAGATTCAAACTCACGACCCTGGTCGGAGTGAAGCATTAAAGGACCTCCCCACGTGAGGATCCAATTCTCGAAAAGTGCTTCTGCGCAGGTAACAGCTGTATGATTTACCAACGGATATACTTGGACATACTTGGTATAGTAGTCCTGTACCACCATCATACAGGTATTCCCACGGGGGGTCGTGTTGAAACCACTAATGATATCAACAGCGATCCGGGCAAATCGAACACCGAATAGCTCTTGACTTAGAGGTAGTTTACCAATACCAGGTCCAGGCTTTGATAAACAGCATTGGGGACATTGTCTCACCCAACGCCGTATGTCCAAAGTCATACCAGGCCAGTAATATCTACTCTTAATCTTTGCCTCAGTCCGTTGTCTGCCAAAGTGTGCTGAAGTTCGGTGGCCATGACAGTAATTGAGCAACTGTAGTCTGAGTGACAAAGGCACTACAGACTGAGCTGTTCTCTTCCTGCCAGGTTGCACCCTCCAGCGGCACAATACACTGTTCCGTATAAAAAGATTATCCCACTGAGCTAACAGTTGTCTAACTTCTTTACATTCCAGCGAAAGTGCGGGGCGAACAGGCTTGGACAGGCCCAACAACTTCAAGGAGTACACCCTCGAAATAGCTGGATCTGCAAGCTGCTCATCCTTCAAGTGATTTAACGTCCAGTTAGGAACTTTCGCACCCACAGACGCAATCACTGCATTGTGAGACCCACAGTCTCGGCAGTCTACACGGTGACAGTTCCGGATAGGATAGCGGGACAAGCTGTCCGCATTCACATGATCTACTCCACTCCTGTGTATGATATGCTCATTCGTCATGCCAAACTCAGAGAGGTGGTTCAACCATCTACCCATCATCCCCTCAGCGTCCTTGAAGTTAAGGAGCCACTGCAGAGATGAATGATCCGTCCGTACGAGATAATTCCCACCATATAGGAAATGTCTGTACTTTTTTGTGTAAACCACCACTGCCAAGAGTTCACGCTTGGTTGTGCAGTAGTTACGTTGTGTTTTGCTTAGACTGTTGGACGAAAATGCCAGCGGCACTTCTCGCCCATCCTGGATCTGCGACAAGGCAGCACCAATACTTGTATTAGAAGCATCAGTGTCCAAGATGAACTTACCAACAGGTGCAGGGTAGTGCAAAACAGGTGTTTCTAAGAAGAGTCTCTTTAACTCACTGAAAGACTGTTCTGCGGCTGGAGACCAGACTATTTTAGCCTTAGCCTTCTTCTCTCCAATCATCAGCTCTTGTAAGGGAGCTGCGACTCTCGAGAATCCAGGTATAAAATCTCTGTAGTATGAACAAAACCCGATGAAAGAGCGTATCTCCTTCGTGTCCATCGGACGAGGCCAGTTCTGTACCACTTCGATCTTATGAGGATCAGCCATGATGCCATGTTCAGAAACAATTCTACCTAGGTATTCAACTGACTTCCTTAAAAGCTTGCACTTTGAAGGTTTCAATTTCAGACCATATGATAAGATGCGTTTCAGCACAGCTTGGAGGTTCTGTAGAGTTTCCTCCACAGAACCACCGAAGACGATGATGTCGTCCAAGTATACTAGGCACTTTTTCCAAAGTAAACCCCGTAACATGGTTTCCATCATTGCCTCGAAGGTTGCCGGGGCATTGCATAGCCCAAATGGCATGACGTTGAACTCAAATAGTCCCATATGGGTAGAAAATGCGGTTTTTTCTCGGTCCCGGGGGTCCATGCCGATCTGCCAATAACCAGATTGTAAATCTAGTGTACAGAACCATTTCGCCCCACCCAGAGATTCCACACATTCATCTATCCGAGGTAGAGGATATGCATTCTTCCTAGTGAGTCCGTTCAACTTCCTATAGTCGATGCAAAATCGACAGGAGCCATCCTTTTTGGTGACCATCACCACAGGACTTGACCATGGACTCTCACTAGGTTGAATCACATCTTCATCCAACATCTTTTCTACCTCAGCCTCCATAGCACTTTTTTTAGCCATGGGTAACCGACGGTAGGGGATTCTACTGGGAAGCGCGTCCCCAGTGTCAACCCGGTGTTGTACCGTATTGGTACGCCCTAGAGGATCTCCTGGCTGCGCAAAGGCGTCAGATAACTCCGACAGCTCATTTGCCACCATTTCGCTCTCTAGGGTTGTGAGGTGTGACTCACACAACAGGGACCTTAAATGTTTCGGTAGGTTGGATTTAGCTAGAGCCTCTTCGTGGGAAGAGTCTCCCGCCACCACACCTACTTCCACAAAGTCCGTAGTTAGTGAGTCTACCCCATATGCTCGCGTGGTGTTACCAATAGGCGTCCCCTTTCGTAGAGTGATTTCTCTACTACTCGAGTTACAAATCGGTATCACCCCCCAACGAGCGTTGGCCAGGTAAGTATGATAGCCAGCAAGACCTAACTCAGAGAGCTTTTGATCTTCTGGTTCAAACATTCCCGGCCGTTTGGCCTGCACTCCCACGCAGCTGACTAGGACATCAGATACATGTCCTGCTGCCAACTTCGTGTCTTGTGCCACTGACGCTACAGAAGAACCATTCCTTAAAACGCACTGTACAGATTGTTTATAAGGATGTTTAATCTGAAGTCGGCCCGTTGCGGTGTTCATTGTTACCCCGTAAAGAGCAGCAAAGTCCATCCCCAGTATGCCATCATCAGTGATGTCGGTGATGGTTGGACATATCCAGTATGTCTTGCCATCAACCAACATAGGTTTTACAGTTCTGCCATAAGTCTGCATACTATCTCCCGTAGCAGTCCGAGCCTTTACTCCCAGTAGCGGAGCTTCGGGCTGGTTGCAAAGACGGGCCATGAATTTACGATCGACCAAGGTGTGAGATGCACCCGTGTCGACCAAAAATTCACCACGCGTCCCGGAAATAACCAGACTCAGGTACCAACGCTGTCCCCGTAAAGGGACACACTCAGAGGTCAGCATCGGGCTTCCCCCTCCATCCATAGCAACCCCTTTTGTCAGGAGATAATCCCAACATGGGTCGCTCGGGGAGTCTTGAATCACACTGCTCTGGGCAATTGATTCTAACCAAGACTCCTCTAAGCCAGCGACTACAGAATCCTCCGGATTCCGTTCGTCCTTGCCAGCCCCGCCTTGCCAGACGCTTACAGGTTGTACAGACCCTTCTGCCTCTGCGCGGCCTTGGTTCATGGAAGAGTTAACACCGTCTACTAATCCCTTACAGGCATGGCTAACTGTGGGGGCGCCATCCTTGCCAAGAGGATGGGCCCCATTCAGTTTTCCGTCTCCTTTTCGGTTTTAGCAGCGATGGGTGCAGGGGCTTTGCATTCGCTAGCCCAATGACCCATCTTCTGACAGCGTCTACATGGCTGAGGTTTCGTGTCCTTTTTCTTCTTCTTTCTCCTTCCGGATCCAGAATTAGAAGTGGACGCAGAGCTCTTTTCCAAGTGCTTCCGCAACAAACCCTCAATCATCTTTTCCATGTCCCTGTCAGGCATTACTGCCGCCACCTCCTCGGAGGCGGGCTGTTTCTTCTTAGGTGGTTTTGTGGCGGTCTCTACCACCTGAGCTCCTTTCGGGGCCACAGATGGAGCTGCCGACACTCCTCCACTAGGAAAAACAGCCTGTTTGGTGTCATACACATCTGCATGGTCAAAAAGGTCAGCTAGAGATAAGTCCGGCTGCCATTTCTCCCGCAGATATGCCTGGAGATTGGTGTCCCTGACTCCATTGACAAACCTGGAGGTTAACTCCTGAATGACAGTGGGGGTGTCAGGTCTACATCCCTGATAACACTCGGATATCAGTTCTTGTAGAGCAAATCCGTAGGATCTCAGATGCTCGTCCTTGCGTTGGACACGTTTGAGCAGCTGAGTCCTTGGGTCATGCTCACCAATCTTCCCAATCGCCCATTCAGCTGTTTCTTCAAGTGAGCTCAATGTCTTGATCTTCACTCTCTCAAACGCCAAAAGGGCTGGTTCACCTGGCCCGTTGCAGAGTGCTTGCTTCAGAGCAACCAGCGCTTGCTGATTGTTCCAGCGATTGCTCTCCACAATAGCCTTGAACCGAACTTTGTACTTTCTCCAGGGTGGCGACCCTGTGAAAGGCGGAATATCGATGGCCTTTTGACGGGCTGCATCAGGATGTTTGATCTCCCCAAAGTTGAAAGGAGCATACCGTTCATCCAGTTCATCGATGTCCCGCGGGACGATGTCTGTCCCCAGCTTCTCAATAGCCGGGTTCCGGTCGTACTTAGCCCGCTGGACAGGCGTTAAGCCTTGTCTAGCTCTGGGTTTCGGTACTGGAACTGAGACCATGGTCTGCTGTTGGTTCAACATCGTTGAACCAGTAGATGGGTGGGTGTACCCTGGAGGTGTTGCCGTGCCTCCAAAGGCGCCACCACAGACCGGAGTCTGTAGATAGCTAGCCCCCATCTGAGGTGTCATACCTGTTACCGTGGTGTGTACTAGCGGCGGGACACTTGAAGGTGTCACTGTCGTGTACACACTGGGTACGGGTATGACTGGAGGTACCACCGTGTTAGGTGGTGGTACTTTCTCCGACTTCGTCTTCAGGTCCTGATTGACTTGCCTTAAGCTTGCGAGGTCCTGTCTGGCTAAGTGGAGCTGCGTGCTCAAATCCTTCCCCAAGGAAGTTAAGCTTGCAACCTCACATTCGCCAGACACCCTCTGGTGCAAAAGTTTGTCAACCTCCACCTTGTGGGAAGCCATCTCGTTCTGGAGTTCCAGTAGGAACTTTTTCTTCTCATCAACCTCCCTTAGGAATAACTTCCTAGTTTGATTGATGGAAGCAAGTTCCCTCCGGGCTTCCGCGAGCTCGTGCAACTCAGTTTTCCTGGTGGGGATACCCATGGCAGCTAGTAGGTCCCCATCCAGTGGTAAACTGGATGGCTCATCTACTGCTGGCGGGTACCCCTTACCAGGAGCTTCTGTTGCCACATTAGTCTTCTTTGATAGCCCGCCACCCCCCATACCGTTCGGTGTAGGAGTGGCGACATCAGTGAAAACCGACGTGTCTGGATCCAATGAAGGATCTGCTACCGTCGGTGTAGAACCGAAGGCAGCTGGGCCGAGAGTTTTAGGCTCTCTACCCGGTATTTTCTGACCCTCAGGACAGAAAAGATTCGTGGAAAGGGAGTCCAACGATCTCCTGGAGCTTATATCAAAGGGTCCCGGGATTGGAGATTGCTCCCCATCCTCTCCTTTGGTAAAGGCTTCCACAATAGGATCACCTATTGCTTCTTGGGAGAGGTCGTCACCGGGCACCTCCAAGGCTGCCCGGCTCTCCCGCCTATTGGATTTGCCTGTGAAGAAGCGTACATTCTGTACGGCTTCTTCACGTTCCTCAGCAGGGGTTTTAGTCCTGCCGCTGAACGAGCTGACAAAATCGTATAGGTAATCCATATACTGTAAGTCTATTTAATACCCTATCAATGGTCGGTTCGATCAAGTGGTCACGGCACCAATGTAGTTGGTCTCTTACTACGTATGTAACACTTGAGTACAAAAACCAGACAAGGTAAATTAGACTTTAATATACGGCGACTTTATTGTAAAGGTAACTCTTGGGTATTATAGTACAAGTATAACCAGCGGATATACAAGATCAGAACAGATATATAATACAGTGGGGCAACCCTATAGCATAGAGTTAAGCCCGTGAGCACAGGGTGGTCATGTCACGACAGTCCCAAACCTGACTGACTTCCAATGGAGAAGTAGCCGTCTTATATACAGCGCTGCATAGCCACGTGACCGTACTAGCAGCGCCACCTGTTAGGTTTAGTTATGTAAAATGCTTATGTAACAACTACCGACGGTAACCGAAGGTGGTACCGGTACACTACCGTATAGATAACCGAACTAGAGGAGTCGGTGTATGTAACGAACCGACGACACTAGTTAGATGAATAAAACAGTTATTAAACACAATAGAACCGTGTTGTCTTACATCATACAACATACAAAAGATATACAACGATAACAGTTAGACTTTATAGTCAACCCGTTACATACCTGTTACCATGCAGATTTGTTGATTTTGGTTGGTTGCTAAGCAACCTGTAATAACAAAAAATGCTCAATGTTGCCGAGCCGGCAACAGGCAGATTCTGAATCACCATACCCTAATTGACCAATATTAATCAAAAAATCTCTGCCCCACCTCGACGCAAGGTTCAGCCTGATCTGGGCCTCTGACTGCCCGACTAGTGACGACAAATGGAGATCAGCCCTTGTGGCATCATGCCGCTCTTAAAGCTACTAACTATGCAAGCTGAGCTTGGCTAAGGAGCTTGCAATGTATTCAAAATACGGCTTGACTAGTTGAAACAGCAGTCACTTCGCGAGTGTATCAACCCTGTAATTTAGGGTCGGCATGATGCATGAATACAAAACTGGTGAGCAAATAGGCCAGTCACCTCTGGTTAGTCCGACACATCTGGCGCTACTGCGCCAGACTGCAGCTACATAGAGATCCTATAGTGGGAGTAAAAAGGGTGTTTTTCTCATATATGTACTCACTGTCAGTCCCTCAAAATAGTCAATCCTGTTCCCCAAAAGGTACTCCACATGTCCAGCATACTTATACTGCTGCAAACATGTCAATGTTAGTGCATGTCACACATTTTGATATCAACTGCAGGGAGAAGTGGTGGGAGGGGTGTCCCAGAGGAGTGGAATTGGCATCAAACAAAGCCAGGATTACAGATTTATTTATGCATTAGGAATACCTTGTGGATGGTGAACAGGTGGGAATACATTGAGGGACATGTGGCTGGAAGCATTAGACTGAAGAGTGAATACTTCCATCAAAATAGCTACTCTGCCAGATTGGCAGAGTGACTTGGTTAGCCCAAAGGCACATGGTTTCTACCCCTGTTACAGGGGTAGAAGTGTCGAACTACCTCTGGTCTGAAACAACACAATTTTGGTATTTTCTTTCAAAATGGCAAACTTACCCCTCGACCTTTGAGTTTCTACAACGATTCAATATTTAAGACAGTGACCTACCAAGTACCCAGCCCCACAGAGACAGGTAGTATGGTCATGTGACCCCTGGGGTCATACCACTGTGACCACTTTGTAAACCACACTTCAATATTTCTTTGCGAAAACACTAAATTTACAATCAACTAGTAGTAGTAGTGTTTGTAGGACCTACCCAATGCCGCACCCAGCCCCACAGACACGGTCACCACCTGGTAGTAGTGAGGCCACAGGTGTAGGTGATACTAGTGTGTGTAGGAGATCCTTCCTAGTTCTAATGTGTGTGGTGCACTGACTGTGTTGTGTTGTGTTTTTGTTATCACTGAGTGTGTACTATGGCAAGCCATTTGGTCACCCCATTGATTAAATCATATCAAAGTTTTTGGATTTGATAAGACGAAGTTTCAGAGTTTCTAGTGTAGGATAGGGTGTGGTCCAACTTTAACAACAGGGGGCGGATTAGGGGGGGGATGAGTGTACCACTCGAGGGGGTTGACCAAAAAGATATTGACCGAAAGATGCACCCTCCTTTTTATTGAGCGAAAAAGCCAGCGATTTATTTTATGCACCAGCAGCTCCGCTGCCGGCGATAGTGGCGCGGGAAATTCGTGCAGACAGCGTTCGTCTGACCTAGTACACTGCACTGTGGGAATGCCTCAGCCTATCTCAAATAGGTTCTGTAGTGTCGTGAGAAATCATTCTCCTAGCAGATCTTTGGTCTCTTGTTTAACTATCAAGCTCCAATATAAAATTCTTGAAACTGATATTGAAGTCAAAACTTCATTATCATATGTTTAGACTTCTGTACCAAATATTGAAACTACCGTAAATTCTCGCATAGAATATGCGGCTAGTACGCAAGGCTTAATTATAGGATCGCCCCAGAGTCAGGGTGCAGCTTATATACTCGACTTAGGCTTATATGAGAGAATTTACGATATGATCAATATGCAGACCAGTCACTTGGCTTGCCATACGGGTGTGAGACAGTGAGTGTCTAGACAGAACTAGGCCACAGCCCAAAGTCCTCTCTGTGTATACTCTGTCTCTGAGCACCTGGGGACAGGAGGAGTTACAGGTAAGAAGCGCTCGTCAGGACACACTCACGTGGGAACTTTGACGAGAAAATCTTGTCTATCGATAATCCACTTGTGCGCAAATAGCCATGTGTTGGCCCAGGTGGGTTGGTTCTTTTTGCTACACTTCATTGAACCACCCTTGACTTTTAATATAACACTCTACACCGACTGGTCAATTTGTAGTTGCTCTAAGGGAGTGCTCATTTGTTGACAACGGGGATTGGTAGGGGATGGGGTGAAATTCCATTGTGGTTAACCGGTCAGACATCCTTCGCACGCAGAATATTTTATCTATAGTAAAGCGCTGACCTTTTCACTGAAAACAGGTGACATTGTTTGCCCCATTCCTTATCAAGGGCCCCCACATGATGCATAAATGCATCTCACGTGATAACCCGGCAGGGCAGCATTCATGCATCATGACAAGGTTATACACTGCTGATCATGCATCATGGGCCTGGACTAGGGATGTCATTGCAGGGGTGGGCATATCTGAAAATCCTGGAGCCAACACAGGATTGCCTGTAGCCAGTGCTAGCTGCGAATTGTCCGGGGGAGGGGGATGATACCTGGTTGTAGAATGTACTGTGCTGGGCCTAAAGAACTGTATGTGCATTTAGATATTCATTATACGCTTCATCTTTAAAAGTGCAGTGGTCAAACTAGTGGGTTGGGAGCATTCCCCACATAACATCTTGTCTACACTTGAAATAGTGCATTCTGATGCATTTTGGATTACAAATCTTATTTCTCCCCAATAATTGGGGTTCTGAGATTTTGGAAGTCTAGACTTGAAATGGTGTATTCTGGTGCATTTTGGAATTGGGACATTTTTCAGATGCTACATTTTGCATGCCCCACAGTAATATTTTACAGGCTACATTTGGTATGGTCATTCCGTTGCATTTTGCCACCCAATATTCATCCTCTACCCTTTATCTAAATGTTGCATTTTAGAACACGTTGAATTACAGCTCAGACCTGCATCTATCCTGTAAAATTTGGCTGGGGCATTTTCCAGAGGTAAATAATATCACCTAGGAACATTTTGGTAGTCTAGACTTGAAATGGTACATTCTGATGCATTTTGAATACAATAAATTACATCTCAGCTCTGTATCTATCTTATACTCACAAGATTCTAAATGATTTTTTCAAAAGGAAATATCCTGGGAGATCTTTCGAAGTCTAGACTTAAAATGAGGCATTCTGAAGCATTTTGGGACACAATATATTACTTCTTTATTGGGGGGAAAACTTGGAAAATCTTGAAGTAGGCTAACAGGTTCATTCTTTTTAAATTGTGTATACTAAGGCCCAGAAACCATTAGAACAGAGCTGGTCTGGGCCAAGGGAGAGAGGGCTCTAATAATGGAAGGGAACTGGTGAGAACGTAAGGAAATGGGATTGGAAAATTTTCGAAATATTGAAGTCAAATAGTGTATTCTGCTGTGATTTGAAAATGGATTGTAACTTTGGTTCTAATTGGAATATTTTCAAAATTCTTTCAGTTCTAGAAAGCTTAATACCAGGAGGAGCCTTGTCGCCAATTCTAAGGCCAGTGTCGCCACATTTTGTCGACATGGCGACAGCTGCCCAGCCCTGCATTGGTATCACAGGTATCGATATATCGCTATTTCTTATGTATTGGATAACTGAATCGACAATTGCTTGGTTTCGATACGCCGCCATCTTGGATTCTTTTTGTGCTTTATGTCAGTTTTTACTGCATGTAAATTGGATCATTATTAAGGTATTTAGGTAGTAAAAGTGAAAGACAAAATGTTATTCTAAATATTACAAATTTTTATAGCTATCACAAGAAATAAGAATATTAAGATTTTCTTTCATTTCACTGTCTGTACTTTAATTTTTTACAGTGTCTGTAAGCTAAAATTGAGAAAATGTGGCCTAATCTACCTCTTCTTTTTATGTAATGAATAACTGATATATTACCTAAATCGACACCAAAATAGTGAATAACTGATAACTCATAAAATTCGATACCAATGACATCCCTAGCCTGGACATCAGCTCAGAGAGCCAGTATAGAGTGAGTTGTGTCCACGCCTACCCTTCAGGCTTAGTTCATGTGTATACATAGACTTAGGTACACATGTTTTTACCGACACTGACACCCACACACTGAGTTACATCAGAATGTGTAATATAGTGTTCTTATCATAACAGGTCACGCTCACTATTGATCTGCTCTACTTTTCATCTTCATATTTTCCTTGAGAGGACCACCTGTGGTCCTTAACATCAATACTGATATCAGGATTAGTTATGTCATATTTAGGCCACACCAAAAAAAAAAGTTGGTCAATGGATTTCACTATTCAAAAAATGGTGCGGGCGAGCGAAATTATTATTATTTTTTTTGTCAATGGATTTTGTTGGTGGAAAACTGGAGCGAGCGACAATTTTTTTTTTTTTTAACCAGCCTCCGACAAAAGTTCTTAGTGGACCCCTAACATGAAAATTTATTTGTTGATCTAGGGGAATTACTGGAAGAAAATTTGAAAAAAAAAAAAAATTCTCAATTTTGAAAAAAATGAAGCGAGCGAAATCCACTGACAATTATTTTTTCAAAAAAAATAAAAATTTCCATTTCCGAAAATAAGGTGCGCGAAATCCATTCACCAACTTTTTTTTTTGGTCTGGCCTTATAACGATATATGCTGGGGTATATGTGCATCAAAATAAAGCTATTGCTCAACCTCCCTGAAAAGCATACTACTTGTGTACTAATACATCTATAAATGTCTTTAGAACTAAGACCCCGAGGACAAGGGCCCTTGGTACATCAATCACGTATGACATAGGCATTTCTTTAAATCAATAGGCGAGTTTGGGTCCCACCCATCCAGGGCCCCATTATTAGTGGGGCCCTGGATGGCTGGGTTCCAATTTCACTGAGCACTAAGCACCAAAATGCCCATCTCAGGCTGTCAAGCCCATTAATTCCCAGTGGTTATTCGAGATCAGATCTAATGTTTCAAGACTGCTCTATTCCTGGTGCTTATACAAGACCAGCGCTTATTTAAAAGCAAGCACTTAAGAGCGACGACACGCTACCAGTAAACTAATTGATTTTAAATACATGTCATGAGTGCTGCCATGCAGTTATGTGGTTTAGTAGGACCCACAGAATTTCCAGGGAATCTAGATTTGAGTACACACAATTTGCGTATGCACGAGTCAGTATTCTTTATATTCTAAGGCAATTTGACAGCAACATGAAAGCCTTATCTAGTATAAAACCAACCGGTGTTAACTTACAACCATTGTTATAACATTAAGGGAGTGCTCATTTTTTAACAACAGGGGGGGGTAGTGGATTTGGGGGGGGGGGTAAAAAATTTGGACCCCTTGACCGGGGGGGGGGATAAAAAATTTAGACCCCTCTTGGGGGGGGTGAAAAAAATTCAACCTGTTTTGAGGGAAAAAGCCCGCGCGTTACTATGCTACAAAGGGGCGCGAACGCGATTTTCGGCCTGCCGGGGGGGGGGTAAAAAATGTTGACCCCTCTAGCGGGGGGGGGGGGGGTGAAAAAATTGTGCGCGCTCCGCGCGAAATCTCACCACCCCCCCCTGTTGTTAGCAACGCGCGTCGGGTCCCTCTACTCCCGGCGAACATCCCCGTACTGATGTACACAAACTAGAAGTGGGAGAGGCTCAGATGATTAAACTTTCATTGAGTGCACAAGGGCCATGGGAAAAGATACAAAGAGTGTCTAATACCCATGTTAATCAGTATAATTTGTTGAATAGATACATGTATCATATGCTTATATCAAGCAATAATTAACCGCTGCAGATGAGAATATAGATCACTACTTCTGTGGTGAGTGCAGCAGTCCTCCTCCAGTGTGCCTCCTCCTGTGGCCAGCAGGCCCTCCAGTAGGCTACACACAGGCTGGGGTGCTACAGTTTGACCCTATCCACAAGGGACATGGGATAAGATACATAGAGTGTCTAATACCCATATTAATCAGTATAATTTACTGAAGAAGAACATATCCGATATAATTATATCAAGCCATAATTAAGCTCTGCAGGTAGTTCTTTAGAACCCTACATCAGAGAGAGGAGTGCAGCAGTCCTCCACAGTGGCCAGTGTAGGCTCTACAGTAGGTCATACACACAGAATGGGTACTGCACAGCAATAGTCACTCCCATCCATTATTATGATAATAATAATTAGTACTCAAATATGCAAATTGCATGAAAATACGTATCACCATGGAATTCAGCATATCTGAATACCTCCAGTGGCAAATAACTAGATGATAGAGGGAGAATTAATGCATTTATATTAATCATAATTGGGCCTAATTATTATGCTAATTATTACTTAAACATGTCATTTGCAGAAAAACGAACACTGCCATCAAATTAAGCATGTCCGAATCCATCTAGTAGCAAAATACTAGATAAAAAAGGCAGAATATTAGAATTATTGTATATATATATATTAATCATAATTTGGCCTAATTATTATGCTAATTAGTACTTAAATATGCTAATTGCATGAAAATAACTTTTCTATCAAAGTTAGCATGTCTGAATCCATCTAGTAGTAAAATACTAGATAAAACAGGCATAATGTTGGAATTAATGCATTTATATTAAACATAATTACTCCTAATTATTATGCTAATTAGTACATAAATATGCTAATTGTATGAAAATAAATACTGCCATCAAATCTAGGTTGTCCAAATCCCTTTGAGAGGGACATACTAGATAAAAAAAAGGGAGAGTATTAGCATAATAATTAGCATTTATATTAATCATAATTGCTAATTATTATGCTAATTAGTGCTTATATATGCAAATTGCATGAAAATAAATACTGCCATCAAGTTCAGCCTGTTCAAATACCATTCAAGGCAAAATACCAGATAGAAAGGGAGAGTATTAGAAAAATTATTTGCATTAATCATTATTGCCCTTGAATGTTCACATAATCTGAGGTCCATGGGAGCTGCTGCCCCCAATGCTAAAGCCCCATAGGAGAGCAGCTCAATATCCAACAAATTCTTATGGTCAAAGATTTGTCTTTTTTTAGATTTTCTCAGCTAATACTTGGAATTTCTTAAAAATTCCAAAAGTTTTGTTTTTCTCTCAGTGTGCCGCTCCTGATGTCACCAAGTACATAGCTCCTAGTGATGTTTCTCATTTCTCATTCCCGTTGCTACTGTTGTTAAAAAATGAGCACTCCCTAAACAACATGTAACTTACACGCAGGGCGTAATGAACTTGCCCCTGCATTGTACAGGTTAAGTTACCTCCAAGTTATGTGGTTTCAGCATCAGCTTCTCTGCACAACAATGGAACTGGTTCAGTAAATTAGTAAATGGCAAAGAGAAATCTATGAAGAGGGATGGAGGGGGCATAATGACTAGTGGGTTGGGACTCAGGGGGAGAGGGTGGGGCAAGGGGGAGAAGGCGGGGCAAGGGGGAGAGGGTGGGACAAGGGGGAGAGGGTGGGGCAAAGGGGAGAGAGTGGGGTGAGGGGGAGAGGGTGGGGCAAGGGGGAGAGGGTGGGGCAAAGGGGAGAGGGTGGGGCAAAGGGGAGAGAGTGGGGCGAGGGGGAGAGGGTGGGACAAGGGGGAGAGGGTTGGGACTCAGGGGGAGAGGGTACGTGGGGCAAGGGGGAGAGGGTGGGGCAAAGGGGAGAGCGTGGGGCGAGGGGGGAGAGAGTGGGGCAAGGGAGAGAGGGTGGGGCAAGGGGAGAGGATGGAACAGAAGAGACAGGCTAGAGGGAAAGAATGTGGCAAGGGCCCTGAAGGGGGAGAGGGTGTGGCAAGGGGGAGAGGTAATTGAGCTTTCAACCTCGGGTACCAGAGGCATTGCCACACAGCTAGGGGGAGAGGGTGGGGCACATGCCGGGGCACAGGGGGAGAGGGTGGAATACAGTGGGAGAGGCTGGGGTAAGGGGGGGGAGGGAGGCCAGGGTATAAAGAGGGAAAGGATGGGGCTAGGGGCAGTAGGGCCGGGGCTATACTAGGGCTAGAGGGAGAGGCCGGGCCCAGCGCCTGGCCGGGTCGGGGCCGGGGAAGGCGGCCGAAGGCGAAGGGGCAATTGAATGGAGGGAGAGGATGGGACAAGTCACAAGAACAAGCAAAAGAGGATGGGGCAAGAGGGCAGTATAGATAAAGGGGGTCGGAAACACATAACACTATTGACATTCACACTGATCGATCAAGATTCTTACAAAGAATGAAACAGAATGACAGAGTCAGACTCAGAGACAGAGAGTGACAACTCAGTGAGTCAGTCGAATACTGGACACTTCGGAAGCAAGGACAGATCGGATGCAGACATTTCGGAAGCAACCTATAAGACATTTCGGAAGCAGGACATTTCGGGTGCAAACTGTAAGACATTTCGGAAGCAGAGACACTTACTAAGTTAGGGTGCAGTATGCTAGTACATGTACTGATGTAGCCTTTTGTAGCCCTATGTTACGTATGTAATTTCTACCTCCATGTAGATCTTTAAGTTTAATTTGCCAAATCTCACCACACCAGAGAAGGCCTTTAATAATTAATTATCGGGGGCTGTGCCCCCGAACCCCATTCATTCTTTTCCATTTCTTTCTTTATTCCCTTCTTTCCTTTGCTGGTTAACGTTTAAAAGTTATCTTTGAAATCGGGGGCTGTGCCCCCGCACCCCCCTTTCTTTTCATTTTCTAAAATTATTTTTATTTTTTACCTCCTTTCCTTTCCTGGTTGAAGTTAGTTCTGTACAGGTATCATAACCCATTTATTCACTACCGTTTCCTCCACAAATTTGTCTGCTTCCGAAATGCACTGCTTCCGAAATGTCTTTCTTTTTGCTTCCGAAATGTCTGCTTCCGAAATATACTGCTTCCGAAATTTCTGCACCCGATCTGTCCCTGCTTCCGAAAGTACCAGTTACCAGTCAGTCCAGTTAGAATTTCGTGGACAACACGTCGGAGTCGGACACGAATATGGCAAGCCTAATGGGTAAACTTCCCTTAATCCTGGTATAAGGGACCAAAAGCCGGCTTTTGGTCCCAAAAGCCGGCTTTTGGTCCCTTATACCAGGATTAACTCCCTTATCCAGGGTTTAGAGACCTTAATCCAGGTATAAGGCCCAAAAGCCAGGTTAAGGGACCAAAGCCTGGGCTAAGGTACTCTTAACTCTGGATAAGGGTGTTAATCCTGGCGTTTGTCCCTTATACCAGGATTAACTAGAGAAAGCAGGGGTAGAGCAAAGGCTGGGTACATGTACTACTTAATCCTGGTATAACTGCCAAAGCATGGGTACTGTGCCAGTACCCATGCTTTCTACACAATGCATGGGTATATGTACCCTTATACCAGGATTAACTCCCAAAAACCAGGTTTTTGTAACAATGTCTGGGTAAATGTCCCAATACCCATGCTTACTGGAGAAAGCAGGGGTTTCACTCTACCCATGCTTTCTCTTACCCCTGCTTTGTACAGAAAGCATGGGTTGGGTTACCCATACTTAGTTAGGGTTATAACCCATGCTTTGCATACAAAGCAGGGGTATTGGATACCCATGCTTTGTACAGAAAGCATTGGTATCTAATACCCCTGCAAAGGTGACAATGCATGGGTACCAGTACCCCTGCTTTGTATACAAAGCATGGGTTTCCACTACCCCTGCTTTGTTACAAAGTAGGGGTAGTATCATACCCATGCTTAGTGAGAAAGCATGGGTATTAGTCCTTAAACCAGGTATTTCGTGTACTAAGTATGGGATAAGGTACAAATACCCCTGCTTTGTGTACAAAGCCAGGGTTTAGGTACAAAGCATGGGTATTTGGGAGAAAAGCTGGATATAGCTCTTACCCTGACTTTGTAGACAAAGCCAGGGTTAAGGACTTAAACCAGGATTTTGGACCTTTATATACCAGGATTATGTACGTTAACCCTGTTTAAGTAGACAAAGCATGGGTAAACTCCCTTAATCCTGGTTTAAGGGACCAAAAGCCAGCTTTTGGGCCCAAAAGCTGGCTTTTGGTCCCTAAACCCTGGTTAAGGCCCCTTAAGTTTTTACCAGGGTTCTGGGCTCTAAACCCTGGTTAAGGGGCCTTAATCCTGGTATAAGGGCCCAAAAGCCAGGCTTTGGCCCCAAAAGCCGGCTTTTGGGGCCATATACCAGGATTAAGGGAAGTTTACCCATTAGGCTTGCCATACTAGAACACGAAGTGGAATACGATAGTTGAACGTGCCCAAAACAAGTGATCGCTAGAAGCTGACAGGTGCTCTCCTATGAGAAGCATAGGTCGACATCGGTGACTAGAATACGACTGATAAGACCTCTACTTACCTAAATGGTTGATCAGCAAGGTTAACGTGAGCATGGTTATCAACCTGTGAGTGTCACCCTGAGAATATTAGCTGTTTTATCTGAATTATTGACACAATTATTGCACAACGAACTCTCTTTCTGTGACAATTTTCACGTGTTTGCATCACCAACCCAAACACAGGTATCACAACGCAGTTTCCTTAAATTTTAAATTGAAATTGAAATAATTAATCTAATCTGCTTATATATTACTTATTCACCAACATATTAATAAACAGATGCTATTTGAGTAACTATATTGACTAAAATACTATTCTTGTTATTAATTCCAAGGTCAATCAAAAAGCCGGTAGACTTTTTGTTTTGTGAGACCTATCACGACGTAAACAAATCCGCGGGTCGGACGGACGAGTCGCAACTTGACCAGTTCAAAAGTCGATAACTTGTGTCAAAACGCCACATTTTCTCCATTTATTTGGCAGAAGAGTGCATGATGACATCTAGATGTCTGGACAATGTCCCAGACATACATTCATGTCGCACTGTGAGTACAAACAATGATGTTCACTCGTCCCAAGTGGCACTGACTTGTTGACTGTTGACTCAGTAAGTCACCAGTTGAGTTCAAGTTCAAGTTCAAGTTGAGACAAATGAGAGTTTTCCCCCTTGAGCTGAGGCTGAGCTGGGTTATTAAATTTTCATTTTTGGGCATTTATAAGTCCAAAACAGTATAATAGGCCTAGTATGGAATAATGAAAGATATATAATTAATAATTACTATTCTCTGTGATCAGCCTTATAACTTTAATATTTACTTTAATTAGGGAGTGATTTTAAAGGAAGGGCCCAGGGGGGGGGGGGGGATTGACCTCTCTTTTTTGGGGGGGGGGGGGGGGGGCGGTCAACTTTAGATTAAACATGGGGGGCAGTCAAAAAAATTTCACCTGTATTGAGCGAAAAAGTCTGCGAAAACTCGCAGACTTTTTCGCAAATTGGCACTTGCGCAGGATAGGGCCTGCAAAAATCCACCCCCCCTACTAGCCTCTATAACGAGGGGGTGGCCTTTTTTTTTCATGGATTGATAATTGGTGCGCGCGCGGGCCCTTTGAAGCATGGTAACGCGCAGGCTTTTTGCCCAAAAAGAGGTTTTTTTACCCCTCCCCCCCCGCAAGAGGGGTCCAAATCTTTTACAGCCCCCCAGTCAAGAGGTCCAAATTTCCAAACTCACTCCTCCCTGTTGATAAAAATGATCACTCCCTAATTTCCACCCATTCACCTCTTACACCCCCAGTTGATGCTGGAGAACGCTCAGCTGAAGAAGAAGCTGCACAAAGTGCGGAGTGAGAACCTGACGCTGAAGGGGCAGCTCCAGGAGATCACCGAGACCAGGAAGATAGAGAACCTCATGCGGCAGTACTGCACCACACATGAGTAAGTAGGTCACCACCCACAGATAAGTAGGTCACCATTCAACAATAAGTAGGTCATCACCCAGAATAAGTAGGTCATCACCCAGGAGTAAGTAGGTCACAGAGTATGAGTAAGTAATCACCACCCAGGAGTAAGTAAGTCACAACGAACAAAATTAGATCAAGCCGCCAGGCATGAGTAAGTAGGTCACGCCCCAGGAGTAAGTAGGTCACAGAGTATGAGTAAGTAGGTCACCACCCAGGAACAAGTAGGTCACAGAGCATGAGGAAGTAGGTCACCACACACGAGTAAGTAGGTCACCACACATGAGTAAGTAGGTCACAGGACACGAGCAAGTAGGTCACAGAACACAAGTAAGTAGGTTACCACCCACAAGAAGATTGGTCACAGCACGAGTAAGTAGGCCACAGGATGTGGAAAAGTAGGTCAATGTGTCACCACACACAAGTAAGTAGGTCACCACACATGAGTAAGTAGGTCAGTTTGCAGTCAATCTGCAGAGTATGTAGGTCAATGACCGTCATTAACATAAGTAAGCAGGCAAATATGTCAGGTTATTCTCATCAATGTTGTACTGTTTGCAGCATGCAGACTCAGACAGAGCCGAGCCGCACACAGTCCTCAGTTCTACACGTCCAGCGGAAGAAGGAGTCGGAGAAACAAGTCGAGAATGAACGCACCAACAAGTGAGTCAGCGTCTTTACAAGACTTCTCCCCCCAGGGAGGCCACTTCTCCTGCTTTTCAGGAATTCCTGCAAAATTGTCAAAATTCAATGGTTTCACTTACTTTAGCTTTAGCAGGAATTCCTGCTATTTGTTTTGGAATTTCTGTGTTATTTAATGGTTTTGCACACATTTTCCTCAGTAGCCGTAAGTAAATATAACAAACCAATAGAAATAATACCCTTTTATTCTCAATCTGAATACCCTAAAACCTCGCGTAGAAGCTGCGGCTTGTATGCGAATCAGACTTAGCTTTCTTTTGATACCATACACGCCTATATAGGGTGCGGCTTATACGAGAGTTTTTATAACTATACTACAGTACCAAATTAACGATTTTCAGATCCTCTCTGAGGCTTATATAATTGACTCAGGGAGCTTAGCTCCAAGAGTCTTATGCGACGCCTCTGTGAGACGTTTTTTAGGGGAAATTATATTTTTTTCAATTTCCAAATTTTTCATAGAAACATTAGGCCTATTGATCAAAAGTACACATAATTGGATAATTGAAGTGTTTTCCTACCCAGGGATGCAAGAAATATTCTTCTACCCCTACTAGAACCCTCTGAAAAAAACTGCTGAAGTAGACCCTTTCAAAAAACATAATTTTTTCCTCACTGTAGACAAACATGAACAGTACTAGTGTGGACATTTTGTCAATTTCGGCATTTAGTGTTAAACCTATGGGAGATGTCAATTCTGAGTGAGTGAGACGTTTTTTGTCAGACCAGTTTGCCATCTGTGGACATAATTGACAGTGGGGTGGAGTGGGGGTTGGGATAGGAGTATACATACACACTGCACATGCATACTACACATGCACAATACACGTGCACACTACACATGCACACTACACATGTACACTGCACATGCACACTACACATGCACACTACACCTGCACAATATACATACACACTGCACTACACAACAACACTTACACACTACACATGCACACTACACATGCACAATACACATACACACAACACATGCACACTACACATGCACCCTATACATGCACACTACACAAACACACTACACATGTATACAAGCAGCCTCCCTGAGTCTTTTGTGATTAGGATCACACGCTAGATTTTTTATCAAAGTTAGGGGTGCGGCTTATACGCGAGTTAGGCTTATATCCGAGGTTTTACCGTAGTTTACATTTTTGAAAGATCAGGGCAGACAGGGGGATCTTATTTTTCTCTTTAGAAATAAAATATTTTGCTATAAATGTCACGGGCAGAGCCGTCATCCAAATCTTTAGAATAGCTTATTTGATCATTTAAAGTGGCATGATCACCAAGCATATCCTACTCACTGGATTTTCTGACTCACAAATGTAAATTGTATAGTTAGGCCAATCTAAAAAAGGACAAAAATATGACGAGGGAGGCACAGTACTGAGAAACTATTTTCTTTTTTTAAGTGGCCTTAGTGTATTAGTATTTGATGAAATACTTGGTGTTGGTTAAGGGAGTGTTCATTTATTAGTTACAGGTGGGTGGTGGCAGGGTTCCCACCCGTCAGTTAAAAGTCAGTTGATTTTTTTTTGCTTTAAAAGTCAGTTAAATGTCAGTTAAAAAAGAAAAAGCATGATTTTTGTCAGTTAAAACCAGATTTAGTAAAATGTCAGTTAAAAAAATATTTTGAGAAATTTCATCAAAACATTTTTTCAATCTCCGAGACTTGAGGTCAAAATGCAACAGGAGAGACTCCAGTTGAATCTAATGTGTCTTTTCTTTCCTAAAAGAAGTCAAGAATTTCAAAATTTTCTAAGATCTTTGCATCCAAAAAGCAAAGTTCCATCCCCAATAAAGGTTGTGCATTAGTAAAGTATCAAACCAGCAGATTGTCCCAGTCCCAATTAAACAAATACAGACCTGAATATATATATATATTTGTGCCAAAATGCACTAGACTACACCATTACATCTAGACTTTTAAAGTTTTAGACGTTCCAATGCCTTTCCCTTCAATGAATAGGGTTCCAGCTCCAATCATAATGAACAGATACAGACCTGATCTTTAAGGTATTGTTGTTTCGAAATGCACCAGATTGTACCATCGCAAGTCTAGAATTTCAAAATTTTCTAAAACGCTTCCCTCCAAACACAAGTTTCTCACCACAATCATAGTGAACAGCTAAAGACCTGAGCTTTAACATGTTTTTAGCCAGAAGCAGCAGATTGCACCATTTAAAGTCTAGAATTTCACAATTTTCCAAACCTTCCCCTCCAAAAAAACAGGGTTCCATCTCCAATCAAAGAGGCTGGATAATACAGATCTAAGCTCTGATACATTATATCAGAATGCACCATTCCAGGTCTAGGTTTTCTTTTTTTTTTCAAAAGCCTACCCACCAAAAAGGAGGTCTGATAATACAGATCTGAGCTATGATATTCTCTGGCAAAAATGAACTAGGATGCACTATTTCAACACTAGATTTCTCTAAAGCCTTCCCTCCAAAAAACAAAAAGACGGTTCCAGCCCCAATCACAGAGAATAATACAGAGCTGAGCCTTAATATATTTTGGCCCAAAATGTATCAGAATGCACCATTTCAAGTCTAGAATTTCAAATATTCTTGGTGGGGGCATGCCCCCAAATCCTCCTAGTTGGACCGCTGCGCTTCGCTTGCGGTGCTCAGCAGGACATCCATTCCCCCACTTCCAAAAATTCTTGGGCTCAGATTTTTCTAGTCCAGAGTTTGGATGTCTGGTCTCAGAATCCACCACAATGCACCATTTGCCTTCTAGATTTCAAATTGTCTCAGGGGGGGAGCCCCCAGACCCGGAACTACTAAGGTGGCTCTGCTTACTTAATGGAATATGCGGCCCCAAATTAAGACTCCTCAAATCTATAGTCAAAAATCACATACCATTCCCCTCTCTAATGGTACCAGAATATATGCAATAGTCAACATCAAATTTTTTTATTCCTTTCAATTAATTATCCAAGCATATTTTCATAAAGAAATCCCCCAAGCCAAATGATAGAGGTCTGATTTGCAACTGGACACTAGTTTTTTTGGCTCAGTCCGCTCATCCACACAAATTCTCAGATTATTTGCATTTTTCCAGGTCGCACCCCTGATATCTAAAATGTATCCCTAGATTCACCCTTCAGAAATCATCCATATATATTATTAAGAGAATTTGCCCTGGAGGCCTTTAAAACTGCAAATTCCAGGTATGACTTGAAATGAAGGTTTGAAGGGATTGCACACAGGATTTTACAGTACTTATTAATAATGTATATTGTAGCATTTCGACTGCAAATGAACTAAATATGTATCGTTTAAGTGTCAGTTGAAAAAGAAATCTGTCAGGTAAATGTCAGTTAAATGTCAGTTAAAACCATGACTGAGAAATAGTGGGAACCCTGTGGTGGGTTAGGGGGGGGGGCATAAAAATTTAAAGAGGGGTGGGCGAAAAAATTCAAAGAGGGGGGGGGGGGGCGAAACGTTCCACGCGCTCTCGAGGGGGGGGGCGTAAAAAATGTTAGCCCCTCCGCACGAAATCTCACCATTCCCCCCTGTAAATAATAAATGAACACTCCCTAACTGATGTACATTTCCTGTTGCTGCAGGTTGTTGGCGATGCACAACGGCCTGATGCGGCGTTACGAGAAGGAGCTCAAGATGGGTATGCAGCACGTAGAGACCATCACAGAGCTACAGGTATATACGATACACAAAAGCATTCGTGCATCACGACGCAGATTTCCGCAGATCAGCGAAAATACGTACAGCAACTCTCCTAGGAATAAATCATTTGCACAACTGTACAAAACTGAATAGCGCCCTGGCGCTATAGATCAAAACAATTATAGACAAAGTAAATCTAAAATCTGTGAAGTCAATACAGGAGGATTTCATGATACCAACAACTTTTGGCAATTCTCACTAGACAGTTATATCAGATATTTACTGTTTATTCAAAACCTGATTACCGTAAAACTTTGCGTATTGGCCGTGGTTAGTACGCCAGTCAGATCGCCAGTGCGTCTTTAATATAGTGCGACTAATATACGAGTTAGGCTTATACATAAGGTTTTACGGTAAATGATATTACTGTAAAAGTTGCAGACGTGGCTGTTCCTTATAAAACCTCCTGTACATTTGAAGCTGAAGGTGAACTCGTTAGAACAGAAACTAAAGGAGGCAGAATTAAAGCGACAGGAGGTGGAGAGCAGACAGCGGTACTCCCGGGACCACCGGGGGAGCGCCAGGCACCGCGACAGACACGGCTACTCCAGCGACGAGGACGGTACGGCACTTTATTAAGCCACATCATAGGTCAACTTTATTTCGTTAAACCACAGGGTTGCCACCGTCAGGGAAAATGTCAAGGGAAATCTTTTTCATTCCAAGTCAGGGATATGTCGGGGAATTTCAGATTTTTTGGCAAAATATGAGGGAAAACGAGATTTTCTGTAAATGTCAGGGAAAATAATATTTTGTCAGGGAAAATTTTGAAATACCCAAAAAAGTCACCTTTTTTTCCTTGAAAAAGCCTGTGTGCCTGCCAGTCAATTATCAAAAAAAGAAAAAAAAAAAAAAAAAAAAAAACGCAACAGATTTGATCGATATTTTAATCAATTTATTTGTGTAAAAACATTTTTTGATAGCCCTGTAATGGGCTTTATTCCCTGTTTAAAGACCAAAACTAACGCAGGTACTATCAATTCAGGATACAGAGATACGGATATTTTCAACTCGGCTTGTAAAAAAGAGATACAACGTTGCTTCACATTAACCGATACAAAAGATGGATGACGACAAATTGTATATTCCATTTTAGGTGAAGTTCTGCGGTTAAGAGAAAATGTGAAGAAAATAAAGAAGGAGAGAAACAAACTTTGTGTTGAAAACAAGAAGATCAAGACAGAACTAAAAGGACTGGATGCGGTGAGGGAAACACTATTCCCATTCTACCTCTGTGTTTCGATAAGTTGCCATCAGACTTTCCAAATTTCCTTAAAGTAGTAGTACATCCTATGTGTGGGACAAAAAAAAAAGATTTCCCTAAAAACGTGTCAGAATGTTCACAAATAATATTAAATATCCCCTAGATATCTATTAGCAGGTTAACTATTAAATTATTTTTTTAAATTTAAAATTGAGTTACTCACATCAAACAACGGGATCTGCCTACTAATTTTCTGGCTCACCTGTATATAATTTGCTTGGTTAATGGTAGTTGATCTAATAGTATACCAAATTTACATCAAGATGGGAACAGATGAGTAACTTTGGCTGTCAAAAGTAGATTTTTTAACAAATATTGCCAATAATGACTTGAAATAAATACAAAGGAGCACGAGTATAGTTCTCCACTGAGGGTTCCTCGTGGAATAACCCTAGTGGGGAACCTTTGTCAATATATTCTGTAAGGCCAAAAAAACAAACTTTTTTAACCTTTTTTCTTTTTTAACATGAAAGTACTAGCCAGCCTCTCTGAAGACCCTAAAATTGACCAAAAAAGGCTAAAAATACGAAAAATTCTTATTTGGCCTAAGGTAAGATTTGTGTGTCTGTTTTCAGGGTTTCTTTGAGGAGATAGAAGACCTGAAGTACGCCCTGCAGCAGGCTGGTCAGCTCAACAAGCGCTACGAGACGTCTCTACGTCGTGTCTGCGCCAAGTTTGGACTCCCTTATCCCAACCCAGAGAAGTCACTACAGAATCCCATAACGTGATTGTAAATGTCAGCTGATGTAGGAATTTCATGCTTTAAGTACCATAAAACCTTGCGTATAGATGGCGACTAATGTGCAAGTCAGATTGCCACTGCGGCTTATAGGATCAGGACAAAGTCAGGGTGCGGCTTATACATGAGTTTTTAGATGTGTACTACAGCACTGAAATAGCCATACATAATCAGATCCCCTATTAGGCTTATATGTTTTCCAAAGTGGGGGGGGGGGCTTATACGCAAGTTAGGCTTATACGTGAGGTGTTACGGTAATACAAATGTACTTGTACATTGTAAATATCCCTTTAACTATAAGGGCCGCATAGTGCTTTGTTGCCATGATGCATGGTTTACGGTGCTCTACCCATGCATCATGATGACCCTTCGGGAATGTATCAACCCCATAAGTTTGGCATGATGCTTTGATGCAGCATTGGGGAGTTACTCGCCATGGCTGCATTCATGCATCGCGACGACAAAGGGCATAGCGCATTAGATAACTATGCGGCCGTTAAAATTTAAGATAAATGACCGGTTAGTATGTAGTATGGTAATATCATGCATCCAAATATAAGTAAGACTGTGATATACAAAATATAATATTTATTTTATACGGTAAAACTGACAGCTGTAAGAAAGGCACTGTTAAAATGGTAGCACTACTGGACTCAACAGTACAATATTTAATAATCTTATTACCCTACATATTTCAAGCGATACATAAACATATTGCACATGGTATTGGCCGGGAGAGGCCTTGTTATTTTGTTATGATCACTGTTCTATTTTCTGTACATATTATGAAAGAAAACAATAAATTATCGACAAAGAACATTTACAACATTTTTTGTAACAGTCCTTTAGAAAATTGTTCTACCTTCTAAGGGCAGCATGGTGCCTCAATGTATTATGCCCCTTATATGTTAGTATGCATGAACGCAGCCCTGGCAAGTCACTGCTGCATTCATGTATCAAACTGATGAAGGTCATTACGCATTATCAGCACTATGCAACGTTTGAATTGTTAGGCCAGACCAAAAAAAAGTTGTCGATGGATTTCACGCACCTTATTTTCGGAAATTTTTTTGTCAATGGATTTTGCTTGCTTCATTTTTTTACAAAATTGAGATTTTTTTTTTCAAATTTTTCTTCCTCACTGACTCCACTTTTCCACCGACAAAATCAATTGACAAAAAAAAAGAAAAATTTCGCTCGCTCAAACCATTTTTGAAAAGTGAAATCCATTGACCAACTTTATTTTTTGGTGTGGCCTAATAAGGACGTCGTGTTGCCTTAAAGGAAAAGTAGGCACAGTTTGTCTTTATATAGACACATACAGGATTAACTGACAGATTCGAGGTTCCCTTTGGGGTCTATCTAGAGTTTGGCGGTGACTTTGTTGGCCTGTTGTCAGAGTAGACTCCGTAGCGTCTTCCCGGTGGGAGACTTGAGGATCTCCTGCATATATAATGACCTGATTGAATGCTATGGTTCTGATGATCTTGAAACTGGCCCTCTACTTGGGGGTCTTAAGAGTGCCAACTGTTGTCTAATGTCATTCACCAATAAGAAATATATTGCACTGAACCTTGCAGATGCTAAAATGTTCAATTAATTGATCAGGGTAGACCGGGACGTATGCTTTAATGTACTTTTAAAACATTGTGTTATACCAACACTTGTAATGACAATGGTACATGGGTGACCATGTCAGTCGTGCATGTATCTACAGTTTGGCGGTGACTTTGTTGGCTTGTTGCCGCAGTAGGCGCCGTAGCGTCTTCCCGGTGGGAGACTTTGGTATCTCCTTCACGAACACCACGCCCCCTCTCAGCTGTTTGTACCGGGCCACGTGACCTGCAGAGGAGAATAACGATTCATGACCTGTTTCATCCCTTAAGGACAACATACTGTATTTGCCGCACGTGGGGACGAACTTGCGTAGTCACTAGACGCCGCCCATTCTGTGTGTAATCTTAAAATCGCCACTTCTGGCGTAATCTTACTCAGTTTTCGCCACTTCTGGCGTAATCTTAATCATTTTCCAGGTGATACCTATCCTCTAGATGGCACCATTATAAGGTTGTAACATTGCTGTATATATCGGGGGCTCTGCCCCCGCACCCCCTTCTTCTTTCTCTCTTTTTTTTTCTTTTTCTGGAATAAGATTACGCCAGATTATGCATAGAATGGGCAGCGTCTAGTGACTACGCAAGTTCGTCCCTTATAGCGTATTTGACGTAATAAGCGCAGAGTGCGCTTCAAAAATGATTATGGACACCTTTTAGTAGTTAAGAGTTGGGGCAAAAAAATTTAGATAATTTTAATAATCTTGTATAAGAATCGGTCAAAAACGGTTATTAGGGGGTGTACCCTTATTACGTTGAGTACGGTAATGCATTAATGTATTGCATTAATGGTTGTCATGATGCATGAATGCAGTCCTGGCGCCAGGATAGCATTCAAGCATCATGCCAACCCTACGGGGTTGAGACACTCCCAAAGGGTCGGCATGATTCATTTAGCACAGGTGAGCTGTCGGTACTTCATTAGTGTATTAAAATATGACAACAAAAGAGCTTTAAGGTTTTTAAAAAAGTATTCTCTAAATAGGGCTAACGCAACCAATTTTCTAAAAAAGATAACTCTAAAAAAATTACTTCTGTAACATCAAGACCCATTTCCAAAACATTTACATTTCCGAAAACGTTCTACACTATCTATGCGGGATAGCGAAAGTAGACATGTATATTCTACCATAGTCTTTGTAAATGATATTTCTTTTAGCCTAGATCACTGCTATCTTTGAATAGTTGAACCCCCATGTAAACTCCACATACCATTAACGTGTTGGTGGATGTCGCTGGCAGTGACAGTATTGATGTGAGTGTCGCGTAGTACAACATATGCCCGGGGCAGTTCTCCCGACATATCGTCCCTAACTCCGACCACCGCAGCATCCACCACCCCCGGGTGGGTCAGCAGGACCGCCTCCAACTCTGCAGGCGCCACCTAGGGGGGAGAAAACATATTAAAAGTTTAAAGCATCATGCCTTGGTCGTCATGATGCATGAATGCAGCCCTGGCGAGTAACTCGCCAGTCCTGCATTCAAGCATCATGCCGACCCTACAGGGGTTGAGACACTCGCAAAGGGTCGGCTTGATGAACCAATGCAGCAACGGTGAGTTACTCGCTGGGGCTGCATTGGTACATCATGATGCTAAATGTCATCTTTTAGCGACATGCATCCTTAGAGGGTTAAAGGGTTAAAAAGGAAAGTGTGACCCCGACTACCGCAGCATCCACCACCCCACTGGGCCACCTGGGGGGAGAAAATGTATTGATAGCTGTTCCTTACACTGTTAGGCCAGACCAAAGAAACAATAGTTGATCATTTAAAAAGGAGAAAGTGTGACCCCTACCACCGCAGCATTCAAAACAGAACAGTTGAAATCTTAAGACTCAAAATACTAATCTACCTGCACAGGGGTTGGAGATTTCCTCGGATGCACTTGACAAAGTTGAAATAGATATCAAAAGAGAAAATGCTTGGTCTTCTTAAATGCTTACCTGAAAGCCCTTCACTTTTATCAATTCCTTTAAACGGTCCACAATAAATATGTAATGGTCTTGATCTATGTAGGCAATATCTCCTGCAAGAGAGAAATGTATGCAATATACCAAAGATGGCCATATATTTGTGTTAAAATTGCACTTCTTAGGCCTATCTTTTCCTAGAGTCCCATTTCATTTTACTACTTGGTTCTTTCCAGGGACAAAGTCCCATTTCACTATGCTACTTCGGCCTATCCTGTGCCAGTCCCATTTCGCTATACTACTTAGGGTTATCCTGTGCCAAAGTCCCATTTCATTATACTACTTAGAGTTATCCTGTGCCAAAGTCCCATTTCTTTATACTACTTAGAGTTATCCCGTGCCAAAGTCCCATTTCATTATACTACTTAGGCCTATCCTGTGCCAAATTCCCATTTCACTATATTATTTAGGCCTATCCTGTGCCAAAGTCCCATTTCACTATACTACTTAGGCTTCCCAGTAAACAAAAAACTTATAAATACGTTTTTAATGTTTCTCTATGGCTCCTTAATATGACATAACGATAGCAACATTATTTTGACGTAAAATAACATATTTGTGTTATCTGGGTTATCCTGTGCCAAAGTCCCATTTCTGTATACTACTTAGAGTTATGCTGTGCCAAAGTCCCATTTCTTTACACAACTTAGGCCTATCCTGTGCCAAAGTCCCATTTCTTTATACTATTTAGAGTTATCCTGTGCCAAAGTCCCATTTCTTTATACTACTTAGAGTTATGCTGTGCCAAAGTCCCATTTCTTTACACAACTTAGGCCTATCCTGTGCCAAAGTCCCATTTCTTTACACTACTTAGAGTTATCCTGTGCCAATGTCCCATTTCTTTATACTACTTAGAGTTATCCTGTGCCAAAGTCCCATTTCTTTATACTACATAGAGTTATCCTGTGCCAAAGTCCCATTTCTTTATACTACCTAGAGTTATCCTGTGCCAAAGTCCCATTTCTTTATACTACTTAGAGTAATGCTGTGCCAAAGTCCCATTTCTTTATACTACCTAGAGTTATCCTGTGCCAAAGTTCCATTTCTTTATACTACTTAGAGTAATGCTGTGCCAAAGTCCCATTTCCTTATACTACTTAGAGTAATGCTCTGCCAAAGTCCCATTTCTTTATACTACTTAGAGTAATGCTGTGCCAAAGTCCCATTTCTTTATACTACTTAGAGTAATGCTGTGCCAAAGTCCCATTTCTTTATACTGCTTAGAGTAATGCTGTGCCAAAGTCCCATTTCTTTATACTACTTAGAGTAATGCTGTGCCAAAGTCCCATTTCTTTATACTACTTAGGTCTAGCCATGCTATAAAATAGCATCTACTCTACCTGGACTAGTTCTCACATTAAAAGATATATTCTATTCTCAGAGAAAAGAGAGAAAAATCTGGAAACCATGGTAACTGGTCAGATCTCCCCTTACCGGTGCGCAGCCAGCCGTCCGGTGTGATGACCTCCTGTGTCTGCTGTGGTTTCCTCCAGTACCCAACCATCACCTGCGGGCCCCGCACCCACAGCTCCCCGTGCTGCCCGAGCTCTAGCGCCTCCAGGGTCTCTGGGTCAACTATCTGTAATAGTGTATTGGTATGAGTTCATTAAAGCTGATTATGGCTCAAAAGTCAATTCTGTTAAAATTGAAACAAAAATTGCCCCTTTGGCCATACTTCCTGTGATACCTACTATAAAACCTCACGTATAAGTCGTGGCTAGTATGCGAGTCAGATTGGCGGTGCGGGTCAGGGTGTGGCTTATATGCGAGTCTTTGCCATTATAATACAGTACAAAAGTCACCAAAATCAGATCGCCTGTGCGGTTTATAGGATCGGCCCAGACTCTAGGTGCAGCTTATACGCGAGTTAGGCTTATACACGAGGTTTTACAGTACTTCATTTGATGTAATTCCCTAGAATTCAGATTCAAATATTGGCTCAATTAACTACTATTAGAGAGTGATAGAGCAGTAAGACTACAGGAGATATGCTTTTTGAGACTACGAGATATATGCCTTTCAGTATGTCCCAGCATGCAAATAGATGTCTCATGAGATCGGGCCAATGTGAACGTCTTTGACCAGGTCCCATCTTCAACCGGGTGCGATCTTTGACCTCCTGACAGAAAACGGTTTATTTAGAGCAAGTAAAGTTATTTATGGAGATATAACCACTGCTATTTTCTTTATTTTATCCCTTACATGTCAAAGAAGCAAATTTATTTTTCTTAAATCTTCTTTTTCATGGTGGCCGGTCAAAGATGGCCCCCAGTCAAAGACGTTCACATTGGCCAGATCTCGTGAGACACAGCCTGTTACATTGTTAGTACACATTACAATAGGCTTCAGAAATGGGAAAAAATCGGCAATTTTAATCCTACAGTGACTGGACGTACCTTGGCCTGCGTGTTAGGTGGTAGTTTCCCTACAGAGGCAGGTTTGATGGGAAGGTTCCGGAGCGCCAAGGAACCTATACACGTTGTCTCTGACATACCCCAACCTAGAAAGGAAAACCACGGAGCGGCCATTACAATTAATTATTGGCTACAACTTGTAATGTGACAGAAATTATTGTGCAATTTTTGGCCTCACCTAATATGAGTTCAGTTTTATAACTAAAATTTCAAACAGATAAACCCCCACATAAATACAGTATAACCTCGCGTATAAGCCTAACTCGCATATAAGCCGCACCCCGACTTTGGGCCGATCCTATAAGCCGCACCAGCAATCTGATTATGGTGACTTTTAGTACTGTACCACAGTAGCTAAAACTCACGCATAAGCCACACTTGGACTCTGTGCCGACCCTATAAGCCGCACCAGCGATCTGATTCACGTACTAGCCGCGGCTTATACAAGAGGTTTTACAGTAATGAATGTGTCTGAGGGGCACCGCAAGAACAACACTCACCTTAAGAAAGGGCCTTCACTCTCTCACCCTGAGACATGGCTTTTGCCATTCTCAAAAAGAAATCTGCTTAATTAAGAAATGACTTATTTAGGGAAGGCCAGAAGGGCCATAACTGAAAAAGAAAAAAGTAAAAAAAAAAGAATTGTGTTGAAAAAAGTTAAAAAAAAAAAAAAAAATCCAGTTATGGCCCCTCTGGGTATCCATACTCACCTTGAGAAAGGTCCTTACTGCTGAGTTTTCGGCCTCCATCAGTACCTCGGGGGCGGTGGGTGCGGAGCTGTTGGGATCCCGCTTTGAGACTGAACTTTTATCTACTCACCCTGAGGAAGGGTATTTACCCAATCATCATAGGAGGGTACTGACTTACTGAAAGGACCTTTATTCTTCTCAGAAAGGACTTTTACCTTTCAATCTAAAAGATCACCCTTACCTACTTACCTATGGAAGCTCAGGAGGGCCAGAACTATAAACAAAAATTTGAAAAAGCACTAAAATATTATTTAAAAACTTAAATGTAAAAAAACCCACATATATTAGTCATGGCCCTCCTGGGCTTCCATACTCACCCTGGGAGAGGTTGGTAATGTTAAATTTGTGGCTGGCTTCTAGGAGCACCTCGGGGGCGGTGGGTGTGGACCTGACGCCGCCTGCCTGGAGACTGGACAGCTCCTCTACCCACTCACCCTGATTTTTTTTAAAACCCTTTCAGGGTGGGACAAAAATAAAAAAACATCACCCAGAAAAAGGTCCTTGACCCTGCTCAATCTAAGAAATAACCTTCACCCACGTACCTATGGAAGCCCAGGCAGGTCAGAATTTAAAAAAAAATTAACAAAAAAAGTAGAAATATTTTATATTTTTTAATTGTGGCCCTCTTAGGTCTCCATACTCACCCTGGGAGAGGTTGGTGATGTTGAGTTTGCGGCTGGCCTCCAGGAGTACCTCAGGGGCGGTGGGAGCGGACCCGACGGCTCCCGCCCGGAGACTGGACAGGTCGTAACGATGCAGCTGGGTGTCCTTAGACAGACGCAGCAGGATGGGGGGCACCGACTTCAGGAACGTCGCCTGGTAAGGCCAAAAAAAAAAAGGTTTGTGTTTCAGGTAACCCACCTGACCCTATCAAAGCAAGGCCGACCTTACTCAATTTTTATTCAATTTTGAAGAAATCTTTGTATTTTTACCCTTTTTGGGTCAATTTTAGGGTCTTCGGAGCGACTGGCTAGTACTTTCATGTTTTAAAAAAAGTTAATAAAAAAAAAATTGACCTACCGACCCTATATTTTCTTGCCAATATTACCTAGCAAACTTTCTTTTTTTGGCCTAAATAGATTAAAAAATGACTCCCTTGCCCTCAGAAATTACAGAAAGAAAGTTGTCCAAAAAATTGGACCCCTTGAAGGGAAGGCAAAAAAAATTAGCTCCCTCTTGAGGAGAGGTCCAAGAAAAAGTCACCCCTTTTTAGCGTTACTATAGCTAAAAGGAGTTGCCAGAGATAAATCTGAATCCCGCTGAGGGAGCGAAAAAACCCTCGCGGGGCTGGGAGAATCAATAAAATGTTGGTGCGCTCACGCAAAAATCAAACTCCCCTGTTGCTGAAAAGGTGATAGACTGGTATCGATATTGTAAAATCTTCAATCAAGGGGCATTTTTTAGTACAATTGTTCTGAGATGCTTTTTGGGGTAATTTGGGCATGCTGAATCCGAATTTTTTTGACCCCAAGAGGAAAAAACCTTCTTTCTGTGTCTAACGACCAAAACAAAATGGCCGCCATTCCACACAGAGAAAACCTAAAATCATGCATTATAATAGCAGGATTGAACATTATGAAGTTTTTTATACCCCAAAATGACAAATCTGTGGTAGATAAGTTGTTTTTTATATTTTTTCCTTCCATTCAGGCTCCTAGAACTGTTGCCTAGCAACCGTCACAGGATTTGTTGATTTGCTTGACAACGGCCCTATATCGACCTTTTATCATAATTTTCAGGTAGCCTACCCCCCTAAATCTGGTCCAAGGATTTCAATGACATCATCCATTTGTTGCTAATGTAAATGGTTGCCTAGCAACAGCTATTCTAAATGTTTATTTGCCTAGCAACACCAATTTCTATTGACCTCAGTCCATTTCTAATGAGGTCTACCCTCCTGTAATCTGACCCTACAGACTGTGTGTAACTAAAACATGTGCTAACTAAGCAACAGTATAGGACAACAGCCTCTCTGTTTATTTTACCTACCTCACAGCGGAGTTTCACTTGTTCCAAAGGTTGTATGCTTGTTGCTATGGGTTTCTTCCACTTAAGTGTTTAAACATAATGTTCTTATGTAGCTGATTTATTCTGGAAAAGCCAAATATGATAATAATATTTGGGGTCTATACACTGGCGCATTAATGGGCCATCTCTTTGTTAGAAATCATTACTAAAACATAGAGTCAATGTGCAGACTGAAGTCAAAAACTGAGGTATAATATGGGTGTATTGTGGTTGCTAGGCAACAAACAAATGGGACTTTTGGAATGGTAACATTTGCCCTTACATTTGAGCACCCTCCTATATTGTCTTAACGTTTCATGTATCAAACCAAGTGTCATATGCATGTAAATCGGGGGGTTTTAAGAGTCTTTATTTACTAAAAATCCACTCAAAACTGTTATCCCCCTGGTGGAAGAATTAGGAACTAAAATGGGAAACTATTGAATAAAATGAAATAAATCACTTTTAACCATTATAATCAATATATTCTCACAAAATATCACTGATAAAATTATTGCAGTTTTTTTCCCCAAAATTTGGTTATGGAAAAATGTAAGTAATTCAAATTATAATCTGAATACTAGACCTGGGACCAAAACTGTATGCTGGCTTGGTGACTGACAACAAAGCAGACAGAAGTGTACTTGCAGGCAAGTTCTACCACCTGTACCATTTCTACTATTTCAAAGGGCATAAGAGACATTCTGAATGTAAGTATGGAAAATTATTGATGTTCTTGATGTATAGCTTCATGATACATAGTTACTAATGTGAAAATATAGAGTTACTGGTTGGAATAATGGAATACATAATGTGGCAAGTCATCAATGGGTGATAATAGGGGAATTTTAGGCTTAAGCAGCCAGATTAAAGCAAAAGCTGATGTTTCATGTCTTATAACTGCTATCATAAAGGCAGAGCGACTAGGCTTATACTCCTTATCTATACATCAATTTGAAGAGGAGATAACAATGAATCTTATGTTCTTATACATGTACATTGTATGTGATCATGTCTGGGTATATGGGTTATTTTTCCAATATATGTAAAGCCTGTAAGCACAGTTTGCTTGACATGAGCTACCCTGCAAAATGCCTCTAATCTGGTATTGTCTGGAAATTACCTGGCATTACACTGTCAGTACAGCCACACCAATAATGCTACAGTAATGCCACTTACACCATTAGAAAGATCTTGGGTTGACAATTGTGGCAAATGAAGCTGTTTTATGGTATAGGGGTGGCTAGTGTAGTGGAAAAGGGGGGGAAGTGGCCCATTATTACGCGAAAATGTGAATTCTGATGCACTGAACCTGCTGAAATCCTATGCTCCACTGGTTGATATCATTGGTTGTACACCTGTGGATGCATTCAAATTAATCATAGTGGCACTGGCTACTGTAGCCAATCTAACTATGATAGTTGGCACAACTCCTAACATTTCCTCATGACCCCTACCTTCTCCTCAAGACCAGGCAAGACACAGGAAAATTGGGAGAAGACACTGGGAATGTCAGAGAAGGGAGAGGGGAGGTCGGGGAGTACACTGGGCATGCATTTTGCTCCTTATAAGCAAGGTCTCCTTATAAGCTAGGTCTCCTTATAAGCAAGGTCAGACTTATAAAGGTCCAGATAACAGGATACTCCCTACAGGTGCCTCTTGTACCCTAATATAGATTTGAATCAGATACAATTCAGATGGGTGCATGTATCATTTCAAGTCAATAATCCCTCCAGCTCAACATACAGTGCACATAAATTTGGGTATGATTGGCGTATTTGGAACACAGAATGCGGAGGGGTAGGGTGGTGGTGGTATGTCAAAAATTATATAAAACGGGTTATATGTAGGGCCGTATGTTGGTAATAGACGTGAGGAGATGGTGTTAGATGTGAGGAGATGGTGTTACACATGAGGAGATGGAATTGGACGTGAGGGGATGGTGTTGGAATTGAGAAGATATTAGGGGCCATGAGGAAATGGTAGTGGACGTGAGGAGATGGTAGTAGACGTGAGGAGATGGTAGTAGACGTGAGGAGATGGTAGTGGACGTGAGGAGATGGTAGTGGACGTGAGGAAATGGTAGGGGCTGTGCCAGCTATCATAGTTAAATTGGGCACTACATAAAGGAGGCATGACCTGTTGTATATATTTTTGATATCATTTGCTGTTGTATATGTTTTCTACTAAACCTTAAATACAATTTACCTGTAATAAGCCTATACGCTAGCATTAGATATTTGAACTAACCCCTAAGGGCCACACTTTACACTGAATACAGAATAGACATTCCCTGTATGTTTCCCGACCTACCCATTCCCTTTTCCCTGACATTCCCAATGTATTCTCCAACCTCACCCAGTGGCGGATCCAGGATTGTCTAGAGGGGGCCCAAACCAGGCCAACCTGGAGTCACTATCTGTTTCCCGCAAGCGAAGAGAATTAATTAGCTATACTATGGGGCTTATTCACCTTCCTGCTGGTAGGTCTGCCAAATCTGTAAGACTATGGCCAGGAACTCTGGACCGATTTTGGGTCATTTTTGGTCTATTTTAAGCCCTTGGAACTCAAAATATGGATATTTAACCATGAAAACCCATATGTAACATCAAGAACTCACCCATCCCGATATAATAAGAAAAGAAAATTCATATAAAAATGAATATTCTAAGAGTGCTGGCCTGCGGAAGTGTAAAAATCCAATATGCACAGTTTCTGTGATTTATGACCACTACCGTCTCCTAACGGCTCCTGCCATTTTCTCATGGCCCCTACCACTCCTCATGGTCACTACCATCTCCTCACGACTCCTACCAATTTCTCAAGCCCCCTACCATCTCCTGAGGGCCCGTACCATTTTCTCATGATCATAGCCACCCCCATATCATCTTGTCAATGCCCCTACCATCTCCTCACGGCCACCACCATTTCCTCATGGTCACCACTATCTCCTGACTGCCCTACCATCTCTTCATGGCAACCAACATCTCCACCCTACTGATAACATATGGCTGTACATATAAACCATTTTTTGTCATTTTGCACCCATGCCATATGATGATCCAACTTTGCCCCTCTACTGTGCATTTACTATGTATATGCCCCAATCCCTAAGATAACCATACTCCTAAATTGTTTTTAGACCCCTTCGCACATGAAACAAAAGCACTTTTTTGACAATCAGCCATGTCATATTTCTAACAATTCTATGATAAAGTATACTTGGGAATTAGTGTCTGACTACTGGCAGAATTGGTGTCCAACTCTAGGTGAAAATTACATGGCCAGTTCAAAACATCTAAATATCTATGCTAAATATTTCCTTTTAGGGAAACATTCTAGACTATAGTTTCCACATGATTTCATATATTTAATCATGAAATCTGTGGTCAAAAGTGCCCCACCCGGATTTGTATCTCTATCTCTATCATGAGTTTCTTTCTTTCTTTACCAGATGGAACCACTTCTGGGTATCAACCGTAAAAGAAAGCATAGTCTTGATAGCAACTTATGCATAATATGCCAAGAAACAAAAGGAAAGAAGTATCCTCTGAACAAAAGTGCAAGTTCACATTGCCTGGAAACGTTGAAGCAAAGTACAGAAAGCCGTATAAAATATCGAGATGTGAAGTACAAAGATGCAGTTGATAATATCAATGAAGCGTACGCAGCAGGTATGCCCATAAGAACATGGCATAACTACTGCTACACACATTATACTGACAGTTCAAAATTAGCTAGACTTAAAAATGCATATGAACACTATCTAATTGTCTTGATTATGAAAAGGTATTTTAATAAAGAATGATTTCAATGCCTATGGACTAGAGTGAATTACTTCCTTTCAGGAGAGGACAAGAGTAAGAGTTGAGGAGAATGAGAACTTTTCAATAACATCATTTATAAGAAATAAAATATTGTCTTACCTTATATTTCTCTATGAGCCCCAGGTACTTGTGATAGTCAAATGTTGGCATGGCAACCACAGTGCCACCTTTCAGTAGTGTGTGCATCAGGCCGATCATGAGACCCGACACGTGGTAAAACGGGGCATATTCCACCACAATCTCCCCCTCACCCGGATAGACACTCGACTCTGGGTCACTGTGAGGAAACAAATGATTAAGCTGAATAACCAGCATATCCAGGTTACATCAAATGGCGACGAGGATGGGATCATCAGGCCGGACACATGGTAGAACGGGGCATACTTCACCACAACCTCACCCTCACCCTGCAAGACGCAGGATTCCGGATGACTGTAAGGGAACAAACTGTTGTACTGAAAAAACAGCATACTCAAATGGCGACGAGGATGGGATCAAGAGGCCGAACATTCCTGCTCACTCTGCAAAAATCTGGGTGAATGTAAAGGGAACAAAAAGGGATCAGGATACATCAAATGGCGACGAGGACTGTAAAATGAACAAACAGTTATACTGTACAACCAGCATATTCAGGTTACTGTAAAACCTCACGTATAAGCCGCAGCTAGTACGCGAATCAGATCGATGGTGCGGCTTATAGGATCGGCACAGAGTCCAAGTGCGGCTTATAAGCGAGTTTTTGCTCCTATAGTACAGTACTAAAGCCACCCTATTCAGATCGCTGGTGCAGCTTATAGGATCGACCCAAGTCTCAGTGCGGCTTATAAGCGAGTTAAGCTTATACGCAAGGTTTTACGGTACATCAAATGGCGACGAGGATGGGATCATCAGCCCAGACACGTGGTAGAATGAGGCATACTCCACCGCAACCTCTCCCTCACCCTGCAAGATGCAGGACTGCAGTACAATATTATTCTTGACCTTTTGAGCTACTCAACAGGCTGCATTGGTGCATCATGACAACAAATGCCATCTTTTAGCGACATGCTGTGCTCAAAGAGTTAACCTTGTTGTCATGATGCATGAATGCAGCCCTCATGAGTTGAGTTGCTAGGGCTGCATTCAAGCATCATGACTATTCCAATTCCCTACAAAGACCTTTGTCAGTGTATACATGCATTGTAGATGGGTCCAAGTGTATGCTTCGCAGAAGGGTCCAAGCGTTTGACTCTGTCCACCATGAGTTACAACAACGTAGTTAGGAAGTGTAATGTGTAAACACTACAGACAAATGGTTGCAATCATATTTATGTGCATGTAATAGTCTCCAGGTGACTCTGTTAAATAACAAACGTGCGTCTAAGGCCACAGTGAAATATGGTGTACCTCAAGGTCGCTTACTGGGGCCATTTATGTTTTTACTGTTTGTGAATGATTTTGCTGGGGAAGTCAGGGAATCTTTAAATTGGACAGATGTGAATCCTGATGATATCGTTTCACTATATAACAAATTGTAGGATGTTACAATAAGGACTTTTATTTCCATCTTTGTCAATTTCCGATGGATTAATGGTTACTGTTGATGTATATATATATATTTCTGCGGGTATCGATTTTTGTGAATTTGCTAAACAGTACAATTTCGCTTGTATCTGCAATATGGTTGTCATATGACTATACAGGATAAATATTTGCTCTGTACATATTCCACGAAAATATGTACAGCGCGAAAATATCTACGTTTGCAGTATGTTGTATGTAGTAGTTATAGGACATGTACCAATCTGTACGCGAAATACAGTGAAGGAGCCCCTACAGATTGGTACTAGGCCTATAACTACTTTATACCACTAGCTGTATCAACAGGCTGTACGCAGTATACAAGAGGTGTGAAATGCTTTGTTCTCCGTGCCCGCTGTGGTATAAACACTATAACTGCAGTTGTACGTAGATCAGCTTACCTAAACTGCATCAAGTTGGCCACCATGTTGAAGTGTGAGATCATGACGCCCTTAGGCAGCCCTGTAGTACCACTAGAGTACGGTAGGAGCGCCAGTGTGTGCCGGGCGTCTATAGGTGTGGGTACAGTAGGTACTGTAGAGTCTGCATGTTCCTCCAGGAGGGAGGAGAAGGATACACACCCCTCACACTCACCCTGCACAAAGATGGCCTGGAAATAATTGTTAAAAATTATACTAAATGATTTACTCAAATGCCTTAAAAGTTATTCAAAAATGAGGCACTTCTCAAGAATCATGGTCTGAAAAAAGGTATGCTATAGGTAAGCTTGTAGTGGGTCTATTCTCCTCATTGTATTTCCACGTTGGCAATCTATAGTCATGGACCAATGGCCCTCATCAATAGACCTTGCTGACCCTTGCCTAGTTAGCTCAGTCTCTCTTTGGGGGAACTTCTGAGAATGTCCACCAGGTGAGGTTAGTCAGTTTCTAAAGGTTCTGAACATCTCCACAGGGTCCAACCACTCGCTAGTTTCCCAGAATGATCCTTAAGAGACTATTTATGCAGCCCTTGAAGGGTTGATTCCTTACCTCACCGGATAGACTTACCTTGAGCCTGTTATAGGCAGACCCTGTAGCCCTGACCTTGTGCACCAAGTCAGGTTGTGTAAACACGTACTTCACCCCCGCGTCGTCCAGCTGCCTCCTCAGCTCATCTGTAAGTAGCCACTACATTGATGGTTTTCAAGCCTTTGAGGCTAAACAAAAAAAGGCCCAACTCGATCCAAAATTTTAGGTAGGTTATTATGATTTAAAAAAAAGGTTGAATGTACCTGGAAGGAGTTGCAAATTGCCTCATTGATTTGCAGGTCATCAGGATGATTTTTACAGTAGCTAGGAATGTCATGAGATATGTTGATATTCCTGTTAAAAGGCAATTTGATGTTAAGTAGGAAATTTTTGATTGGTTACAGTCTTTGCAAAAACATGCAGGACAGTGGCAATGTCCTCCTAAAATGCCATCGATCCAGATTGACAAGTGTAGCAGGACGGAATGTCCAGTCACATGTTGGACTTTTCTGAACAATAATAATTTAGCTGGGTTTCTAAACCTGAAATATGTTTGTCAATATACTGTGTAAAATTGTATATATCCTGATTGAACCATAGATAGTAACAACTAAGATGCATTTCCAATGGACAAAACTATTTCATACTTAAAATGCATAAATTGTCAGATATATATGTGGCTATCCGGTCCTTCAAAAATGTATCCAGTCCTGCAACATTGAGAATTTGCAGGACTGAATGTCCTGGCGGATGAAAAAGTTTTTGCAAAGACTGATTTCCTGATGTCAGATAACTAATTAGGCATGGGAGCCTATTCCCCCTGACCAAGGATTTGCTAATATATCGAAGATATATATATTTTACAAAAGAGAAGGAAGAGAAAGTCGGCCCTTTTTGAATCTGGGGCCGGGCTGCCTGAAATGTAACATTTGTCGTCATGATGCACCGATGTTCAGTAATGCGAGTAACTCGCTAGTGCTTCAAAAACATGCATCATGGTGACCCTATTGGCTTGATACACTCCCAAAGGGTCAGTATGATGCACCAATGCAACACTGGTGAGTTACTTGCCAAGGCTGCGTTGTTGCGGCATGCCGACGACAAATGTCATCTTAAACTTAGCGACATGCCGTCCTTAAAGGGTTAAAGCACTCTATGGCCCATGAACTCGATAAAGGGTTATTTACCTGGAGTGTAGCCTGGGTTGGGCCAAAAAAAAAAGAGGTGTGTTTCAGGTTACATAGTCTGAAAATCTAGGTAGGATAGGTCGGATTTTTTTAATATATATTTTTTTACTTTGGACTGAAAAGTACCCCAAAGTTGACTCGCAAACTTCAGCGCCGACTCACCAACAACGGTGTTGACTCGTAGACTATCAAATTGATCCTGAAATAGGCCCAAAATTACTTAAAACATTAATATTTTGTTCAATATTGGATAAAAGTTTCTCGCTGACTACGACATTGACTCGTAGACTATCAAATTGACCCTGAAATAGCCCTAAAATCACTTAAAAAATAAATATTTTTTCAAAATTGGATAAAGATTTCTAGGGTCGGCCCTGTTTTGTTAGGTAGGGTTGGGTAACCTGAAACACACCTTCTTTTTATTTGGCCTTGACCCCTGTGATAATTATATGTGCTTTCAGTGCACGGCGTATTGAGAGGAGTTTTGTGCCAGCCCACCCAGTACCTCTCCTGGGCCACATGGTGCATTGATGCATGCTGCCCTTGGTCGTCATGATGCATGAATGCAGCCTTAGCAAGTAACTCGCCAGTACTGCATTCAAGCATCATGCCGACCCTACAGGGTTGATACACTCCCAAAGTGTCGGCATGATGCACCAATGCAGCACTGGTGCGTGATTAGCCATCATTTCGACAAATGTCATCTTTAAGCAACATACCATCCTTAGAGGGTTAAATCCCATATACTTGATAAGGGGTTGATAAATGGTTAATTACCTGGAGTATATCCCGGGTTGACCCCTGTGATAATAACTTGTGCCTTCAGTGCAGCTAACACCAGTACAGCATACTGGGGTGTGTTTTGTGCCAGCACACACAGTACGTCCCCGGGCCGCGCCCCACATCTAGTTAGGTTGCTGCTCACCAGGGGGACTAACCGCCGCAACGTGCTGTAACTGTACCGCTCCTCTGTCTCTGAATTAATCTGTTAAAAAGAAAGAAGTATTCTAGGCCACTCAGCAACTTTTTTTGGTAATTACATGGAGTGTACAGTCTACTAGACACTCCATGGTAATTATTAATGAAAAACATGATAAAACATTACCCCCTCAATCGACCCAAAATAAAGTTATGAAATAAACCCAATAATTATAGACCTCCATTAGTCATTTCATTATCAATTGACAATCCCTTTTACCATAGGAAAGCCATTTGTTATGAAATCTAAATAAAATATGGAATTCAGGGCTCTTTGGTAGCCTATGAATTCACTGTGAGAACATATGTGTTTGATTGTTCATAATGCACCCCTAGCTGATTCTCATTTGTGTCGGCGGACAGCTATTCATTTGGGACAACATATTGTATTTTTATTATGCTAAATGATGAATGAGAGCCTTCAAAGTTTCCACATGGCCAATCAGTAATACATAGCATGCAATCAACCTAAAATGAGAAAATCACCTGAAATTAGCTGGTATTGTATCTTTAACCCTTTAAGGGGTGCCGTAATGTTCTTTTATTGTAGATAGTGTAGATATTTCCTACAGTCTTCAAAACATTTACCAGTGCGGCCCGGTCTGTGTGGTGGCTGGTCTGTTCCAGGATCCAGTCTGCACAGTTCCTGTCATCAGGGAAGCTCAGGGCCGGCACCTCACTGCTAACCACCACCATCCTGTCTGTAGGGGGAACATGTCAGGGGGGTAGAGGTTAACACTTTAATTTCAATGCACAGCGACTACAGTGGCCCAAAAGGGGATTTTTCTTTTTTAAAGTGATTTTGAAAAAGAAGTTTTTTATTAGGTGTCATTTTTTCCTCAAAATGGTTACTGTCAACTGTCCAGTTGACAGTAACCATATTGTAAAAAAGAAATGATGGGCATTTTCTTTTCTATTTGGACTAACATTTTTGTGATTGCTAAACAGGTCACAAAAATTAAAACAAAAACTAAGATTTAAAAAGTGATGGTAACTGACCCCCATAGTCCCTAACACATATAACCTCAAAAGAGGCAGGTGCTATTACACTAATCAAATATCTATATAACCTGGTTCACAACAGGTCAATTGTGGTGCTCACTAGTTATGTATGATACCGTAAAACCTAGCGTATAAGCCGCGGCTTGTACCCAAATCAGATCGCCAGTGCGGCTTATAGGATCGGCCCAGAGTCTGGGTGTGGCTTATATGTGAGTTTTTGCTCCTATAGTACAGCATAAGAGTCACCAGAATCAGATCGCTGCTGCGGCTTATAGGATCGGCCCATACACGAGTTAGGCTTATACGCGAGGTTTTACGGTATACATCCATTGGGGCTGACAGATGGTCATCGACGGTGGAAAACATTTTATGTCACTAGTTAGCGGATGACCAGTTGTAGAGGATTGAATATCCATACACTATACACAAATGTTATACCTATTAGTTAGATAGTTAGACTCTTGAATATATTTTCATATGACATGATACTTGATATATTGTTTGTACAGTGATGCCAATGCAACTATCGGCTAAATCTGATCTCTTTCCTTCATTAATTTACCTCCAATGAGGTTGTGAATAAAACTAATTGTATTGAATTGAACTCCTTTTTTTTCTAACGAGGATAGTGTCTGAAAGTCTAGAGAGTGCGGGGACCGGGGGTGAACGATACTCTGATGTGTACAGAACTGGATCACATTACACAATCAAGTCATGATGATTTCAAGGTTCTCACTCTTCAAAATATGATTAATTGCATACAAATGGCCATAATAATTTAAACAGATGATAACATCACAGGCCTTGTGATATGGGAACACCGTATCCCATGTAGGGCATTACATACAGGATTTCTAGTACTTAAGCCTAGTGGTCATCGTAACCACCATGAAATGAAATACAATATTTACCTGTTTAACGTGTTGATAAAGCTGTGGGCTGTGCTCCTATCTTGTCACATGTAGAGAGTCCCTCCTCCCCTGTCAGGATCATGGGACAATGTGATATGTTGATAAACCCTTTAAGGGCCGCATTGCGCTTCAACCCTTTAAGGATGGTATAGTGCTTTAATGCACAATGCCATTTGTCGTCATGTTGCATGAATGGGTAACTCGCCAGTGCTGCATTCAAGCATCATGCCCACCCTACGTGGCCGAGACACTCCGGAAGGATCGGCATGATGCACCAATGCAGCACCGGTGAGTTACCCGCTGCATTGTTTTTTAAACACCCCCCCCTCTGGTTAAAAAATGAGCACTCCCTTAAAGCTGATGGATTGTTGCAGGTGTGATTCAGGGAACATGGTGGTCAGAACGTCTAGGGTGGGATTAAAGAAACTTAATTCATTTCATACACAGGATTTATGTTTCAGATTGGAACCATGTTTAGCACCCTTTAGGGACCGTATGCAGCCCCGGGGAGTATATACTCGCTGCATTGGATGGCCCTAGACCCCTAAATTCGACATGGCGATATGGGCATTTCTTAAATTCGACATGCGACATGAGGCTTAAAAAGATAGTGACATGGGAGATGGACAGTTCTTAAAATCGACATGGGACATGAGCATTTTTAAGCGACATAGACATGCGACATGGGGACCCCCCATCAAGGGCCCCCATTGGTGCGTCATACCGATCCCCGGCAGTGTAACAATCCTGTGGGTCGGCATGATCCTTGAATGGGAGTTAGTCACCAGGGCTGCATTCATGTCATCATGGCGACAAAAAGTACAATGCACCAATGCACCATGCGGCCTTCAAAGGGCTAAGGGAGTGGTCATTTTTTAACAACAGGGGGGGACCCAAAAAATTTGGACCCCTTGAAGGGGGAGGACCAAAAAAAATTCGACCCCTCTCACGGGGGGAGGGCCAAAAAAAATCTGACCTGCTCACGCAAAAATCCACCGACCCCCCGCCCCCCCCCCCCACCACTCCCTAAGGGAGTGCTCATTTTTTACCAACAGAGGGGTGGTGGATTTGGGGGGGGGCGGGTAAAAAACTTAGACCCCTCTAGGGGGGGGGTGAAAAAACTTTGCACGCTCCGCGCGAAATCTCACCGCCCCCCCCCCCTGTTTTTGAAAAATGACCACTCCCTAAGTCCATGTCTGTGTGTATCAGTTGGCAGCATGTGATTGTCACCTTATAGTTGGTCACCCGGTGCAACCTGTATCTACCTGGTAGCTGATATGGCTATTGATGTCCGATTAGTCAATGTTGGGGGAGTAGTGGTTGTAGTAGTGGTGCTAGGCCAAACAGAACCAAATGTCTGCTTTTAATAGGTGATATGGTCCGAAAATCAATTTGCTGAATGACAACAACCAGCAACCTATATTCTTGGTTGCTTGGGCCAAAAAAAAAAGGTTTGTTTCAGATAACATGGCAAGAAAATGTAGGTTCGGTAAGTCGGATTATTTTTTTCAACTTTTTTATTTTAACATGAAAGTACTAGCAATTTACCAAAAAAGGGTGAAAATACAAAAATGTCTTCAAAATTGCATGAAAAAACGTAGGGTCGGCCCTGTTTTGATAGGGTTACCTGAAACAAACCCTTTTTTGGGGGCCTTGGACCTTTATGTATGGGGTACATGTACTTTGCTAGGTAATACAATCCCACAGGGCTAGGTATATGCATTGATCGGAGGGATTGTGCTTGGACAATTCTGAATATAACTGATCTCGAGGTGTCATAGATGTGGTAGATACGATACAAGTGACTTGTTGTATGAGTGTTATAAGCCAAGGACAAGGTAATTGTCCAAGGCGTCAGCTGTGGATAATTACCATTGTCCAAGGCTTTTAACAATCATGCAGCTAGTCATGCTTATCATATCTGACTTACACCCACAGTAGGCGAGTGTGCTCAGCGTCAACATACAGCCATGTATGTAAAATACAGTCAGGCCATTTCTTTTGTTCTCTCAGCCATTTTTGATAAACTTAACAAGCCTGACACAATGGTTTGGATGTAGGATCTGAGGTCCTACCCTCTTTTTAAAAAAAAAGATTATTGGAAATATTCAATTTTGCAATTATGAGAGATATGCATGGCATCTAGTTACCCCGAGAGCTCATCCCCTCTTACACAGGAGGCCTGTACTGGGGTAGGGGGGGGCATCTACAGGAGAGCTATAGTCAAGACCGGAGAATTTGGCGAAGCCGCCAAAGAGCAAGTTAATTAATAAAACTGTAGGGGGTGATTAGGTGAGTGTACGATTCTCAACAGGGGAGCATCCCTAAAAGTCTAGTGGTCAGCTTTATTACCTCCAGGGTCACATTACCACCATAAATGACCACCCCAAACTCCAGGGTGTACCTTAAATCCTCAGAAGTGGGATATCAATATAACCTTAATCACATTTTGAAGGGCCTGTTAAACTAGTATTGTAAGATGGTATCTAATGGTAATATGTTAACACCTATCAAGGGACATTACGACCTCTCAGTGGGGAGTTTCGCCAAATTCTCCGGTCTTGACTATAGCACGTATTTGCTCTACGCACTACATACAGCCATGTACGTAAAATACAGTCAGGCCAGGTATTTTGTTCTCTCAGCCACCTGTGGTGTAACTGTAAGTCACCTATAGGAACATCCATGTTAGGACAGAGTGCTGGTGATCTGTGTGTGTGTGTGGGGGGGGGGGGGGGATGAACGTGTGAATGAACGTGTATTTACCTTTTAGTGCCGTATGCTATCAGTGTCGTCTTGTGCCTATCCCATCTGAAGTCCTGACTACGAGTAGGTCTTTACTACTAAAAGTAGTAATGTACCATACTTACTGACACTAGTCCAACCCCTGATCTCCAGACCATAACGAATATACTGTGGTCGTACTTTATTTCGCTGGGTATATATTTTCGCTGTATTCACGGAAATGAAAAATCCGCGAAATTCTTATATGCTACAGTATGGTATAAATACCCGCGAATTAGTCTTTTTTGCCACCTCAGCGAAAATTTACACCCGTGAATATAAGTACTTTCACAGTATACAGACACCACCGCTATTTATACATGTATTTTTATTTCCTATACGCAATAATCTCTTGTATCTCTATAAAGCTACATATATTCTAAATACATCCACATGGCTACTTGGTCCCATAACATGTAAATAAACTGAAACAGGACTTATATACAGGAATTATATCTAGAGGGATCTAGATACGTGTACAAAAAGGGGGCAGATGAGGTCGGTCTATGTGGACTATGGCAAGCCAAATGGCACCCCTTGGTGTTCCAGTCGTGTTATGTTTAGTGTCGAGGGGCTGCATGGTGCGCTCCTCCATGATGCACTCCCATACTAAGCACTCCTATCTGAGATGCACCGAGTGATCTGAGGGTACACTCAAGTGGCTGGTGTGGGGAATCCCCACAGGAGGGTGGTACAGCCTGGCACACTCACAGTAAACATACTGGAGGAGTGGTGACAGGTGTCCAGGGTGTTCCTCCTCTCCTGTCACACAGCCCCCCGCAGGGTGGATGGGTGACAGGAGGACCAGTCTATTTATAGACTGATGGATGACTCCTGGTCCTCAGCCTGACAGGGCTGAGGAGTATAAATAGCCTCTGGATCCTCCAGAGGGTGCCTTATCCCACCAGGAGGCTGGGACCCACACTGGAGCTGCTGCTGTAACCAAGATGCCTGGAGTAGGGCTAGGAGCTGGGTGCTCCTACCCTACCTCCTTGTAGACATACATGTGAGGTGGCACTCACCCTGTATACTACCTCTACTCTGTGACTACAATAAAGCTGGATATCAACTCTAATCTATTATGTCTCCTTGTCAGATCATCTACACTAAATGACCTCTCGACACTGGTGGAGAACTCTTGGCTGAACCCACTAGAAGTTAACCTCTTCACAGGCCATGAGTGATATTGAGACAGATAGTTTTGGTTTTGATTCCACTTGATACAGACACAGACACAGGAGGATAGACCACTGCCACCACACTGACTACACCACACAACCACAGCCAAGTCTACCAAACACTACACCACCACCCGGCCACCTGCCTTGCTGACCAATATGCTGCCTGCCTGGTATATCACCACCCCAGCCTGGAGACACTCACCAAGGAGGAGAACCTCTGCCATATTTCATCACCATATCCGGACACCAGGAGGGGTACAGGTAGGCCCAGCCCCACTACTGCTGGAGTATTACTGGAATTTCAGGTTTATTCAGAATGTCACACACACAAGCAGTAGTCTCACAGGTATTATCGCAATGTACATGGCAGGGCAGGTTGGAATTAACTCATGCTAGACAAAGGACTATACTATTTTCAGTCGTAGTCTATGGTTAGTTCCCCCCCCTCCTCAAACCAAAACCCCCAATAAACCCAAGAGTATTGCACATATAGCATTGGTGACTTAGTGTCCCCCTAGGATAGAAGTCACTAGGCATGTATTATACCACATATATATACATACCACCTTATCTCTGCTAGTATCCATACACCTGTTGTATGGACTCAGCTCCCTCCCACATTAACAACCCCCCCCCCGCCTCGTTGCCTTTTCATTTAGTTTCCTGAGTGCATGGAATTTTGCTATGAGCCCTCGGCACAGGCCGTACTGTGGCTCAGTGATGCACTATAGTCTACTCCGGTGCCCCTGCCTCTGCCGCAGGGTACCAGAGCACACTGGAGTCATAAGTATGCGAGGATTGCAGACCTCTCAAGTCTCACACATTCGGCGTGAATCTATCACGTTTGGGAGTGACGTCACGCTATCACGCTAAGGTTTAAAATCTATAAGACTTTTCTCGAATATATAGTAATTATTTTTATTACAGAGGGCACATCAAAATACATTAGAATGCACCAATTGACCTGTGGAAATGAAACATTTCCTAGGGGTGCATGCCCCCCCTCCCCCCCCCCCAACTTGCCCTATAGTATGTGCCCACACTACTTACCCCCACCCCATACCGGACTTGAAGCTGTGTGGGGATCGACATCAACCCACACCAACTGCAGACCACAGACCCAGTATTGTGTGGGGATGGAAATATGCAAGAAGATCGGAAAATCAGCAAAATTGAACCGTGTTTTAGCTTTTCCATAAATATCGATTTTTACCTACAAAAAGCTGTGTGGGGATAAAATCTACATCAATCTACTAAGGCATCAAAGCCTTCAAATTTTTCTTCCAATAAGTAATTTTCACTTTGACGATGTGAATAGAAGATTAATAAACAAAAAAGACCCAGTAACAGAACAGGGCATTTGTCATATACCTGCGGTCGGTAAGGGAAAGGAATATATATGTATATATATATGTACATATTGTCAAAACCCACAAAATTTCCATACTTAATATAATATATTAAGCACTGCCCATAAAATCCTAGGGCCACAATGCTATTCCCACCTACCACCCCTATTAAAAGTAACCACATCTACCCTCATACCCCCAAGAGAAGTGCCGCCACCTTACACCCCTCCAAACACAAACCACCCACCCCCCCCTTAGCCCCTCCCAAGTAAGACCCCACAAGGATCTACACATAACCCCCCCCCCCCCCCCCCCCTTAGTACCTTGGCCTCCCAGCCAAAGGGGAGCAGTTCAAATCAACAGAGCTCCTACAGCAAGTATATAGATGGAAAGACTTTCTCGTACACCCACCCCTAAAAATATGTAATAATTAACCCCCACTTATTCCAGGTGTCCACCCAAATATATCCATAATTTTGGCCACTCAATATAAAGAGTCAACATACCAGGTATCAGGGTTATTTAATCAGACTGCTCTCGGCACAGACTACCAGGAAAAGTAATGTGCCTAGAGGCCGCCAGGCAACCCCTTGACCCCCAGTTGAGACACATACAACCACCCTAACAGTCTTTCTAGCATCTTTATTTATTAGAAGTTCCTGAAGTTTTGAAATTTAGAAATTTTTATATACAAATCACAAATACAGTAGGGTAAAACCAAGGTATACAGGGACTATTTAATCACCCCTTCTGGTGTGGTGCAAATCCAGTGCCTGGTGTGGAGCTGAAGCGGTAGAGACCAACCACATATCGGTCGACTATAGAGATCTCTGGCTTGATCTGGCGCGTGTATACACGGAATGCAGCTTTGCATTGGGGAGACCGCAGCAGCGTGCCCTATCTTTTTTCCTCTGCATACACCGGTGTGAAGGCCTCTGTTTAAGAATTAAGAGGACCAGGTGGCTTGAGAAAAGACATCACAATATTTTTCCCCTTTGTTATAATACATTTCAAAATTTATTTATTAAAAGCTTCTTTCTGGAAGACCAGTACAAGTCTACTCAAACTTTCGATCTTTGAAAACCAACTTCAGCCCCGGTGCCAGGGCACCTTGTATAGGGTAAGTGGGGCCCCACATACCCTATTGAATATTCATACATGAGCTGCTCACACAGCCAAATTTAGGGATAGCCACTCCCCTCTGGGGTAAAGTTTGACAGGGATGAATTAGCCAGCTTCCCGACGATCCAAACTTAAGTGGAGTCCCCAACACCTCAAATTAGTTCTACAAAATTATCCAAAGCACTCACATCCCCAGCACTTCTTGGAAACTTTTCACAACACCTAAACACTCTTTTTCACACAAGCTGATCACCGGATTTCTCAGGTAGCAGGAGGATGGGCCTCAGGCTGAGGTAGGTGTACAGCGGACGCTTGTACCTTTTGGCATTGATTCTGCATTCACTATTTTCTAAAACTGAATTTATGTCCCAGACAAACAAATCTACGTTGGCGTGGTCAAAAGTGCTCGTAATAAGCTCCGCGGATATTTAACCCCCTCTGCACCAGATGATTATTATCTAGACACCACACTAGGGCCGACACGTCCCCAGTGTACTCTAAACCTTTAAGAATATAGATTAGACTATAGCACCAGAAGCCATGGTTTCACACCAAGCTTTCTGGCCTTTATTTTTCATTTTTGATGGGCGGACATCTGGGATACATCGTTCCCCCTCAGTACCCCCAACCCCCTGAAACCTCGACAGGTCACCCCGAGACAACGCGTGCGTGGCAGTACAACAGGGGAGATCAACTTGTCTCCAATAAGCTAAAGATGTGGAAGCTATATATAGACCACCCTACCAATAAATATTGGTGCTGCCTCCTGTCAGTGTCGGGTCATACCTGTCAGGGTCAGAAGGATCAGAGACAACCCCCTCAACCCCCCCCCCCCCCACCTCCCTGACAGGGATCTGCTCACACACAAGCAGGGACACATATCAGCATCCCCCCCCCCCCCACCGCCAAAAACAGGCATCAATAAAACACCTCCCAAATAGGTCCCACTGGCACGGTTGCACCAGGATGATCGAAGTTGGGGAAGGTCAGCGCCCCAGGACATAACCCCACTACCCCCCCCCCAAACCCTGCCTGTCGGCTGGTCCATAAGTCTTGTGGAATTGAGGGCAACATGGCCTACATGTATGGTGACAGCGGAAGACACCCCAAACACCCTCACATGCCGGGTGGACCATTTAACAAACAGGAATTGGGACTTCTCGACCTAGAAGAATTGACATAGCGACACCGGCTGACCTATCACAGCCTACTGGAGGAGGCCAGCAACACCCACCCTCCTCACTCCACACTATGCCCCCACCCCCCTATTAGACATTGTGGTGACGAGTAGGACAGTTCTAAAAAAAAATAGAACTGTCGGATCTTCAACCCCATACCCACCTCAGACAACCAACACACCTACAAAGGCGATGACACAAACCCTATTTATAGATTAAAAAGAAAGAGTTATAACCCCCACCCAACCATAACTGACCATATATACCAAACAGTGATAGATCCATGTAAGCTGACCTTGCACCACGCTGAGGAGGACTTGTGGGAGTAATCACCTTTAGGGTTAACCTGCCACAAGCCACTTAAGGGTACAATAGGCCCCCGAACCCCCGAACCCCAAGCTGTGTGGGGATTGACATCAGCCCACACCAACCACTGACCCCGGGCTCGGGATTGTGTTGGGATAGGGCATTTAAGAAGACCATAAATTGACCAGAGTTAAACCAATCTTTTTTTTTATTTTCCCCAAAAATGTCAATTTCTCTCTATTCACACAAAAAAAACACTTTAGCATTGGCATAAATCACAGTTAAAGCCCACTAGATTGGGGCCCATATAAAATCATCTGATCAGCACCCTCAACCCCCACCCCCCCACCCCCCTTTTTTTTTTTTCTTTTCTTTTTCTTTTTGTTGTCATGAAGCCTTGACCCTGGGAGACATAGGCAACAAATTAGATCACTCAGACAGTGGAGTGATAGTACCTCATCGCATATGGACTGACAGGCCAACCCCCCCCCTCCACCCCTTTTATATGTGCACCTGTGTGTAAGGAAGATTGTTCACAGCTGTGTGAGGATTGTTCACAGCTGTGTGGGGATTGTTCACCTATGTATGAGGATTGTTCACAACTGTGTGGGGATGATCCAGGCCTGCATGGCTGTGACGTTGTGAGCCTCTTGTGTGACCTGTGACTGTGACTTCATTGTTTTGAACCTGTTATTTTAAAGTGATTTTCTTCGCATGTGTGCTGGGCTTCAATCAATACCCAGCTATGGCCTCCTGCCCTTGGATGATCTACTCCCTTCAGTTTGCCCCCTCCAGCACATTACCAGCAGGCAAAGGATGCCAGCTGGAAGTCGTCCAACCTGCACCACGAACTGGCATGATTGGACCCATACTACGAGACGAGGGCGCAGCCCTACCAACGGACACATAGCTGGTGTTAAGGAGAGTGCTGGGACATCTTGCTGCGGCAGAGATTTACTCGGCTGAGGTTTCCCATACAAGATGCAGTCACCCATTAACATGGGACTTGTTATGGGGCCTTGGTACTTGCCATGTCTTGCAGCCTTCGGGTATTATCAGGGATGCAGTGAAAAGGAAAAACACCAGCAGCATTAAAAGGAACACAAGTCCAAGGAGCATTTAACTTTGAGGCACCGAGGGAGCTTTTTATCCACATTCATACAATATGGATAATCTTTAGCATTTTTCTATTATTAATCATACAGGGCGCTTGATAAGAGACTTTTCGTCAGCCCCTAGTTTCCGCTATCCCTCGGTGAACCTCCAACGAACACTGGCTGCTGCCAACATTAGTATAGTTTATTTTTACGCTTAGCATTTAAAAGGTTCCATAGCAACCACCCTCGTGACCATAACCTGCTATCAACAGGGAGGGTTGCCACTCCTCCAAGAGGGGTATTTATAATCGTTCTGGTACCAGGTTGTGTGCTGAAAACACACCTGTACCCTATCTCACTGCATAACATGTATCAAACCATTATAGGATGGAGAGTATCATACTCTCTGAGTATCATTGCATTTTTGTAGCACGCATACATATGCTTTAGTTACGACACAAATCGCCCTGTTGATGTAAAAAGGGCACCAAAAAGATCTTATTTTTATTATACGTATCTTAAAATATCAATACAAATTGCCCTGTTAATACAAAGGGCTAAAAAAAAAACAAAAAAAAACAAAAAAACTTTTTATTCTCATTACATGTATCCTTACAATAAAACAAAATTGCCCTGTTGATGTAGGGGGGCCAAAAAGATCTTATTTTTAAGCACTCATATGAGTACCGGGTGTGCGTGCATCTTCACACCTCATAATGTATTCACATATCTCTATGCTTGTGGCACGTGCCCCCTCAACTGGGCGACTGGCCAAGCCATCCCCCCAGGCCCGGGGACACAGGTCCTTGCGGCCACTGACTGCCCTGGCTCAGGGTACTACTTACCCTGTCCCAGGCCAGCAGGCATAGGCCTATTTAAGGCCACGGATCAGTGTTGGTCTCATCATATATTGACGTGTTATTTAGCCATACTTAGTAAGCCACCTTTAAGCTTTTCACACACACCCATAGTTTTTAGCATTATTTAAGAATCTGATCACAGGACGGGCGACAGCAGGGGCTGAGACCCACTATTTCTATGTTTAGCTTTGGGTACCACTAAGGTACAGGATTGGCGCCAAGTAACAGTGAATACCACTGACGTCAGTAAGGCACGTCAAAGATCAGACATTTAATCTTGTGTGTGTGGAACTAAATAAGAGTTGATAACTAGCATTGCATAATATTCCATGTTTTAATGAGAATAAAAAACTATATATATAAAAAATAATAAAAAAAAAAAAAAAAAAAAAAAAAAAATTGTACAGAAAAAGTGACGCCATTGTTCTAGTCACCAACTTTAACATTTCCCAGAAAAAAGTGACGCCATTGTTCTAGTCACCAAATTTATAGCATATCAGAGACAGTGACACCATTGTAAAGCCTAGTCACTTAAGTGCTACCTTTAAAATGTAACCTACATGATTGATTTGCCACCCACATACTTGCCTTTTTCAACATTTTCTGTCAAATGCCGATCGGACGGTCGCTTGAGTTTATTTTACCATGACTATAATTTATGTAATCGCGGCCAGCCTATACCTAACACCCCTTCCACCGACCCATTTTGTTAATTTTTACCACTCACTCCTACCAGAGCTCTACCTTAAAGGGTTTTTATTAAAGTTTAGGAATTAATTCAAAATTATAATCAGTTTCCCCCACCTTTTTCTGAAACTCAGCATTCTTGAAACCACTGTTTTCTCCGAGGTGAACGAGGAAGATAAATGATAAAACTCCGCACAGCACTATGTTCCTGGTTGCATGAACTCACTACTTTGAGACTGAATGCCCAGTTAGCCACACATGTCCCACAAACCAGACCGAACAGGTTTTGGGTTTTTCCCTGCTGGGGCGGGTCAGCCACAGTCTAATAGTGGACCATTAGCACCACACAGGCTTATAGCCCCCTGTGTGTAACCCCCACTGTCCTTGTGTGATTGGCCGGCCCGAGCCGAGAACAGCCTTTTCGTTGAATATGCTAATGGATTCACACCTGCGCGCGCAGTGGACACACCATAGTGACCAAGGCGTGCCAGAGAATTTGAATCCCATGAAATATAAGTTGGAACACAAATTTGGCAAAACTTCGGTGCAGATTTTCTCTATGGTGGTGCATGCACAGGCACCGGTTACAAGTGCTTGGAAATTATTATTTTGATTACCACCCATCAGTTCTCTGGAAGGACAGAAGCTTTGCTCCAGTGGAGATAGTTGCACGAGTCAGAATACACATTTATGACTTAAAAAGCCACCCCTCCCCCCCCCCCCCCACCTCCAATTTTATTTCTTAAAACCCATAGGGAAGGCCGCCCGCGGCATTGTGATGTTTTGGTATGCTATTATCCTCTTGCGAGCGTCGGCTACGGTATAATTTCTATATATCCACACACAGCCACAGTGCATCATGTACACGGCCTATGGCCCCTCTCCGTGCATTCTTGCACGTCCACTCTGTAGTGATACACTCACGTGGAAGTGAGTGGGTGTGTGGGGATGTGTCGAGGGGCTGCATGGTGCGCTCCTCCATGATGCACTCCCATACTAAGCACTCCTATCTGAGATGCACCGAGTGATCTGAGGGTACACTCAAGTGGCTGGTGTGGGGAATCCCCACAGGAGGGTGGTACAGCCTGGCACACTCACAGTAAACATACTGGAGGAGTGGTGACAGGTGTCCAGGGTGTTCCTCCTCTCCTGTCACACAGCCCCCCGCAGGGTGGATGGGTGACAGGAGGACCAGTCTATTTATAGACTGATGGATGACTCCTGGTCCTCAGCCTGACAGGGCTGAGGAGTATAAATAGCCTCTGGATCCTCCAGAGGGTGCCTTATCCCACCAGGAGGCTGGGACCCACACTGGAGCTGCTGCTGTAACCAAGATGCCTGGAGTAGGGCTAGGAGCTGGGTGCTCCTACCCTACCTCCTTGTAGACATACATGTGAGGTGGCACTCACCCTGTATACTACCTCTACTCTGTGACTACAATAAAGCTGGATATCAACTCTAATCTATTATGTCTCCTTGTCGGATCATCTACACTAAATGACCTCTCGACATTAGGCCAAAAAAAGAAGGTTATTTTATATGTAATTCTGAAGAAATTTCCATATTTTTACCCTTTTTTGGTCAATTTTAGGGTCTTCAGAGAGGCTGGCTAGTACTTTATTCTTTAAAAAGAAAAGTTAAAAACAAACAAAAACCGACCTACCGACCCTACATTTTCTTTCCACGTTACCTGAAACAAACCTTTTTTTTGGCCTTAGCACTTAATTGCAGTTTTATGTATTTGATTGCTGTTATGGAAAAAAATGTTGAAATGTCAATATCAATATTCGTTTTTGATTTAAAAAAAAAATTGAGTTTTTTTTTCAAATATTCAGTATTAGAGGTTCTCCTTGGCGATAACCCCAGTTATCAAATACCGAAAACCTTTCGACATTGATCATCTAAACCCTAATATCAAAAGTAGAAGCTTTACTGATACCCAATCTTTGATATTTATCACAAAAAAAAACTCGATATTGATATGAACGCTAAGACAGTCAATGTCACACATCAAAACTTTATTGAAAAAAAAGCAAGAGATCGAAACTCTAATATTCAAGTTTCAATATCAACATTTCAAAACCTTGAAGATTAGGCAACTCAAAAAAAACGTGGTTTCTCATCCTCGTGCACATCACCAAAATAGCGTAGCGTTTTAGAGATATTTTTATTCTATTTTTTCTCTCTAATTCATTCATCATAGATACAAAAAGGGGGGAATTAAGTTCACCAAGATCCTACACTCCCCTTCCCACCTTACCCTAAGCAAAAAGGAAAAAGAAAAAAGGGTCCTGGTCATATTTCTCATGGCTTGGTGATGAGAAAAAAATGATATTATATATTTAGTGTGGACATTCGGCTTGCCATACACATGGTGGGCAGGGGGAGTAAAGGATCAGGGTAAGTAGGGCAGAACAGGGGGTATACATGGATCCAACTGGGTCACTATGTCCGTTTTATAAGCCAAGGACTGGATCATTGCCCTATAACCGTTGGCGGCAACCATAACAGAGATGTGACTCTCTTGACGATAAAAAGAGTTTGTTCAATTTTCTGAAGGAAATGAGCTCAATTTAATACAGAAATCCCAGCAATAAAGAAGGAATTCCTGCAAAAGTTGTTAGGAAGTGATCATTTTTTAACAACAGGTGTGGGGGGGGGGGGGGAAACCAAAAAGATTGGACCCCTTGACCGGGGGGGGGGGGGGCAAAAAAATGTGGACCCCTCTTGCAGGGGGGGGGGGGGGTGAAAAAATGTAACCTGTTTTGAGGCAAAAAGCCTGCGCGTTACTACGCTTCAAAGGGCCCGTGCGCGACCCGATTTTCGACCCCAAGGGGGGGGGGGGTGTAAAAAATTAAAGGGTTAATAATCGCCTGGAGATTAATCACTGAATGAGACACACAGAATCAGTTTCCATTACTTTTAATTTATTCACTCATCCGTCCGCTTGCAGTAGCTCCTGCTGTGCATAAACCTTTATTTTTGCAGAAGTATCTTCTATAACACTAGAAAACTTGAGTGCATTCTGGAATATTATTTTCCTAAATCACCTCATTCTAGGCATAGTTATTTTAATCTTAAACTCGAACGGTTACTTTTTGTAACCTTGTATACTCACAAATACTGGTACGTTACTAGGATACGCACAAGACTTTTAGTTACACAATTACATCTTAATCTTTCGTTGTTAAATGGTGTATATTTCTTTAACTACTGTAAACGTATATATTTTCGCTAATTGGCCATAAAGTACAATTTCGCGCACATTTAAATTTTGGAATATGGTTGTTCTATAACTATACTGGATACATATTTGCTCTGTGCCTATTTTCGCGGATTTTCATTTCTGCAAAAAATCGCGAAATATAGTACGCTTCCAGTATTACTTTAATGTACTCTTGGAGACGTTAATTATTGTATTGGACACGGCTTACTAATGTTCATTTATTGTTGACCATAAAACACTTTCCTCATAGGTGTGTATTTCAACCATATTTTCTGACATCGGGGCAAACAAATTATTATCTAGAAATTCAAAACATAGTCTGTTTTGGTTGAACCATGTATTCATTATTGACACAAATACAAACTTTAAATTTCACACCAAATAAAATTGACATTTCACACCAAATAAAATCCACTCCAAATCGCTTTATGGACACATCTTGAATCTGGTGGTAGCCATTTTGAATCCCACAAAACAAGTCGCTATTGGCGGCCATTTTGAATTCACCAGCTGCTAGTGGCGGCCATTTTGAATCCCCGTCCACTTTCTTTTTGGCGGCCATTTTGAAACATCCAATCTCTAGTGGCAGCCATATTGAATTCTCTCCATCTACCCCTCATTAGTAGCAGCCATCTTGATTCCTCCGCTTCCTAGTGAGTGGCGGCCATTTTGAATTTCCTCAGTCCTTATTGGCGGCCATTTTGATTAACGACCTCGATCGTTAGTAACCGTGACCTTGGTCTCCATATACCCCATCATTGGCAGCCATCTTAAATCCTCAACGCTTCTGAGTGAGTGGCGGCCATCTTGAATCTCCAGCGGCCATTTTGATCAACGACCGTTACCGCTAGTGACCATGACCTTGGTGACCGCAATGTTTTGAGTTCCTGGAGCCAAGTTTCTGTTGCTCATGTTCGACCTCTGAGTCTGAGCTGGAGCTCTCTGAGTCGGAGCTGTTGGAGTAGGCGCCCAGTCCTGGTAACACAGCCACGATACGAGCCAGCTTGGGGTCCACACCGTCCGGGCTGTCTGCGTCTTCATCTGGGGGGAGGAAGCACATGAAGAGGGTTGAGTTATCTTTGATGATTATTGTTTACATTTTAAGGATGGATGTTGCTAAAAAGATGAGGTGCTCGCCGGGTTTGCATTGGTGCATCATGATGACCCTTCGGAAGTGTCTCAACCTCATAAGGTTGACATGACGCATGAATGCAGCCCTGGCGAGTAAATGACGACCAAGGCCATGATGCATTAAGGTATCATGCCGTCCTTAAAGGGCTAGTTCTTGCATAAAAACCGTGGCTTGTACGCGAGTCGGACTGAGCTTTACTTTGATACCAAACATGCCTACTGGAAATTCGCATGTAGAAGCCATGGCTAATACGCAAGTCAGATCGCCAGTGCGGCTTAAAGGATCAGGGCAATGTCGAGGTGGGGCTTATTATATATATGCAAGTTTTTAGATGTGAAATACAGTACTAAAGTCACCATAATCAGACCCCCTGTCAAGCTTATAGGAAATTCAATAGAAGTTAGGCTTATATGCGAGATTTTATGGCATGTAGGGTGCGGCCTTTACAAGTGTTTTTGCTAGTACAGCAGAGTAGTAGAGTAAAAAAATTCCAGAACCCCTGAGGGGCTTTATAGAATTGTCCTTAAGTCAAAATGCGGCTTATACCTGAGTTCAGTTTACATGCGAGAATTTACTGTATGATGATACATGTATCTGAAAGTATGGTTTTTCCATTTGTACAAAAAAAAACTGCCAATAAGCCGAATTTCTTTTTTTTACATTTTCCCTCAATATTTGATAGTCCCTTTTGGTGGGGGTTAGCTTATACCAAGTTTAAGGCAGGGTTTTATAAAGGATTACCATAAGTTCTCACATAGAAGTCGCAGCTTGTACGTGAGTCAGACTTTTCTTATACCAAACATGCCTATATTATAATATAGGGCGCGGCTTATATACAAGATACCGATGGCGGTCGAGCAATGCTCGAATTAGACTACCTACAATATTGAAATAATGTCAATAAAATGTGAAAACCTGTTGACCTTGTAGGCCTACTGGCCTCATTGAGGGCCATTCATTGTTAACCATATTCTAATCCCCATGTCTGCATTAGGTGTCAGATAACTTGACACCTCTGACAAACAATGCAGGTTCAACTAGGGTAGATGTGCTTGATATTACACCTACATTATGCTATTCTTATTTTGGAAACCCAATGGGCAGTTCAATACATACAATTAAAGAAATTAAAAATAAACTATAATCATATAAGACCTATGCAAGTCTCTGCAAATCGATAAAAGTGGAGGATTTAACCATGGTTTGTATGCCTTGCTATGTCTTATACAGTTGAATGATTAGAACTACATGGCAGTCTAATCAATAACATGTTTTATTCAATTTCAGCTTTAACTTACCCTTTTCACCGTCTGCTTTCCTCTTCTTGGAGTCAGCGTCAGTACTAGGGTCTGTGCTGTAGGTGGGAGAGGTACTTGTGGTTAGAAGTCAGAGAGACAAAAATGTACTATAAACACACTAACGTAAAACCTCACTTAGAAGCCGCAGCCAGTAAGCGAGTCAGATTGCTGGTGCGAATAAGGCTTGTACGCGAGGTTTTCATGCTTGCCGGTTATAGAGATCACCCGGTCATAGAGTTAACACGTTCATAGACTATCAACTTGTATCGATCTGGTGAGGGTTCAGACAGCCAAGAAGGGTCGGCATGATGCACCAATGCGGCACCGGCGAGCTACTCGCCGGGGCTGCATTGGTGCATCATGGCGACAAATATAATCTTTTTAGCGATATCCGTTCTTAAAGGGTTAAGTAGATCATCTGTAAATATGTGAAGTGTATGAAAGTGTTAAGTGTACCTACCTTTTTCTCTTGACGGCGCCGGCTAACAGCGAGAGTTGTGACTTGGTTTTGGTCGTCTGTGGCTTCCCGGCGGGTTTCTTGTCTGTCTTCGTGGATGACTCAGCACGAGTCACCACCGCGTCCTGTGAACAAGCACACAGAGTCGTGAGATAATTAAAACAAAAAAAGAAAAAAAGCTACCAGGGTTCCTACAACAATTTCAGATTGAAATTATTCTCAATTTTCCATGACATTTCTTTTATTCTCGGTGGGGGGGGGGGGGGGGGGGAGGGGGGGCGACTTGGCCCCCGAGAAAACGTCTAAAATCTAGAAGCAAATGGTACATCCTAGGGTACTTTATCATATTAATTTGATTGTTTACATTTTCCATGACCTTTCATGACACACGGCAAAATGTCACAAGATCAATGACAACCCATGGCAACTTTTCATGACACGTGGGAAGCCTGGGTACATTCTTTTGTTGAAATTTCTTCAACACTAACTAGAAATTAGATGTGCATTTCCTGAGCTATTCAGGCTGACATCAGGATTCAATCATCAGTATAGATCGATGTATAAAATAGGGGGGGGGGGGCGCCCTCTTATATTACTCTAAAGGTTAAAGGCTTAACTTATGGTCCCTCAAATGCAGCAGTTTAGTATGCATGACTTTCCAAATTACACAACCGTCATCCTATATACCGTAAATTCCGCCGAAGAAGGCATGGCTAGTATGCGAGTCAGATGGCTGGTGGGTTTTATAGGATTGGCCCAGAGTCCGGGTGCGGCTAATACATTGTACACAAATTTTTAGATGTACATAATGTATACCGTAACACCTCGCTTATAAACTCCCGTATAAGCCGCACCCTGACTTTGGGCCGATCCTATAAGCCGCACCAGCGATCTGATTTTGGTGACTTTTATACTGTACTATAGGAGCAAAAACTCGTGTATAAGCCGCACCCTGACTCTGTGCCGATCCTATAAGCCGCACTGGCGATCTGATTCGCGTACTAGCCGCGGCTTATACGTGAGGTTTTACGGTACTACAGTACTAAATTCACCATAATCAGACCCCCTGTGTGGCTTATATGATCAAATTAAAGCTGGGTTTGGTTTATACGGGTGACTTCACGGTAGTTACTGCGGCAATGCTTACCCTGTACTCTTGTAGCACGGCCTCGTTTTCGTCGTCCCGGGCCTTGGTTAATTCAGATTTACGCTGACTGACAAAGTCTAAGAACTCGGCCTCTCCCTCGTCAATACCCGTCACCTGGTTACCTGGGGGAAAACATGAGTTTGTTTGTTGTTTGTTATTTCATTTATTTTTACCCTGAGGAGATACATATCCTGATAGAATGTCTTGAAGAATTCCACAGCAATGTTTAAAGTAATAATCTAGAAAACACAGTTGCCCGTTAAGCGGAGAAGATTGCAACAACTCATGTGCTGCTATAGGATGTAGGTCTGACCATGTTAGTGGTCTGACCTACTACCTTTATTAGTCTATAAACGTTATTTCAAAATTTAGAATAGTTTCTACTTATTCGAGGCTTGTTGGCACTAGAGTTCATGAGTACTCAAAAAGAATACTGCCTCTTGTGTGGTGTTGTGAGGCAGTAAATTATCAAACTTGGAATGTGATACTTTAAGTCTCTAGGACCACTGGCTCGTGTCGTGCTTGCCATTGATTCTTTTGTTTTTGCTGAGATAATGCTTCAATTTAGCACCGTAAGTTCTCAAACCTGCAACCAGTAGTTGCCCCAAGTGAGGTTTAGTTCAATAACCGGAGCAATGTCCCTCGATTGATTAATAAATGTGATAAATTTGGAGATTATTCGCCAATGTGAATCGAAGCTTGTATCTGCTTCGATGCTCTGTGTACTACTGCTAGTACCCTGCCTGTTCTTTGAGATTTCCAGTTTGACAAACAAAAATAAAATTAGGACAAGGGTTTGCATCACAGAATATCTAGTTAAAGTTCCATAGCGCAGGGATGACAGTCGACTATGTCAAAAAAACTTGAAGATAAAACATACCTCCTAGATACATTATATAACACTAAGTTCACCAAATTTAGCATGTTTATGCGTCTACAGACACTTATCTCCTGCTGTGTAGAAGAATTTGTCATGTCCATGTGGTCGTGGATGTTATCTCCTGATGAGCAGGACAAGAAATCTGTCCATACACTCTCCATGCATTTCACCTTGAATCCAGTGACTAAGCCTCATGTGAAGAGTGTAAATACATAGGGCTATAGAAGAGAGACAATGCAGATTGTCTCAGAAACACTTGGAGATCAGTGTTGTAGAGCCTGTCTGTATATGTGTAGGACCACTGGGGGAGAATCAGTTATGACTTTGTTTTCTTATCACAGGATAATACACACAAAATAAGTTTTGATCAAGTTCATATTAGGAAAAATATCAAATAAATCTATATCCTATGAGGCCCTACAACTGAATATCTTGATTATGTTTTTTGTGATTGAAAGAAATACTGATTTCAGGGAAAAACTTGAAGACTTTCATCCCTGATAGCGGTATGGGTATATGGAAATGAAATCTAGAACTAGAAACAGAGTAATTGCAGTAGCTTACTGAGTCTGAGCTTGGCTTCTATTTCCTCCTCCTTTTTCACTTTCTGTTCCTGAAGTTTATCGTACAAACACCGTCCGTCAAACTCCGGCTCAGGCGCCTCTGTAAAAATAACCACACAGAATATATTAACATCTGCTAAATTCTACATGATTCATTGTAATAGCCCAACAGATTTATTATTATTATCAACATTTTTATCCCCCCCCCCCCCTACGGCCGAAAATCGGCTCGCGTGCGGGCCCTTTGAAGCATAGTAAAGCGCAGGCTTTTTCAGGGTCCCCACAAAAATTTCAAATTGAAATTCCATGACATTCCATGACAAACATTTCAATTTTCCATGACATTTATAACATTTTTCTGGGGGTAGGGGGGCTTGGCCCCCGAGAAGATTTCTAAAATCAAGAAAGCAAATGTAAGATTTCTAGGAGATTTTGTGATATTAATTTCATTATTTTCATTTTCCATGACATTCCATGACACACGGCAAATTTTTACAAAATTCCATGACATTCCATATCTTTCCAGACAGCTTTCAAATTCCATGACATTCCATGACAGGTGGGAACCCTACTTTTTGGCTCAAAACAGGTTAAATTATTTTGCCCCCCCCGGTCAAGGGGTCCAAATCTTTTTGCCCCCCCCCCCCCAAACCCACCAACCCCCCCCTGTTGTTAAAAAATGATGACTCCCGTACCTGTACAGGTGTGAAGTGCTCCATGTCACACAAAGGTGTGAAAACAGTAACAAAATAGGAGGAACATATTCAAAACATCTGGGAAAATTCTGAAGGGAGTGGGGGGCGCTTATCAGGGGGAGAGCGCCTATTACGTCAAATACCGTATTGATTTTTTTTGCCTGGCCTATAAAGGGCCATGTAACCTTCAGGGTCACTAAGAGATAACATTTGTAGTCATGATGCACCAATGCAGCCCTGACGAGTAACTCGCCGGGGCTGCATTGGTGCATCATGACGACCCGTCAGGAGTGTCGCAACATCATAAGGTTGTCGAGATGCATAAATGCATCACTGGCGACTTACTCCCAGGGCTACATTCATGCATCATGACGACGAAGGGCATGATGCATTAAAGGCGCACTGAACCCACGACATCATTTGCGTACAAAACTCGGCAGGGTTAGGTCCTGGGTTGAGTGTGCCTTTAAGGTATCATGCCGTCCTTAAAGGGTTACCGTATGAGGGCACCTACCTTCCGGGTCCTCGGGTTTCCTGACTTTCTCCCACTCCTCCTGCCGTATTTTCCTCTTCTCCTCTAGCTGATCCTCCGACACAAACGACTTAAACGTGGCCAGCACACCGACCCCGCTCCCCTCCGCCTCGCCGCCAAAACTCATCATGCAACTGTAATGGAAGATGTGTTACATCATTATCAATATGTTTAGTAAAAAAAAAAAGGTTTGTTTCAGGTAACATGGAAAGAAAATGCAGTGTCGAAAGGTCAGATTTTTTTTTAAAACTTTTTTTTTAACATGAAAGTGCTAGCCAGCCTCTCCGAAGACCCTAAAATTAAAAATACGGAAATGTCTTCAAAATTGCATAAAAAAATGTAGGGTCCACCCTGTTTTGATAGGGACCTGAAACAAACCTTTTTTTTTGTTGGCCTAATATATAGACCAGAGATGTCACTCACTAGTCAAAAGAAGAGTAGGAAATCTTTCTGTGGGAAATCAACATATTTTATTACATAAATCCCTGTGAAAAGGTAAGAATTCCTCCAAAAGTAGGAACAGTGGCATCTCTATTAGACCCTATGGGGAAATCTGACACTTTAATCTAGCTTATCAACCATTAGGAGTGCTCCTTTCTTAACAACTGTTGGTGAGGGTAGGGGTGTCGCAGTCTAAACAGATATTGGGGAAGGCTTTAGAGAGACTGGGATGTGCGTGTCCCTTTTCAGGAAAAATCCAGGAACTAGTCATTAATAACCAAATCTCGTAGGGAGGGGGGGGGGTGTTATTGTACCCTTGAACTCCGCTCATATTTGTTTGTAATCAAAATAAAAGAAGCCATATTTCTCTTTTCAAATACATTTATTTGCACATAAAAAACATACATTTACATAGAAAAAAGACATCTTCATGAAAGCAGTGTTGTTTTTCAAAATGATATACAATGCTAGATCTCATCACTCGTTAGTTATTCTACTTTTTGTGATTTAAGTCTGCCAATGTTTCTTTGTCCGCCATTTTCCCCTTCCCCTCTTCCTTGGTCGCCCTGCCTGTCCTCGTCCAACATGATGACTAGGTGGACCTTCTGAAAGAAAAAATCATGTCAAATGCTTACACGCTTATACATAAAGGATGTACCGTAAAACCTTGAGTATAACACTCTGTCTCACCAACTTGGGTTAATGTTTTTGTCTATGACCGGGTGCAATCTATGACCGGCTTGAAAGAAAACGGTTTATTTAGGGCAGATGTAGATAGAAATTGAAATAAAATGAGTGATATAAAGTCTTAAAACAGCCATTAACATTTTCCACCATGCATGTCTTCATCTGCCCTAAATAAACCGTTTTCTTTCAAGTCGGTTATAGATTGCTCCCGGTCATAGATTGCACCCGGTCATAGATTGCTCCCGGTCATAGATTGCACCCGGTCATAGATTGCTCCCGGTCATAGATTGCTCCCGGTCATAGACAAAAACATCGGCCCAAGTTCGCGACACACAGCCTTAACCGACCTTGGTTACAAGCCTAATGTGAGTTTGGGAGTAAAAATTCGGCTTATAACAAAAGTGCTTGAAATTTGTTTTCATTATGTTCCTACATTATTAAAACCTCGCCTATAAGCCGAATGGGAGTTTGGGGCCTAAAATTCGGCTTATAGCAAATGAAAACGCCAAATAAAATTCGGCTTATAACCGAGGTCTTACGGGTATTTCAATTTTGAAATAAATCATAAATATGCCTATATTTATCCACTTTGCAACGGATTTTCATTAAATATCTAAAAAAAAAAAGAAAAAAAAAGTTTTCCCATATCACGATTTTCATGATGCACGCGGTAATGAGAAACAACTTTTTTTTAAAGTGGCTTATGGTACCGTAAAACCCCGCCTATAAGCCGAAAGTGACTTTGAGAGAAAAAATTCGGCCTATATGAAAATGTTTTCACAATTTAGAGAACCCCGCCTATAAGCCGAATTGGACTTTGGGGGTCTTGGGGGGTCCTTAGCCCCTACCCTGACTACAAACCATACCCCTTTTTAAACAGGTTTATATTATTTTCTCACTGAAATACTACGTCTCCTTAGTTAAACATGTATACCCTATTTGAAAATTACTTTTAAGGGCATTAAACAAATCGAAAGTTGAGTAATTATTATGCCAAAGATTTCATATTTTTCCAGACATTATTTTGAAACAACTTTAAGAAAACCCCGCCTATAAGCCGAATGTGAGTTTTGGGGAGAAAATTCGGCTTATATGAAATAAATACGCCAAATAAAATTTGGCTTATAGGCGGGGTTTTACGGTAGTTGTTTCCCTCACCCTGTGGACTGTCTTGCTGCTTGCTGCGTTTTCTGGGTGACAGGTCGCTCTCCTCTAGTAGTGCGGGTGGTTGGACGTGGCGTCGGGTTCTCCAACCCTCCGGTGGGGCTGCCTCGTACGCTCGCTGTTTGAGGAGAGCTCGACGAGACCCGACCGAGTCGGGCTCGGGTTCATCTGAATCTGTCTCCAGCTTCTCCGGGTCACCTGGCCGCCCACCCTGAGGTAGTATCAGTGGGAAGAGGGGATGAATGTCTGTGATTATGCTGGGACATTTTTTTTGTTGCCAATTTGGTTAATTTGTTTTGATGCTGATTAGCCAAATTTAATATCAATTAGCAAAACAGTTCAGCCTATCACTTTATAATCTACCTGATATTCTTATAGAGCTTCACAACTCAAAGACATCCCCCTCCCCACTCTTAGTCAATTAGCCAATTTGATTAATTAGCGACATGGCGAGTGGCTAGCATTATCCTTGTATATATAGCCATGAAAGTATGAATGGTAGAGAGTGGCTGGGAATATGTTTAAATATGTTTCCTTTGAAGGGTGACGCAAGTGTATCTATCTTTAATATATATATATATATATATATATATATATCAGTTTAAAGGTTTTCTTACCGTGATTTTTTCGCTTCTCCATCTCTCATGTTTATAAATTGACCTGGTAAAAAAAAAAGTTAATGATAGCGAGATCATATTATACTGAAATGAATGACTCACAACAAATTACCCAGTATTTGTCACCATTCTACAAGTACGGCACAAATGTATTCGTAATGCAATTCTTTTCTAGCCCAAAAACATTTATAATGATTATTATTGTGTACAATTATATGCAAATCAGATTACCAATAACAAAGTCATATTGGAAAAAAAGAGAATACATACTGTGTGATATTGTCTATGATGTCGTCTTTTATGACACTGAGTGAGGTGGACGGTTTACTGGAACCAGGAGGGGCGATCGCCAACTTCATCTGGTGGTATTTCAAGTGAATATCTGCCATTTCCTAGAATAAAAAACATGTGTTGCTAATATGAACCGTGGGTTCGTATTTATAACATGGTGGTTATATGCAAGAATTTACAGTATCATTAACACAGCAATTCCAGTCAACCTTTGCCTTTATCATTGGGCCGAAAAAAGGTCTATTTCAGGCAACATGGTTTTTCTTTTTCCCCCTTTTATTTTTACATCCTAATGAGTCCCGAATTGCCGCATTAACCCGCCATTTCTCAAGTTCAAATTTTCAAGTAAAAATAGATAACAAGAAATTGTTGGATATTCCCTTTAAGTAATTTCCTGAAGGCAGACTATAACTCACACCACTGAGGTCAGTGGGAGCTTGTTATTCTTGACCAAAGAATTGTTAAAAATAAAGAAAAATAAGAATTTACAAAAAATAAATATATATCTCCAAAATGGAGAAAAAAATGCTTTTGGAATCTACTGTCGGGTTGCCTGAAACACTTTTTTTTTTTAAATTTGGCCTTATTAAAAAAAACTGATAATCCTTTAAGTACAAATGTACAAAATTGCTCATGACTGCTACCGTAAATTACCGCGTACTACCCGCGGGTTGTACGCGAACCGATCTCAGCTTTCATTTGATATGAAACATGCCTGTATAGGGTGCAGGTTATACGAGGGTTTTTATCTCTATAGAACAGTACTAAAATACCCATTTTCAGATCTCAAAACGGTTTCTCCTGAGTTGGGGGTGTGGGTTATACGCGAGATGCGGGTAGTACGCGGGAATTTACGCTACTCACGGACAGGTTGAGTACGTCTGGCAGCTCGGTGTGCTGCAGGTTGTGCAGGTGTTGGTGTTGTGCCTCCGTGTGGTCACGGTCTCCAGACTCCAGGGTACGCATGTTCATGGGCAGGATCTGTGACAGGAGGCAATACAGAGCGTATTTAACACAAACTTTAAAAAACTTTAATCCTTTAACTTGAGGGCCACATGGTGCTTTAATGTACCATAAAGCCTCGCTTATATATCGACCTGACCTATAGGTCGAATTGGACTTTCGAGGAAAAAAATCGACTTATAGCAAAATGTTTTGAACTTTAAGAAAACCTCACTTATAGAAGTCGAGTTGGAGTTTGAGATTTTTTTGATGCCCCAGACCCCCCATTACCACCTTTTCTTGGGATCAAATTGAAAAATTTTGATAATATTTTGCCCTTAAGGCAAGCCTCTACTTGTGGGAAAAGGAATAACTTTAACAAGAAAAATAATCCCATAAAAAGGTGCATTTTACTGTATAAAGGATAACAACATTTGGGAGCTTAAATCTTATTATCATTTTTCACGGTCACGGTCTCCAGACTCTATGGTACCCATGTTCATGGGCAGGATCTGTACCGGGAGGGAATACACAGCGTATTCACATATTATAACAGGGTTCCCACAAACATTTCAGATCAAAATTCCATGACATTTCCATGACATTCCATGACAAAAATCTCAATTTTCCATGACATTATAAGATTCTTGTGTGAGGTTATATGGGGCTTGGCCCCTGAGAAAATTTCTTAAATCTAGAAAGCATATGGTACATTCTGGGAGATTTTGTAATGTTAATTATTTTCAAAAATAAAATACACATGGCAACTTTTTACAAATTCCATGACATTCCAGACAGCTTTCAAATTCCATGATATTCCACGACATCCATGGGAACCTTTGATATAATGTTAATTCTTTAACTTAAGGGCTTTAATGTGTATCCCTCCCCCTCCCTCGTTGTTAAAAAATGAGCACTCCTTTATTCTGTCGGTAGTCACGACGCCTGAACACAGGCCTGGTGAGTCTACTCACCAGGCTATATATAGATGACATTTACAATTGATTATACTGTTAGCAACAAACCTAACTCCTTGTTGCAGAAAAAGTTTTCACCTCAATCTAACGTAATACAACCCCACCTATAAGCCGACCCTTGGTTTGAGAAAAAATTGGCTGATATGAAAAACACCTTCTTTAAGACGACCCCGCATTTAAGACGACCCCCATAAGACAAAAAATGGTCTTGTACAAAATAGCTATAAAAATCGTTTTCACTTTAATCTAATGTATAAAAACCCCGCCTTTAAGACGACCCCCCCCCCCCCAATTCTAGAAAAAAAATTGCCTTGTAGAGAAAATAAATCCTAAAATAAAGGAGGGGTTTTACAGTATCTTTGGTATCGGTTATAGGGTCCTCTTTATAATGAGATTTTACTGTATTTAAACAGGTTAGTCACACTCCCAGCTTACCTGAGCTGTAGAGGCGACAAAGTCGAAGGCGTGCGCATGCTGCAGCTTTAGGAAGATGAACTCTGCGTCCAGGTGCTGCTGTGTGTGCAGGTCATGGACAAACCCCACAAGGTGCTGCCACATAGCGAGGGTCAGCCGGATCTACAAGGGGAATTAGATAAAGTCAAATTCAAAGATCTTTTATTAAGGCCACTCAAAAAACAAAAAAAGTAGTGTTTTTATCACCCTGCAGTGAGAAATGTGACGGGGGAGTTTTTTATTTTTATCATTTTTATTTTTTTACTAGGGCCTGAAAATTATAGAGAAATTTAGAATTTTCACGCACAATTTTCACATTTTAGTACCGGATAGTTAAGAGTTTAATGATCTGCAAAAGTTGGTATAATGCAAGTTATTCCTAGCTCTATGCATTACTGACAGTATGAGCTTTAATTTGATACCAAATATGCCAAAAATCTTTTTTTTTTAATTTCCCCAAATCACAAATTTCATGATGCGCGCAGTGATGAAAAACAACTTCTTTTTTTTTGAATGGCCTTATACTGAAAGTACAAAGGTCAAGGACCTGATATCATAATAAATATCTGTATGCGTGTTGTCGATGCTAAGTTCTCTTGATTTTGTCGACGTAACAACATGTTGATTCATTAAGCGCAGCGTACTGCTTTAATGTCTTTGGACGCCATGATGCACGAATCCTACCCTGGAGAATGACTCACCGGAGGCTCAATTCATGCATCATGCCATCTCTTTGGGAGAGTATCAACCCGCATACAGCATCAATAAACTACGTGGCCATTTATAAGGGTTAAGTATTTCTTCAACTGCTATTCATCTTTCAGCAGACCTGACCACCATTTCCCAATTTGCATTTAAATCGTATTTCTTTTGAATTAGGGAGAAACACTGGATTCATTTCTATTTTAATGATATTTCTGTTCTACTTCAATGATGTCCTTGGCTCTGGTTTGAGCTCCGAAGCACCCGTATAAGCATTTCGATACATATATCAAACTCGTGAACTGTACCGTAAAACCTTGCGCATAAGCCTAACACGAGTATAAGCTGCATCCCGACTCTGGGCCGATCCTATAATCCGCACCAGAGATCTGAATATGGTAACCTTTAGTACTGTGCCATAGTAGCAAAAACTCCCGTATAAGCCGCACCCTGACCCTGCACAGATGCTTAAAGCCGATCTGACTCGCGTACTACCGTAAAACCCCGCCTTTAAGACGACCCCGCCTTTAAGACGACCCCCCAACTTTGGAAAAAAATTCGTCTTGTGCAAAAAAAGTATGTGTATGACAATTTGAAAAATCCCGCCTTTAAGACGACCCCCGACTTTTGGGTTACCTTCAAGAAATAATAATGGAAACGTTTATAAATTGTACCATTTTGTTGAGATGTCCTTTCTTTTTTTTCTGCCCTTTTTTCCAAATCAAAATTGTCAAAACCCCGCCTTAAAGACGACCCCCTTCTTTGGGCAAAAAATATGTCTTGTAGGAAAAATAAATCCCAAAATAAATCCGTCTTAAAAGCGGGGTTTTACGGTACCTGTGGCTTACACATGAGGTTTCAGGGTAATAGTATTAGATGTGTGGGAGTACTTACCCTAACACGTGGGTTGTTGGGCTGCTTGAAGTAGAGGCCGTACAGGAGGTAGATAGCCCCCACCTGCACCTGGAAGGTATACGGGGGGAGCAGGAACTCTGCCGCGATACGGAGACACTCCTCCGTAAACTGTAATATACAGAGACAGACTGTTAAGGTGTACGGGGGTAGGGGGAACTTGAGAGACAGTTAGTTATGGTGTGCGGGGGTAGGGGGAACTCTGCCGCTGTACGCAAACACTCCTCCGTAAACTGTAATAAACAGAGACAGATTGTTAAGGTGCACGGGGGGGAGCAGGAACTCTGCCGCAATACGCAGACACTCCTCCGTAAACTGTAATAAACAGAGACAGATTGGTAAAGGTGTACGGGGGTAGGGGGAACTCTGCCGCGATACGCAGACACTCCTCTGTAAACTGTAATAAACAGAGAGAGTATGTAAAGGTGTACGGGGGGAGCAGGAACTCTGCCGCTATACACAGACACTCCTCTGTAAACTGTAATAAACAGAGAGAGTATGTAAAGGTGTATGGGGGGAGGGGGAACTCTAGAGACAGTTTGTTAAGGTGTGTGGGGGTAGGGGGAACTCTGCCGCTATACGCAGACACTCCTCTGTATACTGTAATATACAGAGACAGATTGTTAAGGTGTACGGGGGTAGGGGGAACTCTGCTGCTATACGTAAACACTCCTCTGTAAACTGTAATAAACAGAGACAGATTGTTAAGGTGTACGGGGGTAGGGGGAACTCTAGAGACAGTTAGTTAAGGTGTGCGGGGGTAGGGGGAACTTTAGAGACAGTTTGTTAAGGTGTACGGGGGTAGGGGGAACTTTAGACACTTAGTTTAGGTATACGGAGGTAGGGGGAACTTTAGAGACAGTTTGTTAAGGTGTGCGGGGGGAGCAGGAACTCTGCCGCAATACGTAAACACTCCTCCGTAAACTGTAATATACAGAGACAGATTGTTAAGGTGTACGGGGGTAGGGGGAACTCTGCTGCTATACGGAGACACTGCTCCGTAAACTGTAATAAACAGAGACAGATTGTTAAGGTGTACGGGGGTAGGGGGAACTCTAGAGACAGTTAGATAAGGTGTACGGGGGTAGGGGGAACTCTAGAGACAGTTAGTTAAGGTGTATGGGGGTAGGGGGAACTCTAGAGACAGTTAGTTAAGGTGTACGGGGAACTCTAGAGACAGTTAGTTAAGGTGTACGGGGGTAGGGGGAACTCTAGAGACAGTTAGTTAAGGTGTACGGGGGTAGGGGGAACTCTGCCGCGATACGCAGACGCTCCTCCATAAACTGTAGGGGTAAAGAGAGCATCATAGTATTGTAATAAACAGGTACTATATTAAACCAATCATTTAAATATTTCATGCCATAAAAACCTCGCCTATAAATTTATTTTGGCATGTTTAGTTTTTACTGTAAGCTGATTTTTTTGGGTATCAAATGGGGATTCGGCGGGGGTTTATTGCAATATATTAAAGAGGAAACCATTTTTATTCTCAAGTTAGGTGCTATCATTTACGAGAGTGAGTGAGCCATAAATGAATCAGCAAGTAATGGAGCAACCTACCTCTCTGAGTTCCATTTCTGAATCTCTGCCACAGAAAATAAAGGACATTTTCTTGTTCTTCCACAGCACACAGAAGTCCTCGTAGCGGACAGAGTTAAGGGCACTGAAGTTAGCCATGCACTGCTCCAGGTCGGTCCTCACCCCGGCCGCCAAGTACTGCCGCGCACTGCGCCCAGCCCTCATCCTGTACGGGGGTTACGGTTGTGCTATCTTGGAGGATCCTTTGCTGAATTGCCTGCGGGATTTTAAATGGTGAAACCAAGATATAATCCAGACCATTTAGCCTCCCAAAATGATATGCCTTTAACCATGAAACAGGCGGGGGGGGGGGGGTGATATTTGGGGGTGAGTACACACAAAAGGGGTTGATACATTTTAAACACCCCCCACACATCCACCACCTGTTGTTAAAAAATATGGACACTTTTTCACATTATCGCCCCTACACTTACATGTGGACAAGATAATTAAATAGTTACAACATTATTGAACATATTAAACATGAGTGCCTACACTTGAATAAAATCTAGTTTATTTATGAATATATTGATAGCTATGGTACTGTAAAACCTCGCATATAAGCCGTTTTTATTTCGAATTTATTTTTGCTATAAGTCGATTTTTCTCCCCAAGAAGTCCTATTTTATTCATATGTGAGCTTTTGAACGAAGTTAAAACCATTTAGGGAATCAAAAACTGTAATCTTTGATACTAGCAAATACAGCATCACCCCCCCCCCCCTCTAGGACCTATTTCCTTCTTTAAGAGGTAGGGGGGCATCTTAAGGGCAGAATATCATAAATAATATTCAATTTGGCCCCGGGGAAAAGGTCCTTCATAGGTATCTGGGATGGGGTCTGCCCCTCTAAAAACTTTCAAACTCCAATTCGACTTTATAATAGGTGAGGTTTTCCAAAAGTTCAAAGCATTTTATTTTTCCCCTCAGAAGTCCAATTCGACTTATATGTGTGGTCGATTTATAGGTGAGGTTTTACGGTATTGTTTGTTGCATTTTGAAACTCACCTGAAATGACTATGATGTCTGTCATTTTCAAAATACTGTTTTCCGGTGTCTCAGGAAATATTTCCCCTCGAATTGGAGTTTGTCCGCGCACTCTGCAGACTAGGGCCGCTGTTGCGCGCAGTGCTCGCTATGCGTCCCTCGCACGCTATGGCGAGAAGCCAGTTTGACAGAGCGCTCTGCACCGGTGGGAAAGTGGGGTGGGGGATGTCATGACAGGTGCATTTAAAGAGAAAGAATTTTATGGGGTGGGGGGGGGGTTAGACTGTAGTCCCTAGAACAATGCAGGTTTGTGTCTATACTTAGATAGACCTTAGGACTATGCAGCTGGTGGTAGTAGTGGGGGTATCCCCATGTCGCATGTCGATTTTAAGAAATGGCCATGTCGCATGTCGATGTCGCTTAAAAATGCCCATGTCCCATGTCGATTTTAAGAAATGTTCATGTCCCCTGTCACTATCTTTTTAAGCCTCATGTCGCATGTCACTAGGCCTCATGTCGCATGTTGATTTTAAGAAAAGGCCATGTCGCCATGTCGAATTTAGGGGTCTACCCCCATAGTAGTCCCCGGCACTATGCTTTAGTCCACAAGATTATTATTTTATCAGCTCCCCGCACTACACGTTGATTGTAGTCCTAGATATCAACCCCTCTTCAGAGGAAGAAGCGTAAAACATAAATTCATGCCCTTTTATAGCAAAAAAAAAGAGCTTTTGTATTACCGTAAAACCCCTCCTTTAAGACGACCCGCCTTTAAGACGACCCCCTACTTTGAGATAAAAATCCGTCTTGTAGGAAAAAGGTTTTAAAATGATTCTCTCTTTGATACTATATAAGAAAACCCCACCTTTAAGACGACCCCCTAATTTCAGATAAAAATCCGTCTTGTAGGAAAAATAAATACAAAAAAAAATCCGTCTTAAAGGCGGGGTTTTACGGTACTACAGTTCAAGGGGGGGGGGGCGAATTTCAGGCACCTTTGGCGAGGGGGGCGTTCTATGTATTAAAGGGAGGGGGAACATCGAAATGTTCGCGCCGCCGCGGGAAATTTCACTCCGAGTGAAATCCCCCCCCCCCCCCACTGCAATTCATTAATGAACACTCCCTAAGTTATAATAACATACTTCACATTAACAATATATGGACAAAATTCACGAAATTTAATTGAATCTGCCAGTGGTCATTCAAACCATAAATATACTTATGTTCAAACTCACGTTTTACCAAAACCAGGGGCGTGGCAAGCAGTTTCAAAGTAGGGGGGACTGAGGGGTATTTTGACCTTTTTCACCCCTTTTACTTGACCTTTTTGGTTTGACCTTTTTTTGGGGGTTGGTCAAAAGTGGGGGGGACATGTCCCCCCCGTCCCCCCCGGTTGCCACGCCCCTGAAAACACTTCAAAGTCTTCATTTTCGGTCAAGGATATCTCAATGATTCGGTGGAGGAGTTTGTTCGGGGCGAGGGGGGGGGGGTATCTGATATGCATAGAAGTAACATAGAAGCGCAGGGAGAGACCCAGTTATCTAGATATGCACATCTAAAAGTGTAAGAAGTTCAACTTCTTTTGAAAGTCAGTAAAATTTAATACCGGCACAGTGTTGCGAAAACTTTTTCTCAACGCAGGCCAAGGTGGCCTGTGAGGCTGTGTCTTGGCATGTTACGCAGGCCACTTCCTTCACACGCAGGCCATATGAATTTTGATATTTTAAGATACTTTCATTAACTTCATTATACTTGATGACTACTGCAAAAACTTTAAAAAAAAATCAATTCTACAAATATGGCCCTATCTTTGCTTCTAATTGGCCGATTTGAAAAATTCTTTCACCATTACTTGGCATTAGAAAGCTGAGATCATGGCAGGCCTGCGTCCTAAGACCATACGCTGACCATTCAGATTCTACTAGGCACTTTAATAACGCTGCTGTGGTGGGCCAGAAAAGGTGACAGAGGTGTGAAACGTTTTTGATAAGAAGTGTGGGGACTGCCGATTTTCGCATCGGCGGAAATCGGCGATTTCTGCCATTAACACACTGATACCGTGATTATGTGATAGCTAAGTTGAAAGCTGTGATTTCAAGGTACCCCCCAGCGAAATCTGGGATCAAAAAGACCAATTTTTGACCGATTTACATCCAATTTAATTTAAGGTCAATTTTGAAAGTTGCATAACAGTACTAAATATTCAAGAGACTTAAAAGATAACCCCCTAAACACCTTTTTAAGGTATTAAATGTTCCAGATGTGAGTTTTCATGTAATTCTGAGTTGGGCCAATGTCATTTTTGGCCGGGCCAAATTATGACACATTTCCCTTTTTGTCACTGCTCACTCTAGCTATGAGTGGTCCTCCCAAGGATGTCACTAAATTATACCCAGCAATTTTGAAAATAAAGTTAGATATGTATAAGGCTACAGCAAAAAATAAAAGAGTTGGTCTGTGGATTTTGGTCTTCAAGAAATGGTGGGGGGGGGGCTTTTTTTTTTTGGGGGGGGGTTCTTTTTTTTATAAACCTCTTAATCTGCACTGAACTGGACAGCACTTTAGGGTACTTTTTAAAATGTGTTTTCCTAATTGTGTTGAGGTGTAAGTTTGATATGTTTACATTTTATCATTATGATAGAATTAATATGACATGACTAAAACCTGTGGTTTGATATTGAACTGTATGACTACAGCAAGTTCAAAGGCCCGAAAAGGGCATTTTAATACCAAAGGTCCCAAAAGGGCCTTTTAGTTTAGGCCAACTGACAGGTTTACCCTGTAACAATTTTCATGATTTGATCTAAAAGAATTAAGGCTTAGCATTATGATCCATGGGAATGATTAAGCATTCTGTAGTGAACTGTATGGCCCTATAGCAAGATCAAAGGTCATTAAAGGGCCTTTCAATAAGTAGGTCAAATACATCAACAGACATGTTTACATATAATCAAGATAGCATTCATAGGACATGACTAAAATCCACTGTTCTGTATTGAAGTTTATGACTGGTAAGTACAAATGCCCCAAAAGGGCATTTTAGGTTCAAAGGCCCCAAAAAGGGCTTTTCAGTTTAGTAAGTAGTTCAAAGAACTCACAAGTTTACTCTGTAACAATTCATATGATTTGATCATAATGAATTACAAGCTTAGTATAATGATCCATGGGGAGTGATTAATCATTCTGTATTGAACTATATGACCCTATGGCAAGATCCTAAAGGCCCTTTTTGAGAAGTGAGTGAAATAAGAAGGTCAGCAATCATAATCACACAGTAATGATGTTTCAATTTATATGAGTGATGATGCTTTGGTTTGTAATAACTGTCCTATATTGAACTTTATATATACCTTTACAGGGGTAAAATGCCCCAGAAGGTCATTTGAAGGTCGTTTGAAGGTCGTTTGAAGGTCACACCAAGAGATATATTACTTAAACGTATTGAGCTGTTCACTATGGATATGCCCTGAAATTTTCAAGGTGATGCATTGAAAAATAAAGATTCTATTGATGAAATAGTATGTCCTTTAATTTGATCTGCTAAATTCACATCACAGAAATTGAATCACTCTTCTACCATTTCTATATTGGGAATAGACTCATTATTTCGAGCACTAATTGCCTTGTAGATTCAGTTCTAGACTAGGTAGAAACAAAATTCCAAAAGTTTTGAAAAGATCTCAGTGAACTTTATCAAATGTGATAAAGAAAGTCGCAATTTATTTAAAATCTAAATTTTATTAAAGTGCCTAATTCTACGCCGGCTTTTGCCGGCGTCATTTCGGCAACACTGCGCCGCCGCCGGTACTTGAATTATCATAGACATAGGACTACGACTCCAGGGGTGCAAAGGGGTCCCCCCCCCTCAAGTCGGAAAGTCGCTTTTAAATTATTGCACCATGTGACATGTGCCATGATGTGGCTTTTGTCTTGACCCCTCTGGTCTGGAGCCACACTCCGACTCCGTATCACTATGAGTAGCCTGTTTACATAAATTCCCTAAATAGCTCAGAGCCTTTAGCAAACCTACTGGTCATGTAGGCCAAAGCTGTAGGATTCCAAGAAGCCTAATATCAAGTCTCTACTCCAATTATTGGCCGATATAGAGCGATTTGAAGGTCTAGGATGTGGCGGTATTTGGAGACAGCCTAGCAATGCTATATGATTCAAACCATGGCACAAGTGAGAATCTGGTGGGGCACAACCATAGGAACTCCCCAGAAGAATAAAATATAAGTATTTTGTTTTTGGAATATCTCAAAAACCGCTGAAGATTTTGGCTTGAAATTTTCATAGTATGCGTGCCTTAGGGTCAGCAACTTCCAGGTCACGCTATAATGACCTTGACCCAAGGTCAAGGTCATAGCTGAACTGTAGGTCAATTTAGGTCAAATGAACCAAATTCTTGTATATTTATGTTTCCTGCCCATTATTATCATGCAGTATGTTGAATAATATGCTGTTAAGCTCTGCAGTGTTCTCCTGTGACCTTCAAAGCCAGCCAGGTCATCATATGGCCATGGTCAAGGTCAAGACGCCTGCCAAGATCTTCAATCTTGAATTACTCGGTAAATAATCGGAGTAGAGACTTAATTCCAAGTGCATTGGAATCGTACAGATTAGCTCTACAATGTCCCAATGGACTTCTTTTTTTCATAACTATCATGACCCTAGTTATGTTCAAGGTCAAGGTCATAAGGCTTTTCCCATAGCACTATATCCTGATCTCGATCATGAATATCCATGCAAATAGTTAGAGTAGAGACTTAATTCTAAGTGCATATTAATCGTGAGAGTGAGTTCTACAAGGTTGAATAGATATGTACAACTTCAAGTAATCTGCACACATCTTGCATGCATACTCTACATAATCACTAAAACTGCTTGAAATAATGGCTAATATCAATAATGCATGATAATCTTAAGCCGCGTATCCAAGACTTCTGCAGTAGATTGCATTCTTTGTTTTAGGACCTACAGTTTTTTTAGATGTTTAAGCAAACTCATATTCTTTAGGGAGTGATCATTTTTTAACAACAGGGGGGGGGGTGGTGGGTTTGGGGGGGGCAAAAAAAATTTGGACCCCTTGACCGGGGGGGGGCAAACAAATTTGGACCCCTCTTGGGGGGGGTCAACATAATTTAACCTGTTTTGAGCCAAAAAGCCTGTGGTTACTATGCTTCAAAGGGCCGGCGCGCAAGCCGATTTTCGGCCGTAAGGGGGGGGGGGGGGAATTTTGAACCCTCGACCGGGGGGGGTGTAAAAGATTTCGCGCGCTCCGCACGGAAACCCTCCACCCCCCCTGTTGTTAAAAAATTATCACTCCCTTAACCAGGTAGCACAAAAACATTAGGCTAGCATATCAAGCCAAAATAGATTGTCAATATAGAGCCACCCTCAGAATGTTTTTGTCGGGCCTATGTGGATCCGATGTTTGTGTGCTACTTGAGTAAGGATTATATTTAAATTGATTAAAGGACACTGCTAGACATTTCATTAAGACCAACAATTTCATACTTTTCTTTGGCTGCTATTATACTATAAGTGTTCAGTTTCTTCTCCTTGATGTCATTGGATTTTACCTTGTTGGAATAGTTGCCGTTGTTACAGCGTTACATTAGGTAAGTGTTGCTAAGGAAATAATGTCTTTGAAAATTAAGTTCATGTCTTATGTATATTTACGGATACAGAAAAAAAGAAAAAGGTTTTGATGGTCAATTTCGTACATATTTTGCTTCATACAATACAACAATTGTTCCATTTCAATTTCAGCTACCAATCATGGAAGAGTACAGCGGAAGGCAGAAAAGCTAATAATTGTTTGACCCTGTGATCACAATTGATCATCATTGATCATCCATGAGGTTTAATGTTCAGTTTTATTAAATACTGGTCGTAAATATGCTTAAATATGACTTCTGAGACTGTAGCAACACTACAGACCTTGATTAGCTTGTACTGCACGTGACAAGATCTATATGGATTAAAACCTTGAACAGTCCTGACCAGCAATATGGATTTTGCTAGAAATATGTTTGGCAATTTAGACTCTACATACATGGCAGTAATATAATAAAGCCAGCTGGATATTGGATATATAAATGTTGCCACAGCATATTGCTAAAAGACAGGGCTGGTCTGACTGTTGTTAATCATCAGTCATCAAGGTAGCACAGCAGTGAGAGATCGACCACTTCTTCATCCACAACTTGCAAATGATCATCAAGACTTGACTGTACCCTATTTGTGTAAAGTTATAGATACATTGAATAAATCTACTATTGTAACAGCCTGAGTTTACTTCTCTTTGGTCATAGGGCCATCACTGTGTATATTTTGAAATATTTAAATGCATGATAGCAAACTTCTTAACATTGGGCCTACCACTTAAACCCCCACCTGGACTATATGGACTGCAGGTCACACCCCTTTTTAAATGTCCTCTCTATCAGCTGATGCACACTGGTCATCAATGTACCCAAGGATTGCTAAGAATATATCAAATCCCTGCTTTTCTAAAATTGCACAATTATGTATGAGGCTAAGGCTGATGAGATAATATGGAATAAATTTTGTATTGATATTTTATATTGTAATAAAACCAGGTATTAATTCAAATACTACTAACTAGAACCATTTGATTTTGATTTGACTGACAGGCACCTACATAGTAACACACTCTGAAATCAGAATGTCATAGATGGAACTGATAATATGTATGTACATAATATAAAATTTCCCAGTTGGGGGGGGGGGGGGGCACTCTCGCGTTTATGGGAACCATGTGCGTACATCACCTTGAATTTGGGCCCTTTTGGCAGGACAAAATTTTATCAAAACAACCCCCTTTTGGCGGGATGACAATTAAAATGGAAAGAAACAACACCCCTTTTTTACCAAAAATTGGCAAAAACCAGGCCATTTAGATAGAATACCATAAATTGGCAAAACATAGGCCCCTTTTAGCAGGAAATCCACCTTATTTTTTGGGAAATTTCATACAAAATAAACCATTTTCTGTGGACTTTTTGAAAAATTTTGTTGGATATTTCTGGCCAAAAACATACCCCTTTTGCCCAAAAATGGCCAAGAAAGGACCCCTCCTGGTAGGTCAACCCTGACCCACCAATGAGGCCCAACAAGTACCCCTTTCCCGCTACTTTGTGTACGCGCATAGTAACTATAGAACATATAGGGAGTGCCCCCCCCCGGTTAAAATTCACACTGAATCGACCGGTGGAAGGAAGATGGACAAGAAGAGGAAAAGCTGCCCTGGAGAAGATCAGGTAGGGAGAGTAATGGGATCACAAGAAGGAGACAGACATGGTGAGGAGGCGGACAGGAAGGGGTCCAAATAATTTCAATGAAGTTGTAAATTTGACAGAGGTTAACCTCCCAAACAACTTGGCACAGTTTAGTGTGAACAGAGTGCACATTTATTAATCTTGAGATCTAGAATATGAAGCTTTAGACCAGAGCTTCAGAAAAGAGATCATTAGTTGGGGGGGGGACAAAAAATTGTGTAGCGTTGTTAAAAATGAGCACCCCCATAAACAGCAAAGCACTGCTAGATTGCAAAATACAATAGGCCTATAATCAGCAGACATTTAGGGGAATCCAACTTTGCACACCCCTGATTTATATGCTCCAGGGAAGACTTGAGGGTAAGGAGGAATATCTTATTACAAGAGAGGAGAGGGGTTGGTGGAATTTGAATTTTTCCTTTTCAGGGAGGGGGGAAGAAATTTCAGCAATAAGATAAATTGTTTTGCCCCACCCCTATGGAGAGGTCAAAAGTTGATGCCCCCCGCAAAAAAAAATCAAGAAACCCCTAAGTTGATAAACTAGGATTCAATGTTTAAGGATAGAGAAAAGTCACACCATAGGTGTGGTGGCCGGCTTCTTTCAAGGATTCTGGATCAAAAACATACTTGAAGCACTATGCTGACCATAAAAGGTTAGTATCGAGAAGTCATGATGCATGAATGCATCACTGTTCACTTGAAGCACTATGCTGACCTTAAAGGGTTAGTAAGTCATGATGCATGAATGCATTACTGTTCACTACTTAAATCACTATGTTGTCCTTAGAGGGTTAGTATAGACAAGTCATGATGCAGAAATGCATCACTCTTCACTTGAAGCACCATGCTGTCCTTAAAGGGTTAGTATAAAAAAGTCATGATGCGTACGGCAATCGCTGTTCACTTGAAGCACTATGCTGTCATTAAAGGGTTAGTATAAAAAAGTCATGATGCAGGAATGCATCGCTGTTCACTTGAAACACCATGCTGTCCGTAAAGGGTTAATATAAAAAAAAAGTCATGATGCATAAATGAATCGCTGTTCACTTGAAGCACTATGCTGTCCTGAAAGGGTTATAATAAAAAAGTCATGATGCAGGAATGCATCGCTGTTCACTTGAGGCACCATGCTGTCCTTAAAGGGTTAGTGATCTCTACAAAATAATGATGTAGCAGGGTTGCATTCATGTAACATAACGACAAATGGAATACAGCATAATAATACACTTTGTTAACCTTAATGGGTTAATACAGGGTAGAAGTATTCGCCATGGCTGCATCTATGCATCATGACGGCAAACATCGAGTGAATTCCTTCAAGCATCATGCCGACTGTACATCTTAGGCATACAGCTTTCAGAAAGCTGATTGATACCCCCACCATCAGGACACCTTACCTGCAATCCGGCCACACACTGCCAAAACCTGAATGACCCTCACCTACCTGGTTTGTACTGCTAATATGTGGAGGGTGGGGTGTGAACAACATATCAGAGCCATTGAAAGTTGAGCAGACCGGAACTATGTTCACCTTAATGGGTTAATATGTACAGGGTAGAATTATTCGCCATGGCTGCATTCATGCATCATGACGGCAAAGGGAATGAATTCCTTCAAGCATCATGCCAACCGTATCAATCATCCACAAGAGAGACTCGAAAATGTTACAGGTAATTACCTACACCCGCCCTCCACACACTGGGACATATACCATCAGGGCGCCGAGGTGTGCAACTACATATGTATATGACGGCTTGTGAGAAGGACTCGCCTGCCGCGGTCTGTACTGGTCCCCGGGCCGGTGAGGGTCATTAGGGTATTGGCAGTGTGTAGCCGCTGCAGTGTGTGTGTGGAGGGGGGGGGGGGGTGGTGATCTGTGCATTCTGGGTTAGGGTAGATTCACCTGGAGTCGGACACATACCTTGAGACGGACACCTGATTTTGTGCATATTCAAGCATTTTAAGCCTTTAATTTGTGAACAATAGTAAAGTTGAAGTGTTATTCTTTCCAGAAATCACTAAAAGTGTGTAGTAGGGTACATAAATAACCTCAAATTTCACTGTCCGTCTCAGGGTATGTGTCCGACTCAGGGTGAATCTACCCTATAATAGAGTGTTATTATAGTGGAGGCTCTGAGGTGTGAGCAACATCGTCTGACTGCCGTGCAGCAGGCCGGATCGTGCTGTGTCAGCATTATTATGGCAAGCGCCAACCAGACCTGTGAAAAACATTGAACCTGTTGAAAGCTCAGTAGACCGGAATGAGCAGTGCATTCTGGGTTATAATAGAGTGTTTGCCTGTAAGGTGGTCCATGTCAAGCTGACGACGCAGGGTTCTGATCAGCGGACAGCGGAGTGCAGTGCTGAGGGGTGCAGGTAAGGTGTAATGCGTAAGCGGAACGCGCGGACGGCGCTGGGTTACGATCACTCTGGTGGAGTGCAGTGCTGAGGGGTGGGAGACCATAGAGCCTGTGTATGTAGGGTGCAAAAAGCAAACGATCCAATGCTAATCCTATGGACGCGCAGCTCCTGTTGAAACCTTACGGAAAAGTGAACTCCTTAACCATGGCCGGGGACTCCGTCGCCGGCCAATAATGACCACTCACTAAACACCAAAGTAGGCCTATTGGAGCAGAGCAAGGTTGCAGAACAATACAATAGGCCTAGCTAGAAAAATCTAAAAATTGATGGGGTGGGGGGGGGGGGGGGGCAAGTGTGGTGTCAGACCCCTCAAAATCTCCCCATTGTATCTACCTCTAGAAGACATGGGGGGTGGGGAGTAATGTATGTTAGGGGGGTGCTCATTTTTTAAGGACGAGGGGGGGCAGGGGATTTTTCATTTCCCTGGGGCGGGGGGCGGGGGGGGGGGGGGGTGGGGGTAAAAGGTGGGGGTCACATTTTTTATGTAGCCTACCCCCCCCCCCCCACAACCCTGTGATTAATAAATGAACACTGTGTCATTACCAGACCAGACCAGACTCCTTTAGACTTTTTTTTGGCCCCCACCCTCTAGAGGGGTCTAAATTTTTCTGACCCCCCCCCCCCTCAAGAAGGATCGAAAAAATGTTGCCCCCCCCCCCCACCCCGTCAAACCAACCCTCTGGAAAATTAATGACCACTCCCTTAGTGAGTATAAATTATGGGTAGATTGTAGAAAACTAGAATGGGTCCGCTTGGGCTGATTTTCGACCCGTCAGGGGACGCGGGCCAAATTTTGACCCATTGGGGGGGTGGAAATTTTTTCACCCCCCCCCCAAATGTTAACAAAAGATTCCCTTAACAACAGGGGGTTCACACTAGAACATGGAAGGGGGAAGGACAATGTAGGGCCTATGTTATGGGTGGATCAACCCTGGCCCTTACACCTGCCCACAAATTAGGACAAATTTACGGTGACGTCCCATTTTTGCTGCCCCGCGGGCGGTCTTAAAAAATTCATGACCATTCCAAATTTATCATCATTGTGAAGATAAACACTTATAATTTGCAAATATCATAGTTTCTTGAGTGGAAATTAAAATGAAATAGCAAATAAGCAGGATTAACTTCATCATTGCTGTATGGCAACTACTGCAGTTTCAGCGCCTGTGCTGCCCCCATAGAGATTGCATTGTAAACGGGAGTTCCAAAATTAGCAGCACTCCCTTTTTCAAAATAGTTTCGGCAGGACTAATATTTGGAGTACAGAAACCAATCACATATGACTGGAAAGGGGAGACCATGAACTGTTGCTTAAATATAGTTTCCAGAATGTAAATCTAATTAATAGTCTACTGTGTCAAGTTGTTTGGAAGGTTAACTTCAACCAAGGTGCCCATGTCGTAGAAACAAAATCGGTAATAGTACAGGCATGAATCAACAACCAGATTGTAGCCAATGCCATTTCTGAGCCAGCTAGACAGTTACCTAGATACCAGTACTGTAACTAACATCACTGTAACTAATGTAATAGGTGTTACAACTGGGTACTGGCAGGTGCCTGCTTGTGCCATTTCCGCTGGTGGCAGACCATGCTGGCTGTAGGCCTACTTGTCTGCACTTCCAAGCTCACAGATCGCTCAAAATGCTCCGATTTTGGCTGGGAAAAGACTGGCATGTAGCTTAATATGTTGACAAGATCTGTATGCGATTAGTTTTCTTGGATTACTTATATTTAAGCTGTGAGAGTCCGCGACGGCCCGCGGCGATTTCGGAAATCGACGCGTAGGGCAATGTCGCCTGCTTGAATTGCGCGACGTGAACACTCTACTATGAGCAGTGGCAACTGGCATACTAACCTAGCTGATAAAACTCAACGATCTTATGATTTATGCTACATTTGTTTTGTTGTGGATAGATATAAACTCTGGTAGCTCATGCAGGATACTACAACACCTACTGTATAAACTGGTTAAACTTAAAGAAACCACATTCATTGTCAAGTCAAGATACGCTTCGCCGCATCCCAAGCTGGTACCCGCTCGAGTCGTGATGTAAACCGAAGTGGAGATTGCCGAGAGGCCTTTTTCTTGGTGTGATCGCCGGGCGCGAAATGAGTCAAGTGTAAGACGGTAAATAGGATGTAATTACCAGATAAACCCCCCCTCAAACATATCAAATAGGTACTGTGTATTGTTATGAAACTATTTGGTCGAGTTTAGTGGTAACATACCTTTTAAACTGATGAAAACACACAGAAACGAACAATTCACGCGTCAGAAAATTAGACCATGGGCGCCGCCATCTTGGTTATGGGCCGTGCGCAACAACGAAAATAAGTTATTTATTTTCATATTTAATTTCAAGTTTATAGCAACCCAAACCGATAATAACCGAACCTTATCTAATTAAATAATAATATCTGATAATTTATACGGCTTATATCTCGTGAATAAAGGAGAAATAATATATTTCCGGGATGCTTATTATCGTGAACGTAGGGGCCCATTCATATTTACGTTTTGGCCTGTTTCCGAGGAGGGCCACAACTCGCTTGACCGATGGCAAAATGACATCGACACAGGAAGATTTGGATCCTAAAGAGGCTTTCCGTAAGCTAGAACGGAAGATAACCTCTCTAGGAGTTTCTGGGGCAGATTTGGCGAGGCTCCGATCTTACAAGCGTCTACAAGCACCAACTTTGCCACTATGGCCCAAGGTGTGCGGGGTGCTTGGGACCCTCCTGCTTCTCATCTTGGTGGTATTGGTCACTCAGTGGCCAATCCAAAGAAGAACCATCGCCGACTTGTGGTTCAGGTATTATGATTTAGACATTGAGAAAGAAAACTGTGTCATCGAGCTGAACGATGTCTTTCTGGACGCTGTCAGGCCTCCAGTTGATTGCAGTATATGTGAAAACGTCGAGGAAGTCGACAGAGTTACACAACTCAAACCTGATTTATTTGAGTCCAAATACGCCTACAGTGGTCGACCCGTGGTCATTGCAGATGGCATGACAAATTGGACTGCAAAGGACACTTTCAGTTTTGAATTCTTCAAAAATATTTATGGCGATGATAGCCCGGCTCTTCTGAACATTGAGTCCAACTGTCAGTTTTTTCCTTACAAAACTGACTTTGGCAGCTTGGGCGAGGTTTTCAACATGAGCAAAGAGAGAGCTGAGATGAAAGATAAACCGTGGTACATTGGCTGGTGAGTATACAACTTTTAGAATAATCAAAAGTTTGATTTGAGTTATTTTCAGGAGCAGAAACATTGTTGCTATGGACAGGGCCACTGGGGTAGACAATGCACTGAGAAAAGCCACCTTTTTTAATATTCTCTAAAATACCGGTACTGTAATTGTAATAGACTATCCCAGCTAGCAAGGATACGTTGGGCCAACGTTGGCAATGGTTGGCACTACAGACAATATATACGTTAAGCCAACGTTGAAGTGCCAACGTGGAAGTGCCACCGTTGGCAAATCTATGTTGGACCAACATTGAAAATACTCCCAGTGCTCTGCCAATGTTGATACAACATCAGATAATTCATGTTGTGCACTGTGACCTATCAATGTTGGACCAATGTTGAATATACTCCCAGCAATGAGAAGAAAACCAACGTTGGCCAAACGTTGTATTTCCAATGTCCACCAGAGGGCATGGAAGGTCTTTGTTAGCTGGGATATTGCATTACATTTCTAAACCATATTTAGAATATCTTTCAGATTTTGCAATGCATTTTGTTGTAGGTATATATTTTGCGATAAAGATTTTAACACCTTTTCCCAATACACTGTCTATTCAATCTAACCCCTTCCAGTGCCCTTTAGGTAGGGTGGACACTCGATTTTGAAATAGTCGGCCTATAGGGCCATACTATATCTCTAATGAAAGCTTGAGCCACGAGCATTTCAGATCTGCTTAGATTGTCTTTCTATCGTCAGTAGTTCCTATTCTATCGCAAATTGAAATGTCAGGAAAACGCTGTCGTACCTGCCACTAATCTACGCGCGACGAGAAATACCATCTGTCATTATAAAGTTTGTATTTTATGACACTCAACATGGACATGACATACATTAAATTAGAAATAATACCACCAGAATTATGTATCTTTACAGGATTTATTTACATCATTGTTTGTCCAGATTTTATCGCAAATTGAAATATAAGAAAATATGTCAGTATAAACATCATAATTCTGCCCTCGCTAACGACGATAGTCCATACAACTGGGCAGTTATTGAAGTGAGACAATATAGTCTTTCCATACATCAAATAAAAGCTAATGACATGACCAGGACAGATCTATCAAGACCACAATTCTATACTCACTAGTATAGATATTATCACAAATCTAAATGTAGGAAGATATGTCAGTATAAATATCATAATTCCGCGCTCGCAAATGACAACGGTCCATACAACTGAGTATACATTAATATAGGACAATATGGTCTTTCCATACATCAAATTAAAGCTAATGACATGCCAAGTACAGCTCGATCAAGACCACAATTCTATCCTCACTAGTATAGATTTTATCACAAATCTAAATGTAGGAAAATATGTCAATATAAATATTATAATTCCACGCTCGCAAATGACAACGGTCTATACAACTTGAGCATTTATTAATATAGGACAATATGATCTTGCCATACATCAAATTAAAGCTAATGACATGACAAGTACAGATCTACCAAAGACCGCTATTTTATCCTCACTTTTGTTACAAATCTGTATATAAATATTAACATTTTGCGCTCGGTCCCTACAACTGGGCGGTCATTAAATTAGGAAAATATGGTCTTGCTATACATCAAATTAAAGCAAATACAGATAATCAGTTCAGATTCCATCACAAATTCTAATATAAATTATATCTCTACGTTTTTACAGATTTTTACAGTATTTACATGTATATCTGGTAGATAACTTCATTTAGTGAGTGTCCTTATAAACAATCAAACAAGGATCTGCAGGTTGCCCTTACTCTGGCAATCCTGCAGTTTATAGGTGAAGATGACAAACAGTGTTGAATGATCAGACACCTGCAAAATGAAAAAGAACAAGTATAAGTAAAATATACATATTTAAATTGAACATGATTAATGCAGAAATACACAAGTTAATGATTGTGGTTGTGTTAAGTTTTTCAAACAGAATTCTTCAAACTCAAAATATTATTATAAAGATTATTTCCAAAATTAGCATTAATGAACAATATTAAAACAGTGTTTGAAACATCATTCCAAATAATATGAGCATGCAAAGAAGACAACATTTCTGGGGTTATTTATCATGAATGTATTATTGTGGTTTAGATCATGCAATCAAATGAAATGGCCTCTCTTCATCATTGCATACCTGGGAAATGACCATTCCATTATACCAAGGGTCCTTGGTAGGTGAGGGGCTTTCTGTTCACGGTGAACCGATGGAGCATTGATGACCTATCAGAACTCCATCCCCCCCTCCCCCCCAGGGTCAGTTAGTGCTGCTATAACTAAGGATTTCAGGTTAACTGTCAGTTCACGGACAGTGAGATCCCGTCTTTTACCAGGTTTGTTCTCATTTTTCATTGAGAAGTTGTATGCATCCTTTTTGGGTGGGATTTGGTGAAGCAGGCTCTGTCTAAAGCGCAGTTGTGCCTTGAGAGCGTCTTTCCGTTTGGCAGTTTTCAAAGTAGCCAACTTGTTGTCAATCTCTCGGAGTGTTTTCCACAAGCCGCCAGATTTACAGACTTCCTCAGCTATCTTCTCTAGTTGCCGGACCCTCTTTGCCTGTGTTTCTTCTGCTTTCTTCATCTTTTCCTGCATTGCCGTTTGCCGAGCCTTTGTGATCACTTCTTTGCGTAGTTTGAAGTTTTCCTGCAGTTGTTTCCTTCCCTTTCTTGCATCACAAAGAATTCTTTCTTGTTCGTCTGGATGTTTGTTGTTTATCCATGCCATTGTCTTGTTCATGGTAAACATGACATATGCCTCCGTTGCTAGTGTTGTGATATTGGGCTTTGTTGTGAGGAGGTGGTCAGCATATGCAAAGACAGATTCTGCGAATTTGTTTGTCTTTGGTACACTTTTCGTGCGTGCACGGAATGCCTCTGAGTCTGATACAGAGAACTCTCCATCGCTCAGGTACTGCCCAAACATCTTCTTCACTAGCTTCGCCATGGCAGGTAACATCACATGTAGGAAGGCCAGTGCATGGGTGTCAACATCTGATGGTTCTAGAAGAGCATCATATACCGCATCCTTCTTCACATCGGTATCGACACCAAATGGGAGAATGCTTCCATCAAGAAAGTCATTTAGATGTGCTGGCGCATTTGAGAGGAAGTTGAAGAGCTGCTGGTACCTTGTTCTCATGTCTAGGATGTGTGTGTGTTTGTCCTCTAACAGCCGCCACAAAGGAGAAGTGACAAACTTGCAAAGCAAGCCAAGTGCTTTGCAACCTCCTAGGAACTCTGGGACCTTGATGTCGTGTAGCACTGCCCGCAGTAGTCTGTTGTTGTGGTTGGCCTCCAAGAAGGTGGTGATTTCCTTCCTCATGAAATAGATGTAGCCTGCGTTAGCGAACAGAATATTAAATCTGTTTCCCCTGAATGGTGTTAGGGGAAGTACATCGAAGCCATGTGCCTTGAGGAATGGCTTGATGTAGGCAGAGAAATCTAAATAGATCCCACACTTCTTATCTCCAGCACGTGCCAACGCCTTACACAAAGTGCGGACAAGACGAACGGTCCCTGCTTCTCCCTGCTTTGTCATCGCTGCATCACCTGTGGGCACTTTGCCCTCAAATAAGAGCACTTCTACTTCTCCCAGACTGGCATTCGACACTTCTGCAAAGTGCACAAGTGCATGCAGGCCACAGAAGAAGTTCACCAGGCGTACAGATGCACTCTTTTCTTCAGGTGTTAGAAGATGGAAGTTCTTTTGTAGTTCAGGGAAAACTTCAGTGCGGGCTTCTTCGATCAGCTTGGTCAGCTTTAGCTCGGTGGCCGCCCTGTCTGACATGCGTGACGAGATGTTGAGAAGAATCTGTTTTCCTACATTGGTTGAGGTAGTGCTGACAGAGTCAATATCAGATAGGATCTCCTGGAATACCGACATCACATCTGTTGCTGACTTGGTCAGAATCTCTCTCAGACCAAGTACCCATGTCCGTCCTGTACTGTCGCTAAGATGATACCCTTCCAGTTTGGTGTCGTACTTGACGGTCTCATCACTCATGAAGGTGGTGTCCTTTTCCTTCTCTAATTCCTCAGCCAACTGCTTTTGCGAAGCAACAAGGCGTTGAATATTGATGTTATTTATGGTTGTACGCGCAGGGATTTTGCTGACCTTCTTTCCTAAAAGTTCAGCGACACTCTGGATGGAAGTCTCAACTGATCTCGTGCTGGTATGGCCCTCCAGGAGAGTCATGATGCACTTTTGCATACCAGGAGTGTACTTTCCATCAACAAAGGTGCAAACGACCTCTGTATCGTTTACCAGGTCGCGGAGCCAATCATTCTCTGCTATTAATTCCTGGCATCTGTCTTGGGTCTTCCGCAGAGTATCGATGTCCTTGGTAATTTTGGTTTCAAGGCCTTTGATCTTCTCAAAATCTCTTCGGGTTTCTTCTTCGGGGATGCGCCGTTTCTTTTCTGTCTTCTTTTGGTAGTATTGTACATTCGTGCGGATCCTTTTCAAGCTGCAATTCTTCTTAGTGAGTAGAAATTCTAGACCTTTAATCCGGGAATTTAGAATTTTTGCCTCTGCCTGCAGTTTATCGATGGTCTTCACCCTTCGTCTGAGGTTCCGGTTTTCTTTTATTCTTGCTTCATTGTCCTTCTTCATTTTCAAGTTATCCTGCAATGCTTGATCTCTCTGTACTTTGGTTTCTTTTAATTCCTTTGCGAGAGCCTCATTCACTATGGTGTTTACCTCATTAAAGAATTTACTTTGTTCAGATGGTAGCTTTTCTGGGAATAATTGTCTAGATAATGACACTCTTGATGGTGGGTTGTAAACTCCCGGTCCCGGTCCTGGCCTGTCGGCCGTGACCATGGGCATCAGTCCTGGCGTATCGGCCGTGAGCATGGGTCCCGGTCCTGGCGTGTCAGCCGTGAGCATGGGTCCCGGTCCTGGCGTGTCGGCCGTGACCATGGGCATCAGTCCTGGCGTGTCGGCTGTGAGCATGGGTCCCGGTCCTGGCGCGTCGGCCGTGAGCATGGGTCCCGGTCCTGGCGTGTCGGCCGCGAGCATGGGTCCCGGTCCTGGCGTGTCGGCCGCGAGCATGGGTCCCGGTCCTGGCGTGTCGGCCGCGAGCATGGGTCCCGGTCCTGGCGTGTCGGTCGTGAGCATGGGTCCCGGTCCTGGCGTGTCGGCCGCGAGCATGGGTCCCGGTCCTGGCGTGTCGGCCGCGAGCATGGGTCCCGGTCCTGGCGTGTCGGCCGCGAGCATGGGTCCCGGTCCTGGCGTGTCGGCCGTGAGCATGGCTCCCGGTCCTGGCGTGTCGGCCGCGAGCACGGGTCCCGGTCCTGGCGTGTCGGCCGTGAGCATGGGTCCCGGTCCTGGCGTGTCGGCCGTGAGCATGGGTCCAGGTCCTGGCGTGTGGGCAGCATGCGGGGGTCTAGGTGATGGAATTGAGAGTGAAACTGACACCCGGGGTATCTTCCACTCCTCTTCAAGGTAATCCTCGAGCTCCTTTTTGTACGCTGGAGATTTGTTGGCATTTTTTATTTTTTGAGCCCTACCTTTTACCACAGCTGTGAACCTTCTCTCAATGGAGCGCGTTGGTGGCGTCTCTCCTACCATGCGTCTGATATATTCTGCAAGGATCGTCACCTTTTCTTTTCTGGTCTTTTTTTCATCTGCTGCCAGTGCGATTATATCCTTGTTCTTCATTTTTGGAGTTTGGCTACCTTTTCTGATAGTGCTGCTAACTGCCTCTTTAGTTGTTGTACTGTTGTGTAATTGAAGTTTTTTGCAGCTTTCAAATTCTCTGTTGTTTCTGTAAGTTGCCGCTGTTGACGCTCAAGTTCTGAATTGAGTACCCTCCTTTCTTTTCTGATCTTCAGGTGGTGTCTCCGCGATGCCTGCAGCTGCCGTTTGGTTTCCTCGACTTCCTCTTTGCTGTTACTAAGTTCAGCCAGCAGATCCTTGTTTGCTATCCTTAGTTTTTCATTTTCATAAAGGATTTTTGTGATATCAACACTACTGAAACTACCACAAGAAGGGCTAGGGGAAAGAGGGATGGAGGAGGTATCTAAGCCGAAGGGTTCTATTGGAGAAGGCTGTAAGCAAACTGTCACCACATAAGCACAAAGGACCAAACAAGCAGAAAATTCCTTTAATTCTGGGCCACATGTCCAAGAGTTAATTTTTGTTATGTGACTTTGTTAATTGATTAATCATGTTAAAGTTGATTTAATTTTGGATTCAAACTGTGGCCCAGAACACAGGAAAAGTAGCAAAAGAAAGCATAAAAGGAAAAGCATTGAAGCAAGGTTGAAATAAAATGCATCTAATAACTGGGGTACCAACTGGAGCATGCCTTTCCAATCTACAGAGATCCAAATATTTGAATGAGGCGAAATCCCAAAATGCCAAAACAGAGAGAAAAAAAAAAGTTTTTTTCAGGAAAAAAAAAACACAACACATTTTTCAGGAATTATTTGATATTAAGTCGTAAAATGTCAGGGAAAATTAAGGACTACCTTGTCAGTGTAATGTACTGACCATAAATTTAAGAAACAATTTTCTACAACTTTGGGATGAAAGGAGTTCGAATATGAATTTTAGCCAAAAAAAAGGCCCAAACATATGATTTTCAAAATGAGGTTTAGTACTAAAATGGCACTTTTCAGACCCCAGGTGCGGGTACTAGGATTATCTTAAAGTAGGGGTGCGGGTTTTATGTGAACTGTGGGTATTATGCAGGAATTTATGCTATACATAACATGCTTGAAACAGTTGGCAACCCTTACATAGTTAGAACAGAAAGCAGGAGAGATGGTTTTAGTAGCGATGTCATTGATATCATAAGTACTGAATATGGCATTGTCTACTAATGCACATTACTTAATTGTACTGCTAAATCCATCCCAAGTAACTTTTATACATATTTTGAGGTATTTTAATCGATTTTGATAGGTAATATTGATCATGGGTTTATTACTACATTCATATTTCCCGTGAAATGGGCTCATTAGTAAATCTTGAAATCATAGAATTTACTGATTATTGTAGGATACAATTGCTACTTTTTCACTTTTTTTTCTCCCTACATCCGCCAAAAATGAGGTGACCCAACCTCCTACTTTCAGAAAACGTTATAAGCCAATTTAGGGCCAACTTGTCAAAAAAGGTATAAACTTGTCAAAAAAGGTATAAAGGCAGGGTTTAATATGGTATCTAACATATTTCCAACAGAAGTCGATAGCAATGACATCCCTACTATTTAGCCAACAACATTGTAAGGTGTGGGGGTCTAAGCACAACAAAAACAAGAGTTAACAACAAAGTTAATAATTATCTCTATGGTGTGGGATTTAACTAACAGCAGCACAATTAACATAGGCTTTCAATATCTAATAAAAAAAGCTGTACTATTAAGGGAAAGCACCAAATTAAAGCAGAGGGTATAGGTATGCTATACGACCCAATCACTGCACTATATCATCCTAAGCAAATCTGATATTCTAGACAAAATCTAAAACAGGAAATTAATGAATTCTGCCAAATAAGCTTAGATATATATCTTGAAGGATTATGTACTGTAAATGTAAATATTTTTGCATGTAAAACTTCTCGCCATTTTGCATAAAAGTGCATTTTAGCGTGTATTTAAATTTGCGATCTTTGGAAGATTGTAAAAATTCTGTGATCTTTAAAAATCGTGAAAATTGCGAAAATATCTATGTTTACTGTATTGTGCAGTGATCAGGTGATAGGACTACCATGGAATAAGCCAGATAGATAAAAGACAACCAAAAGCGATAGTCAGTGCCCAATCATTTTACCTCAATATGTGATTGGTCAATGTCCGGGTAGTCACTCTGAGAGTCGTTGCTGTATGCATAGTCGTTCTCCCCACATTGCCACTCGTGGTCAAACCGATCACCGCACATCGGGCAGACCTCACTGAAAGTCAATTTCAATTCAATTCAATTTCAAGGGTTTTTATTGTGTACTTCAAATACATGTTCATGTTTAGGCCACTTAAAAAAATAAAATGGTTTCTCATCACCGCGCGCATCATAAAAATCACCTTTTGAGGAAAACTTTTTTTCTTTTTTTGCAAATTTGTCATGAAAAATATGATAAAAGTGGACAAATATTAGGTTATTTGGTATCAAATCAAAGCTAATACTGCCAGTAATGCAGTAGGATAGAAATAACTTGAATTTTCCCTACTTTCAAAGATTCATAAATTCTTAACTACTAAAATGTGAATTTTGGTCATGAAAAAGGTATATCATCCCATACATTTTAACCCGTGAGTAAAAAAAAAAAAAAAATTTTAAAAAGCCTCCCTCGTCAAATTTTTCAGACCTTGGTGATGAGAAACCACTTTTTGACTCAGGTTTACTCTGAGTCTTGTGCGACGGGTAGCAGGGGGTCTCTCAGCCTAAAATTTAAAACAGCTGTCATTCCTTCAAAATTGGAGCTTTTTCTCTCAATTTTGTGTCATTAGATGCGGTACAATGTTGTCCTTCCTATGTAATCGCGCTTTAATCCATTTTCAAACGCTTCCCCCTGAAAAGCATGATTTTAATTTTGTGTCTAAAATGGTGGTAATTTGCTTCAGCATAGAGCCCTATGGGAGCCTGTAGATAACCCTTGACATTTAACAGTTACATATTGAACGGGCTCAGTGCTAAGTCAATGGGACAGATCTCGGCAGCCGACCAAACCGGGGTGAGACACTTTTTTTCAGCAAGCTTTGACTGGATCCAATGGTAATTTAACACAGGGAAGTACTACACTACTTCCCAAAGGAGATGCCATCCTATATCATATACTAGGCCCAACATACGCTGCAGTATGTTAGATACCGGTATGGTAATTTAATGGTAATTTAATATATATGTTGCTGTCCAGTGTTGTTCAATACATGACAAATATTTTGAGAACAAAAACAGACAACCCTGTAGTAGGATATAGCTCAGACCCTACTAAGCACTATTCGCTGTTACTTACAATATGGACATGGGAGCTTTTTATTCAGTGTGTGTCTGACATAGACGTGAGAGGACAAAAGACATAGATAGCCAAGATCGGGGAACATGAAAATTTGAATTTGGGCCTAAGTACCCCCCCAAAAGAAAGTCAATGTCCACATTTTTTTTTGAGTATACCCTTCTTTTGCGCGGCTTGCCTCACTCGGTGTGGCTTTCTTAGGGCACCTGCGTCATGCGACCTATAGGTTGTGTGGTGCAGGCCTATAGGTAGTTGTGAGTTCCTGACTTGTGACGCACAATTTGGGTATGCTATCCGAAACAGTCCAGCCAGGATATAATAGGGGGAGCAATGGATGGATATGGATAGTGGACTAGGGTAAACCAAAGGTGCTGAATTCATTTCTGTTATGTGTAGGATGATATCTAGGTCGGAAAAAGGTCAAAATCAAGGTCAAAGGTCACATCTTTAAGAATCCCATTAATACAAGAGTGCACCCTTTCTCTTTCTTACTATGATAAATGATACATTTCCCTTCACACCTCTACCTGACCCTGAGTCTAGTTAACGGGGGAAGGGGAAGGGGAAGGGACTCGGGGTTGGGACTTGGGGGTGAGACTCGGGGGTGGGACTCGGGGGTGGAACTCGGGGGTGGGACTAGGGGTTGGGACTCGGGGTTGGGACTCGGGGTTGGGACTCGGGGTTGGGACTCGGGGTTGGGACTCGGGGTTGGGACTCGGGGGAGGGACTCGGGGTTGGGACTCGGGGTTGGGACTCGGGGGTGAGACTCGGGGGTGGGACTCGGGGGTGAGACTCGGGGGTTGGGACATGGGGTTGGGACATTAGCTTGGGATTTGGGGATGAACAATATTATTATATGTATACTCCTATATGATGATACTACATTTCCCCCCGAACCTGAGTCATTTGTGATGCAGTCACACGTTCGATTTTTTTTTGAGTGGCCTTAATAGCAGGTGTGAGATCAGCAAGATAAAGGCACACTTGTCTGTGTGACGTGGGTGCTGCTCCCAAGATAAGAGAAAACTGCTCAGTAAAGCAGACAGTTTCTTCACTCGCGGAAACAGTCTGCCTTCTTGAGGTCCGGGCCTTTGTTCATGGCAGTCACACTGAGTAATTTCATGGCATGTCAAGGGCCTTGACCAGGGCCTTGTGGCGCCAACCCAGGCCATCACAAGTGATTGTTTTCTTACCTGTAGCGTCTACCACCTGTACCCTTATAGGCCGAGTAACATATACGTCACAGTGTAGGCACAGTGTAGGCAAACAAAGTGTACACATGGTAAGGTAACCTGACCGTAATTAACACACACCAGGGTCATCACATTAAACTCTATTTTCAATTGTACCAGGGTTACAATGATCCACAGGTTTCACCATACAACATGTTGTATTAAATATATGCAGTCATGTGTACCTCAGGATACATGTATTTATATTTATATTTATATATAAGGTCAAAAAAAAAAGGTTGTTTCAGGTCACCCGACCGACCCTATCAAAAGAGGGCCGACCCTACGTTTTTTTATGCAATTTTGAAGAAATTTTCATGTTTTTACCGTTTTCTGGTCAATTTTGGCGGATTCAAAAAGTTTGTTAGTACATTCATGTTAAAAAATATATATTATATGTAAAAAAAATATCCGACCTACCGACCCTTTATTTTCCTCCCATGTTACCTGAAACAAACCTTTTTTTTCCTTTGGCCTAACTGACTGATTCAGAGTCACCCTACCTAGATGCCACAGTCCATTGGTTTGTTTGCCCATCGCACCTCCCATAAAAATAGAAATAATCAAGTATATGTAACTCGACCTATAGTGCGGGGTTGGATTGGTTTTGTCACCTCTGACCGCCAGTCAGCTCTGTAGCCTTATAAATCTAGCATTTGTCCAAAAATTAACCTTTACATAAGACATCGAAGGACATGTGGTCACCGTCTGAAGTGTACTTGCAGAAATCAAATGAAAAATTGAGTTTTGATATCAGATATTTTTCATCCAGTCGAGCTGAATCGGCAAATTTTGTCGGAGCATACCCTTAGCACTACCATAGCTTACCAATACGGACAATACAAAGGGCTCTCTGAAAGCCAACAATTTGCATCTGCATTTACAATCGATACATTATGACAGGGCCGCTCCAGAGAGTAACGGCAGTCCTAAGGATATAAAAAGTACTTGAATTAATTGATCATCCTCTCTACCTGACACATGCCACAAAAGCTGACTTGAAAAGCAAAGGGGAGAATAAAGTTAACCAATAAATACTCCTGCTTCAATAGTCCTAAACAGAGATACGGGTCCTCTCTAGTTTAACTCTTAAAGGACGGCATACTGCCTTAAAGCATCATGATGCATTCATGCAGCTCTGGTGAGTAACTCGCCAGTGCTACATTCATGCATCATGCCGACCCTATGGGGTTGAGACACGCCCATAGGGTCGGCATGATACATCAATGCAGCACCAGCGAGTAACCGGAGCTGCAATGGTGCATCATGATGATAAATGTCACCTTTTAGCGACATCCGTTATTAAAGGATTAAGCGGTAATTAAGTCATCCGTTTATAGAGGTAACATTTATATATACAGAAATATGATAATAGCACAATGATACCAGATGGCACCATGCAGGCAGGTATAACACGTTTAATTGCTGCATAATGCACCATAATGCTATATGTGCTAGGGTAGATTAACCATGAGTCGGACATATACCCTGAGACAGACAGCGAAATTTTAGGGTATTCATGTAAACTACGACTTCTAGAGTACTACCTGACTTTTATGTTTTTTGGAAAGAATAACACTTAAACTTTACCCTAGTTCAAAAATGAAGAGCTTAAAATGCTTAAATGACCACAAAATCAAGTGTCTGTCTCAAGGTATGTGTCCGACTTAAGGTGAATCTACCCAATGCCCTTTATCGTCATAATGCACGGCAAATGTAGCTCTGGTGAACGACACGCAAGGGATGCATTCATACATCATGACGACAAATGGCAAACATTTAACAGTCAATAACTTTGTGGTAGAAAGTACCTTTCCCAAAGTTTGGCACTAGATAGAAGCCACTGTACCGCTTCTCATTATACAGACACAAGACTTCTTAATACAGTGTTCTCCTCATACTGCAATGACACCGGTTTTTTTTTCTGCCGCCGGCATCAATTTACCCCACAATCGCCGCAGGTGTCATTTTAGCTATCTACAGGTTTTTGAATTAAAAAAATCCATCAATTAGAACAGAAGTTATTTGCATTTTAGCACCTTTTTAAAAAAAATACTCTCATCCATCAATTTGACGAGTCAAAATTCTCACATATATGCCTAACCCTAGTCTGACTTGTAGAGGCCCCGGGCTTCTACGTGAAAATTTACGATGTGATATTTGAGCCTGTGGAGAAGCCTGTTCATAACCAGTAAACAAAAAACGTTATAACATTTCTCTACGGCCCCTTAAGCCCCGGCCACACCTAGGTGATTTCACCCGACCCGACGTGGTCCGACCTAGATCCGACCCAACCCGACCCGACAGTCGGAAGAGTTTGGCATGCACAACTCTATCAGACCGGCCAGGTAAATTAGGTCCGATTGTCGGGTCTGGTCGGGTCGGGTCTGCTCAAAATTGCCTAGTGTGGCCGGGGCTTTATTGTGGCAAAACATTATATAACATTAACAACGTTATTTTAATGTAAAATAATGCAGTTTTGTTAGCTGAGTATTTCCCCTACTTCATATGCATAGCATGTGGACGTCTCTATTTGTGGACAAATACACTCCCATCAGAGAACCATCTAGTTATCATGTACATTTGTATACCTGGAGGATATGCTATTGTATATTTCCCATAAAATGCCGAACCCTCTGGGCCATATCTACATTGATATTATATGCAGTAACCTTCTGTTACATTCGTGTATTAGCATTCAATGTGTGCTAATGCCCTTGGTCATCATGATGCATGAATGCATCATTTGTCGGCATGATGCACCATTGCAGCCTCAGCGAGTAACTCACCACTGTAACATTGGTGAATCATGCTGACCCTGTGACCCATATGGTAGGCATGATGCTTGAATGCAGCCCTAGTGAGTAGATTCGCCAGCACTGCACTCATGCATCATGACGACCAAGGGCATAGCACACATTAAAGCAATATGCGGTCCTTAAAGGGCTAGATATTATGTATAACTGACATCGTTGGTATGCAGGGCAGGGAATGTATATAATGTACATAATTAAAGGGTCATTTGGAACAGCTGGCGAAACTATTAAACCGGAATGAACAATACATGGGAAATGAGTGAAAAAAGGAAACTTTTGCACTATAGAAATCGCATTTCCCAGACATCAAACTTGTATTACTTCATAACGTCAAAAAGCTGTAAAATGCACTTAACGGTAACGGTACTTTTATAGGACTATTAATTACTGCTACTATAACCACGGGCCAGTACCGCGCTCTGTAGCTCCTGGGCTTAGACCTTTAAGGGCGGCAGAGTACTTTGATGCACTTTCCATTTTGTCATCGCAATATGTACGAGTGAAGATTTGGCAAGGACCTCCCCAATGCTTCATTCATATATAATGTAGACCCTGTAGGGTTAGTAACTCCAAAAGGGCTGGTATGATGCACAAATATAGCTCTGGCGAGTTACTCGCCGACCCTGCTTTGGTGTGCCTCTACATGGGTAAAATTCGACACGTGCGACACGGCGACACGGCCCCTTTAAAAATCGACACGTGCGACACGGCCCCTTTAAAAATCGACGGACACAGGCATTTTTATAAGGCCCCAGTATACTCTATGTACATAAAAATCGACACGATAACTCGTCCCTTCTCGCTAAAAATTGACACAGCGACATGGGCAAATCTGAGGGTACCCATGTAGAGGCACTTTGGTGCATCATGCCGACAAATGAACATGAAGCCTTGAGGCAGAATAGCCCACAGCTAAAGGTGTGAGTACATAGACCTGGTTTCCCACCAGCAGGCTAGCACAGTATAATGTCAAACCTTGCATACTGTAAAACATTGCGTATAAGCTGCGGTTAGTACGCAAATCAGATCACCAGTGCAGCTTATAGGAGCAGGACATAGTCAGGGTGCGGCTTATAAAGCGTTTTTGCTGGCATAGTGCAGTACTAAAGTCACCATAATCAGATCGCTAGTGCGGCTTATAGGATCTGCCCGGTCGGGGTGAGGTTTATATGTGAGTTAATTAGGCTCATACGCGAGGTTTTACGGTAGAAACGGCAGCTAGTACGCGAGTCAGATCAGAGGTGCGGCTTATAGGATCAGCCCAGGGTCGGGATGCTGCTTATACGCGAGTTTTCGCCACTATATATTGTACAGTGCTAAAGTCACCATACTCAGATGGGTCCTGCGGCTAATAGGATCGGCCTATAGTCGGGGTGTGGCTTATACCTGAGGTTTTACGGTAATGGCGTTTATACCACACTGCTTGTACCTCCCACTGTATAATGTCGTGTATCTAAAGGCTAGTTCGGGTTGGACGGTGTGTTTGCCTTACTCTCGTTCCCAAATCCTCCCGAAGGAAGGCTCTGGGGACAGCCAAATGACCTTGAACTTTGGATTTTGCTGGGTCCGGGCAACCTATGCTGGTAGGCTGGAACCAGCGAACAGGAACAGGAAATGGAACCAGAATGTATGATGGTAGTTTTAGGTAGATTTACCATCAGCCTTTCTGGTTCCATTTCCTGTTCCTGTTCGCTGGTTCCAAGCTACCAGCAGGGGTTGCCCAGACCCAGCAAAATCCCGACATTTGGTAGTTACCAGAGCCTTCCTTCAGAAGGATTTGGGAACAAGAGTATGTTTGCTTCTGCTACTACACTCTGAACTGAACAGGCGCTTTATCGCGACAGTACACTAAGCTAATTTTCGCGCTCCCTTGACATGCTCGACATGCCATGTGACCACTTGATCTTGTTTACTAACCAAACACATACACACTCACATATATATGTACTATTGTCTAGTGTGCACCCTCATCGTGGTCATTTAGAGAGGGAGAATTAAGTGTACCACCTCTATACAGATATTATAAATACAGTATTACTGACACGTCTCTTCAGCTGGTGCAGGTGACGTGACGTGACGTGACGTGACGTGACGTGACGTGACGTCATGAACGCTGCCACCAGGTGGCAGTCGACCTCCTCCCCCTGACAAATGACCGGGAAAATATCAGATCTGGGAAATTGTATCAGGCATACTTTCATATGAAATACTAACTGGAGATGGATTCTCGGTCCAGTCCTGGATTTTCGTTAAAAACCAGTCCCATGATGCCTCGGCAATTCAAACTCGTATTTCTATGGCCCCAGGCAGGGCTGCTGATGGTATCACTTGTCAAATTCATGAAATGCAAACGTCCCTTGTCAATTTAATAAATAGTACCAGGACAAAACCTCAGCATCCCCTTGTTCCAAGAGCATTGTCTCGTTGTCGATTTTAGGTGTCTGGGCCCCTTTTTCATGGGTTGTAAAAGTCTCACATTTTTCATGGTGGCCATGTTTGTGGTTTGTCCCCGTTAGGTGGCAGGGTGGTCGGCCTCCCCCTGTGGGTAGCCCCGACCTGACGGCCACCACACCTCAGTAGGTGAGTTCGGTAGCAAGTTTTTATTGACCGGATCTACCAGCCTGCCTACTCACCCAGACCACCCCTCGCAAGCACCCAGCTAAGTTTTACTGAAGCTTATTCTTTGCGAGGGGTGGTCTGGGGGAGTAGGCAGGCTGGTAGATCCGGTCAATAAAAACTTGCTACCGAACTCACCTACTGAGTCTGCCTTCTTTGTCTTGTTGTCTTTACCTGCCACTCCCCATATTATGGCTCTAGACCCCTAAATTCGATATGGCGACATGGGCATTTCTTAACATCGACATGCGACATGAGGCCTAGTGACATGCGACATGAGGCTTAGTGACAGGGGACATGGACATTTCTTAAATTGACATGGGACATGAGCATTTTAAGCGACATAGACATGCGACATGGTCATTTCTTAAATCCGACATGCGACATGGGGACCCCCCCCATCAAGGGCCCCCATATTGTCCCAGTACACCCGCACCATGTCTTTGGTACTGCCAGCCTCTTTGCCTACCTGTCGCACTGCCTTCCCTCCCAAATCCCTGCCTGCCTACTTGTCTGCCTGCCTGCCCCACTTCCTTCCTGCTTGCCTGCCTGAACAAATCCCTGCCTCCCTCCCTGCCTGAATCCCTGCCTGCCTACCTGCCCCACTGCCTCTCTGCCTGCCTGTCTGCCTGCCTGCACAAATACTTGCTTGCCACGCTCCCTGCCTGCCTCCCTTCCTTCCTACCTGCCTCCCTGTCTGCCTGCATGTGCCTCCTTGCCCCACTCCCTGCCTGCCTAATCCCTGCTTGCATACCTGCCTGCCTTCCTTCCTTCCTGCCTGTCTTCCCCACTTTCTGCCTGCCTCACTGCCTCCTTGTCCCCCTTTCTCCCTGCCTCACTGCCTGCCCGCGTGCCTGCCTGCGTGCCTGCCTGCCCCGCCCTTCCCTTCCTGCCTGCCCCACTGCCTGCCTGCCTTCCCCCTTCCTCCCTGCCTGCCTGCCTGCCTGCCTACCCCACTTTATGCTTGTCTCTCCCTGCCTGCCTGCCTGCCCACTCCCTAGTCTGCCTCTCTCTCTGGCCCTGGTCTAAGCGGGCCTGTCTCTCTGTTTGTCTCCCCCCCTCGTCAGATACCATGGCTGTCATTCTGTGTGACTGTCTGTATCTGTCTGTCTCTCCCTCGTGCTGTCTGTCTGTCCTACTGTCTCTTCACTCTAGTTTTCCCTCTCTGTCTGTCTCTCTCAGGGTCCCTCCTGCCCCCCCCCCCTCTGTCTGTCTATGCATGTCTCTTGTCTTTCCGCGCCTCTCTGTTGCCAGGGTTCCCACAAGCCATGGAAATCATGGAATGTCATGGAATCTGAAAGCTGTCATGGAAGTCATGGAATGTCATGGAATTTGGTTAAAATTTGCTGTGTGTCATGGAATGTCATGGAAAATGAATATAATAAATTTAATATTACAAAATCTCTGAGAATGTAACATTTGCTTTCTAGATTTTAGAAATTTTCTCAGGGGCCAAGCCCCCTAACCCCCCACAAGAATGTAATTAAATGTCATGGTAAATTGAGATCTTTGTCATGGAATGTCATGGCAATGTCATGGAATTTCAAACTGAAATTTTTGTGGGAACCCTGTGTTGCACTCTATCCATCTCTCGTGTCTCTCTTTCTGTCTTTCTCTCTCCCTCTGCGTCCCTCCTTTTTACTTCCACCCCCTACTTCTTTCCATCCCTCTCTCTCTACCTCCCTATACTTATACCTCACCCACATGATCCAGCCTCTCCCGCACCTACATTACAGCTGTGGTGCTGGTGGTGTACGTGATGCAGGGCATGTCTCCACATCCCGGCCGCTCATACCATGAAGGCTGTGTCTCATGAGCTGGGGACAATGTTATAGTCTTTGACCGGGTGCCATCTTTGACTGGGTGCCATTTTTGACTGGGTGCCATCTCTGACCGGGTGCCATCTTTGACTGGGTGCCATCTTTGACCGGGTGCCATCTTTGACCGGGTGCCATCTTTGACCGGGTGCCATCTCTGACCGGGTGCCATCTTTGACTGGGTGCCATCTTTGACCGGGTGCCATCTTTGACCGGGTGCCATCTTTGACCGGGTGCCATTTTTGACCGGGTGCCATTTTTGACCGGGTGCCATTTTTGACTGGATGCCATCTTTGACCGGGTGCCATCTTTGACCGGGTGCCATCTTTGACCGGGTGCCATTTTTGACCGGGTGCCATCTCTGACCGGGTGCCATCTTTGACTGGGTGCCATCTTTGACCGGGTGCCATCTTTGACCGGGTGCCATCTTTGACCGGGTGCCATTTTTGACCGGGTGCCATTTTTGACCGGGTGCCATTTTTGACTGGATGCCATCTTTGACTTGGTGCCATCTTTGACCGGGTGCCATCTTTGACTGGGTGCCATCTTTGACTGGGTGCCATCTTTGACCGGGTGCCATCTTTGACCGGGTGCCATCTTTGATTGGGTGCCATCTTTGACCGGGTGCCATCTTTGACCGGGTGCCATCTTTGACCGGGTGCCATCTTTGACCGGGTGCCATCTTTGATTGGGTGCCATCTTTGACCGGGTGCATTTTTGACCGGGTGCCATCTTTGACCGTGTGCCATCTTTGACTTGGTGCCATCTTTGACTTGGTGCCATCTTTGACTGGGTGTCATCTTTGACTGGGTGTCATCTTTGACTGGGCGCCATCTTTGACTGGGTGCCATCTTTGACTGGGTGCCATCTTTGACCGGGTGCCATCTTTGACTGGGTGCCATCTTTGGGTGCCATCTTTGACTGGTGCCATCTTTGACCGGGTGCCATTTTTGACCGGGTGCCATCTTTGACTGGGTGCCATCTTTGACTGGGTGCCATCTTTAACCGGGTGCCATCTTAAACGGGTGCCATCTTTGACTGGGTGCCATCTTTGACTGGGTGCCATCTTTGACTGGGTGCCATCTTTGACTGGGTGCCATCTTTGACTGGGTGCCATCTTTGACTGGGTGCCATCTTTGACTGGGTGCCATCTTTGACCGGGTGCCATCTTTGACCGGGTGCCATCTTTGACTGGGTGCCATCTTTGACTGGGTGCCATCTTTGACCGGGTGCCATCTTTGACCGGGTGCCATCTTTGACCGGGTGCCATCTTTGACCGGGTGCCATCTTTGACCGGGTGCCATCTTTGATTGGGTGCCATCTTTGACCGGGTGCATTTTTGACCGGGTGCCATCTTTGACCGTGTGCCATCTTTGACTTGGTGCCATCTTTGACTTGGTGCCATCAAAATCTTTGACTGGGTGCCATCTTTGACCGGGTGCGATCTTTAACCGGGTGCCATCTTTGACCGGGTGCCATCTTTAACCGGGTGCCATCTTTGACCGGATGCCATCTTTGACCGGGTGCCATCTTTGACCGGGTGCCATCTTTGTCATCTTTGACTTGCTGACATCTTTGACTGACCTGACAGAAAACGTTTTATTTACGGCAGATGACAATATGAATGGCCTGAAAAGGTTAATGGATGTTATAACACTTTAAATTAGTAATTAGTAGCTCATTTATATCTTCATCTGCCCTAAATAAAACGTTTTCTATCAAGCTGGTCAAAGATGGCAACCAGTCAAAGATGGCACCCGGTCAGAAACTAGGGCCTATAACATTGTTCCCATTTCGTGAGACACAGCCTGGTTTGTAGCCTCATAGCGGCCTACTAAGGAAGTAGTCATCTTCTAACAACAGGGGAAGGAATGAGATGATCAATATGTGGATGAGGACAAATTGGGACCCCACTTGTGGGGGATGGGGTGGGGGCATTTTCGATCTGCTCGCTAAATCAACCAACACCCACTCCTTGTTGTTAAAAAAATTGCCACTCACTAAGGCCAACAAAAAAAGGGTTTGTTACAGGTCAAGTAATATGGGAAGAAAGTCTAGCGTCGGTAGGTTGGATACCCCAAAAAGTGTAAAAGATTGAGGAAAATTGACCCCCCAAAAAGTGTGAAAATATAAAGAAACTCTTCAATATTGCATAAAAAATGTAGTCTTTTGATAGGGTCGGTCGGGTTACTTGAAACAAACCTTTTTTGGCCTACGACAGCCTATGGGGTAGGAGGAGGGATTGGGATTGGAGAAGCATGATGGCGTCTTATCTGATATTGATCTCTCAAGGACGTGGTGTCCTTGGTTTATGTTTGTCTGTAAATGTAATGGATATAAAAAAACAAGAGAAGGAAGGAGGCCCCAGCTCGGCCTGTATGTGCAAGAAAACTGGATGCATTGGATCTACATTCTTCGCTAGATGTACTACCGTAAATTCCCGCATATAACCCGCACCTCGTGTATAACCCGCACCTAGACTTTGGATGAACCCCATAATCCGCATCTTGGGAATGAAATTTGCTATTTTAGTACTGAACCTAATCATCTCGTATTACAAGAGATCGTAGAATACAGTGACCATAAAACTAATGGGGAAAGTCTGGCACCATTGATGCCGGTGAATTCACCGTAATTTTACGACTGAAATAAATATGATCGATTCGGGCACATTTCCCTCTTTTCAACGATATCTTGCATGACTATAGTTGTCAGGAAAACTTTCTTTAAATGTCTTCCAAATACTTCTGTGGGCCACCCGGGCCCGTAGGAATGCTATTGTGCAGAAAACTGCGGGCCCGGACCAATAACTACGGGCCAGCGTTAGTGTCTACCCCTGGTTTCTGTACTACCGGCAAAGAGTCAGCACCCCCCCCCCCCCCGTGCACCCTGTGTGTCCGTAGTGTGAGGTTAGCCAGGACATGTCTTTGTTTACACTGCCATGTATCAGGGCAAGTTGTGGGGAAAGCCCTCATGTACAGTTGACCCTAAATTACTCACTTCCATGGACAGAAGCCCTGCAACTGGCCTTATGTGTTCCATTAGGGAGTGATCATTTTTTTAACAACAGGGGTGGTGGTGGGTTTGTACGCGGAGCGCACACATTTTTTTACACCCCCCGGTCAAGGGGTCAACATTTTTTTAACCCCCCCCCTTAGGGTCGAAAATCCGGTCACGCGTGGGCCCTTTGAAGAATAGTAATGCGCGGGCTTTTTGGCTCAAAACACGTTAAATTATTATCAGGCAAATCTTTTTGCCCCCCCTCCCAACCCACCACCCCCTGTTGTTAAAAAATGATCACTCCCTTATATTTGGGCTTATTTCCTTGGATAGTTTGTTTCCTCAGACATATTTTCTTGCGTTTTCCAAATCTGAGGAAGTGAGGGCTGACTGTACCGTAAATTCTAGCGTATAAGCCTAACTCGGGTATGAGCTACACCCCTAACTTTGGAGAATTCTATAAGCTGAACTGTAATGGTGAACAGGAGATCTGATCATGGCTATTTTAGTACTGTAGTATGTACCCTATGTACAGGTAGGCATGTTTGGCATCAAATAAAAGCTGAGTCTGACTTGCGTACAAGCCGCCGCTTCCACGCGAGAATTTATGGTATGTGTATCCGTGTGTTGTGTTAACCCTTTGCCACTTATAACTCGCCAGGCCTGACATGCCATGCTTAAGGATACATTACCACCTAAATCGACCCAAAATCAAGTTATAAAATTAACCCAATATAGACTTTTATTCGTCATTTCCTTATCAACTGACAGCCCCCCCCCCCCCTCATAGAAAAGCCATTTGTTATGAAATCCAGATGAAATACCGATTGTAGGGCTCTCTGGTAGACCTATGAATTCACTGTGAGAGCCTATGTGTTTTGATTGTTCATAATGGCCCCCTTTTAGGTTTCCATTTCTGGTGGCTCTCAGTTATATTTTTTGCATGCTATTATGGCCATATTCACAGGTTAAAAGAGAAATAACAGACTCCATATTTCTCATGTAGATTTACAGGCACTTGATATATGGAAACATAATGAAAATAAAGAATAACCCAAAATTAGCTGGTACTGTATCTTTAAAGGGTTGGTAAAGAGCATAACTCACAACAAACAGGAAGTGTTTTAGCAGACTCTACCATTGAGCTGGTAAACCCTTTAAGGGCTGCTTTATGCTATGTTCTTTGTCGGCATGATGCAATAATGCAGCGCCTGGGAGTCTGCTCGCTAGAGCTGCATTCATGCATCATGATGACCCATCGGATCAAGTAGGGTGGGCATGAATGTGGGCATTAATGCAGCACTGGCAAGTTACTCACCAGTGCTGCATTCAGGCATCATGATGACAAACGACCATAAATGCATTAAACCATTATGCGACCCTTAAAGGTTTACAGTTATATGATTGAGTGTTGCATTAACGGGCGCACGTTGCCCCAGGCATTCATTAACCCTTTAAGGACAGCATGAAAACCTCGAGGCTTCAAGCTCGCTTTGTAGTCACGATGCACCAAGCAGTGCATCCTATCGATCCTGCGGGACTCTATAAACCTGGTCTATAGACCATGAAGGGTCGGTATGATGAATAGATGCAGCACTGGCGAGTTACTCACCAGGGCTGCATTCATGCATCATGACAACCATAGGGCGTAGCGCATTGTATCACTACTCGAAGAGTTAAAAGCAGCGCCATTTCTATCTGTAGGCTTTGACGCAGACATGGGTGCAGAATGGAGGTTCAGATAGGGAGTCAGATAAATAATGTAGTTCTTCAACTCCGCAAGGTCGGCATGATGTATGAATGCAGCTCTGACGAGTAACTGCACTGATGTATCATGACGACATCACGTCGCACCTACATATAACAGAGGAGGAAGTACAATCGGATACTGAAATAAACAATACTACACAGATAATATAAATGCTCCAGGCCTTAGTTTAATATCACAGGTTAGTCATAGGGACATTGGTCAGTGCTGACCAACTGATATTCAAAAATGACACAGGCAAAACTAAATATTACTAATGCCTTACCGAAAAAGACTTAGCCTAATACTCATAGAAATTGCTTTCTCGTTATATAATACTTATCTGGTTTTCAACTCCCCCACCCCCCAATTGAGAAGGGTCATGAACTCTGTTGCTAAAAGCAGAACATGTAGTACAGAATTACCGTAACCAACGGCGCATCTTAAAACCTCTTAAACCCCCAGCGCCCCTATATATAGGGCTGAGTACCTGTCCCGGTTCCACTCCTACTGTTGCTGGAGGGGTATCGAGATCTGCGCCTTTAAGACCACATAGTGCTTTTATGGTCAGGACTGTTGCATGCATGTAGCTCTCACCAGGGCTGCATTCATGCACCATGACGAATATACCGCTGATTCATTGAGAGGTTGTCTTGATGCATTGGTGATACTCACTGGTATACGGGACTAGCACATCCTGGTACTTCAGGTAGTCGGGGGGCTAAACTCAATCTCCTTATCAGGCTAATCCCCTCTCCTCACACCTTGAACAAAGGAGCTGATAAGAAATTCTCCCATAATGCACGGCTCTGGAGTCGGGCGCCTTACCACAATGCATTGCCCTGAGCCAAGATGGCGGCCCCCATAGCCTAATGCGCTAGTCCCGCATAGACTTTACTGCGATTTGTGTATCATTAAAACAAATGGCCATGAAGCCATCCTTAAAGGGTTAAGAGATGTTAAGAGAAGATACCGGGGTAACGCCACTCGAAATAAGTGTAGTTTCTCATAACCAAGCAGTGAAATTTTTCGCGATCAATTTTCACATTTTTAATAATTCAGAGTTAATTGAGCAGCAAAAGTTGTAGTAACACTGTGCAATGCATGTTATTCCTAGCTCACTGCATTACTGACAGCAGGGTTCTCCGCAGACTCAAAAATCACACCGTAAATCCTCACGTAGAAGTCACGGAGTGTATGGGAGCCAGACCTCAGGTGCGGCTTAATAGGGGTTTCCCAAGGCTAGGGTGCGGCTTATAGCAGGGTTAGGCTTATATACAAGAATGTATTTTTCTAATTGATGGATAAAAAATTCCTTTGAGGGATAACAAGTACAAAAAAGTGAATAACTTCTGTTCTAATTGATGGATTTTCAAAATTCATACACCTACAGATAGCTAAAGGGACACCAGCGGTGATTCTGGGGTGATTTGACGCCGGCGGCAATGAAAACAACTCCGGCGGCCCGCCGGCGTCATTGCAGTGTGGGGAGAACCCTGGACAGCATAAGCTTTAATTTGATACCAAATTTGCCAATATTTTCCAGAAACAACTTTTTGGCCTAAGATTTGGGTGTTAGTGCGATAGGTGGACACTCTTGGGAGACGCCCACTGACCCTTTAAGGGCCGCATAATGCTTAAATGCAGTTTACTCTTTATTGTCAGGATGCATGAGTGCAGCCCTGGCGAGTAATTTGAGTGCTGCCCTCACAGTTGATTGGCTCTCAAAAGATCAACATGATGCATCTATGCAGTACTGGTTTAAGGATGGCATCATGCCTTAATGCATTGTATTGCGCATTCAAGCATAATGTCGACCCTATAGGGTTGATACATGCCCGAATGGACCGGCGAGTTACTCACCTGAGCTTGGCTGTATTTGTGCATCATGATGACACATGTCGTCTTTAAGCAGTGTTGCCGAGAACTTTTTATGAACACAGGCCAATCGAGAGATCTTAGACAGGCCATTTTCCTTCTACACAGGCCACATCGGCTCATACAGCCCATTTCATTAAAGTTTCACTATTCATTGCAGGGATGCCAATTCTACGATTTTTGACCCCGATTACGACCATTACGATTTCTGCTGGCAAATTACGAGTTCTAGGAAGTTTTGAAGTGTGCATACAAAAAGGTCTAGGAGGGGCCTGAGGGGGGATATATCCCTCCATTTTGGACTAAGGGATAGGAAAAAAGAGAAATGAAACTGCTTGCCACACCCCTGCTTACAATCTGGACTACTTCACTATTAGGCCTAGTAGGCACTAATTATTTTATGATAATATTATATGGAGCATGAAGCACAAACCTATATGCAAACGTATTCTATATGACATAGGCCCACTGTTACGATATTTGTTACGATTTCAAGCAATAATTGCTACGATTTTGGGGTCCAGAAATTGTAACAAATACGATTTTGTGCTAGGCTAACTTGTACTAACTTGGCATCCCTGTCATTGTACTAGTGATACTACTTGTAATGGTTCTTTGATAATAACAATATGGTCTTGAATATGCCTAAATTCACTGAAAGAATAAGGCTCACTCTCACCAGATCGATGCAACTATTATTTGGCCGTACATGATCGGTGGCCATACATGATCGGTGGCCGTACATGATCGGCAGAGTACAATATCCACCTGTTACCCCCTGTACAACGATATTTAATTCATCTAACCATACCTACAGGCTGTAATGTATCTTGGGGGGGTTTATTAGGAAAAAGAACTCCCAAAAAATGTATGTAGGGGCCAAAGGGGGGGATCAATGTACAACCGATCATGTACGTCACATGACGTACATGATCGGCTTGGAATGTCATGTAAAATTTTCTTATAACCCACTGATTCACATGACTTTGATTATACATGTTTAGACCTACATCATATGTACACCTTGCTATGATTAATTTATGTTTTAAACATGGTCAGAAAGAGTATTAAAGGCAGTCAGAAGATAATGGCCGATCATGTACGTCACATGACGTACATGATCGGTATTGAAATGTCATGTAAAATTCTCTTACTCGTTGCATCTACACATGTCTAACATCTTACATGTCAAGAAACACATCATATGTACACCTAGGTAAGGTTTATTTATGTTTTATCATGGTCAGAAAGGGTAGGGAAGTCAATAATCACCGATCATGTACGTCACCGATCATGAACGTCAAGTAAAATTCTCTTAATAGTCGAATCAACACATGTACGGCCACCGATCATGTACGGCCACCGATCATGTACGGCCATTTTTCACTTGCATTGGTTTGGTGAGAGTGAGCCATATGTATATACAATAAGTTGTAAGGACCTAGCTCAGCTTTTAATAGGAATATTTGACAAATTCTTTCACTCTTGGAAAGCTAAGATCATGGCCGGCCATGATGGTCGGTATCCCAGACCCTTACATCGGCCATTAGCTAAAGCCGATGTGCCAGTGTCATTTCGGCAACACTGTTTTAGAGATATGCCTTGCTAAAAGGGTTAAAGGCAGAAAGCACCATGCGGCCCTTAAAGTGTTAACTAATCCCCTCCATCAGCGTTTCCTTGACCCCACCTGACCTCACCGGAAGTGGAACTCTCCCGTGTTCTGCTGATAACTAGCCATGCCAATTTCATGCCGACTTTGCCGTGACATTGCTACGTCATTAGTGACGTAGTGGCGTCCGCACATCCGTCATGGTGACGCCTGGGTGACGTCACAGGTCAGGACGTCGTGACCCCGTGTCATTGCTGCGTCTGCGCGGCCGGAAGTGGAGTGTTTCCATGACTACCTGGTGTGTGGGCGTCTGTAGGTGTGTGGGGTGGTGGGGGTTTTGTTGGGATTTTTGGAGATTTTCCGGATTTTTAAGGCAAGAAGGGTTACCTACCCCTGTGAGTTACACAGATTCCTTGAGAATACCAGGCAGCCTATATGAAAACTTTTTCACCATGCAAGACATTCTGTCCTGCAGATTTTGCGGGCCCGCCTAATTTTTCACAGGCCCGGAGTACAACATTTACATGTATAAATCAAATATAAGGCAAGTGTTTGCACTGATAGTGAAAATGAATATGGGTCCCCTTATGTTCCAATCATATAAATCATCTCAATATCTAGAAAAGTGCACAAAATATTGAAGCTCTGTTAGTTTTATCCTCTTAAAACCTTAATAACGGTCCGATTTACAAGCCCTAAAAACTAGCATGTAGGCGAAGAGATCTGACAATACCCCAGCCCATTTTACCTATTATTACAGAAATGCCTCTCATATTGTCAGTGACTGGACTCCAAGTTGTGACCAGCGTGAAATGGGCGATTAGCGGCAGCAGGTAGCGTCTCTGATAAGGTGTGCCGTTCTGGAGGCAAGATGGCAGTCACACCTCATACATTCACATGCCAGACCCCTTCAGGGTCACTCCAGCGTTGCTTAGGCCATTTTATTTTGATAACTTGGATTACGGATCCGCCTCCGAGATTTTTGGCATTTTGCAAAAAAAAAAAGAAGTTTATTTTTATTTTTTTTTACCTTTCCCCTCCGAGATTTTTTTTGAGAATTTTCCTAGAAAAAAACAAAACATGTTGACCAGTAAAAGGTAGAATGAGGCTTTTCAGATTGGGGATATTATTCAACATATCTTACTTAGATTACCCAAAAATGATGTTTTCGATGCCTTTTAAAAAAAAAAAATTTATTCCTCTTTCCTTCGGGAATTTTTTGATCTGGCCCCTCCCGTAGCGCAGCTTTTTTTTTTTTTTCCTCTGCCCTTCGAAAAAGTTGGAGCCAAAAGCCCGTAATCCAAGTTATCAAAATAAGGTGGCCTTACCATGTGTGAACACAAAATAAGGGAGTGGACAATATCTAACAACAAGGGGGGGGGGCTCGGTGGATGTATGCGTGAGAATTTTTTTCTGTGTAGGGGTCGAAATTTAACAAACCTCAAAGAGAAGTACAAATGAATGCAGTGCCTGGGGAGTTATTCAGGATTGTATTAGCCTTGACGTGTTGCTGCAATTCTACATCATGCATCATAGCGACAAAGGGACCTAGTACCATGCTGAATGCCTTAGTGCATCATTCCATTGGTCGTCTTTTTTTGTGTTTTTTTGTGTAATATTTATTCTGGAGGAATCAGGTTGGGCTCCTGTAAAGAAAGTGGTACCCATATACTCATGGCTCCAGATGGCCTTTTTGGGAGATTAATTACAGGCTGTTGGCGTGTACTATGCAGTTACAAGCTAATAGTAATACAATGTGAAGGTAAATTCAGATATGTAACGAATAATTATTGACTTGGGTGTTAATAACCCTCATACGGATATGGATATGAACATGGTAGAGTAAAGAACAAGGTGAGACAGAAGTGACAAGAGTGGGTGTGAATAGGCACAGATTATTGAACCAGGGCACAGTAGTGCCAGGTTCTTTAGAGACAGGTATTTTTGGACTCTAAAAGTCCCTTGCTTTCTGTCCCTTTTTTTCCTGTGAAACATTTGGAAATAGAATATTTAAATGCTGTCACAAACAAGTTTTGATCAATGCCAATCCATGCCATCAAAGATTGAAACCAAAAAAGCAATATTTCATACATAAAATTGATATTGAAAAAGGGTCACTAAAATAGCACAAAACCAACTTTTTCGGCGCAATGCTAAAGGGTGGGGTTTCAAGTAAAGCACAGACCTTCTTAAAGTGTCCCTTTACACAGAATCCTCTTTGTTCTTATATAAAAACAGGGTGAGACGCTTTTTGAGACGCTCTGTGGGCTGAATATTGCATGTACCTTCGGTAACCTTCATGAAAACGAAGGTAAAGCACTACTTTACACAGAACATGATCGAAAAACACCAAAAATCATCAGGGCGGCCTGTTGACAAAAGCTGAAATTCTTTATTTCTGTAACATATGAAGAGAAGTACAGATGCCCTGGTTCACATTCATAACCTTAATATATCAGATCTATGCAAACGTGATCCACCGATCAGCAGTGGATTAAAACAGTGAAATACTACTTCAAAACAGACAAATTTCACTGGTAGCGTGCTGGGTGGAATGAAATACATGCTGCACTAACTATTGCGCATGCTCAGGTGGACTATAAAAGCGAGCAACACAGTGCAGACCGCAGTTTCTCGTCTGAGATGGTGTCGCTGCTGACGCTCTGATCGACTTGCTTTTCGGCCGAGACATAAAACGGCTGTTGCGCCGACGGGCGCTGACGTCCACAGCCACTTGCTTGCCTAGACGCACTTGCTCACCCACACATCACCAGCTCGCCCACACCCACCGGCTCGCCCACACCCACTGGCTCGCCCACACCCACCGACTCGCCCACACCCACCTGCTATAACATACTAGTGTGACACATGATTTGAGGGTAGTTTTGACCCAGGAATACATTCCTGCTCTCAGAATTGACAAATAATTCATTGTTCCTGAAATAGAAATGCCCTGGTTCACATGTGATATATATCACATATACCATTCATTATTTTCTTAGGGAGGCCAGGGATTTCTTCCTATTTGTCTTAAAATCATCTAGCGAGGGTCATTTACCCCTAGATCATTCCAATAAGAAGCACATTTATAGGTTACACCTTTTGAAGGTCTGAACTCTTCTGTGAAATGTTTTTAGAATTGGGCCATCGTGTAATCTCGTGGGCCTGGCTGGAACATTCAGGTGTATGGGATTCTTCGTCATGGTGTAGGCCTTCTGTCTTCAAGGAAATAAATTTTACCATCTTTATGTATTTTCTCTATGGTTGTCCTGGGGGGGGGGATAGAAGGCTATTTTTAGCCCTCTATTTTGCAATCTTTGTAATTTAGTTTAGGGTTTGATTAGTATATTATGTACGATGATACCTCCATGAAGATTGAATGCAGCCCTGGCGAGTAACTCCCCAGTGCTGCATTCAAGCATCATGCAAACCCTATGGGGTCGATACATTCCTGGCGGGTCGGCATGATGCACCAATGCAGCACTGGGGAGCTGCATTGGTGCATCATGCCGACAAATGTTGCCTTTTAGCAACATGACATCCGTAAAGGGTTAAAGGGTCACCAGCTCAGAGACACTAAGCAGCTCGGCGTGTGACCATTAATAACTGGTGGGCGGGGAGTGTGGCTCGGTGACAGAGACGAGAGTCAACACTTTGCACTGACAGCTAATTACAGCACTGTGGCTGCATTCATGCATCATGACAACCAAGGGCATGATGCATGAATGCATCATGAGGACCAAGGGCATGATGCATCAATGCATCATGCTGTCCTTAAAGGGTTCTAACAGCAGAGGCACTAAGTGCCGCTGCAAACAAGCAAGGGTCGGCATGATGCTTGAATGCAGCACTAGCGAATTATTCATCAGGGCTGCATTCATACATCATGACGACCAAGGGCATGATGCATTAATGCATCATGCTGTCCTTAAAGGCCCAGCTCTCCTATAGATAGGGCTGAGTACCTGTCCCGACTGCGCCCTGACTGTCGGTGGAGGGGTACCGAGACCTGCGGGTTTAAAGGGTTAAAGGGATAACAGCAGAGACACTAAGCGCCACCGCAAGTAAGCGGCTCGGTGTGTGACCATTAATAACCCTGTGGTCAGGGAGTGTGGCTCAGTGACAGTGACAGGAGTCAACACGGTGCCCTGACAGCTAATTACAGGTACTACAGTATGGGGGGTTGGTGTCACACCTGTCACTGTCACACACTGCTGTCACTGTCAACCTAAACACACACCCTACACCCCTACCACCCCCCAGCACGGGCAAGCCTTTAACCCTTTAAAGATGCCGGCCGGGGATTGGGGCTCGGTGACAGTGACGGGAGTCAACACGGTGCCCTGACAGCTAATTACAGGTACTACAGTATGGGGGGTTGGTGTCACACCTGTCACTGTCACACACTGCTGTCACTGTCAACCTCAACACACACCCTACATCCCTACCACCCCTACCACCCCTACCCCCCCCCCCCCCGTCTGGGCAAGCCTTTAACCCTTTAAAGACGGCATGTCGATAAAAGGTGACATTTGTTGTCATGATGCACCAATGCAGCCCCGGCTGTTTTCATCATTTAACGATGTTTTCATCAATTAACATTGTTTTCATCATTAACATTGTTTTCATCATTTAACATTTTCTTCATCATTTAACATTGTTTTCATCATTCGACCTTATTCCTTCAAGGAGTAACTGCGACTCAAGTGCCCCTATCATCTGGCCTAAAATCCTACACCAGTATTACACACGTTTGCATTAATTAACTTTGTTTGCATTATTTAACATTGTTTATTTAACATCATTCCTGTTATTTCCAGGAGTAACTGCGACTTGAGTGCCGCTAATATCTTACTGCTGTATTACACGCGGCCCTACTTTGTTTACATTATTGGTCAGTTACGATAGTAACTGACCTCTATGCATACCCTAAGGAAAATCCAGATGCGCGGCCTTGCGTGACGAGTCCATGCACACATGCACCACTCTCCCATAGAGAACCCCTTGACCAGAACCCATGGAGCACCACTGGCACCACCACCCTGGGCACTTTCTAGTACATTCATGTTCTGAAAATGTGATGTTGGGCACCACTAAGGACGCACACATGGCACCACTACCCACCGGGCACCACTGCCTGCACCACCCCGGGCACTTTCCAGTACATTCTAGTTCTGAAAATGTGATGTTCCAGCAACACACACATGCCACCCAAGCCACCACCTCCACCACCCACGCCACCACCTCCACAAACACGCATACGTATGTGGTATTTGGAAAATCACTGGAGCCCGCCTAAGTTATCACACCTCCCATAGGAGGCCCCTGGCACCACCGCGGTGGCCTAATCCCCACATTGCGGCCCTTAAAGGGAAGTGGGATCGTGTTTGTTAATGGTCTTGGGACCATTAGATTCCCAATGACCATGTACCTAATTTTAGTACAATGCGTTATTTTTCATTTCTGACAGCAGATTCGTAATCGCCAGAAAAAGCTACCCCAAATTCATATATTAAAAGTCACATATAATCGAATTCCAGGTGGTGGCTGTTGGTGAGCAGGTGGCTGTGAGAAAGCAGGTGGCTAGGGGCGAGCAGGTGGCTGTGGGCGTTAGCGCCAGGCAGCACGTAACCGCTGTTTTACGTCTCGGCGGAAAAAGCGAGTCGATCGGAGCGTCAGTAGCGACACCATCTTCGTTGCAGCTTCGTTTCTGGTTCGACGTGTCGGGTTGGCCGGGGGGCGGCGATTTTCGTTTTGTCGGATTATATTGGTAGGCCTACCTATGTGTTCTCCGTTTCTCCCTTTCTCCGTTTCTCCCGTTCTCCCTTTATCCCGTTTTCCATTTATCCCGTTCTCCCTTTATCCCCTTCTCCCTTTATCCCGTTCTCCCTTTATCCTGTTCTCCCTTTATTACGTTCTCCCTTTATTACGTTCTCCGTTCATCCCTTTCTCCATTTATCCCTTTCTCCATTTATCCCTTTCTCCCGTTCGCCGTTTATCCCGTTCTCCCGTTCGCCGTTTATCCCGTTCTCCGTTTATCCCGTTCTCCGTTTATCCCCGTTCTCCATTTATCCTCGTTCTCCATTTATCCTCGTTCTCCGTTTATCCCGTTCTCCCTTTATCCCGTTCTCCCTTTATCCTGTTCTCCCTTTCTTCCATTCTCCCGTTCTCCATTTATCCCATCGGAGCGTCAGTAGCGACACCATCTTCGTTGCAGCTTCGTTTCTGGTTCGACGTGTCGGGTTGGCCGGGGGGCGGCGATTTTCGTTTTGTCCGATTATATTGGTACCTATGTGTTCTCCGTTTCTCCCGTTCTCCCGTTCTCCCTTTATCCCGTTTTCCCTTTATCCCGTTTTCCCTTTATCCCGTTCTCCCTTTATCCCGTTCTCCCTTTATCCCGTTCTCCCTTTATCCTGTTCTCCCTTTATTACGTTCTCCCTTTATTACGTTCTCTGTTCATCCCTTTCTCCATTTATCCCGTTCTCCGTTTATCCCGTTCTCCCGTTCGCCGTTTATCCCGTTCTCCCGTTCGCCGTTTATCCCGTTCTCCCGTTCGCCGTTTATCCCGTTCTCCGTTTATCCCCGTTCTCCATTTATCCTCGTTCTCAGTTTATCCCGTTCTCCCTTTATCCCGCTCTCCCTTTATCCCGTTCTCCCTTTATCCCGTTCTCCCTTTCTTCCATTCTCCCGTTCTCCATTTATCCCATCGGAGCGTCAGTAGCGACACCATCTTCGTTGCAGCTTCGTTTCTGGTTCGACGTGTCGGGTTGGCCGGGGGGCGGCGATTTTCGTTTTGTCGGATTATATTGGTACCTATGTGTTCTCCGTTTCTCCCTTTCTCCGTTTCTCCCTTTATCCCGTTCTCCCTTTATCCCGTTTTCCATTCATCCTGTTCTCCCTTTATCCCGTTCTCCCTTTATCCCGTTCTCCCTTTATCCTGTTCACCCTTTATTACGTTCTCCCTTTATTACGTTCTCCGTTCATCCCTTTCTCCATTTATCCCTTTCTCCGTTTATCCCGTTCTCCCGTTCGCCGTTTATCCCGTTCTCCCGTTCGCCGTTTATCCCGTTCGCCGTTTATCCCGTTTCTCCCTTTCTCCCGTTCTCCCTTTATCCCGTTTTCCATTTATCCCGTTCTCCCTTTATCCCGTTCTCCCTTTATCCCGTTCTCCCTTTATCCTGTATTCCCTTTATTACGTTCTCCCTTTATTACGTTCTCCGTTCATCCCTTTCTCCATTTATGCCTTTCTCCGTTTATCCCGTTCTCCCTTAATCCGGTTCTCCCTCTATCCGGTTCTCCATTTATCCGGTTCTCCATTTATCACGTTCTCCCTTTATCCCATTCTCCGTTTATCCCGTTATCTGTTTATCTCCGTTCTCAGTTTATCCCGTTCTCCCTTTATCCCGTTCTCCCTTTATCCTGTTCTCCCTTTATCCCACCTAAAACCATTAAATATCATTAAAGATTAACTAAGTGTCTGTAACTGACCATGCAGCTTTGCTGCAGACCATGAAGGAACCTTTGACACTCACCCCCGAAATCTATGCCCCCTCGTTTAACATTGTCCATTTCCAGGAGTAACTATGACTCGTTTGCAGCTAACATATTACAGCAGCATAACGCACAGCCATACTTTTTAAACATTGTTTAACATTATTTACGTCATCTAACATTGTTAAAATCATTTAACATTGTTTATTTTATTTCAGGAGTAACTGTGACTCGAGTGCCGCTAATATCTTACGGCAGTATTACACGCGGCCCTACTTTGTTCATGTGATTAAACATTGTTTACATTATTTAACATTGTTTTTAATCATTAAACATTGTTTACATCAATTAACATTGTTTACATCATTTAACATTTTATTTCCAGGAGTAACTGCGACTCGAGTGCCGCTAACATCTTGCGGCAATATTACACGCGGCCCTACTTTTTACCGACGGTAGCAGAGTCCAGTAAGACTGACTGGATCTTCATGGGCAGCCCCGGCTACGGCGCACACATGCACGTAAGTCACAAAGGTTACCGTAAAACCTCGCTTATAAGTCGACCTCATTTATAGGTCGAATTGGAATTTTGAGGGGAAAAAATCGCCTTATAAGAAAAAGCTTTCACTTTTTTGAAAACCTCACTTGTAGGTCGAATTGGAGTTTGAGAATTTTTAAGGGGACACACCCTAACCCAGAGCCCCCCTAAAAACACTTTTTCCTGGGGCCAAAGTCAGTAAAATACATACTACACTGTCCTAAAGACGACCCCCTACTTGTGGTGGGGAGAAATAAGTCTTGCATGGAAAAACTATACCCGAAAAACGGTGTATTTCACAGCATTCAGCTTAACCATTTTTGTGTCCCTAAATAGTTAAACTTTTTTCATACCCTCACCTATAGGTCAAATTGGACTTTAGAGAGGAAAATTCGACCTACAGCAAAAATAAATTCGAAATAAAATTCGACTTATAAGCGAGGTTTTACGGTACTGTAAACATTGATATTTTCACACTGTTCATATTTTCGCAGAATTTAGAAATCCGCAGAAAATATGTACAGCGAGAATACTCATACAGTATTGAATTAATGTTCCAAATTTCTCAAATCTGTGAATTTAGGTACACCGGACAATTGTACTGTGTAGCAAACATGCAAAAAAATCATAACGCAACAATACTACCTCTACAGTATAACAGTAAAGATGGCAGCCCAATTGATTTCACGAGGTGTAAATCTACTAAATGACCACGGCCAAGCCCTAATGGATCCCCTGTCTGAGCACATTTGAAAGCCCCATATTTCTATTTAAAAAAAGAAGTTTATTCATGACATCACAAATGTGATTTAAATATCAGTTGCACGTATAAATCTGGGTACGATTGGTGTACAATGTGTGTTTCCCTAATAATAAATCCGCGTTCAGTTTTACAATGAAAGGTATGCCTTGGCATCTGTGAGAGGCTTGTAAACCTTTCTCATCCAGAAATATTGAATTTTTATGTATAGTGTTTATCACATAGAGCATGTATTGATCAAATAAGTGAGCAGATACATTTTTACAATACCATAAAACCTTGCTTATAAGCCGCGGCTAGTATGCGAGTCAGATTGGCCTCAAGTCTATGTGCGGCTTATACGCAAGTTAGACTTATACAGAAGGTTTTACGGTACAGTGCTAAAGTCGTCAGAACGAGAATCCCTTTGTGGCTTATAGTATTTTTCCATAGTCTAGGTGCGGCTTATACAAGAATTACTGTATTCAACGTAATAAGCACCCTCCCCCGAATAAGCGCCCCCCGCACTTTTTCATATTTTTCCTAGAATTTTTTCAATGTGATCCTCCGATTTTGGTATTGATTTTCACACCTGTGTGTAATATAGAGCACTTCACACCTGTGCAGGTGTTAAGGCCAAGTCAGATGTGAAGTCGTAGGGGTGTGTAGAAGCCTTATAGAGGCCATTGAGGTCTGTAAATGGCAGCCATAGGAGGATGCTTATTAGAATGAATGTTTGAGGCTGACTTTTCCACTTAAAAATTAGTTTAAACGCTTATTACATAGAATATGGTAGGCTTATACATGAGGTTTTATTGTACCGTAAAACCTTGCGCATAAGCCTAACTTGCGTATAAGCCGCACCCCTAACTTTTACAGATATTATATAAGCCGCAGAGGGGGTCTGAAAATTGTTAATTTGGTACTGTAGTATACTTATAAAAACTCCCGTATAAGCCGCACCCTATATAGGCATGTTTGGTATCAAAAGAAAGCTGAGTCTGATTCGCGTACAAGCCGTGGCTTATACGCGAGGTTTTACGGTACGTTGAATCAGGGACCATGTCTCTGGTTGAATACTGTGGCCTTATGCATGAGGTTTTATTGTAGTTTCTCTTTTTTTGCAGATAGACAATGTGCGTAACCCATCGTGGCAGGCTCAGATCACGGGCGTGAAGCGCTGGACACTAGAACCGCCCCCAGAGTGTTACCATGTATGCAAACACAGTATAGACGTCACCGTCAAACCGGGAGAAATAAGTGAGTATAACATTTATAAAGCCAAAAAAAAAAGAGTTGTGTTCCGGTATCTCGACCAACCCTACGTTTTTTGAGACGGACCCTAATTCTCTTCTTTTTTTAATTAAAAAAAAAAAAAAAAAATCTGACCATATTTTAGAGTTTATAAAATATTTTTTTCACTAATGAAACAATATTGGTTAAAAAAAAGAGAAGAACGGCGACCCTATTCATTTCTGGTTATGTTACTGGAAGACGGCATTTTTTAGGCCATTGAATATACATAAACCCTTTAATCAGCTTATACGATGAGACCTTACAGTAGGATGGACACTAGAACCTGCCCCATTGTAATTTGTAAACACACAATAGATGTCACCGTCAAACCGGGCGAAATTAGTAAGTATTTTATGTACTATAACCCTTTTGAATTACTGAAAATAAGAAGAGCGAAATCCATTGTGTTAAATTCCTACAGTAAATTCACCAATTAAAGATTTCCGACTTTCTGAATACCAGTTAGTTGCACTCATGAGAGAAGTAGGAATGTAGATATGTATATTTTTTTTAAAAGAATTTTTGTCAAAGGATTTTGTCGGTGGAAAAGTGGAACGAGCGACAATTTCCTTTTTTACCCAGCCTCTGACAAAAGTTCTTAATGGACCCCTAACATTAATTACTGGACATCGATTCTCTGTCTCTTTGTAGCTCTATAGTGATCGATGCCCAGTTTTATACTTCAGACCAGTGGCTCATTTTGGCTGTTTTTCGCCTCACAGATTGCTCCTAGCGCAAAATCCTGACTAGGTGTCAATATATTCTCTATGCCAATGTGTAATATGAGGGTAGAAAACAGTGGAACCTCAGTTAGAAAAAATCCTACTGAACAGTTTTTGAGAAAATTAGGGTTTTGTTGCCCTTTTTTGCTGTTTTTAGTACATTTCCTACATAACCCGTGAACGCCAGCATTTCTCAATTTTCAGGTATTTAGAATTAGAATTTGACATTTTTTTATTCGCAGTAGGATTCCTGAATACCGAGCCATTCTAGAAAAGCTATTCTTTGGAAAAAATACTTAGTATTTCTTGATGATTTTCGTTGCACAAATTTAGGTTGTAATATAAAAACTGCATTGTCATCCAATCAAAGTGTTTATGCACTGTTGAGGGTCACCCCCTCCCACCCTCTTCACTGTGCATTGAAGGAGAACAGGCAGGGGAGGTACACGTGTCTGTATATAGCTGTTGACCTGGGTGCTGGGTGCATTTTTAATTTATGGGGTGCCAACTGTTCATGAAAGAAAATTCAAATAGATTTTTTTTTTTTAGTATCAGATTAATGCAACTACAAGTCGTGACAGCACTTAAAGCATTCTATTTGCATTAATATGAATGGTGGCCACCTTATGGGGTGCCAAATATTCATGAAAGAAAAATTGATAAGAATTTGTTTTTTATTAGCATTAAATTGATGCAACTACAATTCGAGATTGCATTTCAAGCATCGGGGCATTCAATGAATGGTAGTCATCTTAAATATATGGGGTGCCAACTGTTCATAAAAAAGAATAGAATTAGTTTTTTATTAGTATCAGATTAATGCAACTACAATTTGTGATTGCACTTAAAGCATTGTGGCATGCAATGACTGGTAGTCACCTTGAATGTATGGGGTGCCAACTGTTCATGAAAGAAAAAAAAAAAAGTTTTTTTTTTAAGAATCAAATTAATGCAACAGCAACTCAAGATTGCATTTAAGCATTATGGCATTCAATGATTGGTGGCCATCTTGAACCTATGGGGTGCCAACTCTTCATGAAAAAAACAACTAAATTGGATGTTTTTAACAGTTTAAAATTAATGCAACTACATTTCAAGATTGCATTTAAAGCATTGTGGCATTCAATGAATGGTGGCCATCCTAAACCTATGGGGTGCCAACTGTGTTTGAAAAAGGTATCAAATAGAAATGTTCTTATATAGATATCAAATTAATGCAACTACAATTCTTCATTGCACTGAAAGCATTGTGGCATTTAGTAAATGGTAGCCATCTTGAATGGGTTGAATGAAGGAAAAATCAAATAGGATTTGTTTTTTTGATAGTATCAAATTAATGCAACTACAAGTCAAGATTGCATTTCAAGCATTGGGACATTCAATAAGTGATAGCCATCTTGAATCTATGGGATGCCAACTGTTCATGAAAGAAAAATAGAATAGATTTTTTTTTATTAGTATCAAACTACTGCAACTGCAATTCGAGATTACATTGAAAGCATGGTGGCATTCAATCAATGGTTGCAATCTTGAATTTCGAAATGAACATACACACAGACATATAGGCATGAACATGGTGTTCTCCTTCATATAGATATTCATGGATTTCTACTTCTAATAAATATAGCTTTCTGTTACATGGATGTCGATGTCCAGTTTTAGATATATATCCATATAGTGCATTGGAGTGCTATAATGTTGGACTGCTGTATATTATTTGTTGGTTGATCGGGGGGATTAATGGAAGAAACATTTTGAAAAATATGAGGCGAGCGAAATCCATTGACAATTTTTTTTCAAAAAAAATAAATTCTACCGGTATTTCCGAAAATAGGGTGCGCGAAATCTATTGACCAACTCTTTTTTTTGGTCTGGCCTAAACATGTTTTGCAGAGTCCACAATATTGTCAGGTATCCAGGGTGTATTTTCCGTTTCGGATACATTTTGTCCCAAGGGTTTACGGCCGTTCTACCTCGTTTGACCTAAAATAGTAACCTTGATAACTCGAAGCCTGGAGGCAAAATAGCTGGATTTTCAGTTCTTCATGTATCCACCACCTGCTCATTGTAACCATTTAAAGGCAGTGTAAGGGAACCTTTAACAATAAAGTCACTGCTTGGGGTTGGGAGAGGGGGGGGGGGTCTTTTGGTCTAGTATACAAATACAGTTTCAAATGACAACAGAGGGTGAGTTCTTAAAATATTCCGCAAGACAGTGACGTAATTGTTGAACGTTTTCCCTAATGCTTTAAACCGGGGCCTTATTACAACAACAGGGCATAACATATTAAAACACCATGCTGCCCTTAAAGGTTCAAAGATGGGTTAGGAGCTAATTTGGGGCCAATTTTAATTTTTCAGTTACACCATGTATTTGTATTCATAATGCCTGTATAAATGTGTGTGCAAACTTCTAAATCCATCTAATAGTTGGAAATGCCCAAATTAAAGGTCAGAAGGCCTGTTTTTGTAACAGAGTGGGGTCGCTTGACTTATTCTGACATGGTTTTCTCTCTATTCTATGCATTTATAAGTATCAGAAGAATTTAAAAGTTTACACACACATTTGTATAGGCATTATAAACACAAATACATGGTGTACCTGAAAAATAAAAATTGGCCCCAAATTAGCTCCTAACCCATCTTTAAATAAATGGTTCGAAATCATGTCAAACAGGCATTATGATATGATATAAATTACAGGCAAACTGAACTTTACGAGGGACATATATGATGGCACATTCTCTGTATATACAGTTATGGTGATAAAATAGTCTAACATTTTATGATCTGTCTGGCATGTCCAGGGGCTACATCTATTGTGCCAATGATAATTTCCACGTCCCAAATATCTAAGTTGCACGTAGCTGGATGTGATCTGTACAATATACCGGGATGTACTTTTGAGGGTTCTCTCTCATTTACTATATGTTTATCTTCTGTGGAAATTAGATCAATCTTTTTTTCCAATAAATGGTTTTTAATTAGATAAGCATACAGCAATGTGAATATTTTAAATCTCAGAGAAATAGAGCATTAACACCTCTGTGGGTGGCCACATGTCAGTCAGTCAGAGTGTAATTAATGCATTGTCTCTCAATCAGGCTAAGTCCCTCACTTCATACCTGAGACAATGGGGAGGTGATTAAGGTGATTAAGATAGGGGTGGGATGTCACCCATCAGTCTTATCATTGTTATCTGTGGCCATTCTTCCTAGATGTGAACAGTGGCTGATAACAGATTTACCCACAATGCACTGCTGTGAGTCAGGGGACAGTTAGAAAATGGCGGCTCCCATGCCATGTAGGCTCTCCTCTGTATATATAGTCCAGGGCTGCCAAGTAGTACGCTTTTGGCGTATTAGTACGCTCTTTGGCCTCATTTTGAGCCAGAATACGATTTTGCATTTTGAGTACGATTTAGTACGCTTTTGAGGTATCAAGTACGATTTTTGATTAATTTTGCTGTTATTTTACATATATTGAATACGATTTTCAGTCACTAAAAGTAAGAAGCTGTTTAAAGTTAATTGCAGGGATAAAAGTGTTCAAATTTTCCCTTGATTCACACCCCAAATTGTTGTCAGTGAAAAATAGATTTCTGAAAAAGTCACAAAATTTCATATTTTGCCAGGGAAAATCTTTAAAATACCAAAAATGTCTCAACAATTTTCAAACAAAATTTGATATGTAGTTAGGGAAATGTCCAGGAAAACTGAGGGGATTTAGAATTACCTTGTCAGTGTACTGTTTTAACCTTAAATAAAGAATACGATTTTAGTACGATTTTTGGACGAAGGGAGTACGCTAAATACGCTTTTCAGGCCAAAAAGTGCCTAGAAAATACGATTTTTGAAGTCTTGAGGTTGGCATTTCTGATTTTCGGGTAGTCTCCAACCATGGTTAGAACCAGTATGAGATTGTTTAAGTTTAAACAACCATGTGAACTACTTACCATCGCAATACAGCACCTTGGTTTGAAAGAGGGCATCTCCCATTTAACAGGCACCTTTACTTTGAGAAAATCCTTGCTACTTTTGTACTGGTACTGTAGTTGCCACTGGCCCCTGTCTGTGAGAGAACTATACCAGTACTTGTAAGGCCCCTATTGAGTAGCCCGTGCTGGGGCCGGTTATTGAGTTCATCCTCGGGAGTTAGTCCTATTGCGCAGGGATGTGATTAATTACCCAGCAAATTAGCGTTTGTTTGAGATCATCTGCGTTATCCTATCACGCATTGCGTCAAAAACGTGTACATTGCGTAGGGGTTGCGTTAATCGCAAACCCACTCAAACTGACGCAATGCGTTAAACGCAGATGGTCTCAAGTTGACGCAGTTTGCTTGTATGCGTTGGTCACATGAACTGCTTGGTGGGAAGGGGGGGGGGGGGGCTTGTGAGGGGGAGGGGAGTTAGTATTAGTGGGAGGTAGATATACCATTTCCTCCCTTGTTCTTTTTATATGTTCATCTTTATTAACATCAATTGAAATACTCTTGTTCCTTGAGACCACAGTTCCAATGTAGTAGTAGCTTTGTGTATCTGGAAAGAGATCAGTCCTGAGATGGGTTCAAACAGTAGACTATACATATATGTACACCCTATATGTACATGTGCACAAATTGCTGTTCCCTTATTAATATCTCAATGAGAACACTTGGTCATAACCTACCAGTAGGCTGGGTATGTAAGATGTTACATTGTTAGGTACAGACAGTTTATGATAATAGAATATGTTTTAAGCTGAGCTAGAGTGGAAACATGCAACTGCTTACCATACACACATCCTTCCTCCAGTACCTCCTTGTGCTAACTGCCACTTCTCTGAACAAAGAGATTTGAAACTTGAAAACTTGACCAATCAGAGAAGATCTGTCTCAATTCTATATTTGAGTGGGGATGAGTGAGACCTGCGTTAGCATACTCTCATCTCACGCATCCCCACGCAAACCTGACTCATTGTTTGCGTCAGTTGAGTGGGGATGCGGGAGTGCTGCGTCAACTCACGCAGAGCAAACGCATCCTCACACATTGCGTTAGAACGCAAAATTCCTTCACGCATACTCACGCATGTTCACGCTTGTATAACGCAAATTTGCTGGGTAGTATATGGTCTCTGCATACATAAAAGGATATATCATATTGTATGCATCTACCAAGTCAGATTCTTTTATTCCTATAACAAAACTGGGAAAAGATATTAAAAAAATAGAATTCTGCTCCAAGAGTGACCAAGTTGTGAGATCTCGCCAATGGAGTGATGAATCTTACCAAAGGAGCGAGCAGAGACGCAAGAGTTTGTATCCTATCAAATATATTACTCCACTGGTGGAAGGGGGGGTAGGGGGGTAGAGGCTCATTGGGGCCCCTGGTGTCCTGTGAGAGAACTACCAGTACTTGTAAGGCTCCTATTGAGTAGCTCCGTATGGGGCGGGTTATTGAGTTAGTCCCGGAGTTACTCCTTTTGTGCAGCGGCCGGGGAGGGATCACAGCCCCGGCTGATCACTTCGTTAGCGTGAGTTAATAACCCGTTAAGGACCGCATAGTGCTTTAACCCTTTCAGGACGGATGTCGCTAAAAGATGACATTTGTCGTCATGATGCACCAATGCAGCACCGGCAAGTAACTCGCCGGTGCTGTATTGGTGCATCATGCCAACCCTATGGGAGTGTCTCAACCTCATAGGGTCAGCATGATGCTTGAATGCAGCACTGGCGATTACTCGCCAGGGCTGCATTCATGCATCATGATGACCAAGGGCATGATGCATTAGTGTATCATGCCGTCCTGAAAGGGGTAAGGACCGCATAGTGCTTTAATGCGCCCTACACTTTGTGGTCATGTTAAAGATGGTGTGTCAGCTAAATATTTAGAGATTTTTTAGTTTTGTTATATTACTATTATATATTTGACTCAGGGTTTAATTAACCCTGAGTAATATACACCTACTAATTTTGCATTTTAAGACAATTTTGTGACATAGGAGAATCGTTGTATTTCGGTTATCATTCGAGATAGACAAAAGCGGAAAAAAACATGAGATAGGCAAGGTCGGGGGACAGCATTTTCCGCAAATTTTTTTCTAAAAATCTCAATTTTTCTTGAAGAAATTGAACTGCGATCTTCACGAATTTATTTCTCTCTTTCACTATTATGGAAATGTAGTAAAAAAAAAGCTACCACCTCCATGGGCCTCCATAGGCTGCAAGGCATTAAGTTTTTGGGTGCAAGATAGAAATGACATTTTGAGCGAATTTGCCCGTATTTCTCTCTTTCTACCCCAAAAGCGGGCAAAAACTGGGCACATTCTACCGCCAGGACCTATGGAACAAGTCACATCCACTCTATATCTATATGTTAACAGATAGCGGTTATGATACAGATAGCGAATGTACACCAGGGGCGGGGGGACAGGGGATGGACGGCAAAGGCATGGACGCGTAACACACGCCGCCCTGTAGCCGACCGACACGGCGAAACGGAAACGGCGATGGTGTCGCTGCTGATGCTCCGATCGACTCGCTTTACGGCCGAGACGTAAAACAGCGGTTACGCGCTGCTGGGCGCTGACGCCGACAGCCACCTGCTCGCCCCCAGCCACCAGCCACCACCTGGAATTTGATTATATATGACTTCCAATATATGAAATTAAGGTAGCTTTTTCTGGCAATTACGATTCTGCCATCAGAAATGAGAAATAATGTATTGTACTCAAATTAGATCACTCATTCGAATTCATTTCTGATGCCAGAATTGACAGATTACCCTGAGTCATCTGTGAGGCCACTCACACACTCCATTTTTTATCCCATACGTCTTCCCCAACTTTTAAAATTATCGGAAGTGTCTTAGTCTATAGGATGAGCACATTCAGTGCGCTATTTTTTACTGTAGGTCGACACTAAAACTCCCTATGTGTTGATACTGCATGGCTCAGTGCATTCTCTATCAGATTAGTTCCCCCAATACTCTCCTGGGGGAGTGCCTGAGTCAGTGAGGTAGATCAGGTACATTGTAATCAATCTCAAATTATGTATTAATAGACAAATATGTTGCACTGTTTATCAGCTAAAATGATAATGGAACCCATGGCATTGAAGTGATATCCATTTTGAAGAAAATATATGGGAAGTCTACATTAGCTGATATACCATCTTTAAATAAAGATGAGAACTTAGTTGGGTGGGTTAATGATTAACGCTCTAAGGAATGCAGAGTGCTTTAATGTGCTACACCCTTTGACGTCATGATGCCTGAATGCAGCCCTGGCAAGTAACTCGCATATAGGATACGGCTAGTGCGCAAGTCATATTGCCAGTGCAACTTATAGGATCAGGACAAAGTTGGGGACTAAGTCAGGGTGCGGCTTATATGTGAGGTGTTAGATGTATACAACAGCAGTTACAAACCATACTAGATTAATACACTACCAAAAGGGTCCACATGATGCATTCATGCAGCCCTGGTGAATTACTCGCCAGGGCTGCATTCAAGCATCATATCGACAGAGGGCATGGTGCATTAAAGCACTCTCCTGTCTTTGAATGGTTGGGACAGTTAGAGACTTCTGTTAACCCTTTATTCACAGCATGATGCACAAGCACGGTTAATTTACTGGCGTGGCATTAGCGCAATATGCCGACCCGATAGTAATGTATCAGACCAGTGATGTCGCCACAATGCCTTGATACAGCCTTGGCAATTTACAGTTATGCATCATGATGATCAATGATATAGCGCATTGAAGCGCTATCCTGTCGTTAAAGAGTTAGGGGTCAGTCAGAGAGCGGTATGTAGTAAGGGAGCTGCTGTCACTCAGACAGACTTGTGTGAGCTGCTCTGTGAGCCACTCACCAACTCATCCCCACCCCGCTCACCACGTCTTTGTGTCTGTTAACCATGAAAGGCCTGAACTCTTTGTGGACGGCATGTCACTAAAAGTTATCGCTAAAATATGACATTTCTCGGCATGATTCCCCCAATGTAGCTGCATTGGTGCATCACGCCAACCCCTTGGGAGTATATTAATGCCTGAATGCAGCCCTGGTGTGTTATTTGTCAGGGCTGCATTCATGTATGTGGCCCTACATGGGTAAAATTCGACACGGGCGACACAGCGACTCGGCCCTTTTCAGCCCTTTTAAAAATAGACAGGCACAAAAAATTAGCCAAAAAAAAAAAAAGGTTTGTTTCAGGTCACCCGACCGACCCTATGTAAACAGGGCCGACCCTACGTTTTTTTATGCAATTTTGAAGAATTTTTTATATTTTTACACTTTTTGGGGATACATTTTAGGTTTTCAAAAGTTTTGAAAAAAATCTTCCCGTTTTCATATTTTTTGGGGTCAATTTTAGGGTTATGTAAAAAAAAAAAAAGTAAAAAAAATTAAAAAAATCCGACCTACCGACCCTAGAGTTTCATCCCATGTTACCTGAAACAAAACTTTTTTTTTATTTGGCCTTAGAGATAAAATCGACCTACAGAGATTTTACTATGAGTTGTTACATATGGAAAAATTGACACGACAATACAGCCCATTTTCTAAAAATTGACGCGGCGACAAGGTCAAAAATGTGCGCACCCATGTAGAGGCACATGTATCATGGCAAGAGAAAGATACAGCGACATAGCACAGCCACTGTGCAGGGTCAATGCCTGTCTATGAGCTGCTCATCTCCAGGGGTCAGTCAGAGAGCTGTATGTAGATAGGGAGCTGCTGTCACTCAGACTGACCTCTGTGTGAGCTGCTCTGTGAGCTGCTCACCAACTCATCCCCACCTCCCTCACCAGGTCTTTGTGTCTGTTAACCCTTTATGGACAGCCTTTAACCCTTTAAGGACGGCATGTCGCTAAATTGGTGACATTAGTCGTCATGATGCACCAATGCAGCCTTGGCGAGTAACTCTCTTGCGCTGAATTGGTGTGTCGACGTCATACCGTATTCTATGTGCGCTTAAAAAAGAATTCCGGACACCTTTTAGTAGTTAAGAGTTTAATTGGGGTCAAAATTTGAGATATTGTTGGTTATTTGTAGTCTAAAAATCGGCAAAAACGGGGGGTGTGCACTTATTAAGGGGTGTGCGCTTATTACGTCGAATACGGTACTGACCCTTCGGGAGTGTATGACTCTCCCAGGGTTGGCGTGATGCTTGAATGCAACACTGGTGAATTACTCGCCAGGACTGCATTCATGCATCATGACGACCCTACGGGTTTGAGACTCTCCCGAAGTGTTGGTATGATGCACCAATGCAGTTACCCACTGGGGCTGCACTGGGGCTGCATTGGTGCATCATGACAACAAATACCGTAAAACCTCGCATATAAACCGCGGCTAGTACGCGAGTCAGATTAGGGGTGCGGCTTATAGCATCGGCCCAGGTTCAGGGTGCGGCTTATACGCTGGTTTTTGCTACTAGGGCACAGCACTAAAAGGCACCATAATCAGATCCCTGGTGCGGCTTATAGGATCGGCCCAAAGTCGGGGTGCGGCTTATACGCGAGGTTTTACGGTATCATCTTTTTAGCGCCATCCGTCCTTAAAGGGTTAAAGGTTAATACTTCCCTCTCAATGAGTTGCTCATCTCCTGCTGATCACGGTTGGGTGAGCAGCTCTATGTGGGGGGTCTGTGTCTGCTAAAGTGGCCTATTCAGCTACCAACTGTAAGGGGCCTGTTTCATGGTAACCCGGTAACCCTTTAAGGACGGCATAATGCATCATTCCCTTGGTCGGCATGGTGCTTGATAGGGTCGGTCTGGTGACCTGAAACACACCTTTTTTTGTTGGCCTTATAGTGAGAGAATACAGCCCTGGCAAGTTACCTGCTGTATATGTGCATGATGGTGACAAAAGGCATAATGCATTCAAGAACTATGGTGCCAGCTTCCTATTGAGCTGCTAGCGAAGTCTGCTTCATACAAGGGACCCCTATCAGTTTTTGAACAACAGGCTTTATTTCGGTTATTAAATAGTTATACAATAGTTGTACAGGTACATTTTGAATTTAATGAGTGAAAACTGATGAAAGATCAATACTGCCGAGATGAAAAGGGCACCACTTAAATTTAATTAAATTATCTTTTATTGTTATTCCACTCAATATGATAGGGCTAAGCTGTGCCTGGCGAAGTTTTGTCTGCCAAGGTTGTGTCCAATAAGGTTGTGTCACACATCGTTTGGTATCATGTATTTTTCATTTAGGAACACATTTATGAACTCCATCCATGCATGAATGAATGATTGTAAGTGAAATAACTTTGGCGTTGGTCATATTGGCAGTAATTCCCCATACAATTCAATCACCTAAGGGAGTGGTCATTTTTTAGCAACAGGGGGAGGTAATGGTGGATTTGCGGGGGGGGGGGGGGCAAAAAGATTTGGACTCCTCTTGAAATCGGATCCTGGATGGTAACAACACTACTACCATTATCTGTGAACCATTCAACGGAAACTTGTTATGCAGCTATGCTGTGTATTACAACTATGTTGTACATACCACTTAGTTCATTTATCTATATACTGTCTTCTACAGTGAAATCTCTTAATAAGGAAGACTGATATAAGGAACATCTTGTTATGAGGAACACATTTCTATTGTCAAAATTTCTCTCTTTATTTAGTATTGGTTACAAGAAATATTGCTTATAAGGAGCAAGGTTGCCTTGCCTTTTAAAAAGCCTTTCATTATTAATATATTTCACTGTATTTTTCCTGAACATGAATGGGACGTATACCCATTATCTGTGTTCAACAGAAATCAGTTTTACAGCTATGCTGTGTTCTACAGCTACACTGTAATACCTTAAACCTTGCCTCTTCGTTAATGTTTCCATTTCGGCTCTGTTCTAGTTGTGCTGGACACCAACCGGTGGTTCCACATGACCGTCATACTGGGCGGCAACACGGGCATCGCGTGTGAGCCACTCACCAGAAACCTGTCCTACAGCTTTGCTGTATTCCCTTAAACCTTACCACCTAGTTCATTTATCTACCGTACCGTCGCGATTAAGTGCCGGTTTCAAAAGAGCGCCGGTCTTGTATAAGTGCCGGGGGTACAGGGGCATTGAAAGGTTCCTTAAGCACTAAAATAGGATCTTGAATAAGCGCCTGTCTTAGGTATAAAGGCCCCTCCAAATTGAAGAGCGCCCCGGCGCTAAATCGCGACGGTATGGTACAGGGGTAGACACTAACGCTGGCCCGGGAGCCAATGGCCCGTAATTTTGGGTCCGGGCCCGTAGTTTTCTTCAGAATTACCTTCCCATGGGCCCAGGTGGCCCACAGGAAATTTTGCAAGATATTTGATAGGAATATAACTGATCAGTATAGACATGTAATATGCCGTTGGAAAGAGAAAAATGTGAGGAAATGAAGCAATTTGGTGTTATTTTAACATTGGTAAATAAGGAATTTATATGATTTTCTCTTTGAAAAAGTAAAATATATTCCCTGGCCCACAGCTAAAAGTCTGGGCCCGTAGATTTTTGGAGCTACGGGCCCGGGTGGCCCACAGCTGAAAAAGTTAGTGTCTACCCCTGTGGTATATATAATTTTGCACTGTTCTAGTTTTCTGTAACATGTATCGGGCATATCATCCTGGATTGAAACAGTACCACGATTCTCTTTAGGGAGTGTTCATTTATTAATTACAGGGGGGGGTGGTGAGATTTCGCGCGGAGGGGCGAAATTTTTTTACGCCCCCCCTTCGAGAGCGTGTGTAATGTATTGCGCTCCCCTCGCCGAAGGCGCCGAAAATTTTTTGCCCCCCCCCTTTGAACTATAGTAACACGCTGGCTTTTTGGCTAAAAAGGGGCTTAAATTTTTACGCCCCCCCCCCCCTCAAGAGGAGTCAGAATTTTTTACGCCCCCCCCTCAGAAGGGGTCGGAAATTTTTACGCCCCCCCCCCAAACCCACCACCCCCCCCTGTAAATAATAAATGAACACTCCCTTATATTCAAGAGACACTTGTTTTACAATAATCCTGTGCCTTACTGCTACACTGTAATACCTTAAACCTTGCCACCTCGTTAATGTCTCCATTTTGGCTCTGTTCTAGTTGTGTTGGACACCAACCGGTGGTACCACATGACAGTCATATTGGGCGACAACACGGGCATCGCGTGTGAGCCACTCACAAGAAACCTGTCCTACAGCTTTGCTGTATTCCCTTAAACCTTACCACCTAGTTCATTTATCTACCGTACCGTCGCGATTAAGCACCGGTTTCAAAAGAGCGCCGGTCTTGTATAAGTGCCGGGGGTACAGGGGCATTGAAAGGTTCCTTAAGCACTAAAATAGGATCTTGAATAAGCGCCTGTCTTAGGTATAAAGGCCCCTCCAAATTGAAGAGCGCCTGGCGCTAAATCGCAACGGTATGGTATGGTATATATAATTTTGCACTGTTCTAGTTTTCTGCAACATGTATCGGGCATATCAACCTGGATGGAAACAGTACCACGATTCTCTGTGACCCATTCAAGAGACACTTGTTTTACAATAATCCTGTGTCTTACTGCTACACTGTAATACCTTAAACCATGCCACCTCGTTAATGTCTCCATTTTGGCTCTGTTCTAGTTGTGCTAGATACCAACCGGTGGTACCACATGACCGTCATCTTAGGCGGCAATATGAGCATCACCATCGGGTCAGAGTTCGACTAGATGACAGCCCGCGACAGCCAATCAGAAACGCCGTAACATCAGAGACTGGATGACAACGCACCAGCCAATCGTTGCCGTCAGAAGGAAAACCGTCACTCGTCCAGCCGACTAGTCATTGAAATATACGCTTAATCCTCTACGCGCTGCATGGTGCTTTAATGTGCTATGTCCTTGGTCAGTATGATGCATGAATGCTGATACCTGAATGCAGATGCATCATGCCGATCCTTTGGGAGTGTATCAACCCCATAGGGTCAGCATGATGCTTGAATGTAGCACTGGCACTACATCCATGCATCATGACGACAAAGGACACAGTCCATGAAAGCAGTATGCGGCCCTTAAAGGGTTTAGCTGGAAATTGAAAAGGAAAAATGCTCAAAATGTGAGCCTGATTTTGATCTGAAACTGGGATTCTGGAAGTTTATGTATATATACAAGAAATTGAATGTGAGTTAAATTTAGATCTAGGAGAACAAAAGCTGCGTCGTATTCCATGGAGCATAGCTATTAGAGACACTTAGTGCTACGATGTAAGGAATATAGTTCTCATGACGTTTTTGTTATCCCTGGACTAATATCAAAGAGCTATGTATATCCTAAGCCAGCTGAAAACTTGCGAGATCAAAGCCAAAATGGCCGGTTAATCGAGTATTTCTGATTTATCTTTTAGGTGGATACCTAATAACGGGTCTTTAATGTTGGGTGACCTAAATGTTATTGTTTCCTCCTGTTTATTATCCTAGAACTATTGATATAAATGTATGTCCTACCCATTGCTTTGGCTCATCTATCAGAATGTTAAGGTTAACCGTTATAAGGGCACTAGGCAAAAAAAAAGAGAGATAAAAGTGTGTTTCGGTTAACATGCTGAAAAAGATCTAGGAAGGGTCGGACCCACTTTTTTCCCCGATTTCTTTTTGTTTACGACTTTTACCCGAATTACTTGAAAAAAAGGTAACATTTAATTCAAGAAAAAAAATAGGACTTAGGCCACACCAAAGAAAAAGTTGGTCTACGGATTTCCCGCACCATATTTTTCAAAATATTATTTATTTTTTTTTTGAAAAAAAGTGTCTACAGACAGCGCCCGCATCATTTTCTGAAAAATTGGAACTTTTTTTTTTCTTTTCATTTGATAGCCATTTCTGTCATCGTCAACCAGATAATATATTTGTAAAATTTTAAAAGAGTTTTTCCCTCTAAAAAAAATAAATTCGCCCGCCCCCCTATTTTACGGTTGGAATCCATTGACAAAAAAAAAATAGAAAAAAAAATTCGCCATACCGCACCAATTTTTGGAAAAGTAAATCCGTAGACAAACTTTTTTTTTGGTGTGGCCTTACCTATCCTAGATTTTCAGACCATGTAACCTGAAACACACTTCTTTTGAGCACTGCATTACTTGTGAAGGTTGTATCTTTCTATTCATTATGGGTTGTATTTTTACTTGAATCTGTCTCAGCTTAGGAATTCTGTCATTTATAACTTTGACATCAGGCCAAAAAAAAAGAAAAGGTTTGTTTCAGGTAACATGGGCAGAAAATGTAGGGTCGGCAGGTCGGATCTTTTTTTTTTACATGAAAATACCAGCCGGCCGGTCCGAAAACCCTAAAATTGACCAAAAAAGGGAAAAAATACAGAAATTTCTTCAAAATTGCATATAAAAACGTAGGGTCGGCCCTGTTTTTGAGAGGGTCTGTCGGGTTACCTGAAACAAACCTTCTTTTTTTTTGGCCCCAGTATAATTCTCCTTACACTGTTTTTCTTTGTCATTGCCACTTTGCAATGTTCTTGTAAAATATCTTTGCAAGTCATTTAACCTAAATGCAGTCCATTTTGGATTTATAAGAAATGCTTACTTCATGAAACTCATCATGTAAGAAAATGATCTGGAATGGCATAAGTTTTCATACAACATGGACATCAAATCGTTCACGCTGATTCTTAAAGAAAAATGTTACATCTGTTGAAATCTTTAATATTTTCTGTAGCTTGGAAATGTGCAAAATACATTGTTGACCAAAGATTTGTAATTTTCATTACAATGGCTTCTTGTCGGAGCATGAGTAGGTACAAAAGAGTAATTGATTGGTAGATGTATATAATTCTGGTCAATCAAAACATAATAAGGGAGTGGTCATATTTTAACAACAGGGGGGGGGGGGGGTTGGTGGATTTTCGCGCAAGCGGGTTGAAATTTTTTGGTCCCCCCCACGGGAGGGTCGACATATTTTTGGCCCCCCCCCCCTCAGACAAGTTGAATTTGAGTGCGGCCGACCCCTTTGAGCTATAGTAGCGCGCGGGCTTTTTCGCTAAAAAGGGGTGCAATTTTTTTGGTCCCCCCCTCAAGAGAGGTCCAAATTTTTTTGGTCACCCCCCCTTCAAGGGGTCCAAATTTTTTTGGTCTCCCCCCAAATCAACCACCCCCCCCCCCCTGTTGTTAAAAAATGACCACTCCCTAATCAGACAAAAGATGATGCAAATATGCAGAGGGTTCTCATGAAACATGAATGCAGCCCTTACTCGGGCGAGTAACTCGCCATTGTTGCATTCATGCATTATGATGGCAATGGGCAGAGCACATAAAACACTATACGGCCCTTAAGCCTTTAAGGACATATATCGCTAAAAGACGCACCAATGCAGCCCCGGCGAGTAACTCGCCAGTGCTGCAAGTGTGCATCATGCTGACCCTCCTGGAGTGTCTCAACCCCATAAGGTCGGCATGATGCTTGAATGCAGCACTGGCGGGTCTCTCGCTGCATTCATGCATCATGACGTCCAAGGATATGATGCATTAATGCATTAGGCCGCCCCATAAGGGTTAACAGATATGGAGATCCTACAGTATTTACCCGCTATAATGCTTTGTAATGTTCATAGAACAGGGAATGATTTTGATACATTGTATATTAAACAAAAACCTAAACATAAATATAACTGTATTAACACATCATAACTTCACTGGGTGCCGTTTCTCCACAAATTTGCGGACCTCCGTAAATTTGCAGATGTCCGCAATACACATTCCATAAATGTGTGGAGACAATTAAAATTATGAATAAAATCGTTTTTTGGTACTTATACTTACAAATACAGACGTCCGTATATGTTTGCGGACATCAATATATATTTGCGGAGCTCCATAAATATATTATTTACACAAATTGGTGGACGTCCGCAAATTTGTGGAGAAACAACACCCTAATGCCACACGTGTATGCAAGGAATAACGTAGTAATTTATCTAGACATTTGTTATTATATGAATATATTATAGAAGTGTAATATTTCATATTGAAATCATGCGCTTTGTGCTCCAGAATTTCTGTTAACAAAAGTAATTAATCATAAACTATTTATCTGAATAAACAACTCACTATTGTACATTGGTGTGAGAGGCAGAAAATAACTGTTATGATATGTAAATGGCCTTGGATAGGCATTTCAACGTCCCCCCTTTTAACAACGTTTACACTCAAAATAAGGATATTCAGGATTTATCGAGTAGCTTTCATGGATTTTGTGAATGGCAGAGACCCCTGCTAGGAGGCGCTATAGAGCACCTGCTACTCTCCTAGTTCCACCTTCTCTCGTTAAGGGGCACCACTGGGCACGCCGATACAACACTGTGCTTGGTGGCGTGTTCCCAATCTACTTTAGTACCTATAGCTACCTAATAATAATACTTTGCAATTAGATGTGCTTTGCTATCTATGGCCCTTCAACTATCAACTAATCAAGTAATGACCACAGTCATGCCAGGGAGCTTGATCTCAATTAGGTAGATTTTGTCAAACCTTGCAGAGAGAAAACTAAAACTGATACCCCTTCTCATATTCATTCCACTCTCATGAAACTTCAATAATCACACTTATATAATACCACAGCTTTCTGTGAGCTTTTTTTGTTGAATAAATCCTTGTTTTCTGTGTAAACTTAAAAGGGACATCTTCTCAAGGTGGGGAATATTGTGTGTAGTAATAAGTAGTCCATGGACCGAATCGAAATGTCTTTCCATCCCTTATAAATGGAAAAGGAAAAAGAATAGAGCAAGAATTTCACAAGAAATTTATAGACAACATGTTATTGACACTTATGGTAGGAGAACAACATATATATGTTACAAGAAATAAATATTGCAAATGAATAGACGAGACACCAAATGGAATAGACATACCCTAGATCTTATTCATCGGTCATATCGGGTATACACTGTACATGTATATATATTTGTTAAATGAAGTGTTGTATGTTAATGATATGCAATGAAGACTTGAAGAAAACACCAATATGTGTGCATATTTCGTGAATAGTTGTCATAATATTAATTACAATATTGAATATAGAAGATATAGGGTTGTCAGCTGATTGTATATTCCAAGGAGCCACCCTTACTACCTGTTTGTCAGATTCCGATTTCCAGGTATTAATGTGCGATGCCTCTTACCGACATGATGCATGAATGCAGCCCTGGTGATTACTCGCCAGTAATTTTAAGCATTCACGCATCATGTACCAAGGCATTGCCTGCGAGTTACTCGCTGGCAATGCCTTGGTACATCATGGCAAATGTTGCTGTATGGTAAAATGGCGTCCTGTAAAGGTTCTTTAACTAGAAGGGATAGAGGGGTTGGTATCTGTGTGTTAAATCCAACATGCATTAATGCATCGTGCCCAATTGTCGTTATGCTGCATGAATGCAGCCCTCGCTTATCAGGTGACGGGATGGTGCATGAATGCAGCATTGGTGAATTACTCTCCAGGGCTGCATCCATGCATCAGGACGACCAAGGGCATCATGCATGAATACATTATGTAATCCTTTAAGACCCAACTATAGTGAGGTATAGGGAGGGATGATATGTGTGTTGAATCTAATGGACCATGTAGCCTATGTATTGTCTGTATATATTATACACCTTGTACATTGTTATAACATGGTGAGGATGCCGAGTGGTGGTAGCTTGTTTTGAGAAGTGCCATGCATGATCAGTATTTCTAGCTGCTCCGAGGGAATAAATATTGAATTTAAAATAAATACGTGTTGAGTTTTGATTTCCATTGCATCCTTTTATTGGTGTCCTATACACTCTAAGAACAGTGTGTTGCGGGAACATGCATAATGAATTACACACACATATTTGCAACACACCTTTGAGATCAACACACTTTTGGCAAAGAGTGTGCAGTGAGTAGTGTGTTACACCAAAATGTGTTAAAAGTGGCTGCAGAAAAGTGTGTTGATAAGTGTGTAAACGTAACACACTGATCTTAGAGTGTATGGACTAGGTTAATACTTTATTTTACCTGTATATAACCCGGGGGGGGGGGGTACTCAGTATAGGAATGGGTACCAACTGTGGTAACTACTGCAAAGTATATAGTCTGTGCGTGCGTCAAAGCAAGGGAAACGGGGGTTGTCAATTACACTAAAGTAAAAAATTAGGGGCTGTCAATAACTGGAAAGTACTGAATCAAGGGCTTTCACAATTGATACAGAAATAACGAACCCTTACATTTCATACATGTTTTCATACATGATATATATTCATAAAAGCCATATTTCATATATACAAGTAAATATGGATATATATATATATATATATATATATATATATATATATATATATATATATATATATATATATATATATATATATATATATATATATATATTATATATGTATATATATATATAATATATGTATTCATAAGATAAACGTAGGTGGTGTAGAGGTCTTTAGCATTGCCACCAATGCACGTAGCTAAAGAGGATAAAGGAATGCCAAGAATGGCAAGCATGCAGAAGCTCATACCATGCTCTATCCCTCTGTCTTTGTCCCTCTCTCTATCTTTTCTCTCTCCCATGCTCTGTCCATACCGTTTAGGAGGAGCTGCATCCGGCCGAAGTCATGACCGGTTCTGTGGTGTAACGGTTAGCACTCAGGACTCTGAATCCTGCGATCCGAGTTCAAATCTCGGCAGAACCTATCACTTTCCATATGCATGGTAGAACAAGTGACAAGCTAGACATACAAAAATTAGTATCTAAAAGGAAAAGTTATTGTTAGTATTGACCTCTTCTGTCATCTAATGAAAGAGATATATAGGCCTATTTACCCCGTTATGATAGGGCCTTTTCGCGTTATAGCAGAATTAAAATAAATTCTTGTCATATTGAAATTGAGCACCCGTAAATGCACATGAGTAACGCTGTTTCATGTGCTACTTTAGGAAACGTAACGTTTTCAGGGAGCATACAATCAAATTGAAATATCTTAATAAAAACAGAAAAACGTTGAAAAAAAGGTTTCACTCTCCCGCGAGCCGGAGTCGAACCAGCGACCTAAGGATGTCAGGTATGAGAGTCCACTACAGTCCTCCGCTCTACCAACTGAGCTATCACGGGCGGTCTGCGGGAGGTGGTGGTAAGGGGGAACCGACGGGTGTAGGGCAGTGGGTCGGGCAGGGGGGGGGGGGGGGGGGGGGGGGGGGGCAGGGGGGAGTGGGAGAAGGGGGCAGGTCAGCCTCGAGCCCTCCATTGCCTCCAGGCCCATTACAGCCGTCAGACTGTATACATACAGTCGGGGTCCGAGACTGGGGGCAGGTGTGATAAACTGGTCGCCTCCGCCAGCAGGTGTATACTAAAGTACATCATATCTTCCCAGATAGATGCCTGGAGGCTGGTAATAATACTTGTATACAGTCTATGGTTTATAGACATTAGGGACCTTTAGCAAACCCGACGTAGCTCATTAAACGCAGACGTAGTAGTGCTAAAGGGATAGGCTACGTCTACGTTTATTGAGCTTTTACGTGGTTGCTAAAGGTCCCTATTACAAATACAATATTACACGTACACATTATGGTATAGTAGTATAGAGTGGGTCTTATGATATCATATAATACAACCCACAGAGAGCAATAAAATGTGGGGAGGGGCTAGTGAAATATCTCTAACGTAAAGTATTCAGGGAGCATACCTTCAAATTGCAATAGTGCTATATTCAAGGAGTCCCACTATGGGTTGTAAAACTATAGTGGTAAATGTGTCAAGCAGGAGGATGCAAAGTTTACTGATGCAGGGGTAGACACTAATGCTGGCCCGGGAGCCAATGGTCCGTAATTTTGGGTCCGGGCCCGTAGTTTTCTTCAGAATTACCTTCCCATGGGCCCGGGTGGCCCACAGGAAATTTTGCAAGATATTTGAAAGGAATATCACTGATCAGTATAGACATGTAATATGTCATTGGAAAGAGAAAAATGTGAGGAGATGAAGCAATTTGGTGTCATTTTCACATTGGTAAATCAGGAATTCATATGATTTTCTCTTTGAAAAAAGTAAAATATATTCGCTGGCCCACAGCTAAAGTCCGGGCCCATAGGTTTTTGGAGCTACGGGCCCGGGTGGCCCACAGCTGAAAAAGTTAGTGTCTACCCCTGCTGATGGTGTCTGTAAATGATACTTATAGGTTAGGTGTTGCATACATTTTAATTGATCAAGGTGGACCATAATGACCTCACAGTTGGGTGGCTGGCCAGCAGGTCCCAGATTCAGTAAATGTTCTTGTTTCTTGGTGTGGGGTTCACTGTACAGACCATGACTCGGCATGATTCAGCAATTTCACGGAGAACCCATGCAAATACGAAAGTTTGCATACTAGTAGTCACAGCGTACCCCAGGATGCTACTGGCCCGGGGGGCACTTAGTATATTTTGTATACACAGCTGGCAAGGGTAGTTTTTCAACAAAATCTCCCTGGCAAGGGTCCTGTTTCAGAGAAAAGTGACCCTAGCAAGGGTCTACTTTTGACAAAATCGCCCTAGCAAGGGTCACTTTTTCACCAAAATGACCCATTTTTCACCAAAATGTCCCATTTTTGCCCATTTATTTGCCAAAATCTTGAGGACACGGGTAAAATTTCTCGGTAAAATTACTCATCCATTGTACATATTGTGTTTTTCCTCTTCAGAACTAGGACTTTTCGGCCGAAAGTGCCCTAGCAAGGGTAGGTTTTTGAAGCTCCCTAGCAAGGGCAAGGGTAGTCATTGGTCCCGGGGGGGGCACTTGGTATATTTTGTATACACAGGTGTGCGGCTGGGAAGGGTACTTTTTGACCAAAATCCCCCTCACCAAGGGTCTGCTTTTCACCAAAATCCCCCTCACCAAGGGTCAATTTTCACCAAAATCCCCCTCACCAAGGGTCACTTTTCGGAGATTTCAACAAAATCCCCCGAAAAAGGGTCACATTTTGCCAAAATTCTTCGCAAGAAGAGTCACTTTTGACCAAAGTTCTTACACCAAGGCTGACTCCTCGGAGAAAATTGCTAAAAACTAGGCACTTTTGTCCAAAATCCCCCTCAGCAAGGGTCACTTCTGACCAAAATCCCCCTCACCAAGGGTAAGGGTTGTCAAAGGGCCAGCCGCACACCCGTGTCAAAATAAATTTGAGTGCCCCCCCCGGGTCATTGGTCCAGCCGCACACCCATATGGGAAAAGATTCAAGTACCCCCCCCCCCCCCGCCCCCGGGGGGGCTACTGGTATACACGTGCATACATACAAGTAGGGGAGGGCGGGGTGTAAAGTCACAAAATCTGGACTTTTCATTGTACATCCCTCAAATAATATGATAGGAGTCTTTAAAGTATATAAAAAAATCATACTGAACTTCACCATTATGTGGAACACTTTAATGAAATGATATCAATAACCATTATTACGTATGACCTAATTCTAAAAAAAAAGTTGGCCTGTGACAACGCGCCCCGGCATGGGGTGCGTTGTCACAGGGCATGGGGCTAGTTGTCACTTTGGATATATCCCTAGAGAATTGGGTTAGAAAGGATTTGATCATTCATTTCCCTTTCAGTTAAGTATACCTTCTCAGCTGTCAGCATAGAGAGTAAAAGAAATAGGTGAATTAGGGTCTCATAAGACTCCTTTATAACACTGTCTGTAATAGTGTGTTTTTTATACACTACTTATTTAGAACATGTGTACATATACTTCAAAGGTTGAAGAACAATATGATACATGAAACAAATGCAAATGCAATGATATTAATATCAATCTTACCTTGAATTTTGAATATTTTGGGAATGGGGCTAGTTGTCACATACTGAAGAGATTGTGACAACTAGCCCCATTTCTTGTGACAACTAGCCCCTTCCCCGCATAAAAGTAATTAGGTCATGATCTTGCAAAATATGAAAAGATGTAAGATCTATACACATACAGGCTAATAGTAGACATATTTATCAGGAGTCGGATGTATGCAGCTTCTTAATATAGCTAGTGTGGGCTTGAGTAAAGCCATTTCCAAAACAGGGGAAAATCGTGTTCCGCTTTGGTGAAAATGGTTTTTAGCTAATTGTGTGTGATGAGTTTTTCACAGAGACCTGACCATGACTCATAGCAAAGTTATTTATCAATATGCTATGGGGTTTTAGTCGTCTTGGACATACCTAGCTGGGAAGTGCCCAAAAACACGCTTGTGACAACGCGCCCCTGTGACTTTACACCCCGTCCTCCCCTACATGTCCACATCTTTGTGGTTCACACGTCCACCAGGAGAGGGCAGCCCAGTCTGGGTGATCCCCCATGTTTATCTCTCCCTGTTGTATTTATCTCTGTGTGGAGATCTAGGCCTCACAGTTATAACACCACTGACACACACACACCTAGATACCACCACACCTACCACACATGTCAGCCTCCTACAGCCTACAGGTGGGGGCCTAAGGTGAGTCTGATTGTCTACCTCTCTATACCATGGAGTACTATCTTATTATATGGTGTATTTTGACCCTTGTCGTCATGATGCATGAATGCAGTATGCATAGCGACTCTATACTTGCCACGGCTGCATTCATGTATCAAGCCAACCCTAGAGAGTTGGTACACTCCCACAGGGTCGCCATGATGCATGAATGCAGCTCTGAGGAGTAGACTCATCTGTAGGACTGCCTTCATGCACATTGACAACACACCTTTGCTTCAGAGGAGTGTTTTGAGGTTGTGCTGTGTGTAAACTTCAGACTGAGTATACATGTATGTTATGGTAAAGTCATAACGGCCCCTATATGTGGTTTGTGGGAACTAGGGCAGTGTTTCCCTATCATGACACAAGAGGGCAGCCTTGTATAGGAGCATAAATTGGACAGTTTATTGTAGAGAGCATGTGATTACTATTATTTGGGTAATTATAGAATGGATGACATTTCTTTAGCCCCACTCTCCTCACCCACCCCTTCAGCCTCCTTCCTCTGTAGGATATTGAAGGTAAACAGTCTGGCGTCCTTATCTAAAGATAAGCCATAATCAATACGAGGAATCCATAGCTAGCGATATATTTGTGTCAGTGTCTGATAAGGCCAAATGGAAAAAAGTTATGTCAGGTTACCTGGCCCTACCATTATTTATATTTTGAATAATTTTGGGACTATTTCAGAGTCAATTTGATAGCCTATCAGTCTATGCCATTGTCAGCGAGTCAGCGCTTAGATTTGTGGGTCAATTTTTAGGTGCTTTTCTGGCCAAAGATTTATAAAAATCAAAAAGAAAAAAAAACCTGACCTACCCTACCGAGATTTTTAGACCATTTTTTAGATGAAATTACTGTTTTCAGAAAAAACATTTTTTTCTTACAAGGTGACTTTTTTGCACGAAACACACCTTTTTCTTGTCATTTTCTAAAACTGATACATTTTAAAACTTGGCCTATGGCTCACCCTTTTGCCCATTGTCAATGTAATCCTTTAAGAGCTTATAAGGGCCGCATAATGTATTAATGCAGGATATACCTTTTGTCATTATGATGCATGAATGCAACACTAGCTAGTTACTCACCAGTGCTGCATTAGTGCATCATGCTGACCATCTGGGAGTATCTCAACCCCGTAGGGCTGGCATGATGTTTGAATGCAGCCCTGTTTAGTTACTCGCCAGGGTTGCATTCATGTAGAATGACGACCAATGCCATGCTGCATTAATGCATTTTGCCATCATTAAAGGGCTTTTAAGGGCTGCATAATGTATAAATGCAATATGCCTTTTGTCTTCATGATGCAGCATGCAACGCTGGCGAGTCTATTCACAATTGACTCGCCATTATGTATCATGCCGACCCTTCGTTTGGGAGTGTCTCAACTCCAAAGGGTCGGCCTGATGCATGAATGCAGCCCTGTCATGGAACTCGCCACAACTGCATTTACGCGTCATGCCAACAGAGGGCATAGCACATCATAGCACAGACGGGACATGATTTGTCCTCAGATGGAAAAGAAATAGTTTTAAACAATCAGGATGCATTTCATGTTTGGTACATTTTGATCGTATCAGGCGCTCTTCATACTACATGTACAATTGTTTTTGATTAAAAAAAAAGTGTCTTCAGAAAATGAAATGAGGGTAGTGTCCATGGACCAAATGTTGGTTAAATGAATAAAATCTTAAATTTTGGACAAATTGATAATAAAGCAACGGGCTGTATCTCATGAGATCGGGCCAATGTGAACGTCTTTGACTGGGTGCCATCTTTGACCAGCTGTAATCTTTGACTTGGTGCCATCTTTGACAGGCACCATAAAAAAAAATCTTCTTCGATTTGTAAAGCAAAAAATAAAGAAAATGGCGATGGTTATATCTTCATATATAACTTTACCTGCCTTAAATAAACCCAGTCAAAGACATTCACCACACTGATATTCCTAGGCTCCCTATACGCCCAACCTCTCAGTCACTAGTGCCTAGCCTAGTTAGTCTTTTTTGGCTCCCTATACGACCAACCTAGGTCAGTTATTATTGTCAGGTTGGTCAGTACTGACCAACCCACCTTAGTCTTTGATTTCCAGGGGGAGCCACTGAGTGGTCATCACAGGTGGCACCAACTAGCGGTATACAAATACAACACACCAATGATGAACCTAGGTTAGCCACTACTGACTGACCCCTCGGTCATTTTTGAATATAACTTTGCCATTATGACTAACACTCATATGACCAACCTATGATAGTCTGTACTGACTAACCCTTTCAATCTATGGATTTTCAGTGCATGGCCCAATTTCATGAGACACAGCCAACAACTAGTTTTTGAAAATATTCAGGAAGCCAAATCTATCAGGGGGGTGCTGGTGGTGACATGTATGGCATGTTAACTTCAATTACTCAATAGTAAAAACTAGATAGCATGATGCCTATGTAAAATAGCATGCCTATGTAATGTAAATGGCATGCTGATATAGACACAGGGCCCTTATCAACAACCATTGTATCAGCTTAGTTCATCATGCATTGGTCTTACTAAACCCTTTGATGATGGCATAATGCATTAATGAATCATGTCTTTTGTCATCATTCTACATGAATACAGCCCTGGTGAGTAACTCGCCAGTGCTGCATTCAAGCATCATGCCGACCCTACGGGGTTGAGGCACTCCCATAGGGTCGGTATGATGCACCAATGAATTGAGACAGACAGTAATGTCTGTGAAACAACAGGTTTAAGTGTAATTGGTGAATTGCATGCCACGGGTGAATTTGTGAGTATGTATTGTTTTTTTGTTAAAAGTTGGAGTCGTTTTAGGACAGTAGGAAACAGCAGAAGCAACATGTGGGATTATTGTCTGCTATGACATGTCTAGATTCCTTCTGACCTAAGACGAACTTTCACTGTTTCAGCCCTGTAAGGGAGTGCTTATTTCTTAACAACAGGGGAGGGTGGGTCAGAATTTCGACCCTTTTACCTGGGAGACGGTGGGAGGGGGTACAAACAATTTTTACCCCTTGGAGGGGGGGGGGGCAGAAAATGTTTACCCTTCGGAGGGGGAGTATTTAATCTGTTTTCAGTGAGTAACCTAGAGCAATACTAGTGTAGGGGTCGGATTTGCTGTGCCTCGGTGGTAAACCCACAAGGGGGTATCACTCAGGTAATCCCGCTCCCCTCTGTACCGTGTCAATCCAGTAATGTGAGACACAGTCTAACTGATGTGACTGGGGATGTAGCCCAGTGGTAGAGCACCCGCTATGAAGCGGGGGGCCCCGGGTTCGAGTCCCGGTGCTCCTGAGAAACATCATTTTCAGAGAAACCGTGTTCCTCACACTATGCTTCAAAGGCCCCAAAACCTCACCCCCTGTTGTTCAGAAATGGTAATTTCATTAAAAATTCAAAATGCCTGCCACATAGCTCTTTGAAATTAGCTGGATTGGATTCCATGGCCTCATAAATGTACTTTTTGACCTTTTATTTGAGTCCTTAAGTTGATTAGAAGCAAAGATAGACACTTTTCAAGTTTTCAGCAACGTTCAGGCGGCCATCTTGGATTTCTCAAATGATTTCTCAGACGAAACGAGGTTGGGTCCTGACAGTGCTGTCAGCTTATGGACTATTAAGCCTCAATATGCTTTATGTTCATTTATTGATCAGTAACTCGCATTCATCATACACGTACACCCAGTTCCTGAACGGTACTGTCATCGGGGGGATATTACAAAACAAAATTTACGTTAATAGCAAATTTATGCTAATGCTTAACGTTTTTTAAGAATTTACGTTAATATTTAGCGAATATTTAATAAAAAAAAAAAGCTGTGGGCTTCAAATCTATGCTGTGGTCTTCAAATTAAGGATAATTCAAGCTAATTTACTCAAATTTGAACACTACCTTTGACCAAAGTGGGTTCTTTGAACGTAAAAGACGTAAAACAGCACAAAAAAGCGAAGGTAAATCCATAACGTAAGTTTTGTTCCGTAAACCTCCCGAAAAACAACGTTAAAAAATTCCTTTGTAACATCAGCTCGGCTGCGGGTAGCAGCATCAATATTTTAACCCATATACAAGGGGGGGAAAATGCCGCAACAAGGGCACCTGGTGGTGGAATCAGGAACTACAGGCAAATGTCATCAATATCAATTAGAGCATGGGGAAAGAAGGGCACAGTGGAGACCCCGAGTGGGTACTAGGGGAAACACATGTACTACAATGTATAGACTTGGACTAATTGCTTCTCCAAATTAGTAGTTGTTCAACATCTATTTTAACCACAAGCACAGGGTCTCAAATGTTCTCTACATGATCTGATTATACATCAAAATCTGGTATATTTATTAATAATGACAAGTTCAATAGACCTCAACACAACACTTTGTATCAACTGCTTAAAGTTAGCTAATTTCCAGATTTCAGAAAAAGCACAATGTCAACTGAACAGGGTCAATCCTACTGTCTCATGCATCGGCAATCCTCTATAATGTATCAGACGCGAAGAGGAGAGTATATTTAATGTTGAGGTAACATTGACGGATAGCCACATGCTTTAATATTACAGTAACTTGGAATTCCCTGAAGCATGCTGAGCTGGGGACCAATACTTGTGCCCTTTAGTTCCTGATTCCACCACCAGGTGTCCTTGTTGCAGCGTTTTCCCCCCCTTGCCTAAAATCATAGTGTCAAAAGAGTGTGTTACAAAATAATCATTTTTACGTTGTTGTTCAAGGGGGTGTTACAAAACAAAATTTATGTTACTTATTTTTTTCTGTTGTATTTTTTACGTTATGGACATTTTTTCACACCACCTTCCCAGGGTGTGTGAAAAAATGTGTAAATTTGCCTTAATTAGCCTAAATTTGAAGACAGTAGCTTAAATTTGACGTTAAGGCTAAATCTTTTTATCTTCTGTGACATGAATTTTGTTTTTAACAGCCCCCAGCAGTGCATGGTGATGGGAGTTAAGATACACAGTAATGACATCAGTCTTTGCCAAATCCTGCCAGACAGTGGCAATGTCCATCTGAAATGGCTCTGGTCCGGCAAAATGACTGGTGTTCCAGGACCTGATGTCCTGGGCTTTCCAAAACTGAAAGAATTTTTCAAATATTCCAAATAGAACTGCAGTTATATGTTCTAGAGTGCACTCTAATATTCGAGGCAAATTAGAGCAAGTTTTTATTATTATTTTCTTTTATAAATGCTATTCTATTTGAAATATTATGCAATGTATATATGTATTTGTATCCGGTCCTGCAGAAATCTATCTGGTCCTGCAAAATTAGCCAGCTGCAGGATCGACTGTCCTGCATGCCGAAAAAGTTTTCGCAAAGACTGGTATTAAATGTCTGTGAAACAACAGGATAAAGTGTAATTGGTGAATTGCACGCCACGGGTGAATACATGCGTGTACACTCACCTGAGCCTATAGTTAGTATTAGTGTTATTGTTTTGTTACAAGTTGGAGTCGTTTTAGGACAGCAGCAACAACACAAATGTGGGATTATTGTCTGCCATGACATGTCTAGAAGTTTCCTTCTGACCTAAGGCGCAATTTCAGCCCTCTATGGGAGTGCTCATATTTTTAACAAGGGGGAGGGTGGGCTTGGTAAGAATTTCAACACTTTTACTCGGGAGATGGAGGGGGGGGGGGGGAAATGTTAACCCTTTGGGGGGGGGGGGGGCGGTGATGGGGTATTTCGGCTGTTTTTGTGAAAAACCTAGCGCATTGCTATGCTTTAAAGGGTGTGTATGTGCCCCAGGATTTCACTCACCCCCCTCTGTTACAAAATATGCATTCCCTAAGACTCACTACTTCATGTTTATTTGTTGATCAGTAACGCGCATCCATACACGTACACCCAGTTCGTGAACAGTCCTGTCACGATACTGTCATCTGTCCTCTTCTCTTCCTGCTCAAGTAGGCTTACATTTGTTATTTTGCTTACTCTGACTTCAGTTTGAAGTGCAGTACAGTTTCTTTTTGACCTTCTTGATCCTTTTAATTAGAATCTTAATTTTTCATCATCTGTGTCGGTATGGGCAGGCGCAGGGCGTTGGGTACCATAACATATAGATGGATTTTCATTGATTTCACTCATTCTTCCAAGACTTTCTGATTGATTTGACTCATTCTTAAAATATTTTCTAATTCGTTTTACTGATTCTTAAAAGATTTTCTAATTCATATTTTTCATTCTTTCAAAACTATCCAATTGATTTCACACTGTCGAAGACGTTCTAATTGATTTCACTCATTCTTCCAAGAATTTCTTTTTGGTTTCACTCATTCCGCAAAACTTTCCTATGGTTTCACTCATTCCCCCAAAACTTTCTAATTGGTTTCACTCATTCCCCCAAAACTTTCTAATTGGTTTCACTCATTCCCCCAAAACTTTCTAATTGGTTTCACTCATTCGCCCAAAACTTTCTAAATGATTTCACTCATTCTTAAATTGTTTTGTTGCGATTCTCCTTCTTAATAATGATAATGTATCCCCTTCCCCTAGGTGAGACATCATCAGTAGAATGGCTACCCGTCTACAGGCCACTCGTGAGAGAATCGAGAAGGCGCGGGAAACTGACTTCTCGCGACTTGAAGGCCAGACCTACCTGGACCATGCGGGGGCTGCTCAGTACCCGAGTCGTCTCCTGCGGGGTTACCTGGACGACCTTAATACCCACCTGTATAGTAACCCCCACAGCGGGTCTCTCAGCGGCACTCAGGTAGGCATTCTCTGTGTTTAATCCCTGTCTAGCATTTCAATGTGTTATATAGTCTAGAGCTCCTTTGAGAATATGTGAAAGGTTAAAGCATTTTTGAGTAGAATTGTATTCTGAGTTGGAATAGGGTAATTTGGGCATGCAATTCAAATCTGCCATATGTCAAGACGTCGGTGTTTGATATACGTCCCACATCCGAGATGGCCACCATCTGGGCCTAATTCTTGATTAAAATGCTAGAATTTCATCTGGCATAATGCCCTTTTAGCGGCCCTCTTGGTTTTATGGGACATATGGCAAAGACTGAATGGGACATATGGCAAAGACTAACATTTTCACATATGGCAGATTTGAATTGGGCACTCCCAAATTACCCTATTCCAACTCAGAATACAATTCTACTCTAAAATGCCTAGCACTTTTCTATAAGGCGTCTTTTCGAGATTTGGCTCCTGACTAATACTGGTGAGTACCCGAGTCGCCTCCTCCGGGCATACCTGGACGACCTTAATACCCACCTGTATAGTAACCCCCACAGCGGGTCTCTCAGCGGCACTCAGGTAGGCATTCTCTGTGTTTAACCCCTGTCTAGCAATTTAATGTGTTATATAGTCTAGAGCTCCTTTGAGAATATATATTTTGGCTCCTGACTAATACCGGTTAGTACCTGAGTCGTCTCCTCCGGGCGTACCTGGACGACCTTAATACACACCTGTATAGTAATCCCCACAGCGGGTCTCTCAGCGGCACTCAGGTAACTATCCCAGTCTATGTGTATATCCCTGCACCCCTATTCCAGTGGGTGTTATAAGTACCCGAGTCGCCTCCTCCGGGGTTACCTGGACGATCTTAATACTCACCTGTATAGTAACCCTCACAGCGGGTCTCTCAGCGGCACACAGGTAGGCATTCTCTGTGTTTAACCCCCGTCTAGTATTTTAATGCGCTATACCCTTGAGTACTACGGGCGTACCTGGATGATCTTAAAGATGGTATATCAGCTAATAGACTTCCCAAACCTTTTCTTCAAATAGGATATCACTTCAATGCCATGGGTTCCATCATCATTTTAGCTGATATACAGTGCAACATATTTGTCTACTAATGCATAATTTGAGATTGATTACAATGTACCTGATTTACCTCACTGACTCAGGCACTCCCCCAGGAGAGTATTGGGGGAATTAATCTGATAGAGAATGCACTGAGCATTAGTGTTTTAGTGTCGACCTACAGTAAAAGGTTTTGCACTGCATGTGCCCATCTTATAGACTAAGACACTGCCAATAATTTTCAAAGTTAGGGAAGACGTATGGGATAGGATATACAATAGTAGTATGATAAAACTAAAAAATCTCTAAAGATTTAGCTGACACACCATCTTTGATACTCACCTGTATAGTAACCCACACAGCGGGTCTCTAAGAGGTACTTAGGTAAGCACTCCTGGCTGTGTCTCACAAGATCTGGCCAATGTGAACGTCTTTGACTGGGTGCCATCTTTGACTGGCTGGATAGAAAATGATTTATTTAGGGCTGATGAAGATATAAGTGGGCTGGAAAGGTTAATGGATGTTATAGCACTTTACATTAGTAATAAGCAGCCCATTTATATCATCTGCAAAAAAAAAGAATTTTGTTTTAGATTTGTCTCAAATTTCAAAATTTGTCTCAAAATGTAATACTTGTTCCAAAGTCTCAAATTTGTCTAAATTTTCAACATTGTCTAAAAATTTCAAACCTGCCTATAAATTTATTTGTCTGAAAATTTCAAACTTGACTCAAAATTTCCAATTTATCTCAAAGTTGTGTAAAAATTTCAAATCTATCTTAAAATTGTGTCAATATTTCAATATATCTCAGAATTGTCTGAAAATGTCAAATCTGTCTCGAATTCTAGGTGGGTGACATCATTCAGAGTGTGCGCTGTAAGGTCCTGCAGCACTTTAATACAACACCAGAGCAGTACGAGGTCATCTTCACATCCGGGTGCACCGCCGCCCTGAAGCTACTCGCAGAGAGCTTCGACTTCAGTCCTACAGATGGCAAGGAGTGCAATGGTACTGGGTCAAGGGGAGGGAAAAGGGAGACAAAGGATAGATATGATAATGGCTCAAAGGAAAGGAAAGATAATGAAACCCATGGTTTCAGAGACAAGCAGGGACATGTCCCTGAAGAGGTGCAGTGCAAGCATGAGGGGCTATCTAGTAAAATTGCCCCATCAAAAAACCTTAGTGACCATGTCGAAGATTTTCCTGCTGGTGGTTTCTACTTTTTGAATGACAACCACACATCAGTGATGGGAATGAGGGAGGTGGCCTCTCACCGGGGTGCCCATGTGTCCTGTTTCAACGAGCAGGAGTTGTTGGACCTCATCAAGAGGCACTCGCAGAGCAATGGCAGCGATGATGATCAAGATGTAAAGGGTAGAGTGAGCAGTGTGCGAAACAGCCTTTTTGCCTATCCGGCTCAGAGCAACTTCTGCGGGAGACGATACCCACTACAATGGATCCGCAGCATTCAGGAAATGACCAGCTCAGACCGGAAAGGCAGCGACTATGTCCTACTAGATGCCGCCTGTTTTGTGACCTCATCTAGACTGGATCTGTGTGAATACAAACCAGACTTTGTCACTCTGTCCTTCTATAAGATGTTTGGCTTCCCGACAGGCCTCGGGGCCTTGCTAGTGAGGAAAGAAAGTTCCCATCTGCTGAAGAAGACCTACTTTGGAGGTGGGACGGTTAAAGTTGCCGTCCCCGGAGATAATTTCCATGTCCACAAGGATACCCTCAGTGAGCGATTTGAAGATGGCACTGTGAATTATCTGGATATTCTCGCACTACGACATGCTTTCCAGACATTCCATGATATAACCGGAGGGGTGGATGAAGTATCAGAGTATGTGTTCCTGCTCACTAGGCTATTGTATAGTTATCTGAAAGACTGCATCCACAGTAATGGTAACCCAGTAACTACCATCTACAGTGACTCAGCATTTTCTGAGACCTCTACTCAGGGACCAATCATAGCCTTTAATATCCTCAGATCCAATGGTCAGCACATGGGGTTCTCAGAGGTCTCCAAGCTGGCTCAACTCTACAATGTCCACCTGCGGACTGGCTGCTTCTGTAACCTTGGAGGTTGTCAGCGGCATCTCAAAATGTCCGACGAGCATGTCAAGAAGAATTTCCAACAGGGGCATGTTTGTGGCGATGATGTCGATATTGTCAATGGGCTGCCAACCGGAGCGCTCCGGGTATCTCTTGGATACTCGACAGTCATGAAGGATATCTTCTCCTTCATAAAGTTTGTCGAGGAATGCTTGGTGGAAGGTGGAAACAAGATGGATTCTGCAGCGGTCAAAGAGTATGCTGAGAGTATGTGGAACAATCTCACTTCTTCACAGAGCAGTGTCAGCAATGGGCATCACAGTATACCTTCTCTCAGTGAGACAAAAGCTCAGGAACCTCCAATGATGGAACCTTCAGGCGGTCTGGAAGTTAGCCCTGCAGCAGGATCTAAACCAATCTCAGATCAAATCAATACCACCTCAGAGATGCCTTGGACTGCACATCTAAGCCGAATCATCGTTTACCCTGTCAAGTCCTGTGGTGCGTTTGTGACCAATTCCTGGGAAATCGGGCCTCGTGGTCTTCTGTATGACCGGGAATGGATGGTCGTAGACGACTCTGGCATCAATCTCTCCCAGAAGAAGTGTCCTTTACTCGTTCATATCACACCAAATATTGACCTTGAAAAGGGCCTTCTGACCTTGTCCTACCCTGGTATGCAGTCTGTATCTGTCCCCCTCCAAGGTCAACCTCAAGGTCAAGGGGTGACCTCCCAGATGACCTGTATGACCCCTGTGTGCAGGGACACCATCAAAGGTCATGTGTGTGACCTTGAGGTGTCAGAATGGCTACAGGAGGCTCTGGGAGCCCCTGGTGTCCAACTCGTGCACCAAGACCCCAGCCTCATCCGCACCGCCAAGCGCAAACCTCTAACCGGCCAATCAGGAAGCAGCATCTCCCTCGCTAACGAATCCCAGTATCTCCTCATCTCAGAGAGTAGTGTCACCAAATTTCACGACTCGATGAGGGAGCAAGCACAAAGAGATGAGATCGCTCCCGACTCGGTCCCAAGTGTCCAGAACCTCATTGCCCGGTTCCGAGCGAACCTCATCATCGCTGGCAATGTTGATCCATACACGGAAGAAAGATGGCAGACAGTTAGTATTGAGAACAGCAGAGGGAGTAGGAGCAGCTTCAATGTGCAGGGAGGGTGAGTTGAGTTATTTCAATTGCAATCAATATTCCAATGGTTATTTCGTGCAGTTAGTGTCCATATACATATGCCTATGTATTCATAATCTTTCATGAAATGAGATTAAAAGGCTACCTTTATCTTTAACAATTTATGTCTTCATTGTAGAGGTATCTTACATATGTAGCTCCCTTTTATTGCATCATAACTGAGAGTAGAGACAATGTATAAGTTATACATCTTAGAATTATAAATGCATCTAATACACAATTCATGTTCATAAAGATATAAATTATTATCATTCATTTTTTAAAATACGCGATTTACTATGCAGCGCCATATTCAATGGCCCCCATTGAAAACAATGTGGCTGTATTTAATGGGCTAAGAAAAAGTAAGAAAATGAACACAAACGCCAACTATATTGATACCATCCCTGACGGCTTCATCGGATACAGCCCTGGCTCCCACTCAGAGGCGGTTTTAACGGGTGTTGGAATTTGTCTATATATACAACTATTTTGTAGTGTAATATAATCATATCAAACCCAGTGACTCTACCTGCAGCATGTGTAAGCGTTGCCAGGTAATCTGTATGGACCAGCAGATTCTGTATTCACTAACACATACATTATCTGTATAAATACAACTACCGTAAAACCTCGCATATAAGCCGCGGCTAGTATGTGAATCAGATTGGCAGTGCGGCTTAAAGGATCGGCCCAAGGTCGGGGTGCGGCTTATGCGCGAGTTTTTGCCACTTTGGTAAAGTACTAAAATCAGCATATTCAGATCGCCAGTGCGGCTTAAAGTTATAGGATCGGCCTCAACTGGGGGGCGGCTTATACGCGAGTTAGGCTTATACACGAGGTTTTACGGTACATTCTAGAATAAAATATTATTACTAAATCCAGACACTATAACCTGTTGCAGGTGTAAGCGTTGCCAGGTGATCTGCACAGACCAGCAGACCGGGGAGCGGCAGAAGGACGTCTTCAGGACCCTGTCTGCCGTCACTGATAGGAAGGTCACCTTTGGGATATACATCAACAATGGGGACGTGGTAGACGGGACACGGAGGATATCAGTCGGTGACACGGTCATCGCACAGGCAGTCGAGAAGTCATGATACACTCTTACAGGGGTAGACACTAACGCTGGCACGGGAGCCAATGGCCCGTAATTTTGGATCCGGGCCTGTAGTTTTCTTCAGAATTACCTTCCCATGGGCCCGGGTGGCCCACAGGAAATTTTGTAAGATATTTGATAGGAATATAACTGATCAGTATAGACATGTAATATGCCACTGGAAAGAGATAAATGTGAGGAAATGAAGCAATTTGGTGTCATTTTAACATTGGTATATCAGGAATCTATATGATTTTCTCTTTGAAAAATGTAAAATATATTCCCTGGCCCACAGCTAAAAGTCTGGTCCCATAGACTTTTGGAGCTACGGGCCCGGGTGGCACACAGTTGAAAAAGTTAGTGTCTACCCCTGTCTTAGTAAGTGCATAGGGTAGGTATGATGCTAAAATGCAGCCTATGCGGTTACTCGAGTGGCAGAAGGACGTCTTCAGAACCCTATCTGCCGTCACCAACAGGAAGGTCACCTTCAGTATCTACGTCAATAATGGAGACGTGGTAGATTGGACACGGAGAATATCGGTTGGTGATGTGGTCATCCCACAGGCAGTCGAGAGGTCATGATGTGCTCTTTGTGAGCGTACAGGGCTGGTATGATGCTTGAATGCAGCCCTAGTGAGTTACTTACCAGGGCTGCTCTCAAGCAGACGCATACATCAATAATGGAGACTTGGTAGACGGGACATGGAGAATATCAGTTGGCGACACGGTCATCGCACAGGCAGTCGAGAAGTTATGATACACTCTTCTTGAGTGTATAGGGTAGGTATGATGCTAAAATGCAGCCTAGGCGAGTTACTCGAGAGGCAGAAGGACGTCTTCAGAACCCTGTCTGCCGTCACTGACAGGAAGGTCACCTTCAGTATCTACATCAATAATGGAGACTTGATAGACGTGACACAGAGAATATCGGTTGGCGACACGGTCATCGCACAGGCAGTCAAGAAGTCATGATGCACTCTTTTCTATAGGGCTGGCATGATGCTTGAATGAAGCCCTGGTGAGTTACCTGCCAGGGCTGCATTCAAGTATTATGCAGACTCTTCGGGAGTGTATCTACACTGTAGGCTCGGCGTGATGCATAAATGCAGCCTTTATAAGTATATGCTCATAGACTCATATGACAGAGGAAGGTGACCTTCAACCACATGCACGCTTCACAATTGTATCAACCTTATAGGGTTAGGATGATGCAGCCGTGGCAAGTTACTCATGAATTACTCACCAAGACTGCGTTTTAGTATCACGCTGTCTTTTTACACTGACAGGAATGTCACCTTCTGTATCTACGTCAATAATGGGGACTTGGTAGACGGGACACGGAGGAAAGCGTTTGGCGATACCGTCACTGCACAGGCAGTCGAGTAGTATAAGTATTATGCCAACTCTTTATTGGGAGTGGATCAACCCCAAATGATTGTTATGAATGTTGTAAGGACAGCATGTTATTATAGGGCACTAGCAGGATGCAGTAATTCTACCTTGTGAGACCTTTAGCTGAAGCTGGTTCCTGTCATGTCCAAAATCGGAGTTTTAGGGGTCATAAACCTTTCACTTATAGCCCTCTATTGTGGGTCCTTATGTCATCTGTTCAGATTGGGGGAGTGGTTAGGACTCTGGCCTACCAATCAATGGGTCATGAGTTCAAATCCATGTCTAGGCTTTTTTGTTCACACATAATCTTAACATGTATTTTGGTAGGTCAAAAATTGTGATAGTATACAATTTGGTTTTACAGATCCTTTACACAAGATCAATATTTATAGTGTAATCTAAAATGGTTTTGAATCAGTTGTATTTGAATATTTCTCATGCCACCTGGTTGCATTGGGGGAGTGGTTAGGACACTGGCCAATCAATCCAGGGGTAATAGGTTCAAATCCATGCCAAGGCAACATATCTTTTTTTAAGGCCGAAAGGCCCCGGAGGGGCCCTGGTGGTGAGCTTGCGAACTTCCAGGTTGAGGCATTATATTGTTTTCATTTGACAGGAAGTCAGTACGGGTGCCGCCATTTTGTTTTAAGGGGTGCCGCCATTTTGTTTTAAGGTGTCACAACACAAATTTATGCAAATAATGATAAAATTAATATTAATCAACCTTTGATCCTGAGGTTGATCATAAGCATACCTGTACCCCCTAACATGGACCCAAGGAATTCAATGGTTCTATTGGTTTGTTGCTAAGACAGCTGGTTGCCTAGCAACAGCTATTCTAATTGTTTATCTGCCTAGCAACACCCATTTCCATGCTCCTGAGGTTGATTATAATCGTACCCCCCCCCCCTAACATGGACCCAAGGAATTCAATGGTTCTATTGGTTTATTGCTAAGACAGCTGGTTGCCTAGCAACAGCTATTCTAATTGTTTATCTGCCTAGCAACACCCATTTCCATGCTCCTGAGGTTGATTATAATCGTACCTCCCCCCCTAACATGGACCCAAGGAATTCAATGGTTCTATTATTCTGTTGCTAAGACAGCTGGTTGCCTAGCATCTGCTATTCTAATTGTTTATCTGCCTAGCAACACCCATTTCCATGCTCCTGAGGCTGATTATAATCGTACATGTACCTACCCCCCCTAACATGGACCAAAGGAATTCAATGGTTCTATTAGTGCTGCTGCACTGATGGCCACATATTACACTAAATCCCTGTAATGGCACGTTTTCCCCTGTTGTGAGACATCTGTCAGTTATATCATCCTCCTGCCCTGTTTATATGGTGTCTTGAATGGATCCCCTACAAATATACCAACCATGTAGACATTATGTTCCTTCAAATGCAAGAATTGCGGTTGTTGTTGCGTATAAAAATGCCTGAGGCATTTTTTTACGCGGCAACAACCGCAATTCTTGTTTATAGTTGGTAAGAAATAGTAATATTATTTACAAAGAAAATCCAATGCAACAATACAAAACCATTTTAAATCTTAGATTTTAGGTGTTAAGGATCTTTACAACCGAGTTGTACACTATCACATTTTTTGACCTACCAAAATACATGTTAAAATTGTGTGTGAACAAAATTGCCTTGACATGGATTTGAACCCATGATGCATGGATTGGTAGGTGAGAGTCCTAACCACTCCCCCAATCTGAACAGGTGAACTAAGGACCCACAATAGAGGCCTATACTTGAAAGGTTTATGACCCCTAAAACACCAAATTTCGGTCATGACAGGAACCAGCTTCAGCTAAGCAGCAGGCTTCTATAGTTAGCAGAGGAAAGAGCACTGGTACCAGACAAGATGGCGCTGTACAGTGATCATCTAGCTAATGCGGAATAGGGTCGGCATGATACTTGAATGCAGCACTGGCAAGTTACTCGCCAAGGCTGCGTTCATGTATCATAACCACCAAGGGCATAGCAGAGGAAGATTACCTTCGGGATATACAGGCTGTGTCTCATGAGATGGGGCCAAGTGTGTGCCTCTACATGGGTCCCCACAAATTTGACCGTGTCGCCGTGTCGATTTTTAACTAAAGGGCTGGGTCATCGTGTCGACTTTTAGGTATATAAGAAATTAGAGAAAAATCCCTGTGGGTCGATTTTAATCTCTTATCTTCCTGTGTCCGTCGATTTTTAAAAGTGTTGTAACATGCATTAACCTTTTCAGCCAATTTTTATCTTCAAATGCCCTTAATAAACCCTTTTCTATCAAGCCGGTCAAAGCTGGCACCCAGTCAAAGCTGGCACCCTGTCAAAGCTGGCACCCGGTCAATGCTGGCACCCAGTCAAAGCTGGCACCCGGTCAAAGCTGGCACCCGGTCAAAGCTGGCACCCAGTCAAAGCTGGCACCTGGTCAAAGACATTCACACTTGGCCCCATCTCATGGGACACAGCCTACAGCATGTGGTGCAGGGAACAAGGAGGATAGCAGTTGGTGACACGGTCATCGCACGGGCAATCGAGTAATTCAAACATTATGCCAATGATTGTTTTAGGAATTTATCGACTCCATATATGGTTATTAGGAAGTGATCATTTTTTAACAACAGGGGGGGGGGGTGGTGGGTTGGGGGGGGGGACAAATTTGGACCCCTTGACGGGGGGGGGGGAAATTGACCCTAGGGGAGGGGTAAAAAATGTTGACCCCTCGACTGGGGGGGGGGGTGGGGGTGGTAAAAAATTTCCCACGCTCCACGCGGAAACCCTACCCCCTTGTTGTTAAAAAATGATCACTCCCTAACATCACACTGGCACCGGTGAGTAACTAACTCGTGCAGCATTCAAACTTCCTTCCGACCCAATGGGGCTGAACACTCCTGAAGGATTGGAATGATGCACTAATTACTCGCCAGGGCTGCATTGGTAGATCTTGATGATAAATCTCAAGTTTTAGCAACATGCCATCATTAAAGGGTAACAATACATGCCCTCAGACAAGGTCTGACTGAGTATTGGCTGTATCAGTGCCATATAGATAACATCATGACATTCATAAGTCATAACTTCAGCCAAATCACAAATGAATTAAAAGTTTCTAACAATATGCAAACAGTTTCAGGTATTCTCTAGTTCCATGGTTGCTATTTCTTTCTGCAGTAGGATTTCTGCGTTTTAATTGAACACATGTGCCTTTATCTATATCAATATTTTTTTATATTGGAACTCACAAAATCATTCCCTGCTGTACAATAACCTGTTGATACTCTCTGAAGTGGGCCCTTATAAGCATTGGCGGAGAGGAAATCTATATATTTGACAAAGAGAATTATACTTATATCATAACTTCAGGTATATTGTATCTTCATATGTAGTAATTTTAATATATACCACAGTGTTCAATTGTTGTCTGTCATTCACCATACATACATATATGGCTGTGTCTCACCAAATCGATACAAGTCGAAACTCTATGACCGATGTACCTCTATGACCGGTGCATCTCTTTGACTGACACACCTCTATGACTGGGCAATTCTATGACCGCCAGAACTGAAAACGGCTTATTTAGAGCATATCTAAATAGAAATGTAATAGCTTTATTTAACCATGTGCTAGAAAGTAATGAAATTTCCTGCATTATCTGTTGTAGACCATCTAGAATTTCTTTTACACTTATCCGGGCCATCCGGTCATAGAGGCAAGCAGATCACATAGGTCCACCTTGTATCTAGGGAGTATTCATTTATTATTACAGGGGGGGTGGCGAGATTTTGCACGGAGGGGTAAAATTCTTTTACACCCCCCTCGAGAGCGCGTGGAACGTTTCACGCCCCCCTTCACCAAAGGCGGTGACAAATTTTCGGCCCCCCCCTTTGAACTATAGTAATGCGCAAACTTTTTTGCTAAAAAGGGGCTTAAGCTTTTGCGCCCCTCCCCTCAAGAGGAGGAAAGAATTTTTTACGCCCCCCCCTTGGGAGGGGTCGGAAATTTTTTACGCCCGCCCCAAACCCACCACCCCCCTGTAACTATTAAATGAACACTCCCCTATTTGGTGATACACAGCCATATTCCTGTTTTGCTTTGCTATAAAACGCCAAGTACACTTGTACACATGCTATTGTCCATACAGAGTGTTCGCACCAGGAACGGTGGGGTTATACATGTCTCAACGTGCAAATTTTAAAAAGAATCCAGTCTTTGCGAAAACTTTTTCATCCCACAGGATATTTGGTCCTTCAACTTTTCAATATTGCAGGACCGACTACATTTTTGAAGGACCGGATAGCCACATATCTGACAATTTATGTACTTTAATTATAAAATATTTTTGTCCATTGAAAAAACATTTTATTTGTAATCATCTATGTCTAAATCAGGATAAATACATAGATTTACACAGTATATTGACAAACACATTTCTGGTTTAGACACCAACTAAATTCTTTTAGTTCAGAAAAGCCCAACATGTGCCTGGACATTCGGTGCTGCTACACTTGTTAATCTGCTGGACTGGTGACATTTTAGGAGGACATTGCCACTGTCCTGCATGTTTTCGCAATGACTGTGAATATGCTATTTCAGTATGTTATTGTATACATGTTAAGATGCTATGAATAAACAATAAAGAAAGTGCATTATGTAATGATTGTTTTCATACTCCTATGAACATTTATTTATTAGTATTTCAAATGATGATAACAACCAGCTTTATACAAAGAAATCCCCCAGTAGTAATGATTAAAATGTTTTCAACAGGTAATATCTATTAATATGAAAATAACCACAAATTATCAAATGATTTATGACATTTTTATTTCAACTTTTCACAAGATACATAATATAAAACAATAGGAACCTGTGTTCCATCCTCAATATAATTTCCATCATGTCAAACATTAAGCCACTTCAGAAATAAAACTTGTTTCTAAACACCAAATCATGCAAAATGTGACAAGGGTGCATTTTACCCCTTTTAACATGTAGACTCTCCATGAACTAAGGGAGTGGTCATTTTTTAACAACAGAGGGGGGGTTGGTGGATTTCGAACCCTCTTGATGGGGGGTGAGCAAAAAAATGGCACCCCTTATTAGCGAAAAGGCCCATGCATTATTATAGATCAAAGTTGTCGGCCGCGCTGAATTGCAACCTGCCTAGTGGGGGACCGAAAAAATGTCCACCCCTCCTGTGGGGAAAACCAAGAAGATTTTGACCTGCTTGCGTGAAAATCCACTGCCCCCCCCCCTCAGTTGTTAAAAAATGACCACTCCCTAAATTCCCATTTTAGTAATCAGGAGTTTAAATTCTTGCACAGAAGACGCGAAGAGCTAGTATGCGAGTCTGATAGCCACTGCGGTTTATATAGGGTCAGCCCAAAGTAGGGGTGTTGCTTACACGTAAGGCTTTTACTCGAGATTTTAAGGTAAATAAAATCGTAAATATGGACATTGATCCATTGTATTGTTGGCACTATGAGCTTCAATTTGACACTAAGTTGCATTTCATGCATTTAAAACTATCATCAGGATTTTAGAATATACAAATACAGTTATTTACACATTATAAACACAAAAACATTGTGTATCAGAAAAGTTTAAATCTGTCCCGAATGAGCTCATAACCTATCTTTGATAGTATCTTATATTAACATAAACGTCCTATTTAAAGATACATTACCACCTAAATACACCCAAAATCAAGTTATGAAATACACCCAATATAGACTTCAATTCGTCATTTCCTTATCAACTGACAGCTCCCCTTATCATAGGAAACCCTTTTGTTATGAAATCTAGATGAAATCCAGATTGGAGGGCTCTCTGGTAAACCTATGAATTCACTATGAGAGCCTATGTGTTTTGATTGTTCAAAATGGCCCCCTTGCAGGTTTCCATTTCTGGTGGCAGTTATATGTTTTGCATGCTATATGGCCATATTTAAAGGTTAAAAGGGAAATAACAGACTCCAAATTTCTCATGTAGACTTACAGGCGCTTGATATATGGAAACATAATGAAAATAAAGAATCAGCAGAAATTAGCTGGTAATGTATCTTTAAGGACAGACTCGTTGAATAAGCACCTGTCTCAAACAATCACCTTGGCTTATAATGGCACTAAAATAAGACAATGGACAATGAGCTGGTCTCAATTAAGGCAAAAAGGTGTGCTTTAGGTTACATAGTCTGAAAATCTAGCTAGGGGAAGTCAGTTTTTTAAAATAATTCTTTTTTTAAATTTGCCTGAAAAGTGGCCAAAAATTGACTCACAAACTTCAGTGCCCACTCGCCAACAAACACATTGACTCGTAGACATGAAATTGACTCTGAAATAGCCCAAAGGGTTTATCAATATTTTTTTTAAAATTTGATAAACATTGATAATTAAATGGTATCGGCGCATACTACTTTGGTTTGTACTTATGTTAGGGAGTGGTGGCTTTTTAACAACGGAGGGGGGGGGGAGCTTGGTGGATTTTGGGGGGGGGGTGACCAAAAAAATTAGGACCCCTCTTGAGGGCTCAGTCTCATGAGTTTGTAACAGTTGAAACGTCTTTGACCGGGTGTCGTCTTTGACCGGTGTCATCTTTGACTGGGTGTTGTCTTTGACCGGGTAGCTAGGAAAGGCAAATTTCTTTTTTTTGTGTTTTTCCATATCTCTACTTGTCTCTACTATATGAAAGAGTTTATGCGGATGCTTATTACATGATACTTTGCACAGTGCAGCTCTTCAAACTCCATGTTATATATTAAGTGACCTCTTTGACCGGGCAGAGGAAGAACTTGATAATGCTGTGATGCATGTAAATAGGGCCTACATTTAAACATAACCAACTTTGAAATAAATTTCCTTTTATATGGTCGGAAAATATGCTTTGACTTTTTCCAACCTTTTCTCACTGTATATGCCTAATTTATGCTATAATGACGTTTCCCGGTCAAAGATGACACCCGGTCAAAGACTACACCGGTCAAAGACGACACCCGGTCAAAGATGTTTCAACTGTTACAAACTCATGAGACTGAGCCTGAGGGAGGGACCAAAGCTTGAAGGGGTCAGCCGCGCTCAATTTCAACATGGCTGCCCCCGGGGGGGGGACCCAAAAAGTTTTGACCCATTCGCCAATACTTTACATATTTCTTATAGACTGAATACATTGTGTCTTACACTGGGACATCCATTTATAAAGTTCATAGGCGTGTAGCATTGAGTTGGTAGTTGCCGGGAAGATGTATGCTATTACCGAGACCTGCGAGACTGGGCGGGTTTGTCTTGTCGACCATGGTGAAGCTGAACTTCTGCAGCATGGAGGTCAGCATGATGTACAGCTCCTTCTTAGCCAGCTGCTCCCCCAGGCACACACGCTTACCTGGTGAAAATAACATAAGTTTCTATGAGAAATGCCTTTGTAAAACCCTATCTGCTTTCCGTGAATCAAACTCAGCTTTAATCTAATACCAAACATGCCTATATAGGGTGCAGATTATACTACAGTTTTGTTACGTCCCCCAGACAGTCCTGTTTACCTGGAAAAATTTAATCTGTTTATATTGTGAATCCCCTCGATAACCCCCTAGTCATACGCGAATCAAACCAAGCTTTGATTTGATACCAAACATGCCTATATGTACTATAGGCTGCAGGTTATACAAGTTATTTTAGGAGTTTATTATTTCCTGGTTGGTTTCTGTTTTTTAACCCTTTGTGGGCGAGCATCAACTATAGTTGATGCCATGGCAGGGCAAGCATCGACTATAGTTGATGCCATGGCAGGGCGAGCATCGACTATAGTCATCATAACTCTATGGGATTCAACAGAGCCTCGTCCTTAGAGAAAATTCCTGCAAAATTGCTCGCCCCCATGGCTAGCTATAACAATTTTTGGCCGTCCTTGAAGGGTTAAACAATATTTTGTGATGATTAGGTAAATTATAATACTTTGTAACTTTTCCCCCTAAAAATACCTTTCCAAGCCAAAACAAAATCAGAGGGTTGATCTGCTCACCTGAATTTAAAATTGATTAAAATAATTTTCTAAGCCTCAGTAAGTAGTGATGACGTTTATAACTATAAAAAAATCAGATAATACCTGTAGAAAAAGGTATAAAGGCTCGGTTCTTGATGATCTTGTTATCCTCATCGAGCCACCTGTCAGGGTTGAAGGTGTCGGGGTCCTTCCAGTACTTAGGGTCCCTCAGGGCAGTGTCCAGGTTCATGACCATGATGCTGCCTTTGGGGATGTCATACCCCACCAACTGGGTGTCCACTGCTGCACAGTGCCATATGGACATAGGCACTGAAAATTAAAAGTAGAAAAATTGCAGTAGACTATTGCCTATATCAAATATGAACTGTCCTAATTGGTCTCTTGGAATCTACCCCTTTGCAGCAGACAGTCTTTAAGTCTATATTTGTCAATTGTCAATGTTTTAAATTTTATCCTCTCTTATAAAATCACTCTGAAAATTAATGTTCAATCATTTTGGGATTCTCTGGATCCAGTCTTGCTTATGGCCAGATCTGGTCTTGATCAAGTTCATATTTTATAGCTATTAGGTGAAATGCCACTAATTGATAACTGATTGATATTATTGCAGCCATTAAATTCCAGTAGTTCCATTCATAGTGTGAATCATCAATGTTAAACTGGTTTATACATAGTTACTTTAGTTATGATATATATTTGCTGAATAGTTTTGAATCCTTAAATAATTAATCATTACCTTTTGATTGACTATGCTTAATGATATGGAAGTGTGTGTAAAATCTTTGAGTGATTCATTATCAGCTGATTAGGCCACTCAAAAAAAATTATTTCTCATCATGGCGCCCATCATAAAAATCATGATTTAGTAAGACTTTAAATCTTTTATTTTCATTCTTTACATTTTTGATGAAAAATTAAATTGAAAGAATTTTGGCAAATTTGGTATGCTGTCAGTAATGCAGTCAGCAACTTTTGCCAATCGATAAACTCTGAATTACTAAAATGTGAAAATTACTCGCGACAAGTCCAAATTTCCCTATGTATTTATGCGCCCAGTAAAATAAAGAAAATTAAATAAAAACAGCCCCCATCATATTTTTCACTGCTCAGTGATCAGAAACAACTTTTTTTTAAAAGTTGCTTTATGACTTCCTTAACTACAACCACATGTTACACTGTTACCTGTGTTGCCGACTCTCTGCACTTCGTTGATGACGGCGTTGATGTAGGGTGTGTTCTTACTGTCTGCAAACACCGGGGGACGATCCATGCCAATCGCCTGAAAAGGAAAAATGTTCATCTGTATCATCTGTGGTATCAGCACTCATGTTTATCGGTTATCATACTGTTGTTATAGTTTATTTCATTGTGTAAATCTTTTTGTGAAATTCCCTGAACTTACAAATCCTCGAAATTGTTGTATTCTACAGTATGGAATAAATATCAGTGAAATTGCAGACTTTCACCTTTCTGGAAAAATGTATACCCGTCAATATAGATAAGATAATGTTCACAGTATATTTGCTTTGAGTTTCACTTGGTATGGGTTTCATAATTCAAATGTAAAAAGTATAGTCAATAAAACCAGCTAGATTCATAACAGATACTGTCAGCAGTGGTGGTGAGCATAACATGAAAATAACTGCTGGAAGAACAGAAACGCTGGCCAAGGGATTGAAATTTACCCCCCCCTCCAAAAAAAATAACTGTCATATTATGTCCTCACCTCCTTAATCTCCTGCCGGCACCTATCCTGTATCTGAGTATCATGTATCAGGTGTAGCAGTGCCCATGACAGCGTTGTACTCGTGGTCTCCGTACCAGCAAAGAACAGCTCCAAAACCAACATCACTAAGTCCTCCTCTGTAAAATACAAGAAACACAACATTCACGAATAAGAAGTTAATAATAACTTCTTTTTTTTTAATAGGTTTATTGACCATGTAGAGGTGATAACACGTTCTGCCACAATGGTCAGTAAGAAATTATTTACAATTATTTTACAATATTAGAGCGTCTTGAACAGGGCGTCTATAATCTAGTTTGAAAGTTCCTTGTACAATCTATCACATTTGTCCATCAACATCTTGTGTCATTTAACTGCAGATACCCAACTGTCCAGACTTTATTGTAGGGGATTGGTCAATAGGGGAATCGATAGATTTTTGAGTGAGTGCCCCCACCTGCAGGTAAACATGTGTCACTGTAGCTCTACTTTAACTGCCATTGTTATTAAGATGTTGGTTTCAAATTTTACTTTTCCTTGAAAAAGAATACTAAAGAAAATTTCTGTCCAGTTTTACTCGATGAAGATAAACTAAATTACCTTCAAGTACTGAACCTTCCTTTTTATTCTCAGCAACAAATAGATCGACAAGGTCTCTGATGTTGTCGGGATCGAAACCCTCCTGGTGCTCCTTCATCCAACGGCCACATGTCGCCAGGATTTCATGAAGGCAAGCGAAAGTATTCTGGAAATACGGTGTAAATATTACAGAGAGGGTGAGACCAAAGCATTTCATCCATTCTCAACGTACGTAATTATGTTGAACTTGTCCTCATGTGATGTGGGACCGGTACAATCGAAATATATGCAAATAAATGGAGTTTTGTCTATTTATAACTTGGTTTATGATCTTAACATTGTCTAAACATTTTTTTACAGTTTGTCCATTGTACATTTAAATACTTTTTCATCATAACGCCATAGGATATCGAGTATGGCACTAACATACTAGAAGGGGGCATGGCATACGGAGCTCCCAAAGGCTTAACATAGATAGTGCAGTATCTGCCATGTAATAAAATGGTGGATCAAAATAATCTGGTGGGCAGACTAAGAAGAGGAATTCAGTTTGGCTTTTACTGGGTACTATATTTTCATTTGACCTCAGTCATGTGTGCATCTCTCTAAAATAATTATTTTACATGGACTTCTGTCTGAGCCGTAGTGATTTCCATGATTCTGATCAGATAAGTGATCCATAAATGTTACCTTTTCATAACTTGTTGTCATGGCCCAGCTCAGCAGTGGCATGAAGTTCCTCGGGGTGACGAGCGCCGTTCCCCGTGACAAAGTGTTGATACAGTTCATCAGGCGTGTAAACTCGGGGTCGTCATAATTGAACCTGCCAGAAGAGGGGTAGAGATTTTTTATCATTAGGGAGTGATCATTTTTTAACAACAGGGGGGGGTGGTGGGTTTCCGCGCGGAGCTTGACAAATTTTTTACACCCCCCTGGTCGAGGGGTCAAAATCTTTTACCCCCCCCCCCCGTACGGCCGAAAATCGGCTCGCGCGTGGGCCCTTTGAAGCATACTAACGCGCGGGCTTTTTGGCTCAAAACAGGTTAACTTATTTTGACCCCTCCCCAAGAGGGGTCCAAATTTTTTTGCCCTCCCCCGGTCAAGGGGTCCAAATTTGTTTGCTCCCCCCCAAATCCACCACCCCCCCTGTTGTTAAAAAATGATCACTCCCTTAATATCTTTTAATCTTTATTAAGATTTTCATTGCCTTTCTATTACGATGCTATTTTTCCTGTGCTTTACCTCCACCTGATATTGTTTTACTGTAGCTTTATCCCCATAAATGGTGCATTCTTTGGGGTGTAGCTGGAACACTTGGGTCAACATCATTTTTAGACAGTGAAAAAGTGAGACTCAGTGACACCTAATATGACAAATCATAGAAATTGGCTTTTAAGGTATAACAATTTGAATATCATTGTAAAAAATACATGTTTTTGAATTTGATCATAATTATTTTAATCAGATTATTTAGCTTTAACCTCAAAATAATAATAATAATGATGATGATGATGATAATGATGATAAACATGATACAGTATGCAGTGCGTCTATAGTCGGTTACGCATGATGAAGGAACACATGACGTTGGTGCTGGTATAGAACAGGATGGCAGTTGTGTATAATAAACCTGATACCTGAATAGGGAGAATGGTAATTGAGTAGATAAAGGGCAGTATGGTACTAATGTATATACCTGTTACCAATGATGATAGAACAGATGACGTTGGTGGTGGTAAAGGGTAGGATGGTGGTGGGGTCTAGCGGCTTCCCTTCCCTCTTTGTGAGTTCCTCCATCAGGTACCCAGCCTCCTCTACCATGCGCTCCTCCAGCGACGTCTTACCTAGAGACACGACACAGGAAAAATGAAGTCTTAAGCAAGGTATCATCATCCCTTTGAGAGTACCGTAAAACCTCGCGTATAAGCCTAACTCACGTATAAGCCGCACCCCGACTTTGGCCCGATCCTATAAGCCGCACCAGCGATCTGAATATGGTGGCTTTAGTACTGTACTATAGGAGCAAAAACTCGTGTATAAGCCGCACCTGGATTCTGTGCCAATCCTATAAGCCGCACCGCCGATCTGATTTGCGTACTAGCCGCGGCTTATACGCAAGGTTTTATGGTAGCATACTGCCTCATGCATTATGACCTTTTGTTGCCATCATGCATGGATGTAGGCCTGATGGGTAAACTGGCATTACTGCATTCATGCATCATTATGAGTGCAGGGGGTTGATGCACTCCCAAATTAAAGTGTCAAAGGATGCATCAAAATAGTGTTGCTAAATACCTTTAAGAATGCTAATAAAGACAGATATTTGATTTAGTTACCGTCATAGTCTGAACAATTTACCTAAAATGCATACATTTTTGCGTTATTCAACATAGATTATAGATCCACATTGTATGTTTTTCTGTGTCAACCCTACCCATTATGGATATTATGCTGTAGGGTGTTTGCTTTATTATGTGATACTTACCCAGACCAAAGTCTCGCATACTGACTAGGGTGAACCGACGCCGCTGTCGCCAATCCTCATGGAAGAATATTCCTGTAATGAAAGATTAAGTGATTATCTATAAGCCAATTCACTGAAGGTATATATATGCATGGAGTCAGGATGTTTGGCAAAATATTTTTATAAAGAACTTAAGAAAAAAATCAGAAATTAAATCACATGTTTTTAAACCAGGTATCTCATAGCTTTGCAAATAAATTGTAAGATCTCAATGTCAAATATATGAATTCAAATCAGTATTTATTATATGCTATAAATCTGTGATCCGTCCTGTAATATCATACTGGTACATATAGAAAATATTAGGATTATATGTGGATACCATGCTTGTCAAAGGAATGCATATAATTGTGATTTCATAAAATACCAAACAAACTGGAATTGTTTCTAAAAAAATTACACCCTTTATATGCAATAGAGTTCTCTAAACTTATATAGATCCTCTTTTTGATTGTATCTATGGGAAATGTACCGATTCTTCCTAATACTTTCTCCGTAATAAACAAGTGCGTCTAGAGCTCATTGAACCCCAAAAAATGAAGAGATGAGTATTTAATACCTCCTTTGTTTCGGCGTAAGTCCATGACAGTGTTCAGCCATCTTGGTCTCTCGCTGAAACACTCCGACTTCTCGATCATGGCCTCCTTCATCACATCGTAGCCGTTCAGTACGTAAAGGTCATGCACCCCCACCTTCACCCGCATCACCTGAACACGGAAACATTTCACAATCAAAACCGTAGCCATCTGTACATAGGATCAAAAGATACATTTTACACACAAAAAAAACAAGTGATTCATTCATAAATAAAAACAGCTTGGGATTTGTTCAAATATTTTCTAGTCAGCCTAGACACCTATAATAATTAGGGCACAGATTTTTGAAGCAGAGAAAAACAGTGACAAGATGTGTAGAATGCCATAGTGAGGTATTGTAGTTGGTCTCTTACTACGTATGTAACACTTGAGTACAAAAACCAGACAAGGTAAATTAGACTGTAATATACGGCGACTTTATTATAGGAAACTCTTGGTGTATTATAGTACCAGGTATAACCATCAGCTAAACAAGAACAGTAACAGATATATAATACAGTAGGCAACCCTATAGCATAGAGTTAAGCCCGTGAGCACAGGGTGGTCATGTCACGACAGTCCCAAACCTGACTGACTTCCAATGGGGAAGTAGCCGTCTTATATACAGCGCTGCGTAGCCACGTGACCGTACTAGCAGCGCCACCTGTTAGGTTTAGTTATGTAAAATGATTAAGTAACAACTACCGACGGTAACCGAAGGTGGTACCGGTACACTACCGTATAGATAACCGAACTAGAGGAGTCGGTGTATGTAACGAACCGACGACACTAGTTATATGAATAAAACAGTTATTAAACACAATAGAACCGTGTTACATCTTATAACATACAATAGATATACAACGATAACGTTAGACTTATAGTCAACCCGTTACACTACCCCCCTTAAGAATGTAGGAAGGGCTGGGATTATAATAATAATACCTCTTGGATACATTATACACCACGTATATCTATTTATCAACAAGTAACATTTCTACTCATAGTAAAAACAGGCATACATACATGAACATACAAGTTAACATGTACATAACAGTTTATATCAACAGTATTGTCTTTGGTATCAAACCACAGTCCAGTAGGCACATGATATAAAAACTGTCCAACTGATAGTCCTAGACTAGTATCAGTTAAATAGAAAAGGCACCAATAACCACGTTGGAAACCCAACACATCACCTACTACGTTCAGCAATGGTGTGAATCCGTGTGGAGTTAGTGTCCTTATATATAAATAATAGAACTATAATAGTTCTCACTTCCTTTGGCGAAGAAAAGTTTATAGATGGAACTATAGTAGTTCCCACTTCCTTTGGCGTAGAAAAGTTTATATATAAAAATCCATAATAGCGTATCCTAATTAAGGTGGGATAGGTCGTCATCCTTATTAGGGTTGGTACTCCAGTACCTAGCAGTTTATGGTGGTAGAGATGGATAGAGTCCAGCACCGGTATAGTGCTTCCATCTCTTGTGAAATATAAATATAAAAAGGTAGGTCCGTGCCTCCCTATAAATAATTATCACAGGAGGATGATCCATATAATAGTTTATAGGTCACAATAGTAGAATGTGACCACAGGATCAGGAGCCCTGGACAGTAGTAGAGAACCGACGGTTGTGGCTTAGTAGTAAACCACGGTTGAAGACATCAGGCTGCTTACAGTGTGGTGGCAGTAGAGACTAGGTTAAGTCACGACAGCACCGTCGGTCTGCTTCGGTTGTCCAGGGGCGTGTAGCTGCGTCGAGGGTTTAGTTTTACCTCAGAGGGGCGGAACAGTGCACCCCAGAGGGCCTGACAGGGGACCATCCTTAGGTGTCCATAGGGACACCACCGGATGGCTTTCCTTCCCCATCAGGACTTCCTCCAGGAGGGGCCTCCGTGGCGCAAACCACAGTAGCCTCCACCTGGAGAGGAAGGGCTCCACCTGTAGCATCCGAGTGGGTACTCGGCGCCACAGTAGGCTCCCCGCCGCTGACCACCCGGGTAGAGTGTGCCATGAACGAGAATGGCATCTCATACCTGGGTGGGTGTACTGACAGTACTGGGGTCACAGGAGGAGCAGGCCTTGCGGCAAGCCCCAACCTAGACTGGAGATCTGGAAAACCAGTTCTCTCCCACTCTGTCAGCTTTAGCCCGAATTGTCGGAAGAACTTGGCGTCACAAGCTGTCAACCTTGATTCTAGCTGCTCGATCGTAGCCCTCCAGAGGGCATGATCTTGTTCCAGATTCGCCTCACGCTCGGCAAGGATTCTGGTTCGTTCAGCGACCCAAGCTTTTCCCTCCCGGATAGCCTGTTCTCTGAGCAGCTTGTACTGCTCAAAGTAGGACTTCTCCAAGAAAGAAACCTGAAACTGGAGTAGCTTACTTGCGTTTTCAGCCATTTTCGCTCTGTAGCACTCAAATCCGGGGACTAGAGTGTCAGAGAAACCAGCGTCATAGGTTGGTCTGTCTCCGGGCAACACAGGTAACCCTGCTAGCCCATCGTCAACAGCCCTATGCTCAGGGTCTGGAGTCACCTCGTCATCCCTTACGGGGTCAGAGGTTGCTCCGTGCTGAGGTGGAGCAGTCGGCTGGGCTGACGCCCCATCCGGCTGTTGTACCTCTACCTGGTCAGCGTCACTGACAGGTGAGACACCCTCCTGTGTAGCCAAAGCTTTCTTTTGCTTCTGGCTCCACTTGTACTGCTTGACATAGTCAGCAGCAACCTGACCCGCCTGCTCATCACCCAATGAGTTCTGAACAATAGCCAGTGCATCACCCAGTTTCTGTCTCTCCTGCCGGGGCAGTTGGTCAGCAACAGGGGGCAATGCAACCGAAGACACCGTGATGGTACCGACGGTTTGGCTACTGTCGACCTCGGATGTTACCGTGGCTGTGGCGGCCCGTTTCTTCGCAGGTTCACTGCGGGAACGGTCACGCCCACCTTTGGTATCATCTTTGGATGACTGGCGGCCCCTTTTTAGATCTTTCTTCTTAGGAGGGGTATCCTTTCTTACAGTGGGCATCGGAATTTCTGTATCTGGCCCGAGATCGGTTTGTTCGCACTTGGCGCCCTTACACAATCTCTCCCAGTCAGCTTCCGTGAGGTAGTTCCACTGTTTAAGTCTGTTGGTACGCCACTTATAGTGTAGATTACCTACACGTTTGTGGCACCCCCAGACCTTCAGTGCTGCCTCAACTCCACGACTAATAGTGCGCTTGTGAACGCCCTTATTGTCGCAAAGATGCCTCACCAAATCTGCCCTCCGTTGGCAACGGAATAGCTCGCCGTCACTGTACTCAGGGCAGGAGGTCGATGAACTCCCACTCACACAGTACAAGTAGGGACGCACATTCATGTGCTTTTCTACTAAATGACGGGCAAACTTGAGCAGGTTTGGCCACCGTTTTGCTGCTGTAGCAGTCCCTTTCAGGCGCTGACAGCGAACATACGGGCAGGGATCCCCTGGCACGTAGTTCCTCCAAGCATATCTCAGCTTGGAGCGGCATGACTTGTTGACATTCGGTTTCTTCCCTTCCAACACTGCTCTGATGTACACTAGGTACCAGTCAATGGGGTGGGAGTCACCGGTCAGCCAGTCTTCGTCATCCGAACCTTCTGTCGTATGAGGAGGCGGAAGAGCCATTTTGCCATTTTCCTGAACTAAGTCAGCAAGGCTCAGGTTCTTCCGGTCATCGTCATCGAGACTCAGGGTCAGACGAACGTGCGCTGCCTTGGCGCGGAGGCGGCGATTGGCCCTGCTCTCTGCGACAGACCATCCTTCGGCTTCCGCCTTGGACACTCTATCAGCAATAGCTTTGAGCCTATCTGCCTCAGTAGGTGCGACCTCTTCGGTAGCAGGAGTTTCAGGGGAAGATACAATCCTCCTCTTTGGTCTCCGCTTCCGTTTGGTCTTGACACGAACCGTGGACCCGTCTGATGAATCACCATCAGGGACCGCCGGTTCAGTTGTCACTACACCGTCGGGCTTCGGAGAAGATCCCCCAGCAGGGTTCTCCTCCTGGTTGGTATTACTACCACCCTGACCAGGTTCTATTTTCGGAACAACATCACCCGACCCCTCAGGGTTAGGTTCTGCTGGTACCGAAGCCGAGCCTGTACCGACGGTTGGAGCACTGGTGGTGTCCATTTCCGTGTCAGACTCGAGAACCCGGTCTTCCCCGTCGGAGACTTCAGCCTTCTCCGGGGCCGTGCATTTGCCATCTACACGGGCCATCATACCGCTAGCTCAGGCGTAGGTGAACCTCACGGTTCACTCACCCGAGCCTTTAGTACGACAGCAAGTAAACAATAGTGTAGGTACTGCCGGGCAGACCTAGGCACCACTGATCAACACGTTACCCTACGGGCAAACGTGCTGATCTGAAGAAGCCTGGCTGCGTGTGGGGCTTATATACCCCACCCGTCTCCCGTGACCCCGCCCCTTGACCGGTTTCTCAGCCAATCAGGGGTCGCGTCTCCAAGACGCGCCGGGGTGACCCAATTTCTCACGGCTCATTTGGCGGGAGAAATCGATCAGGTGACGCGGGCAGCGCCCTTCCCACGCCTGGCATATCCGACGGTGGGAACACTCACTTGTTGTTTACATTTTCGTGGCCGAGCCACAGGATAACCCGGGAATGATGTACCGGCATTAGAGGACATACACAGCAGCATGTTACTAAGCAATATGTGGTCAAAACTAATCCCATACTTAGAATTAATCGGCAAAGCCAGCCACCCGCCCTGAACACGTGCTTTTCTACCTCCAACGGATAACCACACCGGATAACCCTTCTCTTCTCGTTGTGTTTTGGTGATCGAGTACCGGGCCAATGACCACCGGCCCAGTACGGAACTGTCCATGGAAATTTAATGAAGCCAGCAGCTAAATGTCGTCAACAAGGTAAGAAAAAAATGTTTACACAATTTTATCTCGCTCTCTGACACGTGTACTCCTCCGTAGACCTTGTACCGGTATGTCCAGCAATGATGAAACCGGAGGTGTCACTTTGCTTTGTTTACCGGTGTCCACGGTTAGTCCTTTACGCACAGCTGACCCTTTTTTACGAGGCCTACCGCGCTTGGGCTTGGTAACACACGACTGCGGTTCAATCGGTAATTTCCTAGGACGACCCCTTCTCCGTGCTACCGTCGGTACCGACGGTATGACCGTTGGTCCCGCCTTCGGTATCTTCGGTAGCTTAGGGTCGGTTGGTGCTGGTACTCGACCAGCACCGAGGGAATCTTCACCGTCATCTATATATGGAACTCCATACCAAGGTCGGAGTCTAGCCACATGTGATTTAGTGAGAGTCCCTTTTTGCAAACGTATTACTACAGTAGTTTCACTCACCACCATAGTAACCGTATGCGGCCCATCCCAGGAGTACAGGGTCTTGACTTTGGAATTAGGTGTGCTAAATCTCGCGACCTTATCCCCCACCTTGAATTGGCGGAGTTTAAGGCCCATGTCATAGCCCACCTTCTGCAAACTAGCAGATCTTTCCAAGTTGTCCCTCACTACTCCATAGGACTCGCGTAATGATTGTCGAAGTGATTCAACAAACATCACCGTGCAGGGTTGCTCGAGCTGGTGTCCCTGCACGCCATAGACCATGTCACTTGGCATGACTATGTCTTCACCCATTACGAGCATATTAGGCGTGCAGCCCGTCGACGCATGTTCGGTAGCATTGTAAGCATGGGAGATATAGCGAGCGTGCACATCCCAATCATCCCGGTGCTCATTAACCATTGTCGTGAGACATTGGATCAACGTCCGATTGAAACGTTCCACCATACCGTCTGACTGAGGTCGATAGGGGTTCGTATGCGTCTTGCAGATGTGTATTTTACTACACAGTTCTGCCCACAGTCGAGATTCAAACTCGCGACCCTGGTCGGAGTGAAGCATTAAAGGACCTCCCCACGTGAGGATCCAATTCTCGAAAAGTGCTTCTGCGCAGGTAACAGCTGTATGATTTTTCAACGGATATACTTGGACATACTTGGTATAGTAGTCCTGTACCACCATCATACAGGTATTCCCACGGGGGGTCGTGTTGAAACCACTAATGATATCAACAGCGATCCGGGCAAATCGAACACCGAATAGCTCTTGACTTAGAGGTAGTTTACCGATACCAGGTCCAGGCTTTGATAAACAGCATTGGGGACATTGTTTCACCCAACGCCGTATGTCCAAAGTCATACCAGGCCAGTAATATCTACTCTTAATCTTTGCCTCAGTTCGTTGTCTGCCAAAGTGTGCTGAAGTTCGGTGGCCATGACAGTAATTGAGCAACTGTAGTCTGAGTGACAAAGGCACTACAGATTGAGCTGTTCTCTTCCTGCCAGGTTGCACCCTCCAGCGGCACAATACACTGTTCCGTATAAAAAGATTATCCCACTGCGCTAACAGTTGTCTAACTTCTTTACATTCCAGCGAAAGTGCGGGGCGAACAGGCTTGGACAGGCCCAACAACTTCAAGGAGTACACCCTCGAAATAGCCGGATCTGCAAGCTGCTCATCCTTCAAGTGATTTAACGTCCAGTTAGGAACTTTCGCACCCACAGACGCAATCACTGCATTGTGAGACCCACAGTCTCGGCAGTCTACACGGTGACAGTTCCGGATAGGATAGCGGGACAAGCTGTCCGCATTCACATGATCTACTCCACTCCTGTGTATGATATGCTCATTCGTCATGCCAAACTCAGAGAGGTGGTTCAACCATCTACCCATCATCCCCTCAGCGTCCTTGAAGTTAAGGAGCCACTGCAGAGATGAATGATCTGTCCGTACGAGATAATTCCCACCATATAGGAAATGTCTGTACTTCTTTGTGTAAACCACCACTGCCAAGAGTTCACGCTTGGTTGTGCAGTAGTTACGTTGTTTTTTGCTTAGACTGTTGGACGAAAATGCCAGCGGCACTTCTCGCCCATCCTGGATCTGCGACAAGGCAGCACCAATACTTGTATTAGAAGCATCAGTGTCCAAGATGAACTTACCAACAGGTGCAGGGTAGTGCAAAACAGGTGTTTCTAAGAAGAGTCTCTTTAACTCACTGAAAGACTGTTCTGCGGCTGGAGACCAGACTATTTTAGCCTTAGCCTTCTTCTCTCCAATCATCAGCTCTTGTAAGGGAGCTGCGACTCTCGAGAATCCAGGTATAAAATCTCTGTAGTATGAACAAAACCCGATGAAAGAGCGTATCTCCTTCGTGTCCATCGGACGAGGCCAGTTCTGTACCACTTCGATCTTATGAGGATCAGCCATGATGCCATGTTCAGAAACAATTCTACCTAGGTATTCAACTGATTTCCTAAAAAGCTTGCACTTTGAAGGTTTCAATTTCAGACCATATGATAAGATGCGTTTCAGCACAGCTTGGAGGTTCTGTAGAGTTTCCTCCACAGAACCACCGAAGACGATGATGTCGTCCAAGTATACTAGGCACTTTTTCCAAAGTAAACCCCGTAACATGGTTTCCATCATTGCCTCAAAGGTTGCCGGGGCATTGCATAGCCCAAATGGCATGACGTTGAACTCAAATAGTCCCATATGGGTAGAAAAAGCGTTTTTTTCTCGGTCCCGGGGGTCCATGCCGATCTGCCAATAACCAGATTGTAAATCCAGTGTACAGAACCATTTCGCCCCACCCAGAGATTCCACACATTCATCTATCCGAGGTAGAGGATATGCATTCTTCCTAGTGAGTCCGTTCAACTTCCTATAGTCGATGCAAAATCGACAGGAACCATCCTTCTTGGTGACCATCACCACAGGACTTGACCATGGACTCTCGCTAGGTTGAATCACATCTTCATCCAACATCTTTTCTACCTCAGCCTCCATAGCACTTTTTTTTAGCCATGGGTAACCGACGGTAGGGGATTCTACTGGGAAGCGCGTCCCCAGTGTCAACCCGGTGTTGTACCGTATTGGTACGCCCTAGAGGATCTCCTGGTTGCGCAAAGGCGTCAGATAACTCCGACAGCTCATGTGCCACCATTTCGCTCTCTAGGGTTGTGAGGTGTGACTCACACAACAGGGACCTTAAATGTTTTGGTAGGTTGGATTTAGCTAGAGCCTCTTCGTGGGAAGAGTCTCCCGCCACCACACCTACTTCCACAAAGTCCGTAGTTAGTGAGTCTACCCCATATGCTCGCGTAGTGTTACCAATAGGCGTCCCCTTTCGTAGAGTGATTTCTCTACTACTCGAGTTACAAATCGGTATCACCCCCCAACGAGCGTTGGCCAGGTAAGTATGATAGCCAGCAAGACCTAACTCAGAGAGCTTTTGATCTTCCGGTTCAAACATTCCCGGCCATTTGGCCTGCACTCCCACGCAGCTGACTAGGACATCTGATACATGTCCTGCTGCCAACTTTGTGTCTTGTGCCACTGACGCCACAGAAGAACCATTCCTTAAAACGCACTGTACGGATTGTTTATAAGGATGTTTAATCTGAAGTCGGCCTGTTGCGGTGTTCATTGTTACCCCGTAAAGAGCAGCAAAGTCCATCCCCAGTATGCCATCATCAGTGATGTCGGTGATGGTTGGACATATCCAGTATGTCTTGCCATCGACCAACATAGGTTTTACAGTTCTGCCATAAGTCTGCATACTATCTCCCGTAGCAGCCCGAGCCTTTACTCCCAGTAGCGGAGCTTCGGGCTGGTTGCAAAGACGGGCCATGAATTTCCGATCGACCAAGGTGTGTGATGCACCCGTGTCGACCAAAAATTCACCACGCGTCCCGGAAATAACCAGACTCAGGTACCAACGCTGTCCCCGCAAAGGGACACCCTCAGAGGTCAGCATCGGGCTTCCCCCTCCATCCATAGCAACCCCTTTTGTCAGGAGATAATCCCAACATGGGTCGCTCGGGTAGTCTTGAATCACACTGCTCTGGGCAATTGATTCCAACCAAGACTCCTCTAAGCCAGCGACTACAGAATCCTCCGGATTCCGTTCGTCCTTGCCAGCCCCGCCTTGCCAGACGCTTACAGGTTGTACAGACCCTTCTGCCTCTGCGCGGCCTTGGTTCATGGAAGAGTTAACACCGTCTACTAATCCCTTACAGGCATGGCTAACTGTGGGGGCGCCATCCTTGCCAAGAGGATGGGCCCCATTCAGTTTTCCGTCTCCTTTTCGGTTTTAGCAGCGACGGGTGCAGGGGCTTTGCATTCGCTAGCCCAATGACCCATCTTCTGACAGCGTCTACATGGCTGAGGTTTCGTGTCCTTTTTCTTCTTTTTCCTTCTCTTTCCAGATCCAGAATCAGAAGTGGACGCAGAGCTCTTTTCCAAGTGCTTCCGCAACAAACCCTCAATCATCTTTTCCATGTCCCTGTCAGGCATTACTGCCGCCACCTCCTCAGAGGCGGGCTGTTTTTTCTTTGATGGTTTCGTGGCTGCCTCTACCACCTGAGCTCCTTTCGGGGCTACAGATGGAGTTGCCGACACTCCTCCACTAGGAAAAACAGCCTGTTTGGTGTCATACACATCTGCATGGTCAAAAAGGTCAGCCAGAGACAAGTCCGGCTGCCATTTCTCCCGCAGATATGCCTGGAGATTGGTGTCCCTGACTCCATTGACAAACCTGGAGGTTAACTCCTGGATGACAGTGGGGGTGTCAGGTCTACATCCCTGATAACACTCGGATATCAGTTCCTGTAGAGCAAATCCGTAGGATCTCAGATGCTCGTCCTTGCGTTGGACACGTTTGAGCAATTGAGTCCTTGGGTCATGCTCACCAATCTTCCCAATCGCCCATTCAGCTGTTTCTTCAAGTGAGCTCAATGTCTTGATCTTCACTCTCTCGAATGCCAAAAGGGCTGGTTCACCTGGCCCGTTGCAGAGTGCCTGCTTCAGAGCAACCAGCGCTTGCTGATTGTTCCAGCGATTGCTCTCCACAATAGCCTTGAACCGAACCTTGTACTTTCTCCAGGGTGGCGACCCTGTGAAAGGCGGAATCTCGATGGCCTTTTGACGGGCTGCATCTGGATGTTTGGTCTCCCCAAAGTTGAAAGGAGCATACCGTTCATCCAGTTCATCGATGTCCCGCGGGACGATATCTGTCCCCAGCTTCTCAATCGCCGGGTTCCTGTCGTACTTAGCCCGCTGGACAGGAGTTAAGCCCTGTCTAGCTCTGGGCTTCGGTACTGGAACCGAGACCATGGTCTGCTGCTGGTTCAACATCGTTGAACCAGTAGATGGGTGGGTGTACCCTGGAGGTGTTGCCGTGCCTCCAAAGGCGCCACCACAGACCGGAGTCTGTAGATAGCTAGCCCCCATCTGAGGTGTCATACCCGTTACCGTGGTGTGTACTAGCGGCGGGACACTTGAAGGTGTCACTGTCGTGTACACATTGGGTACGGGTATGACTGGAGGTACCACCGTGGTAGGTGGTGGTACCTGTTCTGACTTCGTCTTCAGGTCCTGATTGACTTGCCTTAAGCTTGCGAGGTCTTGCCTGGCTAAGTGGAGCTGCGCGCTCAAATCCTTTCCCAAGGTATTTAAGCTTGCAACCTCACATTCGCCAGACACCCTCTGGTGCAAAAGTTTGTCAACCTCCACCTTATGTGAAGCCATCTCGCTTTGGAGTTCCAGCAGGAACCTTTTCTTCTCATCAACCTCCTTTAGGAATATCTTCCTAGTTTGGTTGATGGAAGCAAGTTCCTTCCGGGCTTCCGCGAGCTGGTGCAACTCAGCTTTCCTGGTGTTGATACGCATGTCAGCCAGTAGGTCCCCATCCAGTGGTAAACTGGAAGGCTCTTCTACTGCTGGCAGGTTCACTTTACCAGGAGCTTTTGATGCCACCTCAGTCTTCTTTGATAGTTCCCCACTCCCCACACCTGCGGGTGTAGGGGTGGCACCATCAGTGAAGACCGACGTGTCTGGATCCAATGAAGGATCCGCTACCGTAGGTGTGGAACCGACGGGAGCAGGGCCGAGAGTTTTAGCCTCTCTACCCGGTATTTTCTGACCCTCGGGACAGAAAAGATTCGTGGAAAGGGAGTCCAACGATCTCCTGGGGCTGATGTCAAAGGGTCCTGGGACAGGGGATTGCTCTCCGTCCTCACCTCTGGTAAAAGCCTCCACAATAGGATCACCTATTGCTTCTTGGGAGAGGTCGTCACCGGGCACCTCCAAGGCTGCCCGGCTCTCCCCCCTATTTGTTTTGCCTATGAAGAAGCGTACATTTTGTACGGCTTCCTCACGTTCCTCAGCAGGGGTTTTAGTCCTGCCGCTGAACGAGCTGACAAAATCGTATAGGTAGTCCATATACTGTAAGTCTATTTAATACCTTATCAAGTTCGGTTCGATCAAGTGGTCACGGCACCAATGTAGTTGGTCTCTTACTACGTATGTAACACTTGAGTACAAAAACCAGACAAGGTAAATTAGACTGTAATATACGGCGACTTTATTATAGGAAACTCTTGGTGTATTATAGTACCAGGTATAACCATCAGCTATACAAGAACAGTAACAGATATATAATACAGTAGGCAACCCTATAGCATAGAGTTAAGCCCGTGAGCACAGGGTGGTCATGTCACGACAGTCCCAAACCTGACTGACTTCCAATGGGGAAGTAGCCGTCTTATATACAGCGCTGCGTAGCCACGTGACCGTACTAGCAGCGCCACCTGTTAGGTTTAGTTATGTAAAATGATTAAGTAACAACTACCGACGGTAACCGAAGGTGGTACCGGTACACTACCGTATAGATAACCGAACTAGAGGAGTCGGTGTATGTAACGAACCGACGACACTAGTTATATGAATAAAACAGTTATTAAACACAATAGAACCGTGTTACATCTTATAACATACAATAGATATACAACGATAACGTTAGACTTATAGTCAACCCGTTACAGTATTTAAAGGGTTAGTAAAGGTGAGTTGGATGCTATTCAGAAGGGAGAAATGCCTTTAGCATGGCTTTAGGTAGTTACATTTTTTTGCCACCAGGTGCCGTATGAGTAGACCCTGTTAAATACCTTTAACTGAATTCACAGACTGTTATTTTTTTCGCATATATTTTTATTAAGGAAATGTACAGCATAGTTGATGGGCAGGAAAAATGAAGAAGGCCACTGTGCGCTTTATTTTCATGATGCATATTTTGTGGAATTAGGCCTAGGAAGTGAAAAGTCACTTTAGTTGAGACTACTTATAGAGTTCAACTGGATTCATTGAATAAAATTACAAACCCCACAGGGGAGACATTTTGTTTGAAGATTTATGAAAATGGCCAAATTTCTTAAATGAGAGAATATATATACCTTTCTGTTAACCATGTGATACAATGGTTATACCTATATTACTCCAAATATTCATAGAAGCTTGTTCAAACCCAACTTTTCCATCAATTTATGATAAGTTGTAAGATAAGGCTTAACCTACAAAACAAAACCTACCTTCCCATAGTCTTTGCTCATCTCAGCCAGATCCTTGAACATTGTCTCACATTTCATAAACCTGAGGAGATGTCCAAAGACAGGTAATCCCGGGGGGCCGGGGGGGAGATTCTTGTACTTGTTGCCATTAGATAAGATGTAGATAAGTATGAAAGCTGTTAGTGCTGCTACCAGCAGCAACGTGCTGAAGTCTAGGTACTCAAGTACCATGGTGAAACTGTGCTGTGCTACCTGAAAAAGCATGTATTCAGTGCCATTTACTGAATAGAAAAATGAAGTAATTAATGTACAAATACTATATTATTTTTCACTCTACCCATGCTATTACCTAGCATGGGTTCTATCCCCTCTCTTTCTCTCTTCTTACGAATATAACTGTATAATAATGTGTATACTAACCTACACACTGATCTATGGTGATCATTACTCTAGTGAAAAATTCTAACATTATTGTTTTATAATAGATTGAATAGGTAAGGTATACATAATAGGAACATGCACCTAAATGTGCGTTTTCTTATTATACCAAGATAACAAGGCTTAATTGCCTTTATTAATTTCCGCTCATCGGAAAAATGCTGGTGTTTGTGTAACACGGTCTACCAGGCCATACATTCCTGCCAGGATAAATAAAAGAAATTCAAATCAAATCAAATCATGCACATGTCATACAGCAAATTCTTGTGTAGAAGCTACAACTAGTACTAGAGCTAGAATCCCAGTGTGGCTTATAGAATCATGTCAAGTTGGAGGTGAGGCTTATACAAGAGTTTTTGCAGGTATAGTACAGTATTAAATCAGCAGTGAATAAATACTCTTATAAACCTTAGGTACCGTACACGACCTATTTAGCGCATATCTCCTAAAACGCAACACCTTGCTTTTGGACCGACCTTTAGACTATAAGAGAAAGAGCTCACATATTGCAATTCTTTATCCCAGGCTACTACTAGCAGTATGACTGTAAAATTTGCTAGGTGCATTGTGCATGAATTATGTTGAATGCGATAATTTGAATTAGCATCCAATATAATTCAACATCTCCTTTTTATGGCTGAAATTTAGACTACAGATAATCCAAAATATCTCCAAACAGTTTTGAGTACAATTATCCCCCCCCCCCCCCATTAAGTAGTTAAATAATTAAACTGTACAACAAATTTTCAAAAATTGAAAAGAACTGGGACCAGACACATTTATTCTTATAAATGTATTTTGACCTGGGGCCTTTAAGAATAGCACTTAAAATTGTGTGGTAAGTCACAGTTTTCAGAATTTCACATGGACTATTTTTCCGTAATGTTAACCTTATTTCAAATCTCTTTCGAAAAAACGTCTTCCGCTCAGTCAATCCTCTCTATATTTACCAAAACATGCACCCATGGTACTTCTATCATCCTAAATAGTTATCTTCCCAATTGAACATACTTTGTTTTTTTACTGGTGCCAAGTGCTACCCATACTGTAATGTCTGAAACGTTAATGGTATTGAAAACGTTTGTATGAAGGGTCAACTTGAGTTGACTCTCTACTATCAGTGTCAACCCAAGTTGATCCTCTATATATGACACTCCATTTTTACCAGAGCCACGTGGGAGACACAATTGACTCCTTTACTTTTCTGTGTGTAGTTGCTGTGTTAGTTAAACACTATGTAATTACCCAATTATTAGAGCATTGTTAGACCCTGACCTACTGCCTTAATATATTTGTCCCAGAAGGTTGGGGTTATCCTAACTATAAAACTTGTACTTGTACTGCAACTTGTACTCACGTACCGTATGGTATGTCCTCCTCGGTCAGATCTAGGCAGTCCCAACTAGTACAAGGACTGCATGCAACTATTTATAAGGAAACACCATATCCCAGATTTCAACCCCTGCGTCCCTGCATGTTTTTCTAAACATAAGAAACATTACTTACTATTGGTTTAGGGAGTGATCACTTTTTAAAAACAGGGGGGGGTGGTGCTTTTCCGCGCGGAGCGTGCACAATTTTTTACACCCCCCCCTGGTCGAGGGGTCAACATTTTTTACCCCCCCCCCTTACGGCCGAAAATCGGCCCGCGCGCGGGCCCTTTGAACCATAGTAACGCACGGGCTTTTTGGCTCAAAACAGGTTAAATTATTTTGACCCCTCCCCAAGAGGGGTCCAAATTTGTTTGCCCCCCCCCCGGTCAAGGGGTCCAAAATTTTTTGCCCCCCCCCAAACCCACCACCCTCCCTGTTGTTAAAAAATGATCACTCCCTTAGGTGTATCACGTGATTGGACACATTGGACTTGTTGATTCTAATTCTAGATCCACTTTAAATCTGAATGGGACTCTATAGATGAGGCCCAGATATAGGAAGATAACGAGACATCTCAGGCAGACATACCGTATATTCTCGTGTCAAAGCTGTCGCTTGTACCGAGAATCCTGGCAGACGTGCTATATTCTGACCTACCGTAAATTATCCCATAGAAGCCGCAGACTCAGCTTTCTTTTGATACCAAACATGCCTGTATAGAAAATTAGGGTGCGGCTTATACAAGAGTTTTTACGAGTATACTGTAATAAAAATCAGCAATTTTCAGACCCCCTCTGCGGCTTATATAATTTTTCAACGTTAAGGGTGTGGCTTATACGTGAGAATTTAAGGTACCATAATTTCTCCATATAAGGTGCACGGCTTATATCATTTTTTCAAAGTCAGGGTGAAATATATAACTGCGAGCCATCAGCATTATAAGCAACCAAAACACATATATATATATACTCTCACAGTGAATTCATAGGTCTACCAGACAGCCCTTTATTCAGTATTTCATATAGATTTCATAACAAATGGATTCCATATGATAAAGGGCCTGTCAATTGATAAGGAAATACCTGGAGAAAATGGCCAATGGGAGTCTATATTGGGTTCACTTCATAACTTGATTTTGGGTCGATTGAGGTGGTAATGTATCCTTAAAGGGTAAAGGCCAAACTCACCTGGTGTCTGAAGAGGATCTCACAGTTCAGGTGTACGGAGGCCAACAGAGTAAACATCACGTTTTAAGGGAGATACAGAGACTTGCCAGTCAGACGTCCTATATTCTGACCTACCTTAAATTCTTGTGTAGAATAGTAAGCCATATAGGAATTGCCTAAAGTCAGCGGGTGGCCTTATACAAGGGTTTTTGCTAGTACACCACAGTATTAAAGCAGTAATTGTCAGACCTCAGGTGTAGGATTGTCTCAAAGGCTATGTGTGGCTTAAAGATACACAACCAGCTAATTTTGGGTGATTTTTTTAATGTTCAAGTGCCTGTAGGTCTATATGAGAAATTTGGGGTCTGTTATATCTATTTTAATCGGTAAATATAACCATAATAGGGTGCAAAATATATAACTGTTCTCACAGTGAATTCATAGGTCTACCAGAGAGCCCTTCATTTAGTATTTCATCCATTTCATAGCAAATGGATTTCCTATGATAAAGGGCCTGTCAATTGATAAGGAAATGACTCATGGAAGTCTACATTTGATTTATTTCATAACTTGATTTTGGGTGGTATTGTATCTTTTAAGATGAGCGTTATACATGCGAATGTATGGTAGTGATACTCTGAGTGAGACAGACCAGTGTCTTTACCACACAGCAGCTATCTAGTTTCTGTGAGACACTTTTCACAGACAAGGTGTCTAGACATAGTCTAGAACTTATAAGAAGGCGAGCCTTGAATAAATTCTATGTGGTGGAAACCTACCTAGAAGAATTTATTCAAGCAGTGGACTGAATTCAATCATCACATTAGTAAAAAATACCGGTAAAAAAAGAAGAAAAAATCACAGTAGCTATCTACGGCAAGTGCTTGCATGGCAATTCCTTTTCTTTCTTTTCTTGAAGACCCGTTAGTAGGGGGAAAGTGAGGGTTCTGGCTCACCTCGGTGGGGCTTTTCTTATAGCTTAAGTATAGGGTTGGGCCCCCACCATCTTGACCCCCACCACATGGTTGGGTGGGGCTCTTATCAGTGAACTTTGACCTGAAAGATTATGATAACCCCCCCCCCCCTGATCTTCCGGGTAATCAGTGAACTTTGATCATGATGATAATTAATTTTAATCCCCCTCCCCCCCCCCCCTTCTGGATGAATATTGTTATTGGTGATGAATATAATGCTGAGGTTGTTAGTTTCATGTGTTAATCACACTACTGACGATGCTCACCACGTGAAGGTCTCCTCATATCAAGCATCTCCTACCTAACCTAATTAGAGTAAGTAATCCTAATGTATACCCTCTATCTACACCTATTGAATGAACCTTTCCCCCTACAGATTATATACATATCTACCACTACTGGGTGAGTCCACCTAATGTTTTCTCCCCAAAGGTATATTGATACCTATGTCTACTGACTACTGGGTGGGGCTACCTAATCTTTCCTCCCCAATGCATAACTACATCTAACTACTATTTACATCTACTGGGTGAGTCCACCTAATGTTTCCTCCCCATTGCCGTGCTATACATTGATCAGGGTGTATGTAGATTTGGTATGGTCTATCTACCAGCACCTCTGCCTGTCATAAAGCAATCATATCAAGAGTTCACAAGTAGTTTATTGTTTAATGCAGCTGGGATGAGTAGTCTACTACCGTTTATAGGTATGTAACCACAATGATGGAGGATGAGTGGATTTATGACTGGGTTTTAGAAGCTCATTGGTGTCAAGCCTTAGCCTCAGGTCTGAGGTCTAGCCTGGTCCCATTACAAGAGTTGTTTTCGTTTTTAGAGCTAAGACTCATGGGTGTTCAACCTTAGCCCCAGGTCTGAGGTCTGGTCTAACCCCAAAGCCGCACTGCAAAGCCTATCACTAGGCCTTCACTGCAGTTACATTACCAGCTACCAATGTGATATGATGTATGATACCAGCTTTGTACTACAATATCTACTTGAGGCACTCTTTCTATGACAGCTATATGATGAGTATCAGTACAGTTAGATATCTTCCACATCAGAAGCTTTCACCCAATTGTTGTATGCCTTAGGCCAATATAGAAATTTCACAAAAAACATTTTGTTTTTGCCCTTTCCTTTCTCTTTCAAGAATTTCTCAACTTTCCATATATCATTAGACCGAACTCTTTGGAGTTCCTCCTGATAGAATGTTCCAGTGACATCTTCATTATGAAAGTCTATTAGTTTATAAATTGGTAGTCCTTTTCTCTTGAAACGTTTGTCTACTTTGAATATTTCTCCTGTCCACCTTTCATCATATTCCCGAGTGAAGGGATTCCGGAGATGGGTCATTCTGACAAAGTCCCCGACTTGATATTTGAACTTTTTGACATGCTCTTGGGAGAGATAAGGCCAATACTGCTTCCACCACAATGCTGTTTCATTTTGTTTGTTCACTTCAGCCGGGGCCATGTCAATACTGCGGTGATGAGTGTTATTATAACTCGTGGTAAGCCCAGGAAGTATGTCAACATATTTAAATGTTTGATTTGCAGTAAAGTATCTATAAATCTTCATCCGGAAACTTTTTATAACACGTTCTGCATATGAGGCCTTGACCTCATTTTGAGAAACAAAATGGTGGACTTTGTACTTTTTGAACACCCTCTGAACAGGCCTAGCTAAAAATTCGCCACCTTTGTCTGTGCGAATGTACTTTGGCGTCCGACCTTTAGAGAACACGTCCTCAAAAGCTGCTGCCACATCGCTACCTTTTTTAGATGACAAGGGTCTTGTCCAGAGGAATCTTGAGAATATATCGATAATGACTAATATATAACCCATACCCTTGTTGAACTTTGAAAGACGAGAAAAGTCAATCAAATCGGCATCATATTGATCGTCTATCCCTGAAACAACAACCTTGTTTCGCGTAAACTTTCTATTTACTGGTTTGTGAAAAGTGTAAGGCTCTTCTTTTGACAACCAGTTTTTAATCTGATGTAGAGTGTAATTCTTACCCTCTAACTTTGCTGTCTTATATAGCTTCACAGGCGAGCTGAAGCTTGCAGGATGTGTTGGGTCATAGTAAATGGCTTTTAGATATTGATCCATCTTGGTCTAACTCTCGATGACGACTGAGCATTTGATAAAACATTTAAAACTTATATACTGTCTTCCCACTCCCCCTACTCCTTCTCTTCTTCCATCTCCTCCTCACTATCTATGTCATCGACATCCTCGTCTTCATCAAAAAGTTCTTCAAAGTCATCTTTATGTTTTCTGAGTGCGGTTTTAATGGCTCGGGTCTCTTTCCACCCTTTGTCTATGTAAGTCTCAGCCATGTCAAGGATGTCACTTGTTGTCTTGTTGTTTTTAAGGCTTATAGCCTGCTGAAGAAATCTTTTGTAGGTCTTGAAGAATTCTTCTCTGTCTTTGTCTGCTTCTTCCCACATCCATCTAAATGTGTCATTTTCTGCATTATCTTCGTCAAGTTCTTCTGTATCTTTCTCCCCCTCCTCCTCGTCCATACTAATCCAACGGTCTTCTACTTCCTCTTCTTGATCAATTTTTGGTTTCTCTGCTGGAAGTTCTACATCACATTTTCTCATATGTCTGTGTAGATCGTATAAAGTACCATATACTTGACCGCATTCATCACATGCCCGAAATTGCTCTCCACTGTGCATATTGATAGACTCCATTATGTTGTCTAATCCAGACTGAGGTTCACTCCTTCTTAAGATGTTTACTCTTTGGCTGTCGGCTTCCGAATATGAAACTAGTGGTAACTGGGTGTCTTTTATAGTACCTGCTGGAAGTGAGTTTGCTGGAAGTGAGTTTGCCGGAAGTGGGTTTGCCGGAAGTGGGTTTTCCAATAATCTATTTTGAGGAAGCATATTTGGTTTGTTGATTATGACTAAATACCCATACGGTTTAGAAACTGCATTCTCATATCTATGTAGCAGACGGTTACGATTGCCAGGAAACATTTGTTGGGCTATTGTATAGATTTCTTGTCTATCTGCTGGCATATCAAACAGGACCATGTAGTGAGAGTTCAGCCTTATAGTTTTTGTCCCTGGACTAAAGAAATTTTGCATCAGTGTAATCACAGACAGATTGCGATGGTGGCTCCCTCTTGTATACAGATGAGTTATCCTTTGGTCTTTCCCAGCCTCAGTCATCAAGTCATCTAGCACAATAAGGTTCCTGGCATTTGGGTTAAAATAGTTTTCATCCTCCAAATCATCAGGGATACCTTTGACAAATTGAACACCCTTCATCTCATTGTACATAGGCTGCCATTGACTGTAACACCAGACAATGCACTGAGGTGCAGGGTTAATCCACTGATATTTTTCTTCAATCATTCTCTTTAACCATGTAGTCTTCCCACACTGTGTAGGGCCAGCCAGAACCATAGTAAATGGATGTTTGAAACTAACTTCTGAATGCTGCCAAGCTACATCGTGTGCGGAGGTTATGGGCGTTACAGCCGTTACGGCCGTAGTTGCAGGCGTTACGGCCGCAGTTGCGGGCGTTGCGGCCGCAGTTGCGGGCGTTGCGGCCGCAGTTGCGGGCGTTGCGGCCGCAGTTGCGGGCGTTGCGGCCGCAGTTGCGGGCGTTGCGGGCGTTGCGGGCGTTGCGGCCGCAGTTGCGGGCGTTGCGGCCGCAGTTGCGGGCGTCATGGCTACGGGTGCAAGTGTTCTTTGATGAAACTTCAAAACATGACGCTGTAAATCGTTATGTCTAGTAAAGCCAGATGAACATGCAACACAATGATGCTTTTTCTCCATGTTGACAGTATGACACCCTGACAGCAAATGCCACATTTTCTTAGAGCTCAGCAATTTTGTAATGCCCATATGCCAAGGTATCACAACCATTAGCCAGGATATACCTTTTGTCGTCATATGGAGATAAGCTTTTCTTGTTCAAAGATATAGTGTATAACTGGTGGTTATAGCTTCGTATTTGGGTCATGCTATGGGTCTGCGACGCCTTCTCAAAGAGCGTGTTCTTGTAGTCAGAATGAGATATGACATTCTTTACTACAGACTTTTTGATGCCTTTGGCTGTCTTCTTTTCTTTTCCATCATACTTGAGACTGTACATCTTAGGACGGAGCCCTACAAACTCTGAAGGAGGAATTCCTGCACACTCATCCTTCATCTTACCCAACACTTTCTTGTTAGCTGTGCTGTAAAGGGCATGGCCTTCTGGGTAGTCTGATGTGTCAAAGAGGTGGGCATCTTTGTCCATGTCTTGGTAGATGTCATCAGTGTGTACTTCATAGCAGAGGCTATCAGTGTCGGTAAACAATAATTTTGCATGGTTGCCATATTTGGCTTTGATGTATGTATAGTGAAAATCATACATCAATGTTTTTGAAAGGTCTAGGATACTGAACCCAACATAGATGGGCTTGTTCAGCATGAGCTTTACCTTCTTCATTTGGATTGCGGTCAAGTCCTCATTAAAGATCTTGAAGTCATGGAAGTTTGGCTTACTGACTAGCTTCTTAGCCTTGTGTTCTGTGTTTACAAGTTTCACATCAACTCGTTTCCTGAGATTTTCCATTGTTTTACCGAACACTGAATTATTCATGAGTTTGAAGAAGTCTTTCTCAAAGTTGTTCTTTGCCTGTTTGCGTTTCTCTGTGTTAAAGTCAATATAAGGTTTCAACCAATTGCTCTGTGTGAATGCCAACACTCTATGCACTTTAGTCAACACCATACCAAGTGACAAGTACTGTTTAAGGTTTCTGTAATGAACCACATACTTTGCTTTCGGTAAAAGATTAGGCACAAGTTTTTCAACTGTTGACCCTCCCACCTCAAAAGCTTCACAATAGGGTGAGAGCATGTCTTCACCGATCACTTTGCGTTCAGGAGCTAACGGATAGTCGTTATGTATGTCATGAAGGTGATTTGGGTAGTCTAGATCAACCTCCAAAATATACCCTGTGTTAGAGTCATCGCGTATTGTCATGACGTCAACTGCCTCAGTCCAGTGAAAGCCATGAGTTGGTAATGGCTGGCTCATAGCCCAGCCATAGAGGTTATTCGCATCCAGGTACATGACATATTTGGATGGACTGCTGGGGTCATGGTCAGAAAGATATGGGTTGTTAGCTCTGGAATACCTGTTTGAAATCATAGATATACCACCACGTAACCCTGCCTCAATGAAGAGGTGCATGTCTAAATCAGTCAATAATTCCAATCTCTGGCCCGTCATTTTCAAACACGCCTGCCACGCTAACCCTGGTGACGTGTAGAAATTGGCTGGATCCAAGCCATAGTAATGAAGACAAACTTGCCTCAAGTTTTCAAAGACATCTGCTAGAAGCAACACATCAGTGAGTAGATACAGATCGTGATATCCACCCAGGGTCTGTATTTCAAACACCTTCCATACCTGACAAGCATGATGATAATCATTGTCAGATATGGGCTCCTCACTTAGTCTATTGTAAAATGCTTCAGGAGGTGGTATGTTGGTTTCCTCAAGTACCTCAGGTTTGTCCACATAGTCGTATGGGTAGACCCCTTTTCTCAGAAGCAATGGAAGTTGTTCCTCTGTGAAGCATTGACTGAGATATGCAAATTTAGATGGACCTTCCTTAGCCAAATTAGAAACTAAATTCTCAAGGGAAGAGCTCATGAATTGGAATGAGTCGATAAAGTCCAAACACCCATAGAAAATGAAACATATTTCTCCATATGGTTCGGTATACATTCGAGCTTTTTCTCTGTCTTACCAATGGCTGTCATGATTATGTGTGCATCATAATTCCTTAAATTGTGAAACACCACCGGGATGCGCTTTCTCAGTCTAAAGTTCAAGTTACACTGATTATGTGCAGCACCCCGGAACTTACCAGTGATATGGCAATGGTCTCTTACTCGGTCATCTTGTAGGACCTCACCACAAATGTGACATGATTCTGCATCTTTAAATGCTATTTGGGCAGCTTCTGTCATTATCATCACAGCAGCATTGTCTGTACTAAGCTCTTCTTTCAGATGCTCTTCCACCTGAATCATATTATCAATGAACACCTCAGCGACATTTTCACCCCTGTATACAACAGGTTCTTCATCTAGTCCTACAATCTTGTAAGCAAATCCAGATGGGATATGATGGGTCAATTTCTCAGTATAGGACTGAGCGGGGTCAGGGGTGCAAGAATCCATCTTTGTTGCGAAACATTCAAAATCTGCATAGATAACATATGGTACATGGAGCTGTTTTGCAAAGTCTCTCCCTGAAAAGGAAAGCCATTTATCCTTTTCTGATGGTAGTTCGATCTTTTGAGGTGAGTGTACATTACAATATTGCCTGTGATCCTCAAGTAGGGATCGCTTAGTGAACCCATAAAGACAGTAGTCACAGAAATAATGTTTGTTACGACATGTCTTTTGATCAGCTAGTAGGCGGTCAAGATCTTTAACCAAGCAGTAGTGGGACATATCATCACTCGAGTACAGAAGAAGATTGATGTGTCTTTCATATCTCTGTTTTGTAATGGAAATGGGGAACAAACTTTCTTCCTCATAGCCAAACAGGTTCACTGAGATTTGATTTTGTCGCTCAAACTTCAGGATATCACTCACTTTGACTGGATAAGAAATCCCGTCCATATCTATATTGGTTTCATATTTCTCGTAATTTGAAATTCTCTCGGCATTATCCTGAGCTGGGTATAGGGAGGCAAGAATAGACCATAAGAAGCACTTCTGATCAGTGTTCTTGACATTAACAATTGCTTTCTTGTTTTTCAATTTGTATGGCAGTTGTATATAGGTGGATCCCCCAAGGGGCCTGTATTTGGCTACATGAAGGGTCAGATTCATTACATGGTCTAAGGTCCAATTACTTCCCTCTCTCTGGTATTCTGCAAAGGACTTGTATATTTTTTGAGCAGAGGCTTGAAAGCCAGACTCAATGTCCTCAGGCTGGAGAGCTACATGGCAGTGACTCCTAAAGACAGGTTCAGCAGTTTTATCTTCCTTTTTAAATGAAACCTGAACTGATAGAAACCATTTGACTCCCCCTTTCCTCAACTCCTTTTGTATCTTCTCAATGACTTTCCCCTTATGCTTCCCTATAAACACCATAGGGTCCTTCTCTTTCCCTGCCTTTAACACAAACTTTTTGAGAGTCCCTTTCAAAGCTGCTTCTTCAAAGAACTCTTCACAAGTAGGATCCCCATCTAGCTGCATTGGTTCCTCTGTCCTAGCATGCACCTTCATATGCCTGTTGAGGACATCTTTCCTACCAAATATCTTATCACAGGTAGGACAGACATGATTCATTTCCTCATGTTTCCTCAGGTGCTTTGATAGCACATCCTTCCTCTTAAAGGAGGCCTTACATACTGGACATTTAAATCCTATGCTGTTCTCATCATGAGATTTTAAATGTCTCATCAAACCTTTCTTATATTTAAAGGCTTTGGGACAAACTGAACATTTGAATGGGTTCATTGTGCTCAAAACACTTGTATTGGTAGATAGCAGTGTACTTACTAGGTGATGAAACCCCTCCAGTAGACAGTCATGGAATAGGGTTAGATCCAGGTAGCCTGGCTTTAAATAGTGGTGATCCATCCCACAATACTCCAGATTTCTTCCAAAATTCTGATGTCAGCTTAACATGTTCAAACTTGTCTAAAACCATCCTAAAATACATGATCAAGCATTGACATGTCCAAACGTGTCGATCCCACTGTTATCTTCTACTGGCTAAAGGCCACTGGTCACTGACTGAACGCCTTATCAGAGTCCGGCTACTACTGAGCCAGCTTATCTATATACAGGTTATACACCTATACCAGGTCAACTATACGCTGCTCACTATATGATATTAACACAGTTAACAACCTCAGCATTATATTCATCACCAATAACAATATTCATCCAGAAGGGGGGGGGGGAGGGGGATTAAAATTAATTATCATCATGATCAAAGTTCACTGATTACCCGGAAGATCAGGGGGGGGGGTTATCATAATCTTTCAGGTCAAAGTTCACTGATAAGAGCCCCACCCAACCATGTGGTGGGGGTCAAGATGGTGGGGGCCCAACCCTATACTTAAGCTATAAGAAAAGCCCCACCGAGGTGAGCCAGAACCCTCACTTTCCCCCTACTCCCGTTTACTTCCAATGTTTGTCCTTTCTCCGTAATCTTCAGGCCGAATATGCTGTGGCACAGTTGGCCTGACTTTGCGCTGATCATCAGGATCAGACTCTAGTGGTCTTCGCGCTGGTTCTACTACATCTTCCGGTTGATCTTCTTGGCTAAACTTCTGCTGATAACTCTTGATGTCAGCATGTTAATCACACACTGTAATCAATCCCTTCACCCATCCCAGTGGGCACAGAACATTGAATCAACATTGATAAATGGTTGTCAATGTTGATTCAGTGTTGATTCAACGTTGATTCAATGTTCAACTGAATTTTGTGCCCGCTGGGATGTCCTCTTTCACCTCCTTGGACTCCTTCGCGCCAGTTGTCACATATGGCTGTGTCTCACGACCTTGGGCCAATGTTTTTGTCTCTGACTGGGTGCCAGCTCTGACCGGGTGCCAGCTCTGACCGGGTGCCAGCTCTGACCGGTCTGAATAATAACAGGTTAATTAGGGGAAATGATGATAAAAATGGGCAACTAATGACTAGTTTAAAGAGTTATAACATCCGTTAACCTTTTCAGCCAAACTCTATCTCCATCTGCCCTAAATAACCCGTTTTTATTCAGGCCGGTCAGAGCTGGCACCCGGTCAGAGCTGGCACCCGGTCAGAGCTGGTACCCGGTCAGAGCTGGCACCCGGTCAGAGACAAAAACATTGGCCCAAGGTCGTGAGACACAGCCATATGCCTCCAGTATAAACACAAAGTCTAGATAGTATAGCCACCCGGAACGACTTCCAGTTGCCATCACTCTACCTTCTTTTGTCACCTCACACTTGCCATCTTTAAAGACTTCCAGGTTGTACATGAATTGAAATAAATTTCTTTATGAACTAGAATTAGGTATATTGAAGCAGTGAAAAAACTTGCTGATCAAATATGTCACGGGAAAGGTACAGTGAAACATGTGTATTTTCTGTAGGAGATATGATACATAGATAACACTATAAGGGACAAGAAGCTCTTGAATAACAGGAAAAGAATTCAGGTTGATTGGAGGTTGCTGGTTAATTATGTCAGCTGGTTAAATATGTCAGCCACCAATACATTACAATTTCATCAGCATCACAGCCAAGAATAATTTTCTCATTTCAAAAAAATAAGATAAATAAACTCGCCTGGCGGACAACTGACTAGTTTTAAGAAAACTATCTTTCTTAAAACTAGTCATTTGTCCACCAGGCAAGTTTATTTATCTTAGTTTCTTGAAATAAGAAAATTATTTTTGGCTGTGATTGATTTCGTGAGATGTAAACATGTAGTAAGTAAGCACCTTAGCTGCACTGTTCCAAAGCCAAATAAAACATTAAAGGGCATAAAATTACCATGCCATGTTGTTAGTGGCAGTATGCATTTATATCATCACATTCAGCTCATAGATGCGCTGTGCAATACTTGTTAAGATGATCATAAATTTGATCAAATCAGTTGAGCAGCAACCATGATATAAAGTCAGACCTTCATCATCTGGCCTTATCCAATAATCCCTTTGTCATTGGGCTGCTTTTGTTAGGGGGAGCCCTCCAAATATAACCCAAGAATGACACAAGTGTATTTCTCAGGAATCACAAAGGCTGTGTAGAGAATAGCGAATGTTCCTAGTGGCATGCTCAATGGTGATGTGTATGTATATCCAGAGTTTACTTCTATAGGGCCTATGTTAAGGCAAGCGTTAACATGTTTATATTGGCTAAGTCATACTCCCGCTGGTGGTGCCGCTTCTACTCACAGGGGGGAACGCTGTAGTATTATAATATTGGTGTGGGCGTTACACACCAGGTGGCTCTCCTCCACCTCGCTGCTGGGCGTCTAGCAAGACGCACAGTTGGCTTTTGAAATTGGTCGGATTAGGGCACTCCCTAGATTAGCTCTGCATGTGCAGGCTAGGCCAACCGACTGTCTTTTTGATTTGAAGACAAGGCAATAGATGGAGTTTACTTCTATATATAAGCATATAATTATGCTTCAATATTCGGTACATACAATTTCAAGCGATGTTTTTCCATGGCATCAATGTCTTGAGAACGGATCTCCTGTACACTGGTATCAGACTCGCATAGATGAATGGATTTACAACCGAGTTGATAACGGCCAGAAAAAGACCCACTTTTACTAAGGGTGAGTCCAAGATGTATTCCGTGACCCCGAGATAGCCAAGCATGTAAAACCAGAGGTCCCAGCTGTATGCTATCATAAAGATGATGGTTACCACAATGGCCGTTTTAGTAAGCTGTCTGGATGCAGTATCGATAACAGCTGGCATACTACAGGCCCCCAACGACGCTTGTCCGTAGTGTCTAAATTTGTTGATAATGATGCCGTACAGGATAACAAAGAGCACAGTTGGTATGGCATAGAAGGTGAAGAACACGGAAATAGCAAAGAAAGCCATGAAATGCTTAAAGGTTTGCCCTTCTATAAAGTACTCACTAACACATGTGTCATCACGCATGCGAGTGTTGAAAAGGGCCCCTGATGACAGAAAGCAGGCAAGAATGGAGCTGCTGATTATCATCCAACGGACTTTGGTTTTTGTGATGAGATTGTACCTTAGCGGATGGCAGATACATATATGTATCGCTCTACAGCTAGCAGCACAAGGTTCCAGATAGACACAGCTATAGCAGCCCAGTACATGAAGGTCCCATGCCACAATTGGCAGACAATGGTGTCCACGGTGATGTTCCCAACTCTCCAAAAGGTAGGGAGAATGCCGAGAAGAAAGGCAAAGAGGCAGACCACTGCGTCCACAGTTGCCTGGTATTTTAGTAGTAGGCAGATGACGTCCGAGAAGAAATCACTGTTCCTGACAAAGGTGACATGAGTGACCAAGTTGGCAAGAAAACCAATAATGGCAACTACCAACTGAACATTGTCGAAAACTACTATCCAACCCGGTACTGTGGTCTGCATATAAACTATTGTAGAGTTCTCCTCTGGAGTGGTAACCAAGGCCTGAGTAGGCACACCATCCATGTCCTCTTCTCCTCTTCAACAAATGTAAGAGCCAAGAAAAATCGTTGTAAGTGAACAGCCTACTGCGTCGCTGCTTTCACCACTAAGAGGCTGTTGATATGAGCGTCCCACTTATTAATATTGACAGTGAAGCTGGTTGACATTGCACTTCATCATTATTGTTTTTCTGCATTAATCATTCTCTATATTATTTCATGGTGAACTTGTCTCCAGACTCTTCAACGTGATGGTCATCAAATAAAAGAGTCAAAAACTCGTCTAAGTGACAAGGAAGCGGGTCTTCTAGCTGGAGATAGAAGACCCACTTGGCATGTGCCAGCCCAAAACATGACATTTGCCAGCTCCAGATTCTATTTGTGGGATGGTAACCTGATAGATTAGACAACTTTTGGCTCGTTTAATTTAGTCACTTTCACGAATCTGGAGACAAGTTTACTTTTTCAGTGTACTCACCATAAAATCTGTACAAGGAGCACTCATATAGTTCCCCCACTGCGGGTTATCGCACTCCTCAAAGCCAAATGAGATCAACGCCAGTGGTAAACTATTCTCGTAAACCTTTGTCTATTTATTTAGGTGTTGATGTAGTCCTGTGGGTATCGCAATAACCTACCCTAATATTCACACCTTATCAGCAGAGTCACTCAGTCAGCATTCATCCAGGGTTCCCCCACTTGACCTCATCTGATATGAATGCCATTTCATTCTCATGTAGACAAATAATAGAGCTACGCAAAATATTAAGTATGTCAGATCCCATAGGAGCAAAAATAATGGGAAGGCGGTACACTTTTTTTAAACATTATTTCCAGGCAATTTCTAAGATGATGATGTGTGATTCTGGAAGTTTTACTGTTGCCCAGAATGAGTAGCGAATACGGCACTGATTCATCCAGTAAGTAGGAATATCAAAAGATTTAGGACATTGTCAACAAGCAATTACCCGAAAAAGTCAGACAATTATTTTAGTCACTGAAATAAGTAGGAGATTCATCTTCCTGACCACAACTTTGCTAAAATCAGAGAAAAAGCTCTGTTTTGAAGCTAGGGCCAGGTATCCTGAATTACACCCAATTATTTTTGTGAGGGGGGGGGGAGCTAAGGAATAAATATGTCAGGATATGTAACTGAAATGGCGGGGGAATTTGAAATGGTATTTTTGACCTACCAATATGACCATAGATAAGAGCGCAAGCTGGTACGCTGCTGCAGCAGCTACGAGCAAGTCCAGGAGGGGGACAGGGTCAGGGAAATAGCAATCATTGTTATCAGTTAGCTGCCAAAGTAGGTTGACTCAATCAGTGGACATATTAAGACTACCGCAAATTCTCGCCCAGAAGCCGCGGCTTATACGTGAGTCTGATTCGGTTTTCTTTTGATACCAGACATGCCAATACGGGGAGTTTTTATAGGCCGTGTCTCATGAGATGGGACCAAGTGTGAACGTTTTTGACCAGGTACCAGATTTGACCGGGTGCCAGCTTTGACCTGGTGCCAGCTTTGACCGGCTTGATAGAAAAGGGTTTATTTAGGGCAGATTGGGATATAAATGGACTGCTAACTACTTATGTAAAGTGCTGTAACATCCATTAACCTTTTCAGTCAATATTTATCTTCAAATGCCCTAAATAAGCCCTTTTCTATCAAGTCGGTCAAAGCTGGCAGCAGGTCAAAGCTGGCACCCGGTCAAAGCTGGCACCCAGTCAAAGCTGGCACCCGGTCGAAGCTGGCACCCGGTCAAAGCTGGCACCCGGTCAAAGCTGGCACCCGGTCAAAGCTGGCACCCGGTCAAAGACGTTCACACTTGGCCCATCTCATGAGACACAGTCTATACTATACTATAGTACTATGGCCTCTAAATGATATACTTGTTTCTCATCACTAAGCCATGAGAAATGTGACGAGGGTGCTTTTTTCCCTTTTTTTCTGAGGCTTTAATCATACAGAGCATTGCAGGCTCTCGGAGAACCAAATAGACATTTTATTAATAAAGAGCTTAAGGCCCTACGAAAATTATAAATATGCATGTTTCATCCCATTAGATTTCCAGCACTGTAAGCTTTAATATGATACCAAATATGTCTATAATATGTTTTTTTCATTATAATTTGCAACAAAATAAAGAAAAACAATCTTAGAAAGACGATTTTGGTGATGCGGGCGGTAATGAGAAACAAGGATATTATTTGAAGTGGTCTAATAAACGAGGAAATTTACGGTAGTAATAAAAGGACCACTACCTCTACCCCTACTATCAATATGACTACTACTGTGCTGAGAATACAACATAAACTGCTGTAAATGTTCCAGCTGGATATGCCATCATTAATCCTTAAGGGGTGGCATAATGCCTTAATGCATCATATCCTTGGTCATTATGATGCATGAATGCAGCCCTGCTGAGTAACTGCCAGTGCTGCATTCAAGCATTATTCTGACCCCACGAGGTTGATATACTCCTGAAGGGTCGGCATGATGCACCGACGAGTTACTCACCAGGGCTGCATTGGTGCATCATGACGACAATCATGATGACAAATGTCGTATTTTAGTGACATGCGTCCTTAAAGGGCTAAAGGGTTAAAGGACTAAGTCAGACTGCAGGTGTCTGGGGAGGCTTTAGTTCAGCTGTACTGAAATGTCCCAGATCCTGACAGTGAGGCCAACAAAACAAATATCATGTTTTAGATACTAGAACACTCTCTATCTAGACTAGATAAACACCCACTGCATAAACTCACGTCATATTCAGGGAATACATCTATGGAGATAACAATAGGCCGGACTCCACTACAGCGACACAGGTTGCTGCAAAACATGGCCTTCTTTTTATTCTTTTGTTCTAGTAAAAGATGGCTACATTTCGTGGCAGTTCCGCCTTATTTGGCACCAGCACACACAGAAAAGTGAGAGGCATTGTCCCTAAAACTACCCTCACCTGAGGGTCAGGCAGTGCCTGACTCTCAGGTGAGGGTAGTTTTAGCGACAATGACTCTCACTTTTCTGAGGGTGAGCAGCAAGGCGACACTAAGGGCGACACTGCAACAAAAAGAAGCCATCTTTTACTAGAACAAAGGATTAAAAGAACGCCATGTTTCTCAGCGGCCTGTGATGCTTTATTTTTCTTGAAATACTGCAATGCCAGTGACTGAACCAAAGAGTGCCGTATTCGACCCCCCGTGAAATACCCCATTCTTGTATTTCACGACCCTGTGATGTCATCAAAATAGCGGTTTGCTTACATTTGAATACCGTAGAAAAAAAGCTATTTTCAGCCCTTCACCGCCCCCTGTGGACCCTAAAAATTTAATTTGAATTGGAAAATGTGAAAAATAAACACAAACGTGCCCTCGATTTTGGACCCAAAACTCGTGCACCTTTGTCCGTGTAGTGGAGTCTGGCCTATAATGCGTATTGATAATGATGCATGAATGCAGTCCTGATGAGTTACTCGCCAGGGCTGCATTCATGCCTCATATAAAAGGATGACGGGTATAGAATATCTAATCTCTATGCAGTCGGGCAAGCATTTCTCAGTTCAATATCTAGGATGCCTATTGTGACAATTACTACCGGTATTGATAAAGAAATAAGGAAAGAGATTGGACTCTTAGACATAAGTCAATATCTGAAATACTAGATATGGATCTCAAGGAGATGAATACACCCGAGGAGTATTGGTACTGAGTCCGGGGGGGGGGGGTACTTGAATTTTTTCTGATATGGGTGTGCGGCTGGACCAATGACAACCCTAACCCTTGCTAGGGAGCTTTTGTGTCCAAAACATACCCTTGCTAGAGCACTTTTGGCCCAAAAATCCTTATCACGAAATATATACTTAATGGGTCATTTTACAGAGAAATTTTCCTCATGTCCGGGAAAAGTTTGGGAAAAATAGGAAAAAGTGGTACATTTTGGTGAAAAACATGACATTTTTGCAAAAAAGTGACCCTTGCTAGGGCGATTTTGTTGAAAGTAGACCCTTGCTAGGGACATTTTTCCTTGAAAACAGGACCCTTGTTAGGGAGATTTTGCTGAAAAAGTACCCTTGCCAGCCGCACACATGTGTATACAAAATAAACCAAGTGCCCCCCCCCCTGGGTACTGAGGCAGTGTCCCCTATCTTGACTCTACCCGCCAGGGCTGGGTCAAGGAATGTATCAACCATGTAGGGTCCAGGCCCGTAACTAGGGGGGGGGTCGTCGTTTTGAAAGAACAACCCCACCTCCCTAAAGCAAGAAAAGTGTTCCACCCTAGCTCAGAGGAAAGAGGACATAATTGTCTATATCTCATTTTTTACGGCTTGTTGATCGGACAATTATTAAGGATTCTAGAGAAAAAACTATGAAGGATTGATTAGATACACAAAACTCAGCTTTCTCTTTGAATATGTAACACGAAGTTCCATAGAAAGGTCCAGTTTCACCATTGAAATAATTGTGTCAATGTCCACCATATCCAAAAACGAACCACCCCGCGAAGAGGGCTAGTTACGGGCCTGGGGTCGGCATGAAGCATGCATGCAGCACTGATGAGTCAGGGGTATCAGACAGGGCTGCATTCATGCATCATGACAACAAAGGTTATAGCACTTTTAAAAAAAATTTATCTTTAATTTTTTTATTTATACGTCATCAGCTTATTATCGAAGATGTTTTTCCACGTGTCAACACAAAGAACTTATCAAACCTTTGAGGATGGCATGATGCCCTAATGTATCATGCCCTTGGTCTTCATGATGCATGAATGCAGTGCTGGTGAGTAACTCCCCAGTGCTGCATTCAAGCTTCCCGCCGACCCTATGGGGTTGAGATACTCCCGAAGGGTCGGCATGATGCACCAATGCAGCGCTGGAAAGTTACTCGTTGGGGCTGCATTGGTGCATTATGATGAAAAATGTCATCTTTTAGCGACATGACGTCCTTAAAGGGTTAAGGAATGACAGTTGGCTGCTATTCTTATTGGGGGTACACAGGCTAAGCAAATTCACCCTTTCTGTACCAAAAGGCCGCTATTGATTCCCATCCCTGCATCATGACAACCGCTTCGGGGGGATGGGGGTGTGTCAAGCATCAAGGCATGCATCATGTCAACATAAACACATTGAAGTACCGTAAAGTCTCGCGTAGAAGCCGCCGCCTTTCTTTTGATAACAAACATGCCTATATAGGGTGCGGCTTATACGAAAGTTTTTAGAAGTATACTACAGTACTAAATTCGCCATAATTACAGCGCCATTTTGGCTCATAGGATTCTCCGAGGTTAGGGGTGCGGCTAGTACGAGAGTTAGGCTTATACGCGAGGTTTTACGGTAGTATGCAGCCCTTTAAGAGTTAACTAGTTTTAAGTATATCAGCAAAGAAAAGACTTTTTCTGAATCTGTCACAGATGTGACATAGACAATTAGATGATGACTAGACTGGTAAGGGCTCAGTCTCATAAGTTTGTAACAGTTGAAACGTCTTTGACCGGGTGTCGTCTTTGACCGGTGTAGTCTTTGACCGGTGTAGTCTTTGACCGGGTGTCATCTTTGACTGGGTATCTAGAAAAGATTTTTTTTCCAATTTGAAAAAAAGAAGAAGATGTATATGATGTGATGTACTTGGTTGGACTTCTTATTATACAATAAATTACCCAATCTCTTTACTATAATAGTACTTTAACCCTACCCGGTCAAAGACTACACCGGTCAAAGACTACACCGGTCAAAGACGACACCCGGTCAAAGACGTTTCAACTGTTACAAACTCATGAGACTGAGCCTAAGGTCGGCCTACTACTACAGTGATAACCACATTGATAAATACGGTGATATGGATTCTATATACGCTCCATATGTTGACGCGATAACTGGTCAAAAGCGGACTGGCTGACAAAAAGATGGATGTCAGAATCTGTGCTTCACATTTACTCTTTGCCCAACGTCAATGCTGAAGTAGACAGCTTCTAAACAGGGCAGGGAGGAGGCATTTGGTATCAGATTGGGGATGTATGACTTTATGAGGGGGGAGGCGGTCTGAACGGTTATTTAATCATTTAAGGATTGATGTCACTCGTCAGTGCTGCATTGCCATTGGTGCATCATACCAACCCTTTGGGAGTATATCAACCCCATAGGGTCGGCATGAATGCAGCACTGGTGAGTTACTCGCCAGCGCTGCATTCATGCATTATGACGACCAAGGGCATGATGCATTACAGTATCATGCCGTCCTTAAATGGTTAATTAAAACCTTGTGTATAGTCCACGATTAGTATAGTCCATGACTAGTAATTACGTATCCGAAGTAATAAGCGCACACTCTGTAATAAGCGCACACCCCCTGTTTTTGGCCATTTCTTATACTAGAAATAACCAAAGACATTACAGTTTTTGACCCCAATTAAACTGTTAAGTACTAAAAGGTGTCCATAATAATATTTTAAGCGCACTGTGCACTTATTACGTCAAATACGGTAAGTCAGATTGCCAGTGTGGCTTATAGTCCCAAAGTTTAGGTGCGGCTTATATGCGAGTCAGACCTATAACGAGATTTTTATGGTAACCCAATATCAATTTGACCGGTTTTTAATCTCAAACATCATCAGTTGATCAGAGACATGTGTTTCAATTGGATAACAGAATAGGTTGATAGCTATAATTCATAGATTATAGCACATCATATATTTGATTCCAAATATTTGACTACAACACTTTCATTTCATATATTGACATATGAAAGGGTTAACTATTAATCTGCTGTCATGACAAAATCTACAAATATCTCCAAATTTTACAAATAAACCATCTCAGACATTCAGAAAATATTGATATTTAGTGTTGTCAAAGATTCACCAACTACCCCCACCTTGTAATAACTGACAGGTCCCCAAGGTTCAGAAACCCTGTTAACTCACTGATGACTTAGTTCCTGGGAGCCTGTATATAAGTGGGCAATATCTAAACACTTCCATACACAGGTAGACACTTCAGTCAATATAGTAACCAGCTCCCAAAGAAGGACAGTTGAGGCAGAAGATCGGCACAGTAGGAAGGTAAATTTACTTATAACGTTGATTTATAAATATATTGCCACATAGTAGTAGATTGTCTTATCTCCCAATTCACGTTATATATCGTACGTCTCGCTTTAACCCTTTAAAGACGGCATAATGCCTTGATGCATCATGACCTTTGTCGTAGTGATGCACAGTGAGTAACTCGCCACAGCTGCATTTAGGTATCATGACAACTCTACAGGGTTGAGACACTCATAAAAGGGGGTACGCTGCTGTAACCCTAGTGTAATAGAACCCAGACCCATCTTAAGATGAATGATATAAATGTCTCCCACTAAATATCATTGTGGGACTTTTCTGTTGTATATTCAATTCATTTGCTAAATACAAAATTGCTCTAAAGGGTGATATTTAAAACATTAAAACAGTGGAGGAGAAGGAGAGTGCTCAGCATCTTAATGGCACTGATACTCAGCTGTTCTGCCACCTAGGGGCTTATTGCTGAACTATAGAACTGACTTATAGAAAGATGGTGGGTCTTAGTCTACATCTTTGATCAATTTTAAGAATATCTAATTTGGAATCCCAAATCTTCAAATAAACTCATTTTAAGTTGTGCAGCACGAGGGCTGGGTCTGGTGGATCTCTCTGAAGTAATGCGCAGGTTTTTCTTTTTTGCGGAAGACAGGCCTTGTTTTTGGCCCATCTCCCCATACTCACATGGGGGAGTGTGGAAAATTAAAATGGTCCAATTTAAGACCACAATAATAACAGTAGATATTCTGTGATAATGTGAAATAAGTGTTATAATCCTAGAGTTAAGATTTCCTATAAGCCGTTTTAAGATTGGAAAGATTTTCTTCTCCAGGCTCCCACGCGAGTTTATCCACTTGTGCATCAAGGGGGGCTGACATCTTTGACCCCCCCCTCCTAAAATTGATATATGCTTGATATATGCTTGTTAATATATAACTACTCTCTAGTGAAATCTTTTTTTTATCTTGCATCATTGTATCAATTGAGATTTTCTTTGCAGGGTATGTAAGTGCTAATGTTAGAATTAATTTGTACAATATCGTACCATTACAGGACACACACACACAAGATGGAATTCGAGCTCTTCTCCAGTGGTACGTTTATCGCCATAGCAACCACGGCCTTCATCCTCATCTACCTGACGACGTACACCAAGAAGTACAAGAACCTCCCCCCGGGTCCCCCCGGCATGCCCATATTTGGGCACCTGCTGCGGTTCAGGCCTAATGTCCAGGTAGTAGGGGATGCTATTGGTATTATACACTGTTAGAAGCAGCAGAATCTACTGTAGTTTTAGGGTATATACTACAGTGGGCACTGAGAACAAAGCATTTCACACCTCTTGTATACTGTATACAGCTAGTGGCATAAAGTAGTTATAGAACTAGTACCAATTTGTAGGGGTATTCAGTGAAGGGAGCCTATAAGACTCCTTCACTGTATTTCGCGTACAGATTGGTACACGTCCTATAACTACTACGTAATAGTGTACATGGGCAGTAGAATATACTGTTGGTTTACATATGATAGGACATATTGCAATTTCGGTTTCACTATCAACAGTGTATTTATATGCGAGAATTTACAGCATGCACTTTTAAATATAACAAGAATTTCGGTTGTTGCCGCCTAAAAAATTGCCTCAGGCACTGTGTGGCGTCAGTGCGACAAAGTGTGACATCACAACTCTGTCATTCTGTTTTAATTAACTAACCTGCTGCTATGCTAGGCAGAGAAACAATCAGAATAGGTGTTGCTAGGTAACCAGCTGTATTAGCAACAAACCAATAGAACCATTGCATTCTTCCGGTCCATTTTAGGGGGGGTAGGTATGGTTATAACCAACCTCAGGACCATGGAAATGTGTGTTGCTCGGCATATAAACATCATATGGTGGCACCATCAGGTGGCTATGCCACCACTTCGGCATAAAAAATTAGCAGAGTAATTATTTTTTCAATACCTATAATTAGTAATTCACCATAAAGTATAAAATTTGATAGCAATGGCCTCCCTCCATGCAGGTGCACCTAGACCTGGAGAGGTGGGCACAGGAATATGGCAGCGTCATGTCTGTACAGCTGGGTACCCATAATGCAGTGGTGCTGACAGGATATGACGTCATCAAGGAGGCCATGATAGACAAGGCCGAGTGGTTCAGTGAGCGGCCATCTTGGCTGAACACGGTCAGCGGGCTCAACAGGGAAACAGGTACATGCCTTTAAATGTGAAACGTTTTAATGAAATCAGTCAGAAGCACTTTTAAGAGCCTCAATATGGGCTCTTTAAGTAGCAAAGGGTAGACAAAATATTCTTTTTGAAAAATGAGTTTTTGACATTTTTCTACCTTATGAGTAGAAATCTTTTGGCATAGTAAGTTATAAACCAGATTTCAACCCCTATTGGGACATAGGATGTTAATTATCTCAATTTAATTAATTTCCATTTAATTCATCAACAAAAATATGAAAGATATCACCTAATAGTGAATATTGTCTAGTATACTACATGTCACATACCAAATGAAAGCTTTTGAAGAGCTGTACACGAATATGGCATTTCTCATATATGCGACTTCCGAACCATTTCGTTTAAAAAGGTCATAAATACTCTTTGCTGTAAGAGTATTTTATTTTGCTATATATTTTTTTTTCCACAAAAATATGTAACAAAAATTTAAACGAACAAAATTGTACTTTTTAGCAAATTCGTGAGAAGGGCTGCATAGTACTTAATTGTGCAATGCCTTACCAATGTTAATCACTTACCCAGAATGTCACGCTGTAAAACCATAATGTTATTTCCTATTATAGCTTAGTATGTTTTAGTTTTATGCTGGATGTTTCATATACTCGTTCTTATAATTTGGTAAAAACTTAAATCAAGGAAGTTGTCATAATGTTTTAGTTTATGTTTATTTTTCAAAATTCAATATTTTTAAAAGCAGTGTGGGAGCCTCTTTTGTGATTTCATTTCCCGCTTTCAAATGCTGCCCTCAATAGCCCTAAAGTACAACTCATTATATTGGAATCTGTGTTCAATACCTATTATTAACATCTACCTTTCCGAGCATATTACAAAGAGCATCTCTATTGTAATGATTTATAGCAAAAAAAATTAATTCAACTTCTAACTTCGTCATTATTATCAGGCACAGCGTTTAACTCCGAGTGGCAGGCACGGCGTAGGTTCACCTTAGTCAGCATGCGCGGGTTTGGGCTCGGTAAGAAGAGTCTGGAGGAGAAAATGCAGGAAGAGGCAAGCTATCTTACACAGGTACATATCAACCCTTTAAGACCAGCACAGAGAAAAGAAAAAAGAGAGTCCAGGTTACCTCCAGAATGACTCACATCCCTGTATGGAAGCTCTGCCCGGCTAAGAGGGCCTAGGTGACTCTCTTCCTGACCTAATAGAGTTACCTAGGGGAGTCAGATAGCTCTTTGGCCTATCTTAAAGAACCACATACTGTAAACGTATATAATTTTGCACTGGACAAATTTTTGCGGATTCCACAGATTTTTAAATCCGCGAAAATATGTACAGAGCGAATATTTATCCAGTGTAGTGATACTACTATATTCCAAAATCCGTGAATTTAAATCCACGTGAAAGGGTACTTTTTAGCAAAATCGCAAAAATTTATACACTCGAAAATATGTTTGTTTACAGTAATCGGGGCTCATCCAAAAGGGGGTCATTCTGGAGGCAACCAGGGATCTGTTACATAATGAATTAACGGGTATGAAAAATAGCATTTATGCAGTTTAGTGTTACAAGGCTGTAAATGACCATACCTGTCAAATATTGGTGGCCGTTAATGCAAAAGGGTACGATCTGTATTTTCTATATAAAGTTGTACAGTGTTACCATACCCGCAAGAAGGTGGCCGTTAATAAAAAAGTGTACCTTTTAATATCATATATATAGTGTTGCATGTTGAAAGTTATACATGTATCTATCACATGTTTAACTTTTTTTTAAACATATAATACGCCTATTTTTTAACTAAATTTGAATAAGTATACAGATGTAAAGGCTTGTATACATATTTTTAGTGAAATCTATAAATATATAATGTTTTTATAGGAAAATGACTAATAAGATACGGTGCCCGTAGAGCCATGCTCTCTATTTAAATGGTAGAAAACAGTTGGTTGTTGCGGATATCTTATTATATTTGTTATATGTGGCCCTATATTATTTTCATTGACAAATTTGTACCCGTCCATTATTCATTAGCATAATATCTTTATTGCTGTATGCAACCTTTTCTATTTTCATTGATATATGTGTTCTAACAAGTTGTGACGTAGTACCCAAAAATGAGTATTTTACCATGTTCCCTGCCCTATTTGGGCACATTTTGGGCATAAATTAACAGGTACAATTTAACGGCCAACAGTATTAACGGCCACTTACTTCTTGACTGACCGTTAATATTTTTATTCACTCTGCAACACTTCAATTTCTTACCCATCCCCGTACCCGCTAAAACATACCCGCTATTTTTTATACCAACCTACTAACAGGTACGTATTATGTAACAGACCCCTGGACTCCCATTTGACTCTGTTTCTTTTTCTGTGAGTATACGCGGACAGCATTGCTTAATATATCCGAAATAATTAATACAACATACCTAGCAAGTTCATCAATGTGTATTTTTTACTTTATATAGAAAATACAGATCGTACCCTTTTGCATTAACGGCCACCAATATTTGACAGGTATGGTCATTTACAGCCTTGTAACACTAAACTGCATAAATGCTATTTTTCATACCCCTTAATTCATTATGTAACAGATCCCTGGTTGCCTCCAGAATGAACCCCCTTTTAGATGAGCCCCGGTTACTGTAAACATACATATTTTCGTGTGTATAAATTCTCGCGATTTTGCTAAAAAATGTGTATTTTTTATATTGGAAGATAGGCCATCACCTAGAAAATACAGATCGTACCCTTTTGCATTAACGGCCACCAATATTTGACAGGTATGTTCATTTACAGCCTTGTAACACTAAACTGCATAAATGCTATTTTTCATACCCGTTAATTCATTATGTAACAGATCCCTGGTTGCCTCCAGAATGAACCCCCTTTTAGATGAGCCCCGGTTACTGTAAACATACATATTTTCGTGTGTATAAATTCTCGCGATTTTGCTAAAAAATGTGTATTTTTTATATTGGAAGATAGGCCATCACCTGTTGTTGCATTATGGACTGCACATGCTCTCTCATTATGTGCAGGTGATAAGGGAGAGTGATGGGCAGCCCATGGACATGTTCACCGTGCTACCCTACAGTACAGCAAACATCATCTGTTCTATCATCATAGGCACCAGGTAACTACACTGGATACCTGCCCAATGGTTAGGGTAGGGGTTAGGGTTAGCTTAGTTCTTTCTGATTACAATTAGGGTTAGGCTTAGGTTTAGCTATCTATCTGGGGGACCAGGGGAGTCCCTGTCTTTTGATGAAGAATAAGATATCTCCTGAAATCTTCCTCTTCAAGCATTAGATATTGTGCTTTTTTTAAAAATACAAGATCCCCTATGCGTTAGCATTGAAGGGCCGTATTCAATGGCCCCATTGAATACAATGTGGCCGTATTCAATGGGCTAGGAAAAGATTGTTTGTTCTTCATGAAATGGCTTCAAATAAAAAATAAACACAAATGCCAACTACATTGATACCATATCTGATGTATTTCACTCGTGGGGGCTGGGGCATATCCCACTCAGCCTGCGGCTTTGTGGGATATGGCCCGAGCCCGCACTCGTGAAATACAACAGAGATGGTATCAATGGGCGTTGGCATTTGTCTATGTGTGTGCCATATAAACATGGACCGCTTCTACAATCAGACCGGGCGTCACCTGCTGACTGTGTCTTTCTTAATTAAAGATGGGTTAGGAGCTAATTTGGGTTGATTTTTATTTTACAGTTTTTCAATGTAATTATGTTCATGATGTCCATATGAATATGTGTGTAACTTTTTAAATCATTCTGATACTTGTAGATGCATAAAATATAGAGAAAACCAGGTCAGGGGACTTCTTTCTCTGATAGAGTCAGGTCCCCTGACCTATTCTGACCATAAATTGCTCTACTTTTTATGCATTTATATATATAAGAATGATTTAAAATCTACACACATATTTATATGGACATTATGAACACAAATACGTTGAAAAAATGAAAAATTAAAATTGACCCCAAATTAGCTCTTAACCCATCTTTAAAGCTTGCCAAATCACGACCATGTTAAAGTGAGTATATTCAGTGATTAGGACTCGAAATTCAATCTTCTAAAAAATGATCTAAGATGTTAACCAAGGCATCATGACAACCAAGGGCATGATGCATTGATGCATCATACCATCCTTAAAGGGTCAAGAAATGACCACTCCCTAACCCTACCTTGGTCTATCCCCCCCAGGTTCCCCCATGGAGACCCTGAGATGAGATGCCTGCTGGACACTTTTACCCTAATCACACTCTTTAAGGAAGGATGTCACTAAAAGATGACATTTGTCGTCATGATGCACCAATGCAGCCACGGCGAGTAACTCACCGGTGCTACATTGGTGCTTCATGTCGACCCTTCGAGTGTGTCTGAATCTTTTAGGGTTGTCACGATGCTTAAATGCAGCACTAGCGAGTTCCTCTCCACGGCTGCATTCATGCATCATGACAACCAAGGGCATGATGCATTCATGCATCATGACGACCAAGGGCATGATGTCTTCATGCATCATGACGACCAAGGGCATGATGTCTTCATGCATCATGACGACCAAGGGGATGCATTCATGCATCAAACCATCCTTAAAGGGTCAAGAAATAACCACTCCCTAACCCTACCTTGGTTCTCCCCCCCAGGTTCCCCCATGGAGACCCTGAGATAAGGCGCCTGCTGGACACCTTTACCCTCATCACACGCGGCTCTGGCAACTTCTGCTTACAGAACTTCCTGCCTTTTGGCAAATACATACCCTCCCAGGACTTCAAGGTCAGTTCTGTGTTTGACTTGAATAGTAAGGCCTAATTAGACTAAATCAACTTAAAGGTGCTACCACATAGTAGACTAGAATAGTACTAGAATTTCAAATGGGACACGCTCAGTGATTATGCCGCTTTAACTAAATTAAAGTATCAAGCTAGGCTAATGCTAACCAGACCCACCATACAATGATATTATTTTGATTTCTATTGAAAGAGTATCTTGTAGAGCTCAGTGCTGGAATTCCTGATTTAGCTGAATCCCCCAAAATAGTTTGATCTATAATAACATCTATTTTACAACTTTGCTATATTTCCTAAGGCCTATAGGAAGTTAATTTCTTATGGCCAGAAATTCTAAATAATTTTTTAAATCTACATTTGCCAAACAATCTTAAACAAAAGAGAGAGAAATTGAACTACCATAAATTCTCACATATGAGGCTTAGTTGTGTATGAACCAAACCCTAAATTTTGACCTCAAACAACACAGGGGGTCTGAAAATCTCTTTTAAGAGCGGCACCCTATAAAGGCATGTTTGATGCTAAATTAATGCCGAGTCTGACAAGCATAGAAGTCGCGGCTTATACGCAAGAATATATGGTACTTATCTCATATCAATTCCACCTTACCGTAAATTCTTGCTTATTAGTGGCACCCCAATGTTTAAGACATCATATAAACTGCACAGAGATCATAATGGCAACTAATCACAGCATCTCCATGTTTGCCTCATGTGATGATTGACAGGAGGCTTTTTGACCCAAAACAGATTAGATTTTTTTGACCCCCCCAAGAGAACTCCAAATTTTTTACACCACCCTGGTCAAGGGGTCAAATTTTTTTGCCCCCCCCCCAACTCAAAGCCCCCCCTCCCCCCCGTTGATAACAAATGATGACTCCCTTATGTCTTCAGGCGACAGCGCGCGGTATCCAAGGGTTGCAGCAGATCACCCAGAAGTGGTACAAGGAGCACCAGCTGACCTACGACCCGAGCAACATACGCGACCTCATCGACCTCTTCATCGAGGAGAGCAATAAGGACAAGTCATCTTTCGGAGGTACCTTAAATTCCCGCGTATATATAATTTGAGTATTAGCTGCACCCCCAAGTTTAACAGGTTCTTTTAGCCACACGGCAGGGCTGAAAATTGCTTATTTACTAAGGTAACATAGTTATAAAGATTCCCATATAAGCCTATGATTAGAGGCATCTTTGGTATTATACATCAAAGTTGAGTCCGACTTGCGTAGAAGCCGCAAATCTACATACTTGAATTTATGTGCAGACCAAGATAGTGGTTATTTTTAACAACAGGCATTGGTGGATTTTCACACAAATGCACTAACCATTTTCCCTGCATCAGTTGTCCAATATTTCCCCCAGAACAGCTGGTTCATGGATCTGAAGGTTGTGGGTTCGAGCCCTGGTTTCTCCTGATGACCTTTCCATGACCGTGACACTACTGTATTTATTTTGACAGAATGGGACCTGGTAACCACACAGATGTTGACTAAATCTTGCTGTATTTGACAGAATGTTGACTAAATCTTGCTGTATATCTGACAGAATGTTGACTAAATCTTGCTGTATTTGACAGAATGTTGACTAAATCTTGCTGTATTTGACAGAATGTTGACTAAATCTTGCTGTATATCTGACAGAATGTTGACTAAATCTTGCTGTATTTGACAGAATGTTGACTAAATCTTGCTGTATATCTGACAGAATGTTGACTAAATCTTGCTGCATTGTACAGAATGGGTAAACATGGTGTCTGAGCTGTTCATCATGGATCTGAAGGTTGTGGGTTCGAGTCCCACTTTCTCCAGATGACTTTTCCATGACCATGACACTACTTTCTTAAAGGTACTCGCTGCAAAAGTTTGTGCTGGAAGCTGGTGTATGTCAGAAAAACGACATAACATGACATGGCTTGTGCTGCCCTCTCATGGCATATGTCTATAAGATATGTATGGTACACTATCCCACCAGCTTCAATCATTGACACCACAGTTGGTAGTATAGTGGTTAGGATAGGATAGGATAGGATAGGATAAGATAGGATGGAGCGCTACGAGTAGACCACACGCGTGCTACGTCGGCTCAAGAGAAAACACATCATAAATCTGGTTTAATTTGCTTTTTAAGCTTACAACCAGCGACAAAGTTGTAGATCCAGTGATAGGCTACATTTTGATATAAGATATAACGATGGGAGAAGAAAATAGAAGAAAGGAGGAAGAAAATAAGAAAAAACCGTTGAGCGTTCAAACGGAGGCAGCGATGGAGCGCCTTGATGGCCGCCAGCCGCGAAGCAGTAGTAGAAGGGGAGCAGCTCGTGAGCGACTCACCAGCAAGGATCCACTTCCAAATTGCTCAGGTAAGGGGTCTACATTGCAAACTGTTGATGATAGTGTTGATGAATCAGTGAATAATGATAAATTGGCACAAATTGATGTTGAAAATATGTCGACTACGGAGCTCTTCACAATGATGATCACAAAGCTGACCAACTTGGAAAATGCCCAAGTAAATCATACTCAGATGAAATCATACATGGATTCAATGAAAAATGACATCCTAGTACAGACAACTCGTATCTCAGTGGAAAATGAGCAACTTATCGCTGATAACAAATCTCTTAAAGTTAAAAAGTTGATGCACGAGAGAAAATTAAAGAATCTTGAAGAAAGATTAGCGAGTCTTGAAATGGAGAGAAAGCAGAGAAACATGGTCATAGAAGGACTACCAGAGAAGGATGGGGTCAATGTCCGTACACAGGTTGATAATTTATTCAAAGTTATTGGCTTAGACTTCAACACTGAGAGCACAGAATCCTGCTTCAGATTGGGAATACATAGGGAGCACCAACACAAGGCTAGGCCTATTATGGTCAAATTTGCGTCAAAAGCAAAAGGTTTATAGCCACATCTCAGCCATTAAAGGAAAAGAAGAATGGTTTGGACTATCACTCAACGATGATCTATCATTTGAAGAGCAATCACAAAAGAGGGATTTGCTGTCAGTGGCGGGTTTCATCAAATCGAAAGGGAGAGAAGCCAAGGTTTCTGGAAAATATCTCATCTACGGTACCAAGAAATACGCGCATGATCAACTTGACTCATTGCCACAAGATCTGAAAATATCCAACATCAAGACAACTGTCATAAAAGATGCAGTGCTTTTTGACTCAGGGTTCAGTTACTTGTCACCTGACTTTGAGTGTGACATAGTGCATGAAGATTGTACATATCCAAGCGCAGCACATTTGTATCACTCAATACAAGCCAAAGTTTGTGATGATGAAATCTCTTCCCAGGAAATTATCCAAACAAAGAAATTATCTGACGTGAGGAAAATCATCTCAGAAGTGAAGAAAAGTGCTAAATGGGACAATAAGAAAAAGCTTGAAACCATGGAACTAGTAAATAATCTCAAGTTCAATCAGCATGAGTCACTAAAAGAAAAACTGATGGCGACAAAAGGACAGATCATTTCGTGCACTTATGACAATTTCTGGAGTGCGGGCATGAGTTTGACTCAAAAAAAATACGTCAAACCAAATGCTCTACCAGGGAGAAACAAGCTTGGATCAATCATCCAGTCAATAAGAGACAATGTGGCTGAGAGCGAAGAAAACTAAAGCTTTTAAAGCATCACGACAAATCTAGGCTTATTTATTCAAAATGTAAACAAAGCGACACGTGCTTCAAATTCAAAACATTCCCCGCATATTTGTTGTCGCTTTCCTTAGCGACGTAACATAGATACGGAAAAGCGTCCCTAGTTACGTCATGCACACTCGCTATCAAATTCCTGACCTCGTTCTGGGACTGGATGACGCTCGGTAGTGATGGCAACGTAACCCATAACGTTTTGTGACGTCATAGATACAACAACGCGCCTTCAAAACAAATAGACACGAGAAATACATATTATATGTGCAAATAAGGTGAATTCTAGGACTAATTACGCCTCCACTGCAAGATAATCAAGTGACGGACAGTTCAAAGATGCATCTGTTAAAGTACAACATCATTTGTGACGGTAGAATGGGAGATTCCGAGGATTTTCTTTTCTTTCTGAACGAAAAATGCAAAATCTACAACGTTGAGTACGAAGTCTTTAATGTGGAAAAGGCAGGTATTGAGCAGGTTTGCTATCACGCTGACGATTTAATAGAAAAAGATCCAAATGCAACCTATTATATAAGTGCAGGCATCTTTGATGCATTGCAAGTAGACGTAAATGGCAAAACTTCTTTCCCTTAGACGAGGAAGATCTATATGAGGAACTCAAAGAAAAGTTTACGTCTAGTCTAGACTATCTACGGTACCGCCATGATAAAACTACCATACATGTAGCCACTATCACAGGACCAGATCTGGTGAGGTCTTGTGACGAATACTCAGGTCCGGAGTCCCAATACTTTATGAATGCTGGGATCAATTCCTTTAATGGCTTACTAGGAGAAATAAACTATGAGGCTGGTTTATCAACACCGAACCTTGCAGCAGTTATCCATGTGTATGAAGACTTGGTGGGTTTCAAACATTACTATGAAAAACTGAAAGTTGGACTAAATGGAAAAATGTCCACTGTCAGACAATGGTCCAAGGTAATAGCTGATCACGTCAAAGCCAACTACTGAGGTGTGTATGATTTTATCTGAATCAACTTCAATTACAAACATTGACTAATCTGTGTCAGGGCTGGGTATTTATCAAATCACTGATCTCATTAATACTTGATTCACTGTTCAATAAACCCCTACTAGAGCAATACTTCAGGATTTAAAACTGCAAACTCATTTAATGGCAATACTGCTAATATTGAGTTTATCAGTAACAATTCTGGAACAATTCACTATCCAGATTATCCAGGACTGATGATGAAGATGACAATAACCACTGTGGCAGTGATGATGACGTTGAAGATGATGATGACGATTACTCCAGACAGGTCGTTGAGGGTGATGATTATACAGATGATGCTTGAAAATCTAGCTATGAACATTTGGTTGAGAAATCTGAACCAACTTATATGCAGCACGATTTGTGAACTTTCTTGGTAAATTGAAGAAGCTACGATGCAAGAATTCAATGTCTACGCAGATACGTATTCAGTAGGCCACAAGTACCAAGAAGAATCAAGCCAACACGACTTTGTTACATTGTATATAGCTAGCGTAATTGAGTTCTGTACATGGTTACTTATAGACAATTTGATGGTGTAAATTTTTAATTATAGATTAACAACTAAGGACCTTAATGGCCTAGATTATTACATTGAACTTAAATGTTTACAAACTGTAACAAATATGATTCATCCATTTTCTTATTCTAAATATTAATATTGAGTTATTTTCAATGGAATTCTACAGACATAACATTTTGTGATTTACACAAAATTATTCAATTTTTAATGCCGACAAGTAGTTATCCAATCCTTACTAAGAATATACCTGTTTTGCGAAAGCTGATTAACGGTATGTTTGCTATATGTGTTTTATGTTTTAGCTTTAAGAATGTGTTTAAGTGTTTTGAGATACAGGGTAGAAATGGTCATGTTATGTGTCATGAATGTTCCATGGAGTCATTGAAGTTGGTTTGTTCCAAATTAGAGTCTACATCTGGGAAGAACCTCGCTTTTTATAATGGATAACACTGACATGTCTGTAGCAAAGTTGGACTCACTTGAGGGCCAACATTTTATAAATCTGAATATAAGAAGCATAAGGCCTAAAAAAACTGAGGATGAGGTTAAGCTTAGATTTACCGGTACTGACTTCAATTTCATTTCTTTGACTGAAACATGGTTAACTGACAATGACAATACTTCTACATATGATATCCCTGGTTATACATTTTATAGAAATGATAGAAAATGGAAAAAAAATATTACTGACCTCCTACCTAAAGTCGGAGGGGGCCTAGGAATTTATGTAAATGACAGATTAACATGCTCAGAAGAAGAATTGGTAGCGTATAATTATTCTTGTAGCTACCTGGAAACGCATTGTGTATTATTAAAAGATAATAATAAGGCAGCTACTTTAGTATGTACTTTATATAGGCCACCGAATAGTGATATAGAGAAATTCTTTGAAACTTTGGAACCTATCAGTAGTATAGTATGTATCGGAACGGGACTATAGTTAAGTACTGTTTATTACTCAATCGACATGCAGCCAATCAGAGGCCTCCATTTGGTCACGTGACCGGAAGTGACCTACTTAGGGGATTAGTGGTGACGTCACGTGACCTAGTTAGCCAATCAGAGGCCTCCATTTGGTCACGTGACCGGAAGTGACCTACTTAGGGGATTAGTGGTGCATTCTGGGTAACCCTGCAGCCAATCAGAGGCCTCCATTGGGTGACCGGAAGTGACCTACTTAGGGGATGGTGCATTCTGGGTAACCTACTGACCTACTTAGGGGACCGGAAGTGACGTCATATGACCTAATTTAGGATCACGTGATCGGAAGTGACCTGATGAGTCACGTGACCGGAAGTGACGTCACACGACTTAATGGCCAACCGGAAGCGACCTGATTGATCACGTGACCGGAAGAAGAAGAAGTTTTTTTTTTGTTTAGGATCCCGTGACTGGAAGCGACGTCGTCACATGAGTGACGCTTTAAGAGACTGCGCGACTTACTAGTAAAAGAAGCCGTATGATAATAAAAACACAACAATATTTTCTTTTAATTTCTTTTTATTTATTTTTTTTTCAATCTTGATAAACACTCTATTTTTGAAAAGATGCACACGCTTATTTTATTTTTTTTTTTTCATATCTCTAAAGGACTCGTTGTCACACCGTCAGAATGCACGCGACGCTTATAATACAAGTAGCGCACGCCGTCTTTCTCTATGGTGTAGGTGACCATTTTGTTTCGCACCACTTTGAAATTTCTATTTACAGCAATGAGAGTTTTTCGTTGGCGAAGAACATCCAAGAAGGCGTCTGGTTCCTGGGGGTTTTGTTTCTTCTGTACGCCTTTTGCACTCCATTTTTTGGATTTTCTTTCACCGGTGTCGCTGACTCGATCGTAGCAAATGTAAGTCTTAGGGTTGAGACTTAGGATCCCGTCACCTTCCCACTCCGCTTTCATGAGCCCCGAAGTTCTCAGATCGTGAAGGTACCGTCTCTCACAACATCCGCCGGGCGGCGCACACCATTCTCGCACTCTTTCCGTTTTTGTCTTCACGAAAAGCTCTAAGTGCTCGTCGCACACCGCTGTCGGAAGCCACTTTCGTTTCTCTCTGAAGTACGTCTCTCTCAGGCGAGGTTTCACTAGGTCATCCAACGTGGCACCGCTGAGAGCCATGTAAAGACTGTCGGTGTCCATTTGACAAAGGGCATAATCGCGCCGATCGACGAATCTATCCAAGAAGTCGTATGTGAACTCTAACATTTTCAACTTCGCGTACTGGTATACCATGAACCCTATCTGAATAGGGAGGTTGTTCTTGACCGTTTTCGGTTGTAGTTCGACTTCAAACAGATCGGAAGTCAACTCGGACGCCTTTTTGAAGCGCCACGAATTGGCCAATAGTTCGAACTTCCGACTGTCAGTGTATCTCACCGCCGTGTGTTTTTCTTTGTTGCAGATTGTTTTACCGTACGTAGCGTTTCCCATTAACTTGTAACAGTCTGACAGAATTTTCTCGTTCTCGTTCACGTCGCCACGTCTTCGCGCCGCCGTCACTTCGTCCGCGAAACCGTCAAAGGAGCGTTTAGGTAGGTATTCTACCACCAGCTGCACTTTGGTGACTATCAAACCGTGCTCTAAATACCACTTGAGAAGCGGCGTTCCCAAGAGAATATTTTTTCCGTGGTAACTCCCTATCAGACATCTCTGAGGCGTGTTCAACAGCTTTTCTTCCTGCGCAAAGTCTGACATGTGAGGGCCTATGTCCGATTTTGAAACGGTCGCGTTCTTGAAAACGGGGGTCATTTCTTCGAAGTACTCTCGTAGGTGAGGCGGCGTAGTGATGTCCACTTGAACTAAACCGAACATTTTCTCCTCTTTCACAGCGGAAAGGATGTCGCTCTCGCTCATCGCGTTTCGAGACACTTTCAAAGCGTCAACCTTCCAGCGTTGTTGGGAGGCCTTGACCCGCTCATCTCGACGCTTCATCTCTCGCCATTCGCACTCCCACACGACGACCAGCTTGTAACCTAACGCTTTCAAGTAAGCGCTTACTCTGGTCGTTCTGTCGCGTCTCTCCTCTCTCAGTGAAGCGCACTGATATCGGTGCGACGGTATGCACTCGTGAGCGTGGAACCAACACCCGTGAAACTGGAAAACCGTATTAGAGGCCGCGTGAAATCCGTCCACGCGAATTCTCCGACAGCCTACCGCCATCTCGCCGCCGTTCAGAGCGTGGCGCAGTTTCACGTCGCGGTCGTGCTCTACGAAGCGTAACCACTCCAAAGCGCTGTGAGAGTTTCTTTGCCTGATTTCGGGCTTGAACTCGGTCTCGGGCCGTCTCACCGCGTAATAGCCCGTGCAGTGCGCTTCGCTCATGCAGCGCAAGTACAGAGAGTTAGCGTCTAGTCCTAGGATGTGTTGGCACGGTCTCGCTTCTTCGCCGTACTTGTGCTCCCTTATCCGCGTGGTGCCCTTCTCGTGAAATCTATGGAAGATGATGGAAGGACCGCCAACTAGATTCTCTTTGATCAGAGCGTGGAGGACGGCGTCGAACTGGGGAAACGTTGTGAACGCGTCTTCTAGGTTTTGGAAGAGGAAGCGTAAAGTCAAACCGGCGAGAGAAACTCCGTCTTTCAACATGTCGATGCCGCGATCTTGGAAAAATTTAGCGTGATTTTTCAGAGCTTCTATGAAAGGTTTCACGTCTTTGTTGTTGTAGTGGATCAAGTAGTCTTCCATAGTTTGCATCTTCTCGTCGGACCAAACTTTCTGACATGCGGCGTAGTCGGATTCGGACATTTTGACGCCCGTCAGCTCGCTGTCGAAAGCCGATCTCGGCGGCAGCGTTCTGTTTGCCAGTTTCCTGGTAGACGTCATCCATTCGTAAGGAAAGTGACCTTTCTCTTCGTTCCTGGTGAAAGCTCGCAAATAGGTCGTGTAGTTGTAACCGGGTGCCAAATAGTTGACTACGTCCAAGAAAACCGTGTGCTGTGTGTAAACCGCCAAGTATTGATTGCTTCTCTTTATGACGCTGAATTCTTGGTTTCTTCGGTCTCCGGAGGCGAAGAACGAGTGAAGGCGTATTTTGATCAGGTTCAAGTCGTAACGCCCCGAGTTGAAGCCCACCACTGAAGCTTGACGGATGTATCTCAGAAGACGCTTCTTCAGTTGAACTAACGGGTGTCTGGTCTGAGCCGCAGCGAAGCCGCCTGGAGAAGGGGTGGTGAACGTCGCCTCCTCCAGCAGGAGAGCTTCACCTATCGCCGCATCTAACTTCGCTAACGTCGGTCGGTAAAGTTCTAGCACAGCTTCCCCGATCGCTTTGGCGTTCTCGTTTATGTGATTTAAAACTCGGTCCAACAAGGGGTCGGAATCTGCGTCGGACGCTCTGACGAAGCAGACGGGCCCCTCCCACCCCGGAAAGTCGGATGCGACGCTAGCCGACAAAGGGACGTGATCCCACAGCAGGGACACGTGCTCCGTCGACGGTTCTTTGCACGGTCTGAAGAAAGCCTCGAAATCGAAGGCGATCTTGTAAGGGTAGATTCCGGAATGTCCGTCGGGGGGAAAAATGGAGAAGTCTGCTAGCGCTTCGAAAATCGTTCTCGAATTTTGGTAGATGCCACCTACGTAGCGCAACTTGACTTGTCGGCAAGAGGAAAGCTGGTTCCTGTGTCTCTTCAGCAAGAACTCGGTGGTGAACGCCGCCTTACACTTGCAACATTCGTATATGCCCGCGTACGCGTTGAAGTCCGTGACGAGAGAGACGTGCAAACCGCCTTTCGCCGTCAGGTGTAGGTTGACTTTACCTCGGGCGGCCACAGTTCTGGAAGGCGGTCTGATCAGAGTAACGCGTCTTCTCAACTTCCGCCCCGGCACTTGACGCGACGCGGTGTAAACCGCTATTTGTACGTCAAACAAGTTCTCTAACGCGGGTAAGTCGCGGATGTTCAGACCCGGAAAGCATTCAGGTGTGGCAGCGGGACAGAACTGACGTAACAAATCTGAAGCGCGCTTGCTGGTGTTGTATAAGTGAAAGGAAATGCAGCGGAAGATGCAGAGGTTGTCCTTGTTGGGAAAATCTAACACGCCGCTTCTCTTTCCAACTCGACCGGCCTGAGTGATCCTACCGCCTATGGGGAATTCCCCCGGTCCCATGTAAACGCAGATGTTCAAATTGGTAGGAAAAAGAACGTGCCACTTGGTGTCAGCGTCGCAAAGTTTCCGTACCTCCTCGCAAGCGACGGTGTTTTGCATCTTTGAGAGGAGCTCTTCCAAAGTTTCTGAATTAGTTACAGTAGGGAGCGGTTGTATGAGAGTTGCGTTGTTCTGGGAGGCGTGGAAGTAGCGCAGTTTGCTCTTGTCTTCTCTGTGTTGTAACAGTAAGCCTACCGAGAAACCCACTTTGTATCTGAATCTTTGTGTCAAGTGAATGCGACGCATAGTATCTACAGCGTCACTCAACTCGCCGGTTGGTAGCCTGAAGTTTGTTACACTCACGCGAGTCCCGTGCATCCTGACGCCCGTTTGTATCGCAGGCCAATTCGCCGTGAACGTTTCCTCCCCGTTCGGTACAGCACATATGCGCGGAGGGACGGTCACCCCGTCCAGAGATTCGCGTCGACAAGCGCTCTTTCGACAATCCCCTTCGCCGCATAGAGGGCAAAACTTAGCTACTACTCTACAATTTTCTACGTGTCTCTCGTGGTTGTACGCTCTTTTAAACATTTTGAAACACTTTTCGCATACGTACTGTGTCATGTTTTTTTTCACTCGGTTACCAACTACTTAGCCGTCTAACTATCTATCTATCTATCTAGCCATCTATCAATCTGTCGTCTATGTAACTATCTTTCTGTCTGCTGTCTGTGTATCCGTCTGTCTGTCTGTCTGTCTCATACAGCGTACGTCAAACGCTGTGTGTGTGTGTGCGCGCGTGAGCGTTGAGCGTCTCTCATTCCGAATCTATGCCGAGATATTTCAGAATGATCTCTGTTTTGTCATCCAACTCTTTGAGCGCTCTGGCGGACAGCGTCACCCCCTGCTGTGTGGGTTTTTTGTCAGGACCTTCGTACTTGCGCACGTGGACGAGGTTCTTACCGCTGTAGTAGCTCACAGCTGCGTACACTTCGCCCGCCTCATCCAGCACTGCGAACCAGGGGGTGTGATTAGGTTTTCCTTGCGCGGCCGCTGTGTCGCGTATGCGCACCACTGCGCGGATATCGGCGATGCGTGCTATGAGCTCGCGCAGCGCGTCGGCCGTGAAGTGCACTCGCTTGCTTCTGGTCAGAGACGCCTCTTTCACCTGGCCGTCTTTTGTGTAGCGCGGCCTCCTAGACAGTCTAGCCACGTCCTCCCAGATCTCCAGCGTCAAAGCTCCGTCTAAGCAGAACTCTAACCCGAGTGTTTTCTCTGCTTCTTCTCGTCCATCTCCTTCTTTTTCTTGTATTTTTCTCTTCTTAGTGGGCCTTGTTGTTCTGGAACTCACCTTAGAACGTTTCACACCCGCAGGATGAGTAACACCATCAGCGTGAGCTGAATCAGCAGCAGAACCGATAGCAGGAGCAGCGTCAGCGCTGGTGGTATCGGAGGTCTCGTTGTTGGAACAGCGCAGCCACACGCCGTCCGTGCTGTGTGTAGCGGTAGAAGATGAAGCGCCGCCGCCGCCCTCGTAAGGTGGCGGTGAGGGCAGTCGCCACGGACCGGACGGGGGGGCGCTAGCAGTGGAGGAAGTGAGGTCGAAAGGTCGAAGAGGGAAGCCGAAAAACGTACCGCTCACCCCTTGCCCTTCGGGTTCTTCGTACGCCTCGTCGTCAGCGTCGTTCTCTGTCTCACCCTGTTGCTGCTCCTCCTCCTCCTCTTCTTCTCGGTTCAGGGGCTGAGTGTCCGAATAGCTGTAACTCTCAGCGCGAGCGGCGTCGAGGGCGTCCGTCGATGTAGTGGTGGAGGAGAGGGGCTGTGCAACGTGCGGCAGGTCATCAAAGTCATCAACAGTAGTGGGGAGGTAAAAACCCGGTTGCCAGTACTGCGCTGTGCCAGGAGCGTTGTCGTCAGTAGTAGTAGCAGTAGCAGCAGGTGCAGCAGAAGCAGCCGCAGCAGCAGCCGCAGCAGACGCAACAGTAGCAGGCGCAGCAGCAGCCTCAGCAGGCGCAGCCGTAGCAGGCGCAGCAGTAGCAGGCGCAGCAGCAGCAGCAGCAGCAGCGGCAGGCGGGACGGCGGTAGCAGCGGCAGCGCGCTTAGCAGCAACGTGTACCGTCGCGAGTGTAACAACGTCGCTAGCACGACGACTGCTACCAGTAGTACTACTAGTACTACTACCACTACTACTACTACTGCTACTACTAGTGCTACTGCTACTACTACTACTACTACTGCCGCGAGCGCTCGCTACAGCAGGAGGGTGATAAGACCAACCGGCTGCGGCGGTAGTCTCATGTTCAGTAGCAAGAGCAGGCACTGACGCTAAACGAACGCTGTTCCGCGTACTCTTCTTGTTCTTGAACGCCGCTAGATGTTGTCTTTTGCTCATGGTGGTGACTGTAGAGAGCAGCAAAAGAATGAGTGAGTGAATGGAGGTTTCCAAGCCCCTTATATACGCCTTCTCGCTTCTAGAGCTAAGCTACTTACCGACCCTGTTCAGCTGCCGCCGGCTGGCCGGCGGCCATTCACAAAGAGAAACAAAAAGACATAAGGCATGACGTTTTCAGCTGGATCCCTTTCCCCCCCCCCTTTTGAGAGATCGACTGTCATGAGCTAAGCCGCTTACCACCCTGTTCAGCAATTCAACGCGCATTAGCTGTATAAAGGGTTAAGCGGTTGCTGCCTGCCGTCGACTGACCGGCGGTGGCCATTCACAAAGACATAAGGTATGACGTTTTCAGCTGGATCCCTTTTTGAGGGATCCACTGTGGTGAGCTAAGCCGCTTACCACCCTGTTCAGCCATTCAGCGCGCGTTAGCTGTATAAAGGATTAACGGTAACGGTGATGAGCTTACAGTGTGTATACAAAAAACAAACTACAGGAGGCGTGTGGCGTGAAGCAGGACCCCCCTACCCCTAAGACGAACGTGTCTGTCTGTGAGTAGAGGCGTGTGCATGTGGTGAGCGACTTAAGTGTAAGACAAAAATCACCACCTCCTGCCGTGGTGAGTAGACCGGGCCGGCCAGGCGGGCGGGCGGCCGGCTAGTTCAATAGGGAGGGGTGACAGCTGACTAAGGCTGTGCATGAAAAAAAAATCCGATTTTCACCTGACCTCTGACGTTTGTTACAATGAATGTCAGAGGGAGGGAGACGTCCTCGGGTAGGGGGTAGGAGGTATTAAGGCTATGAGTGAGGAAAAAACACCGTTTTCAGCTGGTCTCCACGGATAGCGATGCCACACCCCCTCGTCATCTAAGCTCTTAAGGAGCGGAGCGGCTGAAAAAGCGTCATGCGGACAGGGCGCTAGACAGCTGGAGCGCTGTTGGAAATGGGATTAAACTCCCTCTGTATAAAAAGCTCTCATTTCTGTTGGAAAAAAAACATATCGCCTCTGACCCCAGTAACGGCTACTACCACCACCACCGCCACCACCACCACCGCCGCCGCCGCCGCCGCCGCCGCCGCTGCCGCCGCCGCCAAGACGAGACGAGATGGCTCAAGCTATTCCACTTTCAAGCTCGCCTTCACCGCCCGGTGCGCCTGAAAAAAAGTTAATGCGGCTTGACGACGTGAGACGCGGCGCGAGGCAGACCGATGATGGGGAGACCCGACAGGTAGGACAGCGGCGGTTAGCCTATAGCGACGCCTTGCTTCGTCAACTAGGTAAAGAGTTGAGCGGCTGTTGGAGAGAGTTGGGCAGTAGCTTAAAAGTCAGCGCCGCCCGTATGGATGCTCTAGTAGAGCGCAGTGTCAAGACACCGGAGGAGCTGTGTACGGCGATGTTCTGAGTGTGGTGGGGTGAAACCCCGCATCGTCATAGATGGGGCGAGCTCGGTCGCGTCTTCACCCGCATTAGACGCATGGAACTGTTGGCTCAGTGGATGGCCCTTCTCCACAGACAGGGGTTGGATTTCGAAAACCCCGACTCGCGCGCGATGCATAAGCACTTGGGCACCCTCGGCAGACGTCTGGGTAGCAGGTGGAAAGAGGTGGGGGACCATTTAAAATTGTCGCCTGAGAGGTTAGATAAGATCGCTGAAGAATGCGAATACGGAGGAAGTCCCGCTGAGTGGGCCTTCCGAGTGTTGAAAATGTGGCAAGATGAAGCTGACGGCGCCGGCGGTACGCCTTTTGAACTCCTTCGAGTGTTGACTGAGGACATGGGAAAGTTTGGCCTCGGCATCGCGATATTACTTGACTTTATCAAGCAAGAAACAACGAGAACGACGGACATGTGAATTGTTGTGTTTTATTTTCATACGTCTTCTTTATTAGTAAGTAAAAAAAAAAAAAAAAAAAAAAAAATATCATAACAATTAAGACGCGCGATCTCTTAAAGTGTCACTTCCTCCAGTCGCAGCTGATCGCCTCATCGCAGCACGTGATAAACAAAAAAAAAACACGAAGAGACACGCTTCTTCCTCTCGAGAGGAAGAAGCGTGTCTCTCGATTGAAAATCTTTTTCTTTCTTAAAAGAGACAAACGCGCCCCTTAGAGTGCCCCCCCCCTAGAGTGCCCCCCTCCCCCCCCCTCCCCCCCCCCCACCACTCGCCCCATGCATCCTAAAAGCGCCCCCCTCCCCATGCATATTAAAAGGGCCCCCCTCCCCCCCTCCCCTCCTTCCCCCTTATACACTCTAAAGAACGCTTCTAACTAGTTCAATAAGTCACTTCCAGTCGCTCGTAAAACAATAAAAAATGAAAAAAAAACTTATATCGTGGTGTTTTTTATTAGTTTACCGAAAAAAAATAAGAGACTCGCCTCCTCCTCCAAAAAAAAAAGATATCACATTTTAAAGCCTGTGACCCCTTAAAGACGCTCATCTCTTCATTAAGTCGCGTGACGTCACTTCTTCTTCTTCTTCTTCTTCTTCTTCTTCTTCCGGTCACGTGATCAATCAGGTCACTTCCGGTCACGTGATCCTCAATCAGGTCACTTCCGGTTGGCCATTAGGTCATGTGACGTCACTTCCGGTCACGTGACTCATCAGGTCACTTCCGGTCACGTGATCCTAAAGTAGGTCACTTCCGGTCCCCTAAGTAGGTCATATGACGTCACTTCCGGTCCATAAGTAGGTCATATGACCTCACTTCCGGTCACGTGACCCAATGGCGGCCTCTGATTGGCTAACTAGGTCACGTGACGTCACCACTAATCCCCTAAGTAGGTCACTTCCGGTCACGTGACCAAATGGAGGCCTCTGATTGGCTGCAGGTCGATTGAGTAATAAACAGTACTTAACTATAGTCCCGTTCCGATACATACTATACTACTCCTATCATTAACAGACTTTCACAGCGATGTCATAAAAATCTGTTTGTTGTTGGAGATTTCAATATTGATTTATTAGACCCTAAACTTAAAGATGTTGGCAATAGACTTACTAATATGTTCATGCAATACGGTCTCCTTAATTGGATCAAGAAACCTACCCGTGTAAAAGAAAAGGAATCTTGTTTGGATTTACTGTTTACAAATAATTATTATCTTAGTACTGCTGATGTAATTCCTTTTGATTTAAGTGATCACCATATAATTTACGGTATTATTGAAACAGTAGAGGATTTACCAGATCCAAAAATAACTTTTACAGGAAGATCTATGAAAGATTTTGATGCAAATGTTTTAATAGATTCATTTGTTGATTTGGATTGGCAAGATTTCTATTTGGATGATGATCCAGATCAATTGTGGGATTTTTATGTAAATGAATTACGGACTATATTGGACAATATGTGTCCATTTAAGGAATTTAATATTAAGAAACCCAAGCAAGAGTGGGTATCACAGGCGCTTCTTGAAGAAATAGTAGAGAAAGATAGATTACTATCTAGAGCTTATAAAACGAAAAATCCAATCGATAAGGAGATTGCCAGTGATGCCCGAAAATTGCTAAGTGAGAATGTCCATTCAACACGTGAAACCCATGTTAATACAATCACAGAAGAATATAAAAATGATCCTCTTATGTTTTGGAAAGAAATTGCAAAACTATTACCGGCTAAAAAATCAAAATCACAAAAAATATAATTAGTTGATGATAATGATCATACCATTGAGGATAATCAAACTGCTTCCTTTATAAATGATTATTTTACTAACATAGGTGCTGAATTGGCAAAAAATCTCACAGCTGATTGGGAATTTGATGGTGTAACAAATGAAACAACAACTCTGGAAAATATTTTTATCGGTGAAAATGACATTGATGAGTTCATAGAGAATATTGTCACATCAAAGTCCTCAGCAATTGAAGGGGTTAATTCAAAAATTTTGAAAATCATCTTTCTTAATACGAAAAAACAATTAATTCATATTTTTAACAGTTCATTCAAAATGTCTACAGTTCCTTTAAAATGGAAACGTGCAACAGTTATCCCCATTCCCAAGGGAGGGGATAGTAGGTTAGTAAAAAATTTAAGACCAATATCATTATTAGCCCTGCCAGGTAAAATATTAGAAAGAGTTGTACATGAGAGATTACTTGAGTTTCTGGAAACAAATCATTTACTTTCAAAATTTCAATATGGCTACCGTAAAAATATGTCAACCATAACTTCAGTTAGTAACCTGACAGATAACATACTTAAACAAAGAAATATGGGTAATAACACTATAGCAACCTTTTTCGACCTCAAAAAAGCTTTTGATACCGTTAATCATTCCATTCTGATTTCAAAATTAAAACATATAGGAATAAAAGGTAGTCTGTTGAAATGGATAGGGGATTATTTGTGTAACAGAACTCAGATGACAAAGGTTCATGGATCAATATCAAATGTTGCAGAAGTGAATTGCGGTGTTCCACAAGGGTCAATTTTAGGACCATTACTGTTTCTTATTTACATCAATGATGTGGAAATGGTTTGTAAAGATGTAAATATTAGCATTTTTGCGGATGATACTGTCTTATACTGTTCACATAAATCAGAAAAAGAAGCTGTAAAAATAATGCAAACTGCAATAGATAATTTTGTTCATTGGTGTGATAGAAATAAGTTGACAGTCAACATTGATAAGACAAAATATATGGGTTTTGGTCCTTCTAGATGTTTCAAACAAGCAAAATTTCATATTAAAGGTATACCACTCAAAAGAGTACCTACTTACAAATACTTGGGTGTAATTCTTGACTCAAAGCTGAGTTATAATGTTTTTATAAAAAATCAAATGCGTACTGTATCATACAGGACATATCAGTTAAATAGGATTTCAAGATTTCTCAGCAAAGACAGTTTGTTAAAAATCTACAAGGTTTATATTCTTCCAATCATGGATTATGGGGATATTCTATTCATGTGTTCAGGGAAAAACTTGCTAGATAAATTACAAAGAGTTCAGAACAGGGCTTTGAAAGTATGTTTAAAACTAAAAATGAGAACAAGTACTACTCTGGTACATAGTACAGCAAAAATAAACCTTCTAAGTGACAGGAGGACAGCCCATGCCATGATAGAGGGATATAAGCGTTCTAAAGATAAGAAATATTTGAGAAATATCAAGGTGAATTTGAGATGTGCGAAGGGTCCGCTGTTGAAAAATAACTTGCCAAAAAAAGAATTGTATAAAAAGAGTGTTGAATATGCGGTATCCATTGTATGGAACTCTCTGAAACCGGTAATGAGGAATATTCCTGATATTGTTCAATTTAGATCTTTTGTCAAAAAAGATCTGAAGTCACTTATACCTAAAGTTTAAAATCTCAGTTATATCGGTTGGTGGTTATCTATGTTTATATCTATGTCTATATTTGTAGCCATTGCTAAAATTATATTGTAACAAGGGAGGATTGCTCATAATATTTATATAAAAATTATATAAATTAACACGTTGGTTTGGGATAGACGAATACAATGATCTATGCGCAACAGAGTATAACATGACATAAGATTAGCTTTGTATCTCACTTTTGTAAAGTCCATGTGGTGTCCTGTAACATACATATCTGAGCTAAATACAGCTCATAGTTATTACAAAATACGACTTAAGATATTGTAATTAAATTTACAAAAATATACATAATTTATTATGCATATTGGTATTCATAATTATATTGTACATAATTGTTCAAATATTATCTCAGAAATCATACTGAAATACTATATAAATTAATTTGATACAAAAGTAATATTGTATAAATATGAGGTGGCGGACGAAAACAGACTTATTTCCAGTCTAGATGCAGCCTTTTCTTAATGTTGACTAAATTATAAACTGTTATAGGTCAAAAGTAAATTGATCTTATATCTATTGTACACGTATAATTTGAAAAATTGTACTCATGTGTAAAATATTTTATTATACTTGTATTTACATACTTGTGAGTCTTCTTGGGAATAAATATCTTGAAACTTGAAACTTGAAACTTGAAACAAGTCTGCCTTCAAATCAGAAGGTTGAGTGTTCAATCTCAGCAGGTCCCTTTTCTTTGATAGAAAGAAGTTGTTATTTTTGTCCAGAAATAGGAGGGGGAGGATCTTGTCTACATGTATTTTGAATTGTCATTATAGGCCTAGACTGTAAGAGAGGACTATGATATGTAAGTGCTAACTTAAATGGCATGGGTTAAATGTATAGAATCTATAGCGAAATATTTTTTCTTAAAATCAGTATTACAGAAAAATGAACAGCGTGACATGTGATTTTTTTTTCCATTTCCTATTTGATTATGTTTTCAACTAATATAATCTCAAGTGATTTGCGGATGGCAATAGAACAACATGTTCATCTGACCACCAAACAAAAGTTCTCCCATAACCATAGTTAAGAGTTAGTTTTCATGTGGCTTTCCCATAGAATTGAGCACCGTAACATGGAATTTTCTTTACCATTGTTACTTCCTAACATGATAAACTATTTCTATGCGCAGTTATTTGCAGATATCAATAGAATATCTAGATCATCTAACAGGTAGAAATTCCCTTTAATGTTGACAGAATGGGACCTGGTCAACACGGTGTCTGAGCTGTTCATCGCGGGGACAGAGACGACGAGCACCACGCTGTGCTGGACCCTGCTCTACCTCATCCTCAACACTGACATGCAGGAACGGTGCAGGAACGACATACACACGGTAAGTTAATATACTTATATACATCCATACATCCTCAACACAGACATGCAGGACCGGTGCAGGAGGGACATTCGCACGGTAAGTTAACATACCTATATACCTGTACATACACACATACATACATAAACAAGTTAATATACCTATATACATACATACATCCTCAACACAGAGATGCAGGACCGCTGCAGGAGGGACATACACACAGTAAGTTAATATACTTATATACCTGTACATACATACATACATACATCCTCAACACAGACATGCAGGAACGGTGCAGGAACGTTATACACATGGTAAGTTAATATACCTATATACATCCATACATCCTCAACACAGAGATGCAGGACCACTGCAGGAGGGACATTCACATGGTAAGTGTCATATACATACTTACATATACATACATACATACATACATACATACATACATACATACATACATACATACATACATACATACATACATCCTCAACACACAGATGCAGGACTGCTGCAGGAGGGACATTCACACGGTAAGGCCAGTCTACTAAGGCCAAAAAAAAAGAAGGTTTGTTTCAGGTCACCCGACCGACCCTATGCAATTTTGAAGAAATCTTCGAATTTTTACCCTTTTTTGGTCAATTTTAGGGTATTCGAAAAAGTTAGCCACTACATTCATGTTTTGAAAAAGATAAAAAAAACAACATCCGACCTACCGACCCTACATTTTCCTGCCATGTTACCTGAAGCAAACTTTTCTTTATTTTTGGCCTAAGTCTCATATACATACATATATACATACTATTATTTGAAGGACCGGATAGCCATACATCTGGCAATTTATGCATTTTAAGTATAAGATAGTTTCGTCCGTTGAAAATACATTTTATTTGTGATTATCTATGGCTAAATCAGGATAAATATATAGTTTTACACAGGATATCGACAAACATATTTCAGGTTTAGAAACCCAACCAAATCATTATAGTTCAGAAAAGTCCAACATTCGTTCCCGCTACACTAGTCAGTCTGCTGGACCGGCGGCATTTAAGGCAGACATGCATGTTTTTGCAAAGACTGGGATTGCAAGCTGTCACAGACATGCCTAAGATACTGTAGTGGGACGCTGTACTATTTCTATAGAACCGGATTGAGTTATTTTGGTTATGTTTGCTGTGGCGTTTCCGGGCCGCACTCCTGTCTGGTATCCGGTATGTGATTACATAATCCGGCACCTGAGGATTGGTGGAGTGCGACCTGGTAATACGCACCGAGCCGAGACCGCCACGTGTCACCCGACATAGCCCGGGTACCATGTCGGTCCGGAGAAACCGGTGTCAGGTTACCCGGAGTTCCTCGGGAACTCAAGTGTTTACGAGTAATGGAGTGGAGTTACATAAGGCTCAGTATATAAACCCATGGGTTCTTCTACTCGAGGACTCAGTCTTGCTGTGCACTTCGGCCAGCTTGATTGTTCCTCAACAGAGATTCCTAGAACTCTGTTGTACTTTTTGGCCTAGTCCTGTTGCTGCTCCTACCTCGGTGACCCTGCGTCTCTCTCCGTTCCACCCTTTTGGGGAATAGAGGAGATAGACGCATTAGTAGATAACTCCGGGCCAGCCTCCCTCTGAGGAGTCTGGTCTATATGGAGTTTACCGAGATTGGAGAGAGCCCTGGACATTGGGGAATTATTGATTAGACCGTGAGCGTATCACTCCTGTATGTTCATGTAACACCTGTTGTTGGAAAGCATATTTGAATATCACTATCCGTCTGTATGATTACGTGCCATATGTCAGAATGAATAAAGAGTAATTTCTGAACAACCTATTTTCGAATCTGGAGTTTTTCATAGCTCATGCCTATCTTAGAATAGCCAACAGCTACAATACCTTGGTGTGTAAACTGCAGGTGATTGGACCAGACAAGGTTCTGGTGGCTGATGACATCAAGAAGCTGCCCTACATCAACGCTGTCATCAACGAGGTGCAGAGGGTCGCCAACATCGGTAAGTTGTTGTATTTGGGTCACTTCTGTAGATATTGGAGGTGTGATATTAGAAAGACCTTAACCACTGTATAACATGTGTATATCAAGCGTAACCACTAGTTCCGTAATTGACCACTATGGGGCTGTGCCCGATCAATATCGAGGATTGTGTATAATTATATGGGTATGCATCAAACGGCCATCTAGCATTAGCATAGCCACCACCATATGCTATACACACTGCATGAAAACCCCGATATAAGTACATTTGAGTTTTCCCTAAAGGACATTATATATGCTTAAATGTCTTTGATAAGCACATATAATGACCTCACCGGGAAAACTTAAATGTCAACATTTTGAGATTTAAGCATATTTTGGTATACCAAAAGTGACTATTTAGGTATATTTAAGCAACATTTAAGTTGACCTAAATGGTCTGAAATAATAACCTAAATGTCATTAAAGGTGATTAAACCGAATGTCAAGGCCATGAAAAAGTTACTTAAATGTGATTAAATGGTCTGAAATATTTGCCTAAATGTCATTAAAGTAAATGCTGTCCTTCTATTCCACACAATCGCTGACTTCCTTGTCATCTCCTTTCTTATGTCCATTGGCATCTGAATGACGGCCTAATATGCCAGAGAGATGCAGCTTAGTCGTCATGATGCTTGAATGCAGCCCTGGCGAGTAACTCACCAGTGCTGCATTCAAGCATCATGCCAACCTTATGAGGTTGAGACACTCCACAAGGCTCGTCATGATGCACCAATGCAGCCCTGGCGAGTTACCGCTGGGGCTGCATTGGTGCATCATGAGGAAAAAGGCCATCTTTTAGCAACATCCATCCTTAAGGTAGTTGCCTATCTTGGGTTAGAAGTATCTAGATTTATTTCTAATATTTACCCAATATACTTTACATGATTTGAAACCAAACAGTGAAAAGAAAAGTCGAGGGTCCCGAGCTGCTTTTTTTTATATCAAATTTTGAAAAATAAAACTATTTCTTCAGCACTAGACCAGGAACTCATCTATTTCGTGACTAATGGCAGTAAAAGTATCATCATGTTTCTTAAAATCACTGAAAATATTCTTCAGGTCATTTCTGAATTGATAGTATCAATTTAGACATATGGTCCCGGGCATAATTCAGTGGTTTTAGGCAATTTAAAATGACAAATAATAATATTCTATAAATTGAAAGGTAGTATAGAGAAGGTTACATGTATGTCCACTTGCAGACCAGCCTCTGTGGCCTAATAGGATCAGCACAGAACTTACACACTGGGGTTGTGAGTTTGCCCCTTGCTCAGGCCTTTCTCTATTTTTACATACTGCTACATATGAGAGCTAGACACATCAGCTGCGCAGAAATCGTCGCAATGAACGTATTCATAATGGTAGGCAACCACCTTAAAGGTTAAAGCATCATGTTAACCCTCTGGTATTGATACACTCCTGACCGCTCCTCGAAGCGTGAATCCCTACCATGGACGGCATACACACTTGCCTCATCACAAATGATGACAAAGGACAGTGCGTATCAAAGCACTATGAGGCCATTAAAGATTAAAAATTAGTATATCGGATGCATGGGACAACAGAATTTCCCTAAAAATCAGTTAGAATGTTCACAAATAACATACCTAACTTTGTATCTATTCCATTCCCCCTCATTGCCTCTAATATTATTTTATTGCTTAAAATATGGTCATTTTCATGCACCATTTTATTCCCCTATTGAGAATACACTAGAAGAGTCCATGGTCGGATCATATTGGATCCCTTTCTGACCTATAAATAACCATTGATGACATTTGAATGACACTTATTCTCTAAGCATTATACTATTACAGTGTTTGGAATACACAGAATTCTATAATCTAAGATTTAGAACTTGAGATCGGATATTGGAAAATCGGATATTGCCACTGTAACAGACATTAAAACGGCATGTGGAGAAAGTGGGACTCAGACCCACGACCCTCAAATCTAGACCTGCTGCTTTACCAACTGAGCAGCCCCATCTGATGACTTGACCGCTCCATATGGTGCTTGACTGAACCAACCTACATGGGAAAGGCAGACTACTGTAAAACCTCACATATAAGCCGCAGCTAGTACGCGGATCAGATCGCTGGTGCAGCTTATAAGATCGGGACAGAGTCCAGGTGCGGCTTATATGCGAGATTTTGCTCCTATAGTACAGTACTAAAGTCACAATAACCAGATCGCTGGTGTGGCTTATAGGATCGGCCCAAAGTCGGGGTGCGGCTTATACGAGAGTTAGGCTTATACGCGAGGTTTTACGGTACCTATGGTGGCTCCCTCCTGTGAGCTCGCCACCACTGACGCGGAAAATCTGTTCCCCTACATCTCTTTAACATTGTGAAATAAATTATGTAAATGGTCTCTATTTCAGTCCCCCTTACCCTGTGGCACAGTACGTTAGATGATGTGACCCTGGCTGGGTACACCATACCTAAGGACACCTGTGTCATCCCCAATGTGCAGACCTCCCTCAGGGACCCCAAGTACTGGACAGAACCTGACACCTTCAACCCTGACCGCTGGCTGAATGAGGATGGACACATCATCAAGAACCCTGCCTTCATACCCTTCTTCACAGGTAATGTGAAACCTAGGTAATAAGCTGATAAGCATAGAAACTGACCCCCTAGTTTGAGGGAAAAGCTGAATTTTGGCCCATTTAGACAGGGTTAAACTATTATTTAGTGGATTACAAACCTCTCTTATGATATCATGACCTTGAGAAAAAGCATTAGCTCTCAAATCCCCCAGTTTGATCATACGGTGATACTGGAGAATAACTTTTTCACATTCACATCGGTACAACATCATTAATTCACAGTTACATTCAAAAGAGTAGTACTGCTCTATAAACATAGATGGCAACACCAGTCACATTCCAAAGGGTAGTGCCGAACTACAAATATTGGTATACGAGGAGCAATATTTATGGTGTGGGAGACAGGATCCAGTTACCAATGGTGAGCATTTGTCATAATTGTTATAGGAAAAAAATTATGTTGGATTTACTGTCAACACTACGTATCTGGCACCACCATTGGCAGTTATATTCAAAAGACTGGTACCACTCTATGAACATAGGTGGTGCCACTATTGTTAACTGCTCCCCCGGTTAACAAGCATAGCTGAGGCAGCAGCCTTCACCCTCGTATAACCCTCACCCGATATTAGGGATGTCGTTGCTATCAAATTTTATAGGTAATCAGGTATTCACTATTTTGGTGTTGATACAGCAAATATATCAGTTATCAGGTATATCACAAATAAAGGGTAGATTTAACATAAAAAAACATGCCTTGTGGTTTGAAAATACAACAAATAAGAATGAATAGGCATGTAGAAGAAAGAATTGATGCCCCGACTGTTTTTCATTAGAAATATTTCATATCTCATATCCTAGAATGTCCATTTTAACATCATTCATTTTGTCATGTTGCTTGAAAGGCCATAGCTCAGCCTCTAATGGGAATATCTGAAAAGTTCTTTCACTGTTAGAAAGCTGAGATGTAGGGGGTATCTATACACATTGTTTTGATACCCAATAGCTGATATAGGCACGTTTGGTATCAAATGAAAGCTGGATTTAATTCACATACAACCTAGAATCACATAGAATTATCTGTGGGAATTTACAATATTTAGATTTTTCTTTAAATTCCAGGTCAGCCCGCGTGCCTGGGGGTGCTCACCCTATATATGCATGTTTGGTATCAAATGAAAGCTGGGAGCAATTCACGTACAACCTATGGGGTTATGTGTAAGAATTAACAGTTTTCTTTTTTTTTATATATCTTAATTTCCAGGTAAGCGGGCGTGCCTGGGGGAGCAGCTGGCTAAGAAGGAGTTGTTCCTGTTTCTGAGCAGCATGCTGCAGAAGTTCAGGTTCAGTGTGGAGGATGAGACCAACCCGCCCTGCCTGGACGGTACCCAGGGAATCATACACGGGCCGCCCGCCTTCAACGTCAGAGCCTACAGTGTCTGAATGATTCATAGGGCCAAAAAAAAAGAGAAGGTGTGTTACAGGTTACCCGACCCTACCTAACAAAACAGGGCCGACCCTAGAAATTTTTATCCAATTTTGAAAAAAAAAGTAATAATAGGACCATTTCAGAGTCAATTTGATAGTCCGCGAGTGGACGCCATTGTTGGCGAGTCAGCGCTGAAGTTTACGAGTCAACTTTTTGGTACTTTTCAGGCCATGGGATCAATCTGTCTTTAGAAAACATTTTTTGGGCTATTTCAGAGTCAAATTGACAGTCCACGAGTCGACATAGTTGTCTGCGAGTAATTTTTGGATACATTTCAGGCCAGAGTAATTAAAAAAAAAAATCCGACCTACCCTACCTAGATTTTCAGACTATGTAACCTGAAACACACCTTTTTTTTGACCTAGTCATTCAAATATTGTTTATCATGAAAGTGCCAGTGGAGCCAAGTGAAAATGGAACTATAGGACCAACCTTGTTCCTCCAGTATAAATGAAACGATTTAAAAAAAAACAACCTATGAGAAGGGGTTTCTTTTATGTTGGGCTTGATTATACAGCATTACATTGAAAACGATTTTAAAGTATTTCTCATAAAAGACAGTATTTACATATATTAAAAAAAATCAAAGTAGGGGGTTATTTTGAAGGTGGGGTTGTGCTCAAGGAGGAGTTATCTGAGAGATGGAGTCGTCTTAAAGGAGGGAGTCATCTTAAGTTTAGGTTGTCTTCAAGAAGGGGTCTGTAGGCTCTCCCAATGGACACAGAACAAAGAATCAACGTTGACAACTGGCTGTCAATGTTCTCTGTGTCGGGTGTCATACACAGGACGCCAGCCGTCAATATCAGAGCGTCAGTGTGTGAAGGATGCATAAAGTGAATCTCCCAGGATTTGGCGAAGCCGACAAAGAAAGAGATAACTGATTAAACTGCAGGGGTCTGTACACAAATCTTGAAACTCTCAGAGGGGAGCCCCATATTGCGGTCCTGTGGCCAGGTCTATTACCTCCAGGGTTGCCCACAGACATTGGGACATATTGTTAATAGCACTCCAGGGTCTCCTTAATGAGTATCTAGTACTAATGAGATGCAGCTCTTAGGAGGGATAAGTACCACCCAGCGTGTGAGCTCGCCTTCAGATGGGAGATTCAAGTGGGTATATCCGATTTTTCTTCAAATTCTAAATATCGCTTGAATGTACTCCAAACACTTCTAAAGTATAGTATTTAGAGAAAAGATGTCTTCATTGGGTGTTAATAGGTCACAATGGGATCCAATATCCGTCAAACATGGGCTTTTCTAGTATATTTTCAATTGGGGGATTAAAAGCGTGGACGATTTTATTCCAAAATGACGGTATTTTGGGCAATAAAATCTAATTAGAGCAAAACCAGATGGAATTAAGGGAGATGGAATAGATAGGAAGTCAAATATATTATTTGTGATCATTCTGACTCATTTTTAGGGAAATCTATTCTTTGTCCCACACATCGGATATACTAACTTTCACTATACAACGTATGGCTCAGTCTCACGACTTTGTAACAACTGGATCGTCTTTGACCGGGTGACATCTTTGACCGGGTGACGTCTTTGACCGGGTGACGTCTTCGACCGGGAGGCTAGAAAAGGTCTTTTTTATTTGTTTTCATTTTTCTCCATATCTCTACTATTTGTAAAAATATGTGGATGGCTATTGCATAACACTTTGGACAGTGTAGCTCTTCAAATTCCACGTGGGCATAACATCAAAGTGAAGTCTTTGACCGGGCAGAGGAAAAAATATTCATGCTATAATGCATGTAAAAGAGGCTACATATAAATATAAAAAACTTTATATCAATTTCATTTCATATAGTGTGAAAATATCCTTTGACTTTTCCCACCCATTTCTTACTATATAGGTCTAATTTATGCTATAATAATGTTTCCCCGTCAAAGACGTCACCCGGTCGAGGACGATCCAATTGTTACAAAGTCGTGACACTGAGCCATATGTGGATGTACCAGGCAACATGTGCAGGCCTCTTTAAAGAAACATTACCAGCTAATTTTGGCTGATTTTTTATTTCTATTATTTTTCCATATATCAAGTGCCTGTAAGTCTATATGAGAAATTTGGAGTCTGTTATATCTCTTTTAACCTGTGAATAATGCCATAAAAGCATGCAAAAGATATAACTGTGATCCACCAGAAATGGAAACCTGCAAAGGGGCCATTATGAACAATCAAAACACATAGGCTCTCATAGTGAATTCATAGGTCTACCAGAGGGCCCTCCAATCAGTATTTCATCTGGATTTCTTAACAAATGGCTTTCCTCTGATAAGGGGGGCTGTCAGTTGATAAGGAAATGACGAATAGAAGTCTATATTGGGTCTATTTCATAACTTGATTTTGGGGCGATTTAGGTGGTAATGTATCTTTAAAGTTAGTTTAGAGTCACGTGACTCGCTAAGTAATATATAATGATGAACCCTTTTAGGACGGGCAACAGTGTATTAACCCTGTAGGGTTGGCATGATGCATGCCTCCAGTCCTGATGGGGCTGCAGGCATGCATCATGACGACCAAGGGCATGATGCATTAAGGCATTATGCTGTCTTTCAAGGGGTAACTCAATATAAGGCAGCTCAAAAAATTACCCAGCATGAAACTGATTTTTTGGTGAAGCCAAAAAATGTGTAGGGAAATATAGACTTTCCATAAACAAAGTTCACAACTTTATTGAACTGCAAGCTCACTGCATTATTGGCACTGGACGCTTTTATCTGTTACTACACATACCAATATTTCATTTTGGTTTTTATTGTGAAAAAAACGACTAAATTTACAATTGGACAGCAATTAATGTTTCTAGACTTTAAAAGTCAACAACTCATTTAAATGCGCTGACCAGTTGTTCAACTTTTATATTTGCTTGCATTTGCCAATCTGACAATATAGGTATATGATGAGTTTTGGACGGATAGAAACACTAAGGCAATATTTTAATATATATTCTGCATGAATATGCTATGTACTATGTATGCAATAAATAACTGATATTTGTTCACGATTCAATTCTACTCAAATTTGCTTATTTCAATTGTAATGTAGGCAGGTCATGCTGCGGGTTGCCTGCTTACAATAGAATTTCCAAGTGTGTGGTCATGACTTATCTAGTTCATTAGCTTTATTATACAGTTATCAATGAATAGTATGATCTATAAGGTCTTATATTTCCTCACGATGAAATATAGTGATAATGTAAACAATCATTCTAACATGTAGTCAAGGACTTTATCGCCAGATAAAATCTTCTTCTACTTCTAATAAAAAGGGCGTTTCGATATAGCTATATTGTCAATGTAAATGTCATTGTATTGAGGACATCATCCAGAAATTTCTCTCTCCTAAATGATGAGGAATGCTCTATGCAGTCCAGTATAACATGTTAATTGGTAGAGATTATGTGGAGTTTGGATGCAAGTCAATTACTTTTATTATTGTTATTTTCTTAATCTGGGTTGAAATTTCGATAGTACTATGTGTGGAATGGATAAGAGGAATGAAAAATAATCTCTAAAAATAATTGCAAAGACAATATATGGGTTTATTTACCAATCTCAAACCTGCTGGTCTGATTTACGTAACTCAGACAAAAATCTACGTTTAACACTTTACATATAATTCTACATAGTGGGATTCAGACAAAGACTTGTAATATATTGTAGACAAATTTACATTAACAAACAATATTCATACAAAATAACTACTATAATTTTCAATCTAATTTCATTCTACATAGTATTTTCTTGTAGTTGCATTGAACAGCCTGATAGTATAGATCTGTTGAATAGGTTTGGCTGCAGAGAGGCTTTGTACATCTTCCATTACCACCAATGTGGTGTCCTCACAGTAAAGTGCCGCAAAGCACCTATTCATGCACAATACTTTAATCCCCTGTCCTTTATATATAAATATTCTATTGAATACAGTTGATTTGCATGATATTGAATTCATTATAAATGAGAATTTACTACTTGAATGTGGTAGATTTGTTAAAGAGCTGTAATAGTCTGCCCATAATTGATAGTGCTGCCAGTGTGACAATGAAAAGTCATCTACCCAATTGAAGTTGAAAAGTTACGTCTTCTAACGTAGATCTATTACGTATATTTACGTCAGAATGAGGTAGATAAACGTAAATCAGACCTCTTCGACTGTTGAACGTCAATAAACCTTAACGTTTTGACGTCTAAAAACCTTCCAAAATTACCAATCTCAAACCTTTTGGTTGAACATCTACCTAGAGAAACCTCTGATCTAGGTTGGAGCTACGTAGGGTGGTTACTGAGATGCCACTAAATGCTGCACAAGGATCCACCCACCATGTGAGTCCTGGACTTTAGGCCACTCAAAAAAAAAAGAGCTTTCTCATCGTCAAGGTCTGAAAAATGTGACGAGGGAGGCTTTTTTTTTTCTTTTTATTTTTTTACTCGCGGGCCAAAATGTATGGGATGATATATGTTTTTCATGACCAAAATTCCCATTTTAGTAGTTAAGGATTTATGGATGTTTAAAAGTAAGTGAAATGTAAGTTATTTCTATCCAACTGCATTACTGGCAGTATTAGCTTTAATTTGATACCAAATAACCCAATATTTGTCCATTTTTATCATATTTTTCATCAAAAATTAGCAAAAAAAAAAAAGTTTTCCTCAAAAGCTGATTTTTATGATGCGCGCGGTGATGAGAAGCCATTTTATAATTTTGAGTGGCCTTAGTGTCTCACTTCATTTCACGGCAGTGTCACCCTGATTGTTGCCCTGTTCCTGGTAATAACTAGGGCCGTGAAATGAGGAGAAATGAGGCGAAATGAGGCGAAATGAGGCGAAATGAAGCAAAATGTGAAAATCAATACATAAAATATGATCGCCTCATTTCGCAGGTAGCTGTATCACCCTAGTGGAGCCCAGGCTTATGTTGACAGTCTTTGCGAAACTTTTTCGGCATGCAGGACAGTCGGTCCTGCAGCTAGCCAATTTTGCAGGACCGGATAGATTTCTGCAGGACCGGAAAACAAAATCAAAGTTTTGCATAATATTTCAGAATAGAATAGCATTTATAGAAGAATACAATAACAAAAACTTACTTTAATTTGCCTAAGATATTGGAGTGCACTATAAAACTTGTAACTTTAGTTCTAGTTGGAATATTTGAAAAATTCTCTCGATTTGGAAAGCCTAGAATGTGGTCCTGGTCCTTCTACACTAGTCATTCTGCCGGACCAGAGCCATTTTAGGCGGACATTGCCACTGTCCGGCAGGATTTGGCAAAGACTGAATGTTTCCTTCACAGACTGAATGCCCTCACTGTAAAGGGTAGAGGTTCCTGCAGGATACCCTGGGTACCGTCCAGGCAGGGCGGGTTGGTCTCATCCTCCACACTGAACCTGAACTTCTGCAGCATGCTGCTCAGAAACAGGAACAACTCCTTCTTAGCCAGCTGCTCCCCCAGACACACGCGCTTACCTGGAAATTAAAATATAAAAAAAAAGAAAACTCTAAATTCTTACACATAACCCCATAGTTTGTACGTGAATTAAACCCAGCTTTCATTTGATACCAAACATGCCTATAAAGGGTGAGCTTTATACGAGAGTGAGCCAGCTGCTCCCCTAGGCACACCCGCTTACCTGAAATTTAAAAAAATTATCTGAATATTGTAAATTCCCACACATAACCCCATAGGTTGTTCGTGAATTAAACCCAGCTTTCATTTGATACCAAACATGCCTATATAGGGTGAGCTTTATACGAGAGTGAAGGTTCTGACATGCTTAGACAGCCGCTCACCCAAACAGGCGCCCTTACCTGAAATGAATTATTTGAATATCAGAAAGTCCTGTATAATAATCCCACAGGTTGTTCATTGTAATTAAACTCAGCTTTCAATTGATACCAAACATGTTGATGTAGGGATAGTATATATAGCTAGTATTGCATGGTGGGGTCACGTATGGGGCGTACCAGCCCGAGGTGCACTGAGGTGACCCTATCATGTAATACAAGCTTTATTACACGACCAGAAGACAATTTTCTACCCCCCTACCATATTTCCTTCTTAAAACGGCGAGTTTATATCATAAATCGGTGAGTTTTCTTCTTAAATCGTCAAGTTTTCTTCTTAAATCGGCCAGAGGTTTGTTTACATTGCCACCATTGATCTATGATCACGTGACCACTGTGCTGGCTTCTGATTGGTCCAGAGCAGAAAAAAGCGTACCACACGGCCGGGTGGTACGCAGAAACGTACCACACCCCCGGGTGGTACGTTTTTCCTTCTCTATTCTAACATAGGATCGTACCAATAACACTAGGTCGTGTAATAAAGTATAGTATAGGATTATACAGGAGTGAAGGCTCGGATATTATTAACTGGCTGCTCCCCGAGGTATGTTCATTTACCTGGGGAGGAATAATCATTATTAATGGTGGCACCACCTATGTTCATAGAGTAGTACTAGTATCTTAAATATAACTGTTAATAGTGGTGTCAACTGGTCCCCAAAACACAGACACTTACTCATGACAGGACATAATCAAGCAGGAGCATGGACAAGTACATTTGTCCAAGCTTAATTCAAATAATCTAAATGATGTTATAATCTTAATTTTATTTGGGAAAGGGTAAAAAACAAAGAATGGGTGTTCATATATCCAGAAATAATGCCATGTGTGTAGCCTTGACACCGCCCCCTATGGGCCAGTGGTGCCACCTTATGTTAATCATGCATACTAAATATCTGCAGTCTTCTGCAAATAATCTTAGATACATGTTATAATCTTAAATGAAATTATAACATTATTAAGATTATATGAATTAAGGTTGGACAAATTGTCTTGTCCAGGCTGCTGCTTGAGGTTGTCCGCATGGGCCACACTTACTTGGGAAGGTACAGATATTATACACATATAGCAACATTTGTAGACTTATATGAAATCATATTGCCATTCAAGAGAACCCCGCCTATAAGCCGAATGTGACTTTTGGGGTCTTGGGGTCCCCCTGGCCCCCACTTTGGGCCGCAGCTGACCGATTACTGCGGCCACTGTAGTCCCTAGGACTACGACATTGCTGCGCCTGCCTCCCGCGCCGCCTACGCGTCGCCGCCAGCGACCGTGGGAAAGAGGAATTGGGGGATGATTGAGGAGGGGGGGTTGGGGGTTTGCGCACTCAGGATTAACATATACAGCAGGTTATAGCATGGTCCTGGGGACTATATTTATAGTCATGAGGACTTCATGCGTAGTCCTAGGGACTATACATGTAGTCCTAGAGACTATACATATAGTCCTAGAAACTATACATGGCGTCCTAGGGCCTATTATTTGCAGACCTGGGATATCAATCTGCGCAGTCCTTTCAAACATTTGAATGTATGGGCTGCACAGTCCTGAGGACCACAGGTGTAGTCCCGAGGACTACAGGTATAGTCCCGAGGACTACAGGTGTACTCCTGGGGACCACGTATATAGTCCTAGGAACAACCGAAGACTGATACTACCAGAAAGGTAGATAAGGCAGGCCTACATTGTGCTGGGGACTATAGAAGCATAGTCCTCAGGACTATACATTGAAAGTGTTTAGTCCCCAGGACTATATCTGTAGTCCCCAGGACTACGTGGGCCTGTCACTGTAGTCCTTAGGACTATGCAGCTGGCAGTAGTAGTCTCCAGCACTATGCCTATAGTCCCCAGGACTACCATTTTATTAGTCCCCAGGACTACACATTTAATACTTGTAGTCCTCGGGACCGCCTCTATAGTCCTTAGGACTACAGAGGAAGTCCCCAGGACTACAAGTTTAATACTTGTAGTCCTTAGGACCTCCTCTGTAGTCCTGGAGACTACAGAGGCCGTCCCCAGAATTACAAGATTAATACCTGTAGTCCTAAGGACTTCCTCTGTAGTCCTAAGGACTTCCTCTGTAGTCCTGGGGACTACAGAATATAGTCCCCAGGACTATGCACCAATATTCAGCACATTTAGAATTCATTGTCAAGGAGAGGCATAGGCCCTTTATGATATGAAAAGGGGGCAGTAAGCAGCTCTATACTAAGTTATAGTCCCCAGGACTACAATTGTAGTCCTGGGGACTATAATCATAGTCCTGGGGACTGCAGACATAGTCCTAAGGACTACAGACGTAGTCCTGGGGACTATATATAGTTACAGTCCATATCCAGTCCAGTAGAGCCAGCCGCATGCAGGCCTGTGTGTATGGTGGGGGGGGGGGGGGCGCAGCAGGGGGCAAGGGGAGGGAGGCAGGGGGCGCGTAGGCGCGACGACGCCCGTGGGAGATGTGTAAATTACGCCCGCGCCGGCGCATAGTCCCGGGGACTACAGTGACAGCAGCAATCGGTCAGCTGCCTTTGGGCCACCAAAAAGCGTTTTAAAACAGATTCTAATCATTTAATTTCATTGAAATCCATTTTTGTTTGTTTAACATGTATACTTCATGTGAAAATAATTAAAAAGGCCTTCAGATACAGTCAAATTAATGACTAAGTTTTCATACCTTTCTAAAGTATTTTTCTCTAATTTTCTTTGTCAAAACCCTGCCTATAAGCCAAATGTGAGTGTGAAGGGGGAAAATTCGGCTTATAGGAAACAAAAATGCCAAAATAAATTCGGCTTATGACCTAGGTTCCACATTACCTGTGAAGAAAGGTATGAATGCTGGGTTCTTGATGATGTGTCCGTCCTCATTCAGCCAGCGGTCAGGGTTGAAGGTGTCGGGTTGTGTCCAGTACTTGGGGTCCCTGAGGGAGGTCTGCACGTTGGGGATCACACAGGTGTCCTTAGGTATGGTGTACCCCGCCAGGGTCACATCATCTAACGTACTGTGCCACAGGGTCAGGGGGACTGAAATACCAAATTCAACATGATTAGTATACAGTGAAAGTACTCATTTTCACGGGTCTAAATTTTCGCTGATGAGTAAAAATCGGCAAATTCGGGGGAGTTTATTCCATACTCAAGCATATAAAACTTTCGCGGATTTTCCATTTCTGCGAAAATCGCGAAAATATTTACCCAGCAAAATAAATTACTTTCACAGTACATTGTAATGAATACTTTTGACAAATGCAATGCTCAAGAAAACCAGAGAAATATGGGATGACCCTAGGCCAAGTGTAGTTATAATTGGTCCAATGCACCACAAGTGCAAAAACCACTATTGGGGAAACTTTTAAGTGTCACTCTGTGTCTATATCATGATTTTTATGGTTATTTCATGGTTTTACAGCAATTAATGACCCTCAAGAGTGTTGTTTGCAGAACGGCCCAACATTACTTCATGCTGCCCTTGGGAAAGGGCCTCTGATTGCTTTAACCTTGTCATTCCATATCATTCAAGAGCCAAATCTTAAAAGGACGCCTTATAAAAAGGTGCTAGGCATTTTGAGGTAATTCGGACATGCCAAATTCAAATCTGCCATATGTAAAGACATCAGGCTTTGCCAGACGTCCCAAATCCAAGATGGCAGCCGAAAGGGCATTATGTCAGATGACATTTTGGCATTTTAATCAAGAATTATGCTCAGCTGGCGGCCATCTTGGATTTAGGGCATATATCAAAGACTGACATCTTGGCATATGGTAGATTTGAATTTAGCACGCCCATATTACCCTAGGCCTAGGTTTGTTTCAGGTCACCCTACGTTTTTTTTAATGCAATTTTGAAGAAATGTTTCTGTTTTTACCCTTTTTTGGTCACTTTTTGGGGATTCAAAAAGCTGGGTTGTACATTCATGTTAAAAAAACCCAAAAAAAACCCGACCTACCAACCCTAAATTTTCCTCCCATGTTACTTGAAACAACCTTTTTTTTTTTGGCCCTATTCCAACACAGAATACAATTCTACTCTAACAAGCCTAGCACCTTTCACACAGTCTCAGGGAAGCTCCAGACTATAGCCCAAAAGCCACGGCGACAAGAGCCTGCGTTAAAGCGGTATCGCTCCTCTTCCGCCACTATTTCGCCGCTATTTCGCCCTGCCACGCTGATTTCGCCCCCATAACACCATGGACTTCGGCGGCATAGACGCGAAAAGGGCACGGCAGGGCGAAATAGTGGCGGCAGAGGAGCGAAACCGTTTTAACGCAGGTTCTTGTCGCCGTGGATTTTGGGCTTATAATTATTTAGGAAATAAACCAGCTTACTGATATTGGCAACCCGTTGCACCTCGTGTATGACTGCGTTAATGTATGGCAGTTTCTTGATGTCTGCATATACAGGGGCTCTGTCTGGGCCTATCACCTGTCAGATAGGGAATAAATGCACTAATTACACGACCTAACATTATAAGTACGATCCTGTATTTGTTTAAGGATTAAAAAACGTACTACCCGGGGGTATGGTATGTTTTTGCGTACCACCTGGCCATGTGGTACACTTTTCACTGCTTTAGACCAATCAGGAGGCAGCATTTTGGTCACATGACAGGGCAATGGTAAACAAAGCAGACGACGATGTGAACAATGCTAATTAAGGATATAAACAACTACATTTGTGATGTAAACAACAATTAAAAGGTAGGGGGGGGGTGCAAAATTGTCTTCTGGTCGTGTAATAAAGCTTGTATTGTACGCTAGGGCCATGTACATCCCGTACCAACCAGAGGTCTTATAAAGCCAGACACACAGTACCCCATCGTACAATACTGGCTATTTACTGTAAAGGTGAGAATCCACGAACTAATTTTATTCTCCAATCGGTGCTATTCTCACAAATCTGACTCAATTATATACCAGGGAGGTACCATAGGATTATGTTTGTAAATAATGTTTTTCTTTATTAACGAGAATATAAATTGCCAAGGCTATGCAACACAACATAGGTCCTGATTTAAGCCCCAAATTTCAGGCCTATCTGGGCTTCCGTTCTCATATCAAACAAGTTTGATTTTCATTTATTTGATGCTCCCCCATTCACAGGGCTCTAATCGGCCGATTTATGCACAATAACAGATAGGAAATATGTTTTTGTTTTGACCTGATCAGACTGTAAAGACCTATATGATCGTTACGTGACAATTACCAAAAATCGGGTAGCGCAGTCCCAGCTATAGTGCCTCTTAAAGTCAACCTGCACTTATAGCTGGGTTTAGATCTACTGCCCTTTTAGGATGGCATGATGCCTTAAAGGCTAAGATTTCTCAAACCAAATCCTAAACTCCTTTGCCAGGGTCGTTAAGTTTATATAATACCTCAGCTAAATTTAGAATCGCCCAAGCACAATCCCTGAGATCCAGGCATGTCTTGGTCCTGTAGGATCGTTTTCCCTAGCAAAGTACCCCAAAAATAATTGCTCAGGCAACCAAGAAATAGGATGCTGGTTGTTCCCTTCCAGCAATTCACTGCTCTAGATAAGTTGCACTGGTGTGACCAGCAGTTAGACTATGCCAGTGGTACATACAATACTATTGATACCCACCAGTGTACTGACTGTCTAGACTATCACTTGTGTGTTCACCGAAAATGGTATACTAACCCTTGAATAGACCACATCCCATGGATTCGGTTAAAAATAAACACTTAAATACACAACGATTCCTTTCTGCATTGTGTATCCCTAGAAGCCTAGTTCAATGATTTATTTAAGGAGGTTATGATAGATTTATCCTGGTTTTATAAAATTTTTCATACCAAGCCAAGCCTGATTCATGGTCCCCCTACCAATTTCACCTGACCAGGCCGGGTCAACTGGTTCAAAGTAATAGAGTTGTCCAGTTGTGCTATTTTTTGGCTGATTGGGGATCAAACAAACACAGTGCCCTGTGATGGGTGCAGTCAGTAGGGTTTGTAAACTACAAATGTGTAAATCAATCTGAGAGACTGCCAGTGGCACAGTTAGGAACTACATGATCCACTCTCCTCCAGTCTTGGAGATCGGCCCCTTTAACTTAATGTATCATACCCTTGGTCATCATGATGCATGAATTCAGCCCTGGCAAGTAACTCACCAGTGCTGCATTCAAGCATCATATCGGCCTTATGAGGTTGAGATCCATTTGTAATGAAATCTAGATGAAATACTGAATGGAGGGCTCTCTGGAAGACCTATGAATTCACTGTGAGAGCCTATGTGTTTTGATTGTTCATGATGGACCCTTGCTGGTTTTCATTTGTGATGGCTCACAGTTATATATCTTGCACCCTATTATGGTCATATTTACAGATAAAAAGAGAAATAAAACAAACTCCAAATTTCTCATGGCCTTACAGGCACTTGGTATATGAAAGCATAATGAAAATAAAAAAATCAGCCAAAATTAGCTGGTAATGTCAGTTTAAAGTGGGTATATCCGATTTTTCTTCAAATTCTAAATTTTACTTAAATGTATCCCCAACACTGTAAAAATGGCCTATGGAATAATGAGGCATTAACATTTATATATTGGGCGAGTTGTTCCCCACCTCTGTAGTAGCTGCTGCTGCCTGCAGGGGGAGTGTTGGTATAGGTTCTGGTGTGTGCGTCCCCCTCTAGCTGAGTCAGCAGGAAAGCCACCAGAGAGAAGCCACCCGAGGGACGATTCTCCCAAGAGGAGGCCTCGGACCAGCACTAGGATATTTGACCCTCTAGAATTTGAAGGTAGAGACAATTCAGCAGATAGACTTACAGCCAATAGGCGCCGTTTTGATCTTAAACGATTTACGAGAGGGAGAGAGCCTAAGTCTCTGCCATACCCAGAGCTGATGTATGTGTACCTGCAGTGGGCCGCAGTGGGTATTGACGAGGTTTTTCTCTGATCTGGAGGAGATGAAAAGATATCTCAAGCACTTAGGATTTCTATCCTTCGAGGCCTCCAGCCACCTGTACGATGACCACGTCTTCGCTGAGTATGAGTCAGACTTAAGGCAGGAGTGTATTTATGGTAGAGACACAGAGGAATTCAACTTTGGTAACGAACAGTTATGGTAGCGTCAATATATGATATCTAGAGAATAGAGGTCAATTAAATGTCATCAATGGCTGTTAAAAGGTTACAAAGGGATCCAATGTCCCCCGACCATGGGCTTTTCAAGTGTATTTTTGATGGGCAGAATAAAAGCATGCACGCTTTTATTCAAAAATGACCAAATATTCAGCAATAAAATCAAATTAGAGCAAAATCGAAGGGAATTAGGGTGAATGGAACAGAAAGGTAGTTAAATATATCATTTGTGAACATTCTGCATCTCATTGCACATACTAGAGGGCAGGGCAGCATATATTCCTCTAGCCGGATAACATGATGTGCATAGCCTCATAAACTTATACAGGCATTTCTCTGTCAATACACAAGGGGGCAGTAGTGGGCCAGTAAATCAACATGCACTCTCCCAGCATAGGGCGCTTTCACAGAACACCTGAAGTATAGGCCTCAGGGCAAAATGATAAAAAAAACTAAAATAATGCATGGGACCATATGTTGAAATTACTTTGATTAATTTGGAAATGATGGCATGGATGTTTAGTGGGAGTTTAAGCATAATTCAAAAACTTCTACTACTATTCCTCATTGATTAGAACTATCTTCCCTCTTTGATCTTAGGAGAATACTTTTATTTTTCAAAATTCTATATTTAAAAAAGTAGCCAGGGACCTATGCAAAGAACATGGAGAAACGTTTTGGTGGGAATTCAAAAAACTTTTGATCCATTCTAGACAGCCACCTTAAAGTGGCATGGTCCGATTTTTTCCATATTTTGAATTCTATTTAAATATGTTCAAAATGTCAGTGCAATATCATATTTGGAGGATGGGATACAATAAAATATCATTCATGGGCAATAACAGGCAATTAAAATAGTCCTATGAAACAAGGTATAGCCTTTTACAGTGTATTTTCAATGGTTGGAATTATAGCGTGCACTCCAAAAGTCTTAAATTGAGCAAGAAAAAGAGTATTAGCTGAAATCTAAGCTGAATTATGGGGAATAATGTTTAATAAAGTAGGTAGGACATGAAGTATGGCCATATTGAACATTCTGGTTCAATTTTAGCAAAATCTATTTTTGAGCCCTAATCATGCAGACTATGCCACTAACCTGGTGAATATGGTGCCTGCACCTGTCCTGCATGCTGGTATTGTGTATCAGGTATAGCAGCAGCCAACACAGAGTGGCACTGGTGGTTTTGGTACCCGCGATGAACACCTCCGACACTGTGTTCACCAGTTCCATTTCTGTCAAATATACAGACAAAGGTCAATGAGTTTTAGTTAAGCTAGGGCTAGCCAATTTTTTTGGTCAATTCTCATGATCCAATCTGACCCTTGTACATAATAGTTATAGGACGTGTACCAATCTGTACCCGAAATACAGTGAAGGAGCCTTATAGGCCCGGATATCGGAGAGCCCGGATATCGGAGAGCAATCTTATTATTTAAAAATCAAATAAAAGGCAACTTATCACACTAATAGTGATAATGAATAGTGTTACCCTGTATGTAAATAATATACAAATCAATCGAATATGTAAATCAGTGAAGAAAATTACAGAAAATATTCATGCTTTCTATTTTATGCGGTAGAAACCTTATTACTGGTCCGATTTACAAGCCGTGAAAACTGGCTTGTAGGCAAAGACCTGCAGATGACAGCCAGTTGATAGCCATGTTTCTGCCGGCCCGGCAGGCTTTTTGCCGCCTATAGCCGGTGTCCGGCGGAATTTCGTATAGACTGCCTTCACGAGTGGTAAATATTTTGAGTGGTTTATTTCTTCATTATGTTTAAGTAAGTTTATACCTTATAAGGCTGTGTCTCACGAACTTTGGCCAAAGTGTATGCCTATGACCGGGTGCCGTCTATGACCGGCTATCTAAAAAAGTTGTTTGGAGGAATAAAAAAGATTTTTTTAATTTAAAAAAATTAAAATTTATGTAAAAAATTAAAAAAAAAAAAAGTTTATCCCTCCAAACAACCTTTTTAGATAGCCGGTCATAGACGGCACCCGGTCATAGATGGCACCCGGTCATAGACGGCACCCGGTCATAGACAAACACATTGGCCCAAGTTCGTGAGACACAGCCATAATTGTCCCTACAAATGTTTTTTTCCACCCCCCTTCCCCCTGTTAAAAAATCAATTCAGTGTGCATTGGTCAAAGACGTCACCCGGTCAAAGTCGTCACCCAATCAAAGACGTCACCCGGTCAAAGACTATCTAATTGTATGGATTTCATGAGACTCAACCATAGACAAAGGCCCATGGCAAGACATGGGCCTTGGCAAGACTGGGACTGAGACACAGTCCCAGTGTCAGCTCGGGAGGCATGATTCAAAATGACCCTCACCGTGGGCCTTTACTTTTACTTCATGCTTTTCTTTTTATTCAAAAAATGTAAAATTGTATTTGAATGGCTATAGAAATTTAACAAATGATGACGTCACAGGCCATGCAATACAGGAACTCTGTATTCCATGAGGGGCATGGAATACCGTATTACTAGTGCTTATCATAATGATTGTCATGTTCAAAATATATATGCAAAAACGGATTTCCACTTTATATTGGGCATAAAGTACCTCCAAAATATGTTAACTTAGTAAATTAGCCATTTTCAGACCTGCCGTGCGGCTTGAAGAACCTGTCAAAGGTTGGGGTGCAGCCAATGCTCAAATTATACAGGGGAGAATATACGGTACCTCCGAAAGATGACTTGTCCTTATTGCTCTCCTCAATGAAGAGGTCGATGAGGTCGCGGATGTTGCTGGGGTCGTAGGTCAGCTGGTGCTCCTTGTACCACTTCTGGGTGATGTTGTGGACCTGTTTAAAACCCCGCGCGGTGGCCTGAATAAAGGCAAATAAGGTGGAGAAATAGTTGCAAAGTTACAAAGGAGGATACAGTTATTGTACATATTCAATATGAATTCTGCTTTTCACTACATAATTACACCTGTGTTCAGAGACAAAGGGAGTACATGTATCGTCAATTCTCAGGTATAAGCCAAATTCACATGTGACCTGCACCCCTAACTTTGAAAAAATATATGTGACCCGTTTTAACGAAATGGGTCGGAAGTAGCAGATATAAAATGGTCTGATATTGCCAGATTCGTGTACGGCTCATCAAGAGCTTTTATTTGATATATGACAAGTGGTATATTGCCCAATATTCACTCTTAGGCGATATTTTTGATACTTTTCTGTTGATTTAAATGGAAATCAATTAAAATGAGATAATTAACATTTAAATTAGATATTAACTATATCATACAATACGATTGTAGATCCCCTGGCCATCATTTTGGGGAAAATGGGGTTAGAAATTTGGTTTTTACCTTTGCCGGAAGATAACTATTCATGTGTTAGAAAAATGTCAAAACTCGTTTTTCAAAAATAATATTTTTTCCACACTATGCTACTTAAAATGCCCGAATCTAGGCTCTTAAATGTGTGACCTCCGACCCATTTCGTCAAAACGGGTCACATGTATGCCACAGAGAGGGTCTGAAATTGGTTATTTGGTACTGTACTGTACTGTATAGAAACTCCTGTACAAGCCACACCCTATACAGGCATGTTCAAAAGAAAGATGCCAAGCTAACAAAACATGTTTTTTTTTACGTCGAAATAACATTTTAAGGTGGGTCGATCCCATTGAATCAAAGTCATCAGAATTTCCCAATTTGTTTTTCTGTGAGTACCCTAAATCATTTGAAAACAGAAAATGAAAAGAAAAGTAGGGGTTGCCACGCTACTTTTTAAAATATGGAATTTTGAAAAATAAAAGTAATTTAATTTTACACAAAAAAAACGGAAATAATGTCAAAGTTTGTCTGATTTTATTTTCTATCAACCAATAACCATATAATTTCAAAACCTTACATGATAAACACCTTTATTCTAAATTTTTTTTTGCAATTTTATCACTTTACATTTTGGAAAGAAATGTTAGATCTAGGCTAAGAGTAGGAATTAATTATAATTATTTATTTACATTATGTAGAAAAATTAGTAGTAAAAGTCATCAGATTTATCTTAGACTTCCCCAATAAATAGCTTAGATTGTTTTCTAACAAATAAGAGTAACTTTGATATGGGTTGCCGTGCATAATTCGAGGGTTTTGGCCCTTTGGAATAAAAAAGTAATGCAAAAACGGACTTAATCAACTTTTTAAAGCATGGCATTATGGGTAAATTCTTAACAATCTGCATCTAAATGGTCTCATCATGTAGCTTTGGATGTATTCAAGAAATGTATTCACATGTATGCTTTTTCAAATGCCATTTATTACCTCCTAAAATTACCTCCAGAAGAATGTTAGAAAATGCCCAAAATACCTCTAATTATCATATGAAAATATAAAAGTGCTCTAAAATGCTCGGAATTGTCTGAAAATGAATTTGGCAATAGAAAACTTTTGTGAGCATATGCCTACCAAAAATGACATTATTCTGACTATTATAAGACATATGCGCAGAAGGATGCGCCGTAGTCTATACTGCAATGGCCGCGACCTACCTTAAAACTTTATATAACGTTATGCCATAGTAAGGATCCTTAGGGAAAAGTTTTATGACATTATAAAATGTTGTATAACGTTTTTTACTGGGATTTTATGCAAGAATTGACAGTTTTGACCTTAAAGTCTGCCGAGGGCAGGTATTGGCCCAAAGGTAGAAAGTTCTGCAGACAAAAGTGGCCCGAACCGTGCGTCATGAGGTAGAAGGCTTCAAGCAACCTCTTCATCTCCTCATCACCGTGGTCAAACCTGCGAGTAGACACATGTACACACAGGCATATATCAGCGTCATCCAATGTTGCTAATAGCACTCTTATACAAGGGTCAGACACCGCAGGACTATAATAGATGGGTCAAGGGCCATTCTAGTAAGGGCCAGGCTATGCTGGACCTTCAATAACAGGCTGGACTTTTGCAAAATTGCTTGAGAGTCTGGCCATGCTGGATCTTTATGCCAGAGTCTGGCAATGCTGGACTCTTGCAGGCTGAAAGGGACTCTCCCCAGAGTCCAGCATTACCAGACTCTGGCATGAGGATCCAGCATAGTGTGGCTGGGAAAATCCCTTCCAAATCAATAATAATACCATTAATAGCGGAATACCAGTCACCAGGGCTCAGTGTGGATGTTAATGATGGTAATTACTGAGATCATTACTGATTTCCCTCCAGCTGACCGGGGCTTAAGTACAGGTGCCCGGCAGGTGGAGGGGGAGCCCACGTGACTGGAAATACATGTAACAGTAGTTTTCATTGGATAACATACATTTGACATTTGATTGGATAATTATGTATTCATGGCTTTAACATGGTGGTGCCAGACCAGAGGGGTGCTATACCGGCTAGGGGTGTGCGGATTATACCATTGTTTGTGTGTTGACCATTAATCCTTGGGTCAACATATTGTTCATTGCTTGTGTTTGAGTGTCCGGTCGGCGCCTCGGCGTCTGGGGGGCCAACCATTACCTTTGTATAGGTAGGTAGGGGTTAGCTTGTGATATATAGATTAATCATGCATGGGGGGATAATTGGCTTGGCTAAATGAGAAACATGTGTAACTGACGTCTGGGTGTACTTTGATGGACATATGGCTCAAAAGTATGTATAAAGTATTGTACCTATTAGAAATAATAACATGTATGAATATTAATAATCATAAATCATAATTTGATGTCATATGACATACCATTATGTAATACCTTGGTCGAAGGATAAAATAAGGGGGTTTGTGCCAGAATCTTGAGCCATTTTGGGTGCATAGAAGCTCTAGATGAAGGTCCAGCATAGCCTGACCCTGACCGAAATAGCCCTTGACCTATCTATTATAGTCCAGCAGTGCCTGACTGTTGTATGAGAGTGCTATTGGTGACATTGGCTGCCGCTCATATTTGCCTGGGTATAGGGGTACGGTGGTAAGAACTTGGGAATTGAACGTTGACAACTGGGGAGAATTTGGGGAGGTCACCATAACACAAGAAAGACACGAGATAGTCTCAAGAGTTATGAACATGTCCTATCCACAAAAAGAACTTTGGAATTGAACGTTCATGAATGGGGGGGATGGCGCAAGTTAGAAACTTGTGTATTTCCCAGGAAAAGCACAAGCTGTCTGTAAACAAGATAGACATGGAAGATTCTCAAGAATAGTGAACATTCCTAGTAAATTCCCAAGTTTTACTTGTGCAAATAGTCTCGTCATGTGATCGCCAATTTCTGGGCCCTTACGTGCTCCCCCTATTATAGCCCGCAGGCCTGAAGGATGGGCGAAAAGTTTTCTCCCCCTATATAACCACTAATACGGGGAGATGGGCTATAAAATTCCAGATCTGGGGCCTATTCAGGCTAACTTAGATTTTCAGTTTAGATTTTTAGTCTTTTTTACATACTGTTTGAAAGATAATTGACCTGTGAATCCCCTAATATCAAACGTTTGCAAATGTAGCCATGACAGACAATGTTATGAGGATTCTGCTAAAAAGTACACACAAAAAAAAGTGAGAGTCATTGTCGCTAAAACTACCCTCACCTGAGGGTCAGGCACTGTCTGACTCTCAGGTGAGGGTAGTTTTAGCGACAATGACTCTCACTTTTCTGAGGGTGTACGCAAACACAACGTCATTATGTATAGGTATAATCCTACCTGTGCCCGATGATGATAGAACAGATGATGTTGGCGGTGGTGAAGGCCAGTATAGTGGCCATGTCCACAGGCTGCCCACCAGTGTCTTTTATAGCCTGTGCATAATGTTAAAATAAAATCATGGGAATAGTGGACTATTTCTACTGTAAGATGAAAATCAGCTTAACTCAAATTGGAAGAAAGGACATTTCAAGAGTAAATTTGTGTGAAAACAGCTCCTGGAAATTTATTATTTCAGCAAATATTTTCGATGATAAAACCTGGATACGTCCTTTGATCTTAGTAAAATGTAAACCCTTAATGAAAGGTCTTTATATTCCTGACGTCTAATGGACTCATAACACTGTTTATGGTTATACATAGTCGTTTGATTATGTCGTTTGACCTGCAGTACATCATTTTGTTCAGGGGGCTTCCATAACGTATGTAGGGTTGATTCAGGTAAAGTGGGACATCAGGTAAAGTGGGACAATTAACATTAAGGCCATTTTTAGGGGTTGATTTCTTTCCTGGGTGTAAAATTTTATTTTTTTCTTAGAAATATATGTTTGACCCCTCTTAATTGTACCTATCTCAGGAAAGTTAAGAGATAATTATACCTTCTAAATTTCGACATGATATGGGTGGAGAGCTTTTGCCGCTAAAAATTGGGAAGTACATAAGAAATAGTAAAATTATTTGTTAGTAGTGGTACTAAGAATAGTAACATGATATTTCAAAATGTATGTAAATATCAGATACATATATTGCTTCTTTACATTTTGATATTTTTTTATTAGTCAGATATTGAAATGAAGTACACTGAGACCTTAAATGCAAGTGTCCCACTTTGGCTGAAGGTGTTAGGTAAAGTGGGACAGGCAGATTTAGGTTAAAGATGGCATTGCAGCTAAATCTAGACAAATTTTTCTTGCCCAGATATGTGAATCTATACGAGAATATTGTTACTATTGGCAAAGTTTTAAAGCATTTTGATGCCTCTATATCAATGAAAATTGGATAAAATTAGATCATTTGAGTTACTGTCCGGCGGACTTAAATGCCCCTGACCATATTGTGTTACATTTAGCAAGGGTACCAGCACCTCAAGTACCTTTGATTGATTGGTTGTCGTCAAGGCCATACACACAGAAAGTGTTATTGAGGGACCTAATGACCCTTGACGGACTGCTGTGTGCAGGGTTGTGTTGACCTGTGTGGGTAAATGTGTATTATATGCTACACATGATCATGGAAAACTCCATAAACTGAGATGAAGCTTGTATAAATCGTATTTTTCCCAATTAACGCATATTGTATTGCTGTTTATTTTTAAATGGTTTGAGTAAATATCAAGTCGGATAGGCCTAGACACTGAGCCTCGTATTGAGCTAAAAGTCAATAACCAAACCCCGTATTGAGCTAAACCGCCGTATTGAGCTAAAACTTCACTTCCGGTTGCGCGTAAGGATACCTAAGGTCAGCGGTTCAAAATCCCCAACAGAGTCTTCCAAAGCTAGCCTGGCCGATATGGTCTGGTGGTTAGCGTTCTCGCTCAGCACTGCGGCGGCCCGGGTTCGATTCCCGGACACTGCGGAGACGAATTCGTCGCTGGATTTCGTTTTTTGGGCTCATGACCGGGCAATAATTTTTCGGGCGACGATATATTTTTCGGGGATAAAGGACGATTTATACTTTTATCGTCTTCTTTTTTAAGAAATTAACATATCAAAATGGAAAATAAGGCCTAATTTGAACAGATAAAGACGATTTAGGCAATCGAAGGGGGGGTTTATTTTTTGGGCGCAGGCACACACACCGGAAGTGAGTATCGAGCAAGGTGTCATGGCGGCGTCCGGAGGTGTTGCGAGAGGAAACAGGTTAATAAAATGTCTTTTTCTCCTTTAATACGTGCCATCTACATTTAAAAATAAACACAGGATTAGTTTAAGTTCTGTATTTCCCCTCCAGATTGACATTTCAAGGCCCCGTATTTCGTTTCAACCCTTATGAAGGGTTTCAACGAAATACGGGGCCTTTCAATGTCAATCTGTCGGGGAAATACAGAACTTAAACAAATCCTGTATACGTATTGAGGATGCATAGAAAACAATTACATTTATGAAATATAAAATATATAATTTAGTCCTTGTTCAATTTCTCATCATGCTGTCCTTTTCTACATGAATTTACCCATACTTGTCTTGAAAGGGACAGTCTACACACATACAGTGTATTATGATATGCTGCTCTAGCCAGGGCACCTGGCAGATTTACTTTCCTGCCACAGCAATATAGCAGTTTGCTCGTTATAATCAAATATTGTCTATAAATACAGCATTTTGTATCCAATGAGGTATGTTGAACCAAAGCAAATCAGGTAATAGTAATCATGTGCAAATGCGGTAGAATCTTTCTTTGGGTTGTGTTTGGTGCAATGCCATCTTTAAGTGGGACACTATATTAATCCCCTTTCTCAGAGTAGCATTACCCGATATGCCTTTATTTTAATTCATAAGGAGAAGAAATATTATAGCAAATATCATTACAATACTTAGTTGTGTAAATAATACCAAATTATTAAGTATAACAGCCAGAATAGGCCTTTGTTAGTGCTCCAGATTGTGGTTTATCAAGTGACTTAACTGATGATCATTATTTAGATGAGAGAACCATTGACTTCCATCAGCGAACCATTGACTTCCATCATAATTTAGATAATTATTGTGAGATCTCTTACCTTTAATGATTTATAATCATACATTATGATGTTAAATGGTAAAATCTGTAGCAAGTTCATTTAGAATGGGTATTTGATATACATTGAGGCTAAAACCATAGAAATCATTAACCAATACTACTTTCTTTCGATTTATAGAAATTATTGCCATTTACAGTTATTTATAGTGATTAATATGCCCCTGAAATGCTCCTGCATTACTACCTCATTAACAAAACATTTCATTTTAGATGCTTATAATTAAGAGTATGAGCCATATAGTTGTGCATAACATTATTTAGCACTATGTAAAATAATTTGAGGATAGAGATTCAGTTAGGGTACAAATATGTTGTCATGTAACATAATGTACTGTAGCTTTGCCCAAAGTTAAGCCCAGATGCACAGTATTTTGGTAGTTTTACATTTATACTCTGTGTACTTGATTCATCCTGTAAAGGACCCTACCTAAATTTCCTTAATGTTTTTGATGTATTCCATCAAAGTATATATCTCACCTTCAAAAATTGACATTTACCATTTTTGTCATATGGATTATAAAGCATGGGGGTCGATTCTTATCAATTGTCCCACTTTACATGAAGCGAGTGTCCCACTTTACCAAAAATACAAGTAAAGTGGGACGCTTCAATTTTGAAATGGCATCTCTAAGAAATGGGCTATTTAAGCCATATTGGCTAAGGTATTTCATATCTTTTTTAATATTTTGGTTTAAAGGAATAAATACTGAAACTATTTGATGTGTTTGACATTCTGTACTATAAGTACCAAATGTGTGAATGGTACATAAAGTCAGAGTATGGCTTAGGTGTCCCACTTTACCTGAATCAACCCTACGCTTTTCCCCCCCAGAAAATAGACCACCCATCCCTCCCCCACATTGCATTATGTACACATTAGAGTCCCCCCCCCCGCTCTCCTCCCATAAGTACATATATACTTATTTCCTGACCCACTAAAATTTCCGTTGAATAGGTCCGATTTTTCTCCAAAATCATGAAAATGCGTACATAAAGAGTATGTTCAAACGGCTCTAAACCCCTTGTCAGGCCCTTATCCCACTAAACAGCCCTTATCCCCCAAAAGAGTATAATTTTGGGACATACGGGCTGAAGTCAGGCCCTTATCCCACAAAAGTGGCCTTATGCGCAAAAGCCCTTATCCCACATAAGAAATGTCCTTATCCCACAAAAGCCCTTATCCCGCAAAAGACTCTTTTGGGGGCTAAAGGCCATTTTGTGGGATAAGGGCCTGACACCCCTCTCCCCACAATTCATATAATTCATCATCTAGCATTATAAAACTACAATATATTGTCACAAATGAATATCTGTTGGCAGACAGAAATTTAGAACTGTTAGGGGTGCATTAGAACAACATTAATATTGGATTTACTCTGCCCTACAATAAACACATAACAACCTGTAGGCTGTGTCCCCGGTCCCTGCACTTGGGAGGGAAATGTACACCATCCATGTTACGAAAACGCCGAGAAAGGGGTGCTTTTTAACCCAGTCTGCACGTCCGTGAAATTCATAAATAGGGGGTCTTTTTCAGCCAAAACTCAGAGAAAAATAGAAAAGGGGGGTAGATTATAGATCACCTCCTTGAAAATTAGAAAAGGGGCCAAAATTCAGACCCCTCTTTTTCCATGTAAAGCCTCCTAACACATATTTATGTGGTAATCTCGCCAACATTTTCATTAGCTTAACACAAAATGGGAGTGTTTCCTGATGGAGAGATGAAAGGCTGTGTTTTATTTCTCCATCAAGGAACACCCCCTTTTATAGGCTAAATAAGACTGAAAAAAGTCAGTGTTTTCAAAAAAGGGGGTGTTTTTAGGAGCCAAAAAGTCAGCGTTTTATCCTAATATGGGGGTATTTTTCACTCAAAAGTCGGTGTTAAGGGTGTATATTTAAAAACCCATAACACGGATGGTGTTGTTCAGGTATTAGAGTGCAGGGACCGGGGCTGTGTCTCACGACCTTGAGCCAATGTTTTTGTCTCTGACCGGGTGACAGCTCTGACCGGGTGCCAGCTCTGACCGGGTGCCAGCTCTGACTGGCCTGAATAAAAACTGGTTATTTGATGATGATAAAAATGGGCAAATAATTACTAGTTTAAAGAGTTATAACATCCATTAACCTTTTCAGCCAAATTCTATCATCATCTGCCCTAAATAACCCGTTTTTATTCAGGCCGGTCAGAGCTGGCACCCGGTCAGAGCTGGCACCTGGTCAGAGCTGGCACCCGGTCAGAGATGAAAACATTGGCCCAAGGTCATGAGACACAGCCTGTATAGGACCACAGCATTCAGTCTCTTCATACCTCACAATCACAAGAAGGATTTATAGCATAAAAAATGATGTCAGGCACAACAAAAGTGGTTAAAGATACATTACCAGCTAATTTTGGCAGATTTTAAAAAATCAAGACAAAATCAAGGTAAGAAAACAAACCCAATGTAGACTTCCTTATCATTTCCTTATCAATTGACAGGCCTTTTATTATAGGAAATCCATTTGTCATGAAATTGATATGAAATACTGAATGAAGGGCTCTTTGGTAGACCTCACTAGTAGAATTTATTGTGAGAGCATATATGTGTTTTTGATTCCTCATAATGCACCCCTCGCTGATTCACATTTGTGTCAGTAGACAGCTATTAATTTGTGGCAACAAATTATATTTTTAATATGCTAAATGATGAATGAGAGCCTCCAAAATAGGTATGCAATTATACATAGCATGTTTACAATCAACCTAAAATGAGAAAATGACCTAAAATTAGCTGGTACTGCATCATTAAAGTGTTCACCATTAGGCCAAAAAAAAGAAGATTTGTTTCAGGTAACATGGCAAGAAAATGTAGGGTCGGTAGGTCGGATTTTTTTTTTCCACTTTTTTTTTTTAAAGTGAGCCTAGGCGAAGCCTAGCATGAAGCTCACACAGTGAGCTTCATGCTAGGCTTCGCCCAGCACTTTATGCAGTGGTCGGAATTCATGGGGGATTTGCAGCACTCAATTGACAACTTTCATGGTCAAATTTCTAGGAAATTCAATAATATTAAATTTGTTATAAATGGTAGATCAACTGTGTGTATGCATATCTATCACTCACCTGAAGATGGATTCAAACATAATTAGATCTGTCATCGATTAATGACGACAGATGTCTACATATTGCTGTAAAATCCTTGAGAGGGGACAAAATGGCTGACATTGTCGGTATTTTCAGACTCTCCTAACACATTGCAATGCATCAGTGTGTTTTCAATGTAACTCGACTAAGCCTCTGTATGGAGAGTGTAACAGTGACGTCACTACGTCACCAAGCAACGACGCTACGTTACCTAGCAATGTGACCAAGGAGTGACTTCCTGTAGAAATTGTTTTGGTTTGTGCGGCTGGACCAGTTTGCCGTGGAAGTAAAGCTCAGTTTGCCGGGAAAGTAAAGCTCAGTTTGCCGTGGAAGTAAAGCTCAGTTTGCCGTGGAAGTAAAGCTCAGTTTGCCGTGGAAGTAAAGCTCAGTTTGCCGTGGAAGTAAAGCTCAGTTTGCCAGGAAAGTAAAGCTCAGTTTGCCGGGAAAGTGAAGCTCAGTTTGCCGGGAAAGTAAAGCTCAGTTTGCCATGGAAGTAAAGCTCAGTTTGCCGGGAAAGTAAAGCTCAGTTTGCCGGGAAAGTAAAGCTCAGTTTGCCGTGGAAGTAAAGCTCAGTTTGCCATGGAAGTAAAGCTCAGTTTGCCGGGAAAGTAAAGCTCAGTTTGCCGTGGAAGTAAAGCTCAGTTTGCCATGGAAGTAAAGCTCAGTTTGCCGTGGAAGTAAAGCTCAGTTTGCCGTGGAAGTAAAGCTCAGTTTGCCGTGGAAGTAAAGCTCAGTTTGCCGGGAAAGTAAAGCTCAGTTTGCCGTGGAAGTAAAGCTCAGTTTGCCGGGAAAGTAAAGCTCAGTTTGCCGTGGAAGTAAAGCTCAGTTTGCCAGGAAAGTAAAGCTCAGTTTGCCGGGAAAGTGAAGCTCAGTTTGCCGTGGAAGTAAAGCTCAGTTTGCCGTGGAAGTAAAGCTCAGTTTGCCGGGAAAGTAAAGCTCAGTTTGCCGTGGAAGTAAAGCTCAGTTTGCCGGGAAAGTAAAGCTCAGTTTGCCATGGAAGTAAAGCTCAGTTTGCCGGGAAAGTAAAGCTCAGTTTGCCAGGAAAGTAAAGCTCAGTTTGCCGTGATAGTAAAGCTCAGTTTGCCAGGAAAGTAAAGCTCAGTTTGCCGTGGAAGTAAAGCTCAGTTTACCGTGGAAGTAAAGCTCAGTTTGTCGGAAAAGTGAAGCTCAGTTTGCCGTGGAAGGGAAGCTCAGTTTGTCGGAAAAGCGAAGCTCAGTTTGCCGTGACACTGACAGGGATGAGATGGGGGGGGGGGGCGGGGGGGGGGGGGGGGAGCGGGGGGCAGAGGGAGGGGAGGCTCACTTTTTTCCAGGGTCATATCCAATTTTAATTTACATTTTTTTTTTCAACATGAAAGTACCACCCGGCCTCTCCGAAGACCCGAAAATTGTCCCAAAAAAGATTAGAATAAGGAAATTTCTTCAAAAATGCATAAAAAATCGTAGGGTCGGCCCTGTTTTGATAGAGTCGGTAGGCCGACCTTTTTCTCTTGTGGCCTTACCTGTGTAAGATAGCTCGCCTCTTCCTGCATTTTCTCCTCCAGACTCTTCTTACCGAGCCCGAACCCACGCATGCTTACCAACGTGAACCTACGCCGCGCCTGCCACTTGGAGTTAAACGCTGTGCCTGTCAATAGTAAAAATATCCCCTGAAAATGACAATCCAGGGGGCACTGGGGGGTGCTGAGTTGGGTAACTTACTGAAAAGACTCAACTTTTAAAGGCCACTCAAAAAAAAAGAAGTTTCTCATCACCAAGGAGTGAAAAATGTGATGAGGGCATTTTTTATTTAATTTTTTTTTTTTTTTACTCGAGGCCGAAATATATAGGGAAATTTAGACTTTTCGCGATCAACTTTTACATTTTAGTAATTCAATGTTTATTGATCCCCGAATTGTGTTTTAATGCAAGTTATTCATAGCTGACTGCATCACTAACAGCATAAGCTTTAATTTGATACCAAATTCGCCAATATTTTTTCCAATTTTAACATATTTTTCATCAAAAAATTTAAAAAATCACGATTTTTATGATGCGCGCGGTGATGAGAAACAACTTTTTTTTTGAGTGGCCTTAGTAACCATTCTATCTATGTGTAATCACTTACAATACCTTGGAGCCCATATTTACAGATCATACTCATTGGGGTATCATCCGACTGACTGAGGATAAAACCGGAAATGGCCACCTGGGAGCCGTTGGTTCATTATAAATGGAATCACCCACATATATGTGACCCTTTTTAACTGAATGGGTCGGAAGTCCCACTTTTAAGAGCTTAGATATGGGCATTTTAAGTGGCATAGTGTAGAAAAAATATTAATTTAAAAAAATGAGTTTTTTGACATTTTTCTAACACATTAATAATTATCTTCTGGTAAACTTAGTCAAATTTTACCCCGATTTTCCCAAAAATGATGGCCATGGGATTTATATTTGTATTGTATGATATAGTTAATATCTAATTTAAAAGTTAATCATCTCATTTTAATTAATTTCCTTTTAAATCAACAAAAATGTTTTAAAAGTATCGCCTAAGAGTGAATATTGGGCAATATACCACTTGTCATATATCAAATAAAAGCTCTTGATGAGCTGTACATGAATCTGGCATTGTCGGAAAATTTCATATCTGCAATTTCCGACCTATTTCGTTAAAACGGGTTACATGTATAAAAACGATAGTCTACAATAAAAACATACCTGATTGCCTATTCAGTAGTCTTATTGAGTTGAGCCAAGATGGCCGCTCACTGAACCACTCCGCCTTGTCTATCATGGCCTCCTTGATTACATCATATCCTGTCAGCACCACTGCATTATGGGTACCCAGCTGTACTGACATAACACTGCCATATTCCTGTGCCCACCTCTCCAGGTCTAGGTGCACCTGCATGGAGGGAGGTCATTGTTATCAAAATTTATAGATTATTTTAGATTATTATAGATTATTATGAGTATCACTTTCTCAGTGAAGATTTACCACCCTCAACCAGCCTAATGTCTTTATAAATACATCATTATAGTTATCCCCCATTCTGGTCTCGATAGGATGATATATAATTTCTTAGATAATATACACAATTGTGAGTTTGACTTAACATGAAAATAAAAGCTGTTTTGTTGCTTGAAATGACAGGGTTAATACAGTGAATGAGAATTCAAATGCAGGCTAAGAGAGAAAATACTGTAGTTGGTCTAGTTCTACTAGTGTGAACGCATGAGAACAAAAACCAGACAAGGCAAAATTAGACTTTAATATACGGCGACTTTACTGAATGGAAAATGCTCAGGTATTATTTACTGGTACAACGCTCAGTCATACAGTGATCAGAACAGGATCTTAAATAATACAGGGAATAACACTACATCATAGCGTTAAACCCGGAGTGCAGGGTGGTGTTGCCTCAGCAGTCCCAAACCTGACTGCCTTCTCTGGGGAAGCAGTCTACCTTATATACAGGCTTGCGGGGGTCACTTGACCATACCGGCAGAGCCACCTGGTGTATATGATTATGTAACATGTTATGAAAGCATTACCGAGATGTAACCGAAGGTAGTACCAGTAACTACAGTATACAACCGAAATATGATAACGACGGTATATGAAACAGACCGTCGGTACTCATTAAGTAATAAAACATGTTATGAATACAATAATAAAACCCGTATCGTTTTGCATCATAACAACATACAATAGATATACCACACATAACAGTTAGCAGCATAGCTACCCGTTACACTACCAAAGACCTCCCTACCTGCAAATTGGGCCTGAACCGCAGCAGGTGCCCAAATATGGGCATGCCGGGGGGACCCGGGGGCAGGTTATTGTACTTCTTGGTGTACGTCGTCAGGTAGATGAGGATGAAGGCCGTGGTTGCTATGACGATAAACGTACCACTGGAGAAGAGCTCGAATTCCATCTTGTGTGTGTGTGTCCTGTAATGAATAAAGATTCTTAGTGAAAAGGTGCTTTTGTTTTTGGGCAGAATGCTGAATTCAAGTCTGCCAGATGCCGAAACGAAACCCTATGGTATATACCCAAATTCAAGAAAATGAATGCTTTAACCTTTTACATGTTAATGTAAAGTTGAATAGATGTATCAGAAATGATTAATAAACCGTATTCGACGTAATAAGCACACAGTATGCTTAAAAAAATGATTATGGACACTTTTTAGTGGTAAAGAGTTTAATTGGGGTAAAAAATTGAGATATTTTTGGTTATTTGTAGTATAAAAATCGGCCAAAAACGGGGGGTGTTCGCTTAATAGGTGAGGCTCCACTAGCCGATTTTGTCCTCAAATCGGGGCTATTCTCACAAATTTGGCTCAAACCAAAGAAGCATATATGTATATACTGTAAGCAGGGAGGTACTCTAGACCCTGCATGTTGATGTTTATGAAAGCTCCATTCTCAAGTGGAAATTAGACTTGCTAAGACTATACAAACATGATCTATGTCCAGATTTGGGCCCCAATGTCCCATCTGAGGTCGATTTGGCTCCCGATCATATAACAAACTGGTTTGAATTTCAATTATCTGATGCTCCCCCATTCATAAGGCTCTAATCGGGTAGTGGAGTCCCAGCTATAAGGGTGTGTGCGCTTATTACGTCGAATACGGTAATGCTTGTTTTAGGCGAATATATGAGGACAGCATCAAAACAATTTTTTTTATAGTTCTATCAATGACTAAACTGCCATCTGGTGGGTTGGGTTGGAATTTCCAAAAAACTTTAATCCAACGTTAGATCAATTGGTTAAATGAGTCCTCAAAAAAAACGTTGAGCAATATTCAATATTGGTTACCTGAAAAAAACGTTACAAACTACCAACTACGACCAACGCTGAGTCTTTAGAAAAATGGATCTATACTATTCCCTTACCTATATTGATCTTCTGTTTGTGTGCCCCTCCCTGTGCCTTGTTCAACTGTGACTGGCTGTATTAAGATATTGGCCACTAAGTCTCAAGGTTATTCATGAATTTGGTATTGTTCCTTTTAGGCCAAAAAAGGTGTTTCATGGAAAACGACTCTAGATTAAAAAAATGGGCCGACCATAGCATTTTCCCCCCTCAATTTTGTAAATTAAATATTTTTTTGGTTAATTTTTCATATATGTTGGCAATTCTTTTTAAAAACAACAAGCCCTCACTGACCTCAGAGACCTGAATGATTAACTTCAGAAAATTATCTTTTAGAAGGAATATCCAACAACTGTTGGATATTCCTGGTTATACTAAGGTTATCCAGCTTAGGCACTCAAAAAGTGGATAACCTGCGTGCATTAGCAGTCGATAACCGCACTGCTATGACGTCACACTTTATAGTTAAAAGCTTTTATCAAGTTTTTGTGGTGAAATTAAGCTGCAATCCTTTAAATTTGACAAACTTGGTATAAACGGATTAATACATGGATGTGCCAGCACTTAGGCTGGTTATCCATGGCTAAAGCACTTTGCTTCACCTCATGCTTTAGCCATGGATAACCAACCCTCATGCTAGCTTATCCCTTATCAATGGAGTAATTAATGAGTCATTCTGAGAAGGCCCAATGGGGTGATCTGCGACTCAAACTTGGTACTCTCAATAAGTAAAAAAGAAAAGAAAAATCTCAACCTGCCAGCCCTGAAAAAGATTCGGACCATGTTGCCTGAAACACAACTTTTTCTTTGGGCCTCATGAAATAAACAACATTAACATCGCTCAAGTGGGCTTATCTTATGAATCGGTCATATTCTTTATCTGTTATCTGAGATTAGTACTGTAACGGGTCATTATAATACCATTATTTAGTGCATATCCGGTACTTTCTGGAGGCGCACTACCATAGCTTATTGTTTCCAATGCAAACACAAGATCCTGGCTTTCAGGGGGCCCTTTTTACTAAATGCATTGGCCCGCTATGGCAGTGCTAAGGATATGTATGGTTATGATTGTAAAGTATTAACAAGTAATTATATGTCATAACAGGTTTTTATTCGATTCTTTGTGTATACTGACAGATTCATCATAATGTACCACTGTCATAGGTTCAGGTATGTAACAGGTAATAGGGAAAGCAGAAGGATGAGACGGGCAGTATTGGAAGTGCCCGTGGGCGATGTCAAAAATATTTTCCTAAAACAAGTGGTTTGTCCGCCAGACGAGTTTAATAATCTTACTCTCTTGAAATGAGATAATAGATTTTGGCTGCTTAAGAGAAGGTGATTGGGCTCAATCCCAACAGGACTCTTTTGTCCCGTAGGAGAACACGTTGTAAAAATATTCCGTTGAATATACAAAGAATCAAGGTAAAGTTTTAGGGTGGATCATTGTATGTATGTCATCAAATGTAAAATCAATTTTACTTTGAATATCTGTATTCCAGTACAGTGAAACACAGTTTATTTTACAGTGAAACAGAGTTTATTTTACAGTGAAGCTATGTTTAATTGATGCTCAGTTTTATCACACCAGGTGGCAGTTTGGTTAATAAGAAGATTTTCATGGATGCTATGAACACCATTTTTGTAGTGATAAGAAATATATACACATACACAGCTGTAAGGTTTGCTCTGTAGCCATCCTAGAGTGACTTCTACTCATGGACTGGCATTACAAAGTGTCAAGAAGCATTCTATAAGGCCTTCATGGACTAATTCCTAATGATTAGTCCTGAAGTCTTGACATGATGAAATTGCTGATTGGACATGGTAGACTTAGGTACGGGGGGGGGGGGATAAATGAACGAATAATTTTAACGGATTATTTTTACAGTGCAGTCAACTCCAGGTGCTGGTGTACCTTAGGAACAAGGGCCTAACACCTGAAGGTCAGGATTTAAGGGAGTGGTCATTTTTTATCAATGGGGGGGGGGGGGGGGGGTTGGTGGATTTGGGGGGGGACCAAAAAAATGTGGACCCCTTGAAGGGGGGGACCAAAAAAATTTGGACCCCTCTTGAGGGGGGGGACCAAAAAAATTGCACCCCTTTTTAGCGAAAAAGCCTGCGTGTTACTAAAGCTCAGAGGGGTCGGCCGCGCCCAATTTTAGCCTACCTGAGGGGGGGACCAAAAAAATTTTGACTCCTCCTGCGGGGGGGAACAAAAGAATTTCGACCTGCTCGCGCAAAAATCCACCGACCCCCCCTGTTGTTAGAAAATCACCACTCCCTAACCTTGGATCCAAACAATTCAGCCTTGACTGATAGGTCAATAGAAGCACCTGAGGGGGTTGTTGACTGAGTATCAGACCCAGTACGCCAGTACTGGGTCTGAGGTACTCTCGTTCCCAAATCCTTCCGAAGGAAGGCTCTGGTAACTGCCAAATTTTGGGATACTGCTGGTTCTGGGCAACCCCTGCTGGTAGGTTGGAACCAGCGAACAGGAACAGGAAATGGAACCAGAAAGGCTGATGGTAAAACTACCTAAAACTACCATCATACATTCTGGTTCCATTTCCTGTTCCTGTTCGATGGTTCCAACCTACCAGCAGGGGTTGCCCAGAACCAGCAAAAATCCCAAGTTCAAGGTCATTTGGCTGTCCCCAGAGCCTTCCTTCGGAAGGATTTGGGAACGAGAGTAGGTCTGAGGTCGCTCAATGGTAGAAAGTGGAGTGAAATCCTTGTATGCCTACTTCACTACCTGTTAAAGTTCCCTCCTGTTTGCTAATAGAAGGATTACCCATTTCTTATGTATTGCTCATAATTATGATGAGAAAAGAAAAATCTGAAAGATGGTTTGAAGCAAATTAAAGCAATGTTCTTACTCTCCTGTGTCTCAAACCCCAACTCCCATTCTGTCCTCAATCACTCTTCAGCAGATTCCCCAGTTTGTTACATTGAATGGAATGAGGAATTGTATGATTGAAGAGTGTCTGGATGGTTGTCATAAACAAGTACTTAGGGGCAGTTTATGGAGCAGTGAATCGTGCAGTCACTCCCCAATCACATACCCCTACATCCACAACCATGGCAGTCAATTAGACACCTGCTTGGAGAAGGAGTGTGCACAATAGTAGACAGGAGTTTGGGAGTTGAAAATAGGTAACAATTATTACAAAAACAGCAAAATCTAATTGATATGAATGTGGTCACCTCTAAATCTTGGTGTCCCACTATGGGGACACCTAATCCTAGGTGTCCCAATCAAAAGATCAGTTTATAGTGCACTGCATCTAGGTGTCCCATGATTTCACTCCACTTTCTATATAAGAGCGACCAGTGGCCCTCCCCCTGCGGGAGAGGGTCACTTATAGAGGCTAAAGGGGTTGCATCTGTTGAACCCCCGGGGGGGGCACTCAATTTTTTTTGACACAGGTGTGCAGCTGGCCCTTTGACAACCTTTACCCTTGGTGAGGGGGATTTCGGTCAAAAGTGACCCTTGCTGTGGATTTTGGAGAAAAGTGACCGTTGCTGAGGGGGATTTTGGACAATAGTGCCTAGGTTTTAGCAATTTTCCAGAGGGGTCACCCTTGGTGAAAGGGATTTTGGTCGAAAAGAACTTTTTTCCCAGAGAATTTCGGGAAAACTCCAAAATATTACCCTTTTTGGGAGGAATTTATGGAAATCTCGGAAAAGTGACCCTTGGTGAGGAGGATTTTGGTGAGAATTGACCCTTGGTGAGGGGGATTTTGGTGAAACGCAGATCAGGGGGATTTTGCTAAAAAAGTGCCCTTCCCAGCCGCACACATGTGTATACAAAATATACCAAGTGCCCCCCCCCCCCCGGGGTTGAACCACAGGGAGGACAAGGAGTTGTGGGGAGTACAGTAAACACTCCAGCCCAGCCAGCCACAGAGGAGTTGTCCAGTCTGCCACTGGGTGGTACTCTCCCAGTAAACACCCTACGTAATTCCAACATAGCTCTAGGTTTCTCTAGGTAGTTTTCCAACCAAAGGTTTGAGATAGGTAAATTTGGAAGGTTTGTAGACGTCAAAACATGAAGTTTTATTTACGTTCAACAGACGTAGACGTCTGATTTATGTTTATCTACCTCATTTAGACGTAAATCTACGTAACAAATCTACGTAGATCTACGTTAATCTATGTAATCTTTCAACTTTAATTGGGTATATAACTTCTCAGTTTCACACTAGGTGGCAGCACTTTCAACTGTGGAAAGAATATGACAGCTCTTTAACGAATCTACCGCATTGAAAGCAGTAATTTCTCATTAATTATGAATTAAATGTTATGCAAATGAACCATAAACGATTTGATAATTATATATGATGGACAGCAGGTTGAAGTATTGTGCATTGATATGCACAATACAGCACTTTACTGGGCAGACACCACATTGGTGGTAATGGAAGAAATACAAAGCCAATGCAGCCAAAACTATGCAATAGATCTATACTGTCAGGCTGTTCAGTTAAACTATAAAGATGGAAAGAAATGTGACTAAGAATGCTAGTAGTTAGTTTGTCTAAATATTGCTTGTTGATGTGAATTTGTCTGTGATATCTTTGTCTGAATCCCACTATGTAATATTATACTAATGTGTTTACAAAGTTGGACGCAGATTTACGTCTGAGCTACGTAAATCAGACCTGCAGGTTTGAGGTTGGTAAATAAACCTTAACATTCTAACGTTGATAAACCTTCCCAAATTACGTAGTTCAGACCAAACAACAAGGTTAATTTACGTCTGATCAACGTAATTGTGTTTACTGGGCTGTTGGCTGATTTGGCTGAGGGTACATCAAACCCTAGACCACCAATCCTTGATGCAGCCCGAAAGGAGTTGGGTTCAATTACACACATTAAAGAGTTATTTTTTAGAGAAGCGGAAGAGAAGAAACAATTCTTGTTGGGGATGCAAGGGGAGTTGACTACCTACAAGGTCATAGTGGAGAAGTGTACAACAGAGGGTTGAAGGGGAACTTGAGGTTGCCAGTTTGAATGCCTTGGGAAAGGATTTAGCCTTCAGGAAGCCCAAAGAGTCCTGAGGAGTATGTTTGTAATTGTTTATTTAGTTAAGGTGGCCGGCGGGCATCGCAAACTCGTCTTCTGCGCAAGTTTCTGCACATATGTACGTATCTGAGGTCTAGAATCATGTCCATAAAATCGTTCCAAGGCGGTATGGCTGAGCCTCGAACACCCAACTCTCAGATTACATGCCAGCACTGTAGACAGATGGGCCACGGATTCAGACATGCAGCACATATTGAAAGCTATAGACATATGCCTACCTGTCCCATATTACCGTTTTCTGATCTTTTTTATTTCTAATGACAAAAAACATACAAATATGTCCGGAACCATGGGTTGAAATGGCATTTTTTAGTTAGATAATATCATGAATTATATTTTGATAGAGTATAAAAGATGTGTAGTTACTTTTTGAATGTACGTTGTAAATATATGTTCAGAACATTATTTAATCCTACTACAGGTCACCCAAACTTTGAGGTTAAATATCTCAGAAACAAGCTCGGGACCCCCCTATTATTCTTGTATTTTCGGAGGGTAAATACCCTTAGGATGACATTGTAGGAATATGGTGAAATCGTAGTTACTCTTAGCCTATACCCGCCGGCCACCTTAAGTATCAAGGACTCCCACCAAAAGTTGCAATCGACTGAAGCCAAGATGGGACTGCCTACAACAACTGCGGTACCTGTAGCCGATACCACTACGGAGGTACCGGCAGTAGTAGTACCGGTGTCATCTAGACATGTACCAACAACCGTAGGATTAAGCTGCCCAGAACCTCTTGTTTCGGGGAATACCTCGGTGGTGTGTACACACCATTACAAGGGTATTTGAAACTTTTATATTTTTGATAAATGTTCAAAATTCATTGGGCTGTATCTCAAAAACTATCTTTTGGAGGGTATCCATTCTTAGTATGCCTTGAGATATATGTCATTCCAGTTTGTTGAATTAATTATTAGTTGCTGTGATGTATTTTAATAGAAAATGTACATATTCACCTTATTTTGTTCCCGGAGTCACCCAAAAACAGACAATTGAGTTCACGAGGTAATAAAAACTGAATCGGTAGGGTTAGAGATGTATCAAAAAGTGTTCTAAGCAGCCAAGATATATACCTTTCAATGTAATACATTTTAAACATATTAAGAAATTTATGGTTTAACCCTCCTAAGCCCTAAACCTGCATAACTCGGGAGTTTGGGCCCTATATTTGGATAAGCTATATATGGTGCACCCTACACTAACTCACTGCCCCTGTAATTTCGAGGCAGTGTCTCACGAACTTGGGCCAATGTGTTTGTCTATGACTGGGTGCTGTCTATGACCGGGTGCCGTCTATGACCGGGTGCCGTCTATGACCGCCTATCTAAAAAAGTTGTTTGGAGGGATAAACTTTAAAAAAACTACTTTTTTAGATAGCCGGTCATAGACGGCACCCGGTCATAGACGGCCCCCGGTCATAGACGGCCCCCGGTCATAGACAAACACATTGGCCCAAGTTCGTGAGACACAGCCTCAAGATCTGAATCTCACTGGGTGGAGTTTGTCATGATTGGTCCTCTCACAACAAAGTTCAAATTCCCCCTTTTGCAGAGAAAGTCACACCCAATTCAAGGTCAAATTTCGACCACCCTACTTATCAGGGTCTTGTTTAAATTTAACAGCCACCACTTTTGAGAGTCGTGCGGCAGTGGTTATCCAAGCAATGGCAGAGTGCCCCCCGCCCGGGGTGCCTTAATCTACACAATGATTATAATCTCATACAGCAAATGAAGGTGTCAGCTGTGTCTCCCACGTGGCAGTTTGACTATCTATGTTACCAAAGCCACGTGGGAGACACAGTAAATAGTTGCTCCCACATCCATTTAGCCGGATTACGGATAGACTCAACTTAGTAAGCACCTACTACAGCTGCCACCTGGTGGTTGTAATTCTAACCACAGTTTTTGTCCTGTTATTCTTTGAGCACCCTGCTACGTCCATAGCGGCACGTACACACTGCTCCATACTTAGACCCCTGCACAAATAGAGATGGGGCTGGTGGAAGGTAGATTGTCAGGGCCTTCAGCTTGTTGCTGCAGAGAGGATTGAAGCTGGGTGCGACGATATGGCATACAGTTGTTGCTGCTGTTGCACTGAAAAAGTAAACCGAGACTCATCTAAGTGACTGTCATGAAAAAAAAGAGTTAAAAGTTATCTAACCTGTCAGGTTACCATCCCACAAATAGAATCTGGAGCTGGCAAATGTCGGGTTTTGTGCTGGCACATGCCAAGTGGGTTTTCTATCTGACAGCTAGAAGACCCACTTCCTTGTCACTTAGATGAGTCTGGGGATGGGTTTATGGGATGGTAACCTGATAGGTTAGACAAACTTTAGCTCATTTATTCTATGACAGTCATTTAGAAGGGTCTGGAGACAACTTTACATTTTCATTGTGGGAGAACTCAACATGCCAAATCTGCTATAGACATCGAATGGAGGAAAGAGTAAGATGCATCTTTTAATTAGATGGATCTAAATGATTGTAAACAGGGATTGGGACGGGTGTGGCTATCCGCAATGGATCCAAATAGGAGCACAACTTTTATTTTAGAAACCAGGGCTGAATTGCAAGAAACACCTATGATTAGTCATGTATAATATACAATAATATTATTGTGTGACTATGGGCAAGGCCTTTTCACCTAGGTAATGTTACTTTTGGAGATAAGACCTGACGACGCGAGAGAGATACCTTTTCCAGAACGCAGGTTATACCCTCTCTGGATATAAAGTGCAGGGTAGCCCCAGGGGGGGAATCAAGTGCCGCAGCACCATCCACATTGAGTGGCTTGAGTGGAAGCTACATACAGTCATTCTTAGCCATATTTTAAGCAGTTATTACACAAAACCTATTCAAGCTTAATTTCTGTTTTTTTTTCCTGGGAAGATTTACCCTTTTGCCAGTTATATGTCAATGCAGCATTATAAAGCTTCTGTCGTTATCTCAATATGAGGGTTTCATTCATGCTCTCTCAATGCAACACAAATGTACTGGGGGTAGGCTATAGGACCATGGCCCTCCTACAGTGCAGTGCTGCCACCTCACACCAATCATGTACACTAAAGACCTTGTCCCCACACTGGACTGTAGGTCTCAAATAGGGTATTCCCCGAGGTCAGTCTGTGCATCCTTACTGAAAGACTGACTCCGCACAGAATACCAGATGAGTTCTGGGTGGTCAAAATAGTTGGGGGATTTTCTAAAATTCTGTTAAAAATCACAGGTGCCCCTATATAAATTCTAAATCATATGACATGCAATAAAACATGGTTCTTGGAGGTAAAGGCCTTTGTTTTGGGGTCTATCTGAGTTGGGTCTGAAATGAATTTATTCACTGCAGAACTGGCCGGTCATGGAGGTTTGTAGACATTTGGGAGTGGCATTTCAGATTTTCGTGAACAAAGTCTCCTTATACTTTAATAGATTATGTATGAAGGTTCATTGTAGTGACGTATGATAGACTTTTCCTTCAATACCTCCTTATAATACAATTTATTGCATGTCATGCTATATTAAAGTATAGTGGGGGAGTAATTCCCTGTCTGAGACCTGCACAGTGTGACCTCCTCCCTGCCCTGTTTGAGACTGGCACTTACAGGCTGGTGCAGCTACATATATGCTCTGCAGTATAGAGGGCGCTGTGGGTCTTGGTGCCCCCTTGGGCAGCCCTATACAAATAGAAGCACGTGACAGAGTAGACTTGGATTTATTTATTTTTTCACTTTGGCCTGAAAAGTACCCAAAAGTTGACTCGCAAACTTCATTGCCGACTCACTGACGAGTTGACTCGTGCACTATCAAATTGACTCTGAAAAAGCCCTAAACTTACTTAAAATATAAATATCTTTTCAAAATTGTATAAAAATGTCTAGGGTCAGCCCTGCTTTGCTAGGTAGGGTCGGATAACCTGAAAATAATACACTTTTTTTGGCCATATATGAAATATATTGCTTCAATCCGTGTATTATTGTAATAGCTCCTGGCTGCCTGTGGGTAACTCTATATACCAATGCAGGTCCTGTTATTAAATCTCCTGTTATGAGATGTTTGCAAATGTAGCCCTTACAAATAATGTTATAAGAGTAACTCCGTTGAATTTCATCAACGGCTCCCCACTTGACCTCCTCAGATTTGAATGTGCGTCCTTCCTAATGTAGACACATATAATGAATACAGCTATGCAAAATATTTAGGCAGAATTCCTATTATGTCAGATCCTACAGGCTCACAAACAGGATGAAGCAAGCACCCTTTTTCTATACCTTATTTCTGGGCCATTTCCTAGGGCCTATAATTCAGAAATCGCTTGGGTTGAGGATGTATCATTTTCCGAACTGGTTCTATGGATTACTGGCATAAGGCAAATGTAATATCAAAGTGTATAGCATAGAATTTCCCATATTGCTATGTGGTCAAACTTGGGAAATACACCTTTCCCTTTGAGCATGAAGGCGGGTTCAGAGAGTTCTCCCACCAGTAGTATTCATTACAATTGGGCCACAATTGATTTTCTGTGTCTATATGACTATCTTAATAGGCATATGTATTACCTTAAGTAAACAAAAATTATTCAGGGAAATATGACTGTCTGAGAATGACACAGAAATAGAATTGACACTTTTGACCCCCAAATATGGCCATGTGGGATAGGTGAACCCAAACCAGAATATGATATATTTAAAAGAGCTATATCTCCCGCTCATATTGATGTAAGAAAAAAGCTGGGTTCTCATTTCCTTCATAGTGTTGTAATCCAATGAAAAACACTGATTTTCCTTGAAATTGACTATGAGGACATGTTTAGGTAGCTCTCCTATCAAAAGTAGTTTTCATGAAGTGTGCCTATTTTGGTTTCTATATCTACCTAAAGTTGTTAAAAGGCATGTGCAATACCATTGGTGAAATATGCTTCGTTCAGAAAATATTACTGACTGAAAATGGCAGAGATGTAAAATTGGCGCTTTTGACCCATGCTTTATTCATGTGAAGATTAGCGAAAATTAGTTGGAAATTGTTATGCTGCACAGTTCATACAAACCTTCAAAGATTCTCTGTATAGGGCCTATATATATATGACAGCACAACAAAGGACATTCGAAGAACGGATCTCATGTTTTAATTAATGAATGCTGATGATACATGTTTATAAATTTATAATGCTTTTTGCAATACAATACATTTATACAAATTTTAGTTACCCATCCCAGTTGGTCAGAACTGTGTAAATCTGCGCTGATACTACATCTCAGCTATTTTCAGCCAGTACTATGTCCTGAATAAATAGCGTTTTCAGTTTGATATTGAAGTGCCTATTGAGAAGTTACATAGATAGAAAACCTCAAATGTGAATTCACACATCATTAGAAATACTATTGCCTCAGGGTGTATTCAAGACAAACAACTGTTTTTCATCTGATTAAAATACCATGTGGGAAACAAGAACCCAAACTAATTTTCACATAGATATGAAGATGGGGTCGTGCTGTTCTCAATACATGGTATTCTATATTTGGATAACCTATCCCACCTGGTTTCCATGCTCATATTTATATGGGTCAAAAGTGCCAATTTCACATCTTGGCCATTTTCAGTCAGTAATATTTCCTGAATGAAGCATATTTTACCAATGGTGTTGCGCATGCCTTTGGACAATTTTAGGTAGATATAGAAACCAAAATAGGAACACTTCATTAAAAATACTTTTGATAGGAGAGCTACCTAAACATGTCCTCATAGTCAATTTCAAGGAAAATCAGTGTTTCTCATTGGGTTACAACACTATGAAGGAAATGAGAACCCAGCTTTTTTCTTACATCAATATGAGCGGGAGATATAGCTCTTTTAAATATATCATATTCTGGTTTGGGTTCACCTATCCCACATGGCCATATTTGGCGGTCAAAAGTGCCAATTCTATTTCTGTGTCATTTTCAGACAGTCATATTTCCCTGAATAATCTTTGTTTACTTAAGGTAATACATATGCCTATCAAGATAGTTATATAGACACAGAAAATCAATTATGGCCCAATTGTAATGAATACTACTGGTGGGAGAACTCTCTGAACCCGCCTTCATGCTCAAAAGGAAAAGTGTATTTCCCAAGTTTGACCACATAGCAATATGGGAAATTCTATGCTATACACATTGATATTACATTTGCCTTATGCCAGTAATACATAGAACCAGTTTAGAAAAATGACACATCCTCAACCCAAGCGATTTCTGAATTATAGGCCCTAGGAAATGGCCCAAAAATAAGGTATAGAAAAAGTGTACTTGCTTCATCCTGTTTGTGAGCCTGTAGGATCTGACATAATAGGAATTCTGCCTAAATATTTTGCATAGCTCTATTCATTATATATGTCTACATTAGGTAGGAAGCACATTCAAATCTGAGGAGGTAGGGTGGGGATTATTTTCTGAATCTGATGAAAATGGCTGGAATGACTCCTAAGGATTCTGCTAAAACCAACATAGATACAACTTTATTATGAGAAAGTCCAAAACTGTGCAGCTATTCACGACTATGGCATCAGGAGCAACAACAATCATGGTTAACACTATCCACAGTCTTCCCGAAAATGTTTTCGACATGCAGGACATTCTGTCCTGCAGAACTATTATTTTGCAGGCCCGGCTTAATTTTTGCAGGCCCAGAGGGCAATTTTCATATCTAATAAAAAGATGTATAAAGCAAGAATTAAAATTAAATAAATATACTTTCCTGCATATTCCCATTGAAACATTGCAATATGTAGAATTTTGAGTATTGATATTAAAATAGTTAATGCAAAATGCGTTTCCCTCTATCAACCTTAATAATGGTCCGATTTACAAACCGTAAAAACTGACATGTAGCCTAAAATCCAGCCAGTCATCTGGACCGGCAGTAGGACCAGTTCAGCCGGTCCAGCGGCCCTTTAGCCGGCTATAGCCGGTGTCCGCCACGTTTTCGGGAAGACTGTACCCAGTGTGCATATATCACAAAAGTAAAATCCCCTTCTTTCTTTTCTATGGCCAAAATATAGAGGGACTTTTTGTGAATGATTTTCACATTCAAACTATTGCTAGCTCAATGCAATACTGACGGTATAAGCTTTAATTTGATACCAAATATACCAATATTTGTCCACTTTAGTATAATTCTCAGTGAGAATCCAAACAAAGGTTTTGCTCCAAAAACTGAAAAAGGGAATCCACTGGCAAGCTTCTCAAGGTCCCCCTTTTATGACCCATTTCATTATAAAAATCATATATCAGAACCCTGGATGGGAGGATGGCGCACATCTAAACAAACTGGATCACCCCCCCCCCCCCCTCTCTCACAGACTCAGTGTTCTGCACCGGCCAAGGGGGGGAAACGCTGCAACAAGGACACCTGGTGGTGGAATCAGGAACTAAAGGGCACAAGTATTAGTCCCCAGCTCAGCATGCTTCAGGGAATTCCAAATTACTGTAATATTACAGCATATGGCTATCCATCAATGTTGCCTCAACATTAAACATACTCTCCTCTTCGCGTCTGATACATTATAGAGGATTGCCGATGCATGAGACAGTAGGATTGACCCTGTTCAGTTGACATTGTGCTTTTTCTGAAATCTGGAAATTAGCTAACGTTAAGCAGTTGATACAAAGTGTTGTGTTGAGGTCTATTGAACTTGTCATTTTTAATAGATATACCAGATTCTGATGTATAATCAGATCATGTAGAGAACATTGGAGACCCTGTGTTTGTGTTTTAAAATAGATGTTGAACAACTACTAATTTGGAAAAGCAATCAGTCCAAGTCTATACATTGTAGTATAGGTGTTTCCCCTAGTACCCACTCGTGGTCTCCACTGTGCCCTTTTTTCCCCATGGTCTAATTGATATTGATGACATTTGCCTGAAGTTCCTGATTCCACCACCAGGTGTCCTTGTTGCGGCGTTTTCCCCCCTTACCCCGGCCCGTGCACTTGGTGTCTACAAAGGACACAACCTGCCTTTTAATAAATACAAATACGGGTGTTCTTCATTTCGTTTTTCATTGGCCATTTCTCATGCACTTCCAATCTTCATATGACTAAATAATACCTTGTTTTCTGTAATAAGGAGTGACTTCGAGCCTCAGGAAATTCGTGTTTTTTCTCTAATAAGAGGTCCTTCTTACCCCCAAATTCGTGGGTGAGGGGAAATTTCTGAAAACTGAGAACATAGGTGAAGAGCCCTAACCATATTTCTGAACACAGACAAGTAAATGAGTCAACTGTGTCTCCCATGTGGCTATGGTAAAATAATAAGTCAAACTGTTAATGACCCTGCTTATATGAAGGGTCAACGAAAGTTGACCCTGCACGATCAGTGTATTAACAGTGTGACTCTTTATTTTATCAGAGCCACGGTGGAGACAGTTGACTCCTTTACTTTTCTGTGTGCAGTTTTGCTGCTGACTACACTAAAAAAATAAACTTGTCTCCAGAATCTTCCAAGTGACGATCATAAAATAGTATAGTCAAAAACTCGTCTAAGTGACCAGGAAGTGGGTCTTCTAGCTGGAGATAGAAGACCCACTTGGCATGTGCCACTCAAAAACCGACATTTGCCAGGTCTAGATTCCATTTGTGGGATGGTAACCTGATACGTTAGACAACTTTTGACTCGTTTATTATATGATAGTCACTTTGACGAGTCTGGAGACAAGTTTACTTTTTCAGTGCAGAGGCTTACCAGAGGCTGCCCCCACATGGTAGTGTCCCGGTGACGCCCAGGGACGAGGGCCCCGCACTTTCAAGTCTTCCAGACACCATCCTCGTTAGAAAAAACGCAGCTAATGGGTCAAATTTTCATAACTGCCTATGTCAGCGTATTTCGAAAAAAAGGGGTCTTTTTTCTAATATAATCAGCGTTTTTCGAAAAAAGGGGTCTTTTTATAAGTGGAGTTTGGGGTAAAATGAAACCCCTTTTACACATTACCTAAATAACAAGAGTTAACCATAAATATCCTGTGGATATCTCTTTGGTATTAAATTTGTGCATGTTTATATTTGTTATTTATTATCAGGTGAAAGAAATCTGCGTTTTTGTAAAATAAGGGGTACTTTTGAGACCCCCAAAATCAGTTATTTTACAATAAAAAGGGGTACTTTTTCACTCAAAAATACGTGGTAAGGGGGTATATTTGAGACCCATTAACGAGGATGGTGTCAGGTTTGCACTAGGAGTGTGGGGAGGAGTGGCACAGGAGCACACTGCTATACTAACACACAGGGGGCACAGGGGCCAGTGTAGGCAGACATTAGTCCTTATCTTATCACACTCAGACAGGAGGATATCAGTCTGGTGTCTCACAGTTATACAGCCTTATTCAATCAAAGGATAATACAACATAAAAGGGAGAGCAGCTGAGGGACTATACAGTTGGCAGCGCTGTGACTTTATCAGTGTATACATATGGAGACCCTGGAGGAGTGATTTATTCCAGATCCTACCACCACCACCACCACCACCAGCAGTGTCTGACTGACCCACTCACCCAGAACTCACCCACCCCCTGCTGTAGTAGAGGTAAGTGGACGACAGGGCTGTAGGTCTGGTGTTATCATATGCAGAAAATATACAATTATCAACACTGTACTTCAGACTACCCAGCTAACAAAAGTACATCATTTTACGTCGAAATAACGTATTTAATGTTATATATATATATATATAACGTTTTGACATAATACAGAGCCATAGAAAAACGTTATAATTATGACTGTATTTTTGTTCCCTGGGATGATTGTATGTCTGGTGATATTTTATGCAGAAAATATATAATAATCAACACTGCACTTCGGACTACCCAGCTAACAAAAGTATATTATTTTACATCAAAATAATGTATTTAACATTACATTTTGCCACATTAAGGAGACATAGAGAAATGTTATATAACATTGTATGACTTTTTTTTATTTACTAGTGAAAGGGGGGGGGGGGGCGTCGAGATGTAGGACATGCAAGGGCGGACTCAGGAAAAGGTGGTCCACCAAATACCAAAGTATACCGAAAAAAGTCGCTCTGCGACTTGCGGAGGAAAAATCCAAAAGGGAGGGAGGGAAACCCCGGGGGCAGATCCCCAGAACCTCCTCATACCTGTTTAAGGCCACTAAAAAATAAAGTTGTTTCTCATCACCAAGCAGTGAAAAATATGACGAGGGCGTTTTTAATTTTAATTTTTTTTTACTTGGGTCTTTGGAATACACAGGAAAATTTTGACTTTTCATGGTCAATTTTCGAATTTAGGAAATTCAGAGTTTGTTGATCCGCAAAAGATGTTATAATGCAAAGTATTCCTAGCTGACTGCATTACTGACACCATAAGCTTTAATTTAATACCAAATTTCCAATATTCTTTCAATTTTAACATATTTTTCATCAAAAAAAGTTTTCCCTAAATCATCATTTTTATCATGCGTGCGGTGTTGAGAAACCAGTTTATTTGTGTAAATGGCCTAGGAAATGCCCCTCCTGAGCGCAGGGTCTGAGCGAAGAATTGCTATTGTCTTGTGGGGTGCTGTACTCTAGTTTGGAGGGCAAGCCTTGGCTTTAATTATATAATAATACGTCTTTGTGAAAATAACAACCATGGGGGATACCCGTGTATGGCGTTGTAATAGCCTTTAGGAATGGAAGGTATCTGGTGGGACTTGGGGCAGTTTTAAAACATTAATAATATACATATTATCAATGTTTTAAAACTGCCCCACTTTTATGTACTCCTAACTTTGCATCCTGACTCTTGATACAACCCTCAGCGGGGGTTACAGAGTAAATGTAGACCCTGTGTCACATGACACAACCTTACGTGACGTCCTGAGCTCACTTAGACCATCACTATACGCGCCCCAAATCTCCACAGCGAGTCCCGTACTCAAGGAGTGGCCATTTTTAACAACAGGGAGGGGGGGGGGGTGGTGTCTTTTTTGTGCAGAGAGTGCAATGTTTTTTAAACCCCTACGGTCAAGGGGTCGAATTTTTTTACTTACCCTCTATGGGCCGAAAATTGGTGCGTGCAGGCGTATTGAAACAGTGTGAACTGACGGCTTTTCCGCTCAAAACAGTTGAGAATTGTCTGATCCCCCAAGAAGGGTCCACATTTTCTAAACCCTTCCCGTCAAGGGGCCCACATATTTTACACCCCCAGCCCCCTACCCCTGTTGTTAAAATATGACCACTCCCTTATTTCTACCCTATAGTGGCTTTATCAGTGACACAACATACACCATACACCCTACTCAATGGTATACCCCCGGTCCCTGCACTCTCAGACAGAAATGACATCATGCTCGTTCCCTTCACTCAAAAATACCCCCCTTTTCCACTGACTTTTGATCAGAAAAACACCCCTTTTTGTGGAAAAACGTGGACTTTTCATGGTAAAAAAAATGCCCCCTTTTTTTTGTAAAACGCTGACATATTTTTAAACACCCTCTTTTTCTGAAACATCAAGAAATTTGTGCCCTCTCTCTGGTTCTGTACTTCCCTTGTGTGTTGACTTTAGACCACATACAGGGAATCCCACTACACCCTTTAGTCAATGTGGATGTTCAGTCTATAAAATGCCCCAATTTAGATAAATCTGAGGACCTCCAAATATACCCCCCTTTTCTCTTAAAAAAACATAAGTTATTTTGGAAAAAAAACACCCCTTTTTGTTGACTTCGGGGACATTGGAACAAGGTGAAAACACACCCTTATTTCTCGTTTTTGGGAACGAGCATATGTGTCACTTCTGCCTGAGAGTGCAGGGACCAGGGGTATACCGTTTTTGTATTGTGTGGTTTAAATTGTAACACGGATAACAGATAGGGCCAATACTCATGTAACCACATGCTCAAACTGATCAGCACCTTGGTTATACTGTGAGTGGATGTCTGTATATAGCACAAGGTATGACACAGCTAGACACCCATCATCTGTAGCTGGATGCATTATCAACCAATGGGATAACTCCCTGGCCTTCACTGCGGAATTCATAGGGTGCATTATGTAACAGCTTATACCCATGTGATCGCTGTTATCAGTGCTTGTCTCGCCAGTTACAGGATTAGGTAATGGATGCGCCCACATGATGTCCAGCTTGACCCCTACACCCTAGGTGGCCCTACTGTACCATGGGTCTGGTCATAGAGGGTAGCGCCATCTAGTTAGTAATATGTAAACTGTTTAGTCCACCATCACCTTTAGACTTCAGATGGTGCCACCTGTCTATGGCCAAATAATGGAACAGCAGGGCCATCTAGGGTATAAAGATGATGGGTGTCTAGCTGTGTCATACCTTGTGTTATATAGGGGGTATATATGGGGGGGTCCCCATGTCGCATGTCGATTTTAAGAAATGGCCATGTCGCATGTCAATGTCTTTTAATAAGCCCCATGTCCCATGTCGATTTTAAGAATTGCTCATGTCTCCTGTCACTATCTTTTCAAACCTCATGTCGCATGTCACTAAGCTCCATGTCACATGTCGATTTTAAGAAATGGCCATGTCGCCGTGTCGAATTTAGCCATCCACACCCATTATATATATACAGTCCTCTCCTCCGATTATAGTGACTATACATGGGTAGCCAGAATTATCACCGTGTCGCCGTGTCGATTTTTAGCTAAGGTGCCGTGTCGCCGTGTCGATTTTTATTCTATACATTCTGGTCCATTTTTTTGTGTCCGTCGATTTTTAAAAGGGCTGTGTCGCCTGTGTCGAATTTAAGAACCCCCCGTGTCGCTGTGTCACGCGTGTCGAATTTTACCCATGTATAGTCACATTATAACCAAGCTGATTAGTTCAAGCCTGTGCATGTAACAACCTAGGTTCCCTGGGTGCTAGACCAATTAGAGAAATGATTTAGAATAGAAATCACATAGTGAAGACCTAGAAGGTCGAAACTGTAGTGATGTTGTATCGACAATGAATGTTTTATTCTATCATCCTTCGTATATATTTATCTCTCATATAGAATAGAAATGAAACAAAAATCAGAAATATACAAAAAAAATCTGTTTCGTAACGTGTTTACTAAGTCGGATCACATCCAGAATCCCTTTATAGGGTAAAGGTGTCACCTGCATATAGAGGCTACTGTTTACTCACTGTGAGAGTGGGCCTCTCCAACCCTGTAAGGACCCCATGGTGCTTTAACCCTTTAAGGACAGCATGTCTCTAAAAGATGACATTTTTGTTGTCATAATGCACTAATACAGCACTAGCAAATAACTCACCAGTGCTGCATTGGTGCGTCATGCTGGCCTTTCAGGAGTGTCTCAACCCTATGGGTCCTCATGGTGGTGGAATGCAGCACGGGAGAGTTACTCGCTAGGGCCGTATTCAAGCATCATGACGACCAAGGGCACGATATATTGATAGATTATGCCGTCTTCAGAGGGTTAAAGGGTTAGAGACCACATAGTGCTTATGTACACCATGCCCTTTGTCGTAATGATACACCATGTAGCTTCAGCTTAATGCATGCTTCGTGACAATGAAGGGCACAGTAGTAATGCATTAAAGCACCATGCAGCTCTTGAATCTTGAATATACCACATATACAGCGCTTTAAAGTGGCATTCTCTCCTAGCGTTTCCCACTAACAATTCTAGTGCTGTTCTAGTCTGCTATGTGGTTGAGTGCGGGTGGTGAGAATGCCCCTTTAATGTGTCATGCTACTTGTCTGCATAAGTCATGAATGAAGATGTGACACTGTTACTTTCCGGTCTGCATGAATGCATCAAAGTGACCATTTGTGAGCATGATGCATGAATGAAGCACTGCTAGTTGGGAGCATGATGCATAAATGAAGCACTACTAGTTGGGAGCATGATGCACAAATGAGACACTGCTAGTTGCTCACGAGGGCTGAATTTGATATGCACCATGCTGACAGAGGAAAAAATGCATTAAAGCACTATATAGTCCTCAAAGGGTTAACTATATGGGTCAAAAAGAAGGCGGACAGTTAGGTACGACGAGTAATCTGTTTTCCAGTAAGTCTCTGTGGACTATATATCATGGCTGTAGCGGTTATATTTACATAGGGAGGTAGAAAGTATACTATGACCTATATATCTATATCACTATATCTCTATATCTCTATCTATTTATATCTATCTATCTATCTTTCTATCTATCTGTCTGTCGTGCTGTCGGTCTGTCTGTCGTGCTGTCGTGCTGTCAGTCTGTCTGTCGTGCTGTCGTGCTGTCGGTCTGTCTGTCGGTCGGTCGGTCGGACTGTCTGTCAGTCGGTCGGTCGGTCGGACTGTCTGTCTGTCTGTCTGTGGGTCTGTCTGTCTGTCTGTCTATCTATCTATCTATCTATCTATCTATTTATCTATCTATTTATCTATCTATTTATCTATCCATTTTTCTATCTATCTATCTGTCTATCTATCTGTCTATCTATCTATCTATCTATCTATCTATCTATCTATCTATCTATCTATATAATTGTGGGTTAAATATTACTGAACTTGAAAAGAAGTCTGGGATGAGGGTACCAGTCCAATCTAGGTTATATAATAAGGTTGGAGGGTGTAGTGGATTTCAGCATGAGGATAATACCTCCTGTCCCTCCTTCACCCCAAAGTGGCCCCCTACAACAAACATAATGTATATGTGGGGTTAACCCTTTAAGGACGGCATAGTACATACATCATTCCTTTGTCGTCATGATGCATGAATGCAGCCTTGGCGAGTAGCTGCATTCAAGCATCATGCCGACGCTATAGGATTGAGACACTCCCAAGCGGTCGGCATGATGCACCAATGCAGCCCTGGCGCGTTACTTCCTAGGGCTGCATTCGTGCAACATGACGACAAATGTTATCTTTTAACGACATCCACCCTTAAAGCGGTTAAAGGGTTAATGTTTACCGATATGTCTGGTGGCGTATTTGATCCTGTCTGAGAGGTTTGATAACAGGTCATGTTAAGATAACCCTAAAGTGGCATAGTCCGATGTGGTTAGGGGCCCGAAAATTAATTTCTCTAAAAATGAACCAAAATGTTTAATATGGCAAAATTTCATGTCCTACCCACTTTATCAAACATTATTCCCCAGAATTCAGCTTAGATTTCAGCTAATTGTCAGTTTTATGCTCAATTTAAGACTTATGGAGGGCACACTGTAAATTCACCGATTGAAAATGCACTGAAAAAGGCTATATCTGTGTTCATGGGACCCTCGTAATTGCCTCTTATTGACCATTAATGATATTTCATGGTGTTCCATCCTCCAAATATGATATTGTAATGATATTTTAAACAGTTTTAAGTAGAATTTAAAATATAGAAAAAATCGGACTTTGCCACTTTAACCTTTTATGGGCTGGATAGTGCTTTAATGCACTATGACCTTGGCTATCCAGGGGTGTCTGAAGCAACTTGACTTTAGGGGGTGCCGCCAAGGATTATGGCTTCTTGGTGCCGCGACCAAACCAAACAAAGTTCAGAAGGGTGTGTGAGTCTGTTAAAAGCGACACACTGAAAAAATTATCGGGGGTCTTGGGGCATGGCCCCCCGAGGAGAATTATTTAAATCTGACATTATTTTGGTGCATTTCAGGTAAATGTTTGGGTATTTCTTTAAAAAACTATAAAGTAATGAATATGATTCATTAGCACTTCCAAAATTTTGGGGGGGGGGCCAAAAGATACTCTGCCCCCTCCCCCCATGTCTAAGATTGTCTAGCCATGGCCCCCCCCTGCCCCCCCTGTTCCGACACCCCTGACTGTCACGATTCATGAAAGCATCCCTGCTAACTGGCTTTAGTACTGTATTATAGGAGCAAAACCTCATGTATAAGCCGCGGCTAGTACGCGAATCAGATCGCTGGTGCGGCTTATAGGATCGGCCCAGGGTCCAGGTGCGGTTTATACGCGAGTTTTTGCACCTAAAGTACAATACTAAAGCCACCATATTCAGATCGCTGGTGCGGCTTATAGGATCGGCCCAAAGTCGGGGGCGGCTTATTCGCGAGCTAGGCTTATATGCGAGGTTTTATGGTACTGACTCTCTGGGGCTGCATTTTGTGGTCAGGCCGGTCCCGGTCCCAACCAGTCTCAGCTGCGCCGACTATCAATAGTAGAGTCTGAGGGTGCTGGTTCACATGGCTGTGGGCGCATCGCGGCGCTATTACATAACCCTGTGTACGGGACTGGGTCAGGCTGATCGAAATAGAACAATAATCAATGTAGCATTTCAAAATTGGCCTGTTACGGTGAACAATGAACACTGCCTCAACTTCTATCCCTATGTACTCATGTAGTGAGATCCGCTGGTTGTTGGTGATCTGACCAAACAGTGGTTAGGTATGAGCCTTTCCAGACACTCTACTGAGCGTGCCGCCATTCAGAGGCTGTGTCTCACGAACTTGAGCCAATGTGTTTGTCTATGACCGGGTGCCGTCTATGACCGGGTGCCATCTATGACTGGGTGCTGCCTATGACCGGGTGCCGTCTATGACCAGCTATCTAAAAAAGTTGTTTGGAGGGATAAACATTTAAAAATTATTTTTTTTTACAATTTTTATTCATAAAATTTGTAAAAAAAAATTAAATTTTTTTTTTTTTATTCCTCCAAACAACTTTTTTAGATAGCCGGTCATAGACGGCACCCGGCCATAGACGGCCCCCGGTTGTAGATGGCACCCGGTCATTGACAAAAACATTGGCCCAAGTTCGTGAGACACAGCCCAGAGTTGACTGGGTTCGAGACTGGGTCCCAACGGGGCGCTGATGTCCCTACCTGGGGAGTAAATTTTCATATATAGTTCCATACCAAACACCACCTGATGTCAATACCTAAAACCATACATTCAATACCCAATACCCCCCTACTAATTATTCACTCCTTCTCTCATACAATTCCTCAAAACCCCATACACCAATCCACCATTCTCTTCACGTCCCAAGCTGGCCCCACCTCAACCTCTGTTCCGGAGCGTCATCACTGGCACCAAAGGTTTCAGGTTAAGATAGTTGGTGCTGTAGTATCAAAAGTGCAGATGGTTAACGCGTAGGAATCCCCCAATATAGGGGGGAAGTGATGCGGTCATGGCCCCTCAGTTACCAGCGATGTCGCTCCGACGCGCCCGAGGATGAGTTGGGGCCAGCTTGCTACTGTCCTTCCTACCCACATCTATATACTACTCTTTCATGGGACAATGGGACTCTCTAGAATCATTTTCTCTTCGCTGTCCCCCTATGGTTTTATACAACACATTAAATGTAAGTGAGCCCAGTTTTGTGACGGGGACGCTAGAGGCCTAAGCGGGCCATGATCCAGCTATCGGGGTCAGAGGAAGACCCATTATAGGGACTTAGTAAATACCCGTGCTGGTCTGAGCGAAGGAAATCCTTTTACTATATAGCGGAAAATGCAATAACAGCTACCAGGACATTTATAATTTCTGCAAATCACCCTTGACCTAAAAGATACATCTTTCCCACAAAACTTTTCCAACCAAAATCAGCTACTGACCACAGAAAATTTGAGCACTGGTCTGTAGCGTAAAACCACCTGAACTCCGCCTGAATTTGCACTGAATAATTTGCATTTTCAATGATCCTCAATCTAGCCTTTGACAAATATGTAAACTCACTGAGAATCCCTTTCCTATCATTTGAAATTGGTAGACATTCAGCAGCAAAAAAGAGAGACCCTTGGATAGATGATGTGTTGGCAAAATATCTAAGAGACAAGGATGCACTCCTACGCAAAGCTAAGCGTACCAAAAATGATAATGATTGGAACATAGCAGTATTTCATAGAAATAGAGCAAAAAGACTTTTGGCTTTAGAAAAAAAGGAATATTTTGATAAGCTCCTAAAAAAATACAAAAAAGACTCAAAAAAATACTGGCAAACTATTAATACACTTCATAAACCCAAACAACAGTCAGCACCCATAAACTTAATTGACCAAGATACTCAAATTCCTATAGATCTAGACAAAACAGCAGACTTTATAAACGATTTCTTTATAAACATAGGCCCCAAACTAGCTAGTAAATATGACAGACCCTGGAAGCCCCCACATAAAAATTGGAACAAAATTTTCAACCTTCAGGAAATAAACCTAGAACAACTAACAAAAATTGTAGATAAAATAGACACTTCAAAATCCTCAGCAGTTGAGAACATTTCTTCTCAAGTTCTCAAAGACACCTTTCAAATTCAACCAAGGCATCTCCTACATATAATAAATAAATCAATAGCAAAATGTAAAGTACCTAGCAAGTGGAAGGTAGCCACAGTAGTCCCCCTTCAAAAGGAGGGTAACTCAGCAGATACAAATAACTTAAGGCCTATCTCCACACTACCCCTTCCAGGCAAGATCTTAGAAAGAGTAGTTTTATTTAGTCAATAATAATATACTAACAAAACACCAGTCAGGATTCAGGGCTAACCACTCTACAATATCAGCTATAGGGGATTTCACAGATGACATTTATAAGGCAATAAACCATGGTAACATAACTCATACAATATTTATTGATTTTTCTAAAGCATTTGATACAATAAACCACTCGATTATGTTAAAAAAACTCTCCTACTTAGGTTTTAAAGATAACACTGTTGACTGGTTCAAAGACTACCTCCACCATAGGAGCCAAAAAGTAGTAGCAAATGGAGTATTATCAACCCCTCAATTAATCACCTGCGGAGTTCCACAGGGTTCCACTTTGGGACCCTTAATGTTTTTACTTTACATAAATGACTTGGAGGATTGTCTAAAGTACACTAGGTATAAGCTATATGCAGACGACACAGTTCTATACATTTCTACCCCCATAAATTTTGATGCTAGTCAAATGCTAAATGATGATTTGCAAAATATGTCTAATTGGTGCCAAGAAAATAAATTGACAATAAATGTAAAAAAAACTAATTACATGGCCATAGCTTCTTCCTCTAAAAAACTAAAAAAATTAAAGCAATATAATATCTTATTAAATGGAGAGAAACTAGCAAAAACAACAGATTTTAAATACCTTGGCATCACCATTGACAATTGTCTAAACTTTAACAAACATGTTCAAAACACCTCACACAGTACAGTACATAAAATATTTCTTCTAGACAGATATAGATTCTATATAGACCAAGACTCCAGCTCAAGAACATACAAAACAATGATTCAACCCCTGTTTACATATGGTAATGTAATTTACACTGCTACTAACCTCAAAAATCTAGATCATCTCCAAAAAATACAAAATAGGGGCCTAAGGGTTTGTGTACGTCCTGAAGCTAGGGTGAGTATTGATGCGTTACATAAAATAACACAAACACATCTTCTAGAAGATATTGCAGAGAAGGACATGCTGTGTTTTGCATACAAAAGGTCAAAAAATCCTGCCCATTTGGACATGAGACCCATAAGAACCAGGCTACATGATTTTCCAGTATTAAAAGTAGAATCCAAAATCACAACTAGGTACCAGAAGTCGGTCCAATTTAGGTCATATCAGGCTTGGTCAAAAGCACCACGTGAGGTTAAGTCGTGCGAAAGCTACACCAAACTTAAAGCAATGCTTAAGTCGGGACTTGAAGCGAAGCTAGAGTAGATATGCGGGTTGCCACCCCCCCTTAGTTATATAAAATCATTTGTTATTATACACTAACAAATCATCATCTCATAACTAATATGAAACAGGACGCGAGAAGTTCATAGCCAGTCATAAAGACAGGCATAACCAAACCCTCTTGAGTACTAACAAAAGTTAGCTAACTACAAAAACACACAAATCCCTGTAATAATTCAGATAGTTAGGGAAAAAATCTTCATACGGCTGTTTGTTGGTAATACAGGCAATAGCCTTCATCAGACAGGATAAATAAACAATTTAAAAAAAAAAAGCATGTGTACTCGTTTTCATAATATTGGCATCATTTCCAACTTAATTATGGACCATTCAGTGCCCCTGCAGTATTCACTTCTGACCAGAATCGTATATGACTCTCAGTTTCCTGCGGGATTACCCTCAGTGAGACCTGCTGCTCCCGTTCTTGTTTTTACTTTTAGCTAGATGTTATTCTTATATTACCATCATGAATGTAGGTTCTATTGACACATTCATGTGGGCCTCAACTAGTAACACACACAGGAATACTAAATCACCAGGCAGCGGCATACACATAGAAAAGGTACAGATTCAAAAGGGAATCCAGGCTTCCTCCAGAATAACTCCCCTATCTATAGAGAACCCTTTCCTGACTCCCTTAGGTTAGCCGAGGAGCTATGTGACTCCCAATAGGAGACTCCCTTATGTGAGCGTGGGAGTCACCAAGGCTCATTTAATCATCTAGGGTTCCCCTAAAGCAGCCAGGACTCAACATTGCTTAGTGGAACCAATATGTGATTTTCTTGGGAAGGTGATTCATGGGTTACGGGCCTCTTTTTCCCTTTTTTTTTGTGTAATAAAAAGCAATATATCATGCACCATTTTTCCAATAGGATTTCAGAACAACACACTCAAAAAAGTCAGCGTCATTGTCGCTAAAACCACTCTCATATGAAAGTCAGACACTGCCTGACTTTCATGTGTGAGTGGTTTTAGCGACAATGATGCTGACTTTTCTGAGTGTGAACTCCCCTACCATGACGCTGGAATACCTCAGCCGGACGACCCTGGTACTGCCTACTATCTACTCTCCGGTGCAAAATACAAAATGATAAAATATAAAATAATAAACTAAATCAATTATGCTTTCTTGTTTCCTGTATTCAGAATAATTCCAAGATGGTGCCAGAAGACCTTGTGCTTTTTTTCCAATACATTTTCAGAGTAGTCCCCCCACGATGGTGCTGGAGGACCTGATCCTGACGACCCTGGTGCTGGGAGGAGCAGTGGCTGTAACCGCCTACTACATCCTCTCCTATCCTTTAAGCACCGACAATAAATAATTAGAATAATGCATTATACCCTTTGTCGATATGATGCATCAATGCAGCCCTGGGGAGTAATTCATGCATCATGCCGACCTAATAAGGTCTAATTTTTGACTTATAAAGCACTATAAATAATAGCATGCGGCTATTTTTTTAAATACATTTTCAGAATAATTCCAGGATGGTGCTGGAAGACCTGAACCTAACCACCCTAGTGCTGGGTGGGGCGGTGGCTGTTACCGCTTACTACATCCTGTCCGGTAAGAAACACAAGAACCTGCCACCGGGCCCTCCGTCCCCCCTCCCCGTCTTCGGTCATCTCTGGGAGCTCCTCAATAACAAGATGGTGTACAAGTACCTCACTGAGCTCACCATGCCCTACGGAAAGGTACGTACAGTGTTAGGGCAACTCAAAAATATAACGAGGAGGCTTCTTAAAATTCTTTTTTACTCGCTGGTCAAAAAAGGTTTACATATAAGCTACCAAATGTACCAATATTGTACAATTGTAGGGGCACGATGTCACCGGGTGTGTCCTGAACCCCACAGGGGGTGCCATAACCGACTGTCATCGTGCATCATGCCCTATATGTCCGAGGGACTTGTCAATGCAATCCAGTAAGGTAGGGAGTGGAGAACAGTCAGACAAGGGTTGGTAGTGTAACGGTTAGCACGCTTGTCACCAGTGCGAGAGGTCTGTGGTTCGATTCCCGGCCGATCCAATGACTAAGTTTTCCGCGACCCCTACACAATTTTATCATGTTTCTCATTAATAACTAGCGAAATCATGAAAGAAGTTTTCCTCAAAAGACTTTTTGACAGGATGAGAAATCTGTTTTTGTGGCCTCAACACTATTTACAGTAAAAGTCATGTTAACGAAATAGTGTGCAAGTACCTCACTGACCTCACCATGCCTTATGGAAGATGTAGTAAAATGCATGAAAGCATTGGGGCCCTGGTAGATGAAAAATCAAAGCTTTTAAGTCGTCTCCTTTCAGCATTTCTAAGGGACTTCATATATAAAGTTGCTTCAAGCCGCTATTAACCAGCTTTAATCGTATGGCTGGGTCCCATGGGACCCCCTTTCAGAGCTGGTATTTGCCATTGATGACATTTAAATGCCCCCTATACCTTATTATTGTAGTAAAACTTCAGGTAGTATTTAGAATTTGGTAATAGTTGGATATAGCCACTTTAAATCTGAACGTTGATACAGTGCATCTTCTAACGGTCCAGGTTGTGAAGATCCGGCTAGGTGCCCATGACGCCTTCGTCCTAAACGGATATGACATAATGAAGGAGGCGTTCATCGACAAGTCGGACGTCTTCAGTGAGCGGCCATCTTGGATGAGAACCGTGCAGGTCCTAAACAGGGACCAACGAGGTTTGTATTGTGTACATGATGGTGTTTATACATGATAATTAATAGCGAGAGAAAAAAAGTAGTAGTCTCATAGTTGCAACAAATATAATTAATAAATGGTTCTAACACTCACGTGAGCGACACTCCCATAGGCTCCTATAGACCAAGCAGCATAACTTGGTCAGGGGCCCAAGCACACGCTGCTGAATTTATGTTGCGTTTCTAGGCGATGAGACTCTCGCCACGACCACAGCCAATTCGCACATGTCATTTGGCTGGGAGGGGGGGGGGCATGGACTGTGGGAATGTTATGGATTCTGCTGTGTTATCTTGAATAATCTTGGTGTATCTTGAATTATCTTGACTTTTGTTCATTGTCAGAACCCCATTTAACCACATCGCACCTGTCAGGAGCCTTAGACCAAGTCATCTTATGGCTCAGTCTCATGAGTTTGTAACAGTTGAAACATATTTGACCGGGTGTCGTCTTTGACCGGTGTAGTCTTTGACCGGGTGTCGTCTTTAACTGGGTATCTAGAAAAGATTTTTTCCCCTTTTAAAAAAAAAATCATATATGTATATGATGTAATGAACTTGGTGAGACTTCTTATTGCACACTACTCTGGACAGTGCAGCTGGTTAAAGTTGAAGTAAGATACCCGGTCAAAGACGACACCCGGTCAAAGACGTTTCAACTCATGAGACTGAGCCTTATCTTGGCGAGCTGTCCCATGGCACCTATGGTGACACTGGACAGCTCCCCTAGATGTCATGCCTTGAGCACAGGCCCCTCTAGCTGCGCCGTAGTAAAAAGTGTAGTTTAAACTAGAACCTGTTATTTTGGTCAACCATTTTCAAGTGACTATGCTACTTTGAACAGCTCTGTAGAGCTTAATAATTGAGATATAGCTAAAAGAAAGAAAAGGTCCCCAGGGAATGACCCCTAGATTAATCCCCAATTATCAAAAATTATGAAGGTGTTCTTTTGCCATCCCATAATGCTGTTTTAAGAAAAAAAACACGTTTTTGTTCCATTTGCACTCCATAGCTTCTTAAACCTTCCAAAATGGAACTAATTTGATAGAAACATTAAATATGATCACTTTGGTGTACAGTGTGTATAATCTCAACATATCTGTGGCAAATAATCCATGCATATATGTGTTTATTTGAACAAACCTGTTGAGAATCCTTAACACAAACTTACCTTATTGCAGGTATCTTCTTCCATGACAACTGGCGCGAGAGGCGTCGCTTCGTACTGGTCAGTATGAGGGATTTCGGTCTCGGTAGGTATCAGAAATGGTTCTGTTCTGTTTAGATTAGAGAATAGCAATAACAAAAATCACAGAAATGAATCTGTTATTTTATGCATGACGTCTTAGTCTCCGGAGCAAACACTGACAAATCATACACTTTCCCTGACGGATGTTCCTGGAGCCAGAGTCTGCTGCACAGTAATTTCTTACACATATGATTTCATACGTGTGGGGGGCACTGACCAATCACGGCGCCCGTATGTCCCACCGCCGCCAATGACGGCCAACATCACAACTGTGCAAGGCAGACAGCTGCTCCCAGTAACATAGCGTAGCGACGAGGATGGATTTGCAGTTGTTTGCTCTGGAGACTACATGACATCTAGTTATTAGTTTAAGGAGTGTTCATTTATTAGTTACGGGGGGGGGGTGGTGGGTTTGTGGGGGGGGGGGGCAATCTCATCACCCCCTGTAATTAATAAATGAACACTCCCTCATGCAGGTGAAATAACATACAATATCTTCACATCCTTTTTCATTCTTGGTCAAAATCAAGAAGTACATGATATCATAATAAATCTTGACTCTTTTTTCACTGTGCATTATTTGGGATTGAGGAACAAACAAGGTGGGGCTGAGGTCGAAATAATTTCTGAGCGCTTGTGTGAAAATCCTCAAAAAACTAACCCCACCACCTCTTATTAAAAATGGTATTTCAGCTAAATTTTGGAAATTTTTTAGTCTTGTCATATTCCTTTTGTATATCCTATCCCATACATCTTCCCTAACTTTTAACATTATTGGCAGTGTCTTAGTCTATATTTTTTACTGTTGGTCGACACTATAACTCCCTATGTTGTGATATTGCATGGCTACATGCTTTCTCTATCAGGTTAGTTCCCCCTAGACTCACATGGGGGAGTGCCTGAGTCAGTGGGATTAATATGCAAGATTCTTATCCATCTCAAATCATCTATTTATCTACAAATATCTAGCAAATACTGGGTAATATGTATCAGCTAAAATGATAATTGAACCTATGGCAATCCTTTTGAAAAAAAGGTTTGTGAAGTGAATTAGTGCAATACCATCTTTAAATAATGGACACTCCCTTATACCCTTCTATGGTATATGGAGTTTGACCAACGCTCCCACTCCTAAGTCATACAGACTGGAAGAGTACAACGATACCCTAGCTGGGTAACAAGCAATGCCAAATCGATGCACCCTCGGCTGAATAACACGATATGAGTTTAATCCACTACAGTAGTATAGTATGTATCGGAACGGGACTATAGTTAAGTACTGTTTATTACTCAATCGACATGCAGCCAATCAGAGGCCTCCATTTGGTCACGTGACCCGTTGCCATGGTAACGTGACCTACTTAGGGCTCTCAGCCAATCAGAAGCCAGCATTCTGGGTGACCTACTGACCTACTTAGAAGCTCTCAGCCAATGAGAGGCCGGCATTCTGGTAACCATGGTAACGTGACCTGCTTACGTCACGTGACCTACTTAGGCTCAGCCAATCAGAAGCCGGCATTCTGGTAACTAGGGTAACGTGACCTACTTAGGGTTTGTTTGTAAACAACACCACGTGGCTCTCTTGTTTGTAAACAACACCACGTGACACGTGCCTGTTTGTAAACAAACAACGTATATATAGAAAAAAACACAACAAGTTCCATCTTATGTTAAAATTATATTTTCGAATAAAAAAGCACATCTGTAACTACGCGCGTTCTCATTCAAACACTATAACACTATCATACCGTAGCAGCAGCAGGTAGGACCGGAAGAAAAGCAAGCGCACGAGCAGAAGCGACGACACCATTTGCACCATCCGGCCGTCGCGTTGGTAGCCCTACTACCCGTCGCGCGTTCCACTGGAGCGGCTTTAAGAGTGACAAATGACGATTCTTTGTCGACGCGACTGCTAACATCAGCATCGGCAGCAGCATCGGCAGCATCGGCAGCAGCATCGGCAGCAGCGGCAGCAGCCTCGGCAGCAGCGGTAGCAGCAGTAGCAGCAGCGGCAGCAGCAGTAGCGTGAGCATTAGCAACAACAGCAGCAGCGACAGTAGCAAGGGCGGCAGAGCGGGCACTAGTAGCGTTATCAGCGGCGTCATCGGCAGCCGCAACAGCATCAGCAGCAGCAGCGTCGGCATCGGTGGCATGAGTAGCTGCATCGGCGGCAGCAACAGCAGCAGTCACAGCCGCAGCGGCAACAACAACAACGTCATCACGACCCGCGTCACTAACAGCCGCAGTAAATGCAGCAGTAGCACGCTGAGCAGCACTAGCAGCAGCAGCAGCAGAGGCTACAGCATCAGCTTCACATTCGCGCGCCGCTTCGTCATTCCGCTTCATGTCACGGTAGCAACTTTCCATCACGAGGATCTGCAAATTGAGGCGCGGTGCTGGTGGTAGTAGTAGTAGTAGTAGTAGTAGTAGTAGTAGTAGTAGTAGTAGTAGTAGTAGTAGCGTGAACGATGATGACGATGCTGAATGTGGTTTCACTCCCCTTATATACCCTTACGCCCCGCCTTTTTTCAAGCCACCGGCCAGCTGCCCCTTCACGGCAGGTCTTTAGATCAGCCTTAAGTCGCTTACTACGTGGCTCATCATCCCTCTAATCGCATTTTCCAGCCGCCAGCCGGCTGTCTGCTGATGACAGGCGAGGGTGATTTGTTTTTTTCTTTAGATATAAGCCGCTTACCACACGCGCACCCTCTAGTCACAGACAGAGTGACAGAAAGGGAGGGGGTCGCTTTGTTCACGCTACCTGTAGTTGTTTTTCTATACACACGCTGAGCCCATGACCCGTTAATCCTTTATACAGGTAACACGCGTTCAACTAATTACCCTATTGTATGACAGTCGGTACACGGATTTAATTTTAAACCGCCTTCCCATCTGGGATCCATGTCTGGCGGGGTGGAAGGATCCAGCTGAAAAGTGTGATTAGGGCTTTTGTTTCTCTTATGCTAGCAGCAGGTCAGCATGCGACAGCTGAAAATGTCAGACTCGCCGCTCCTATAAAAGACTGAGATGCGTCTCTCTTTCCACACACCCTTCTACCATCGCCGCCGACACCGCCACCGCCGGCCGGCCAGCCGACCGCCGCCACCGCCTGCAGTCACCGCCATCACGCCAGCAGGGAATTTCGAGCTGAGTCTGCTTATTGCTTATTTTTTTTCTTTGAGCTTTTTTTTTGTTTTCTTAAATTTGTATTTTCACTCAGGCTTTTTTGTTTCGGAGGAAAGAAATATGGCGCTGCAGAGGGCGCGAGTTTCTAAAAGACGGTCGCGCGAACAAAGCGCTCTCCTCAACTGCCCGGCTATTTTTTTATCTCAAAGGAGAGAGCGTCACGTAGTTGAGGTTCACGCTTCTCTTGAGGCGTACCGAATTCTCGAGAAATGCAAAGCTGAGCGCCATCGTCGTTATACAAGAGCGGAAAAGGAAAACGTAGCGACATGGCCGAGAGCCGTCTTCTCAGAACAGCATTTACTCTACTATTGCATAACAGCTGCTCTCAGCGCCCCCACTCGTTGGGCGTTTCATGAAAAGAAAGAGCGCCGCTACTCTCCTCACCCTGCCTCCTCTTATAAAGTGAGAATAAGTGCTATGAAACGATTCGACAAGCCGATCGGTTTCTTGGGAGCGACTGCAGCTCCCACTCGGTGGGCGCGCGTTGTGGCCGACGTGAACACGGTCTCTAAACGTTTCGACGTCGTCACTTGTTATCCCGCATATTGCAACGCAGCCGAATTGAAGAAGATAGGGACGCACTATTTTAAACCATACGCTCCAATATGTATTTGTCACCGCCGCGCTCACACGCCTTATTGCTTTTTCGAGACGATCGTGTCACAACACAGAAATAGAAAAAAAAAACGGCAAAGCGACGAGCTTTGCCTAAATGATCAAAAAAAAAAAAAAAAAAAAAAAAAAAAATCTCCTCCTCCTCCTCCTCCTCCTCCTCCTCCTCCTCCTCCTCCTCTTCTTCTTTTTTAAAAAAAAAATAAATATTTGTATCAGACTCCTCTGGAGTCTGATACAAACATTTATGACTATTGAGTGAAAATAGAATTTTATCGCAAAAAAAAAAGCACTTCTGCCGCCGCTACTGTGACACCGGCCGGAATCAATAAAAAGGTCGGCGGACTTTTCTCCACAACCATTCACCACCGACCGTTCGAGTGAGAAACACAGCAGACAGTCAGACACACAACCGCTCTCTGACGCGTCCTGAAAAAAAAACAAAAAAAAAATGTCCAGTAGTAAAAGCAAACTCTTCACAGAAATTCATTTCGACGCTCGACTACAAGGACCCTTTAGTTGTATCATTAGCGGTCCGTCGGGTTGTGGAAAATCGCGTTGGTGGATCAATTTCTGAGCGACGTGAACAATTTGGTCACGCCGCCGGTGGAAAAGACTTTTTACCATTACGGCGAGTGGCAACCTCTGTTTGAAAAAATGGCAAATCGGTACGGTGTGGAATTCAGAGAAGGTCTTCCTAGCAAAGAGTCTATAGCGGGAGACGTGGAAGTAGCAGAAGACGCTGTACGACCCCACACTCTACTGATATTGGACGATCTGATGAGCAGTTCCAATCAGCAAGTGGTAGCCGACATCTTTACTAAATACTCGCATCACTGGAACGTGAGCGTCATATACATCACTCAGAACCTCTTCCAGAAATCACCCGACTTTCGAACTATGAGTCTGAACGCTCACTACATGATCGTTTTCAAGAACCCGCGCGACATGGGGCAAATAGCTAGTCTGTCTCGCCAGGTGTTTCCGTCCAACGCGGCGGCCCTCTCTAGTATATTTACCCATGAACTCAAGCGACCTCACTCATACCTCCTCCTGGACTTCAAGCAGTCAACACCTGACGATCTGAGAATACGCTCCTCTTTGACGGCCATACACTCTCAGCTAGTGTTCGTACCGCTAGACAAAAAAAAGAACAACAGAAAGCAGTAGCAAAAAAAAAATGTCTTCTCATCTACTCGAAAGACACTTTGGTACTCTCAAGCACTTAGCTAAGTGCTCGCCAAAGGACTGCTCGCATCTAATAGACTCTGGAAGCGACGAGCTGATCGCAGCGTTGAGTGAGATCTGTCACAATTTACTGGTAGGGAACATCCCGCTCAGCGACAAACAACTGGACAAGCTTCGAGAATCGGCTGACGTGTTGAGGGAGGTCGGCAAAAAATCTACGCCCATCAAAAAAAAGAGACGCGTCTTGGTACAAGAGGGAGGTTTCCTCATTCCGGCTCTCATAGGGATGGCCTTACCGCTTATAAAGAGCATTCTCCGTATATGAGACACGTCATTCGACACCTACTCGCCGACAGCACCACCACTACCGCCACCACCAGCGTCATTGCCACCGGCGTCCCCATGACGGACTCAGAGCAGCAACAACACTACAAACGTTTAGCGCTCGTGGATCCTGAGACGCTCTACAAATCATCACGAGCAGGTCTACTTCATCATGTGCCCGCTGCTGCTGCTACTACTAGCGCTGCTACTACTGCAGTCGCTGCTGCTAGTACTTCTACTGCTCCAAACCTTCCTCCTCTTCCTGATGAGCGCACTGAAAAGAACGAGAGTTCCGCTCCTGCCACCGCCGCCCGCCTACCCGCCGACATGGCCTATTACCACAAGCAGGCAGAGCAGTCCCTTCATCCCGACGCGGCCTTGCACCAGGTGCTACAGTTTATCTACAGGGACTTGGATTTAGTGTTGAACGACCCCACTTTGGAATCGCGCGAGAAAATGTTGAAATACCGAAGGTTGTTGAATAGATTGCAATTTTTTCTCGCGAATCCCCACAACAGCAACATCTCTTCGTCCTACTCTTCTTCGCCCCCGGCTCACCTCCGTCAGTCTGCTGAAGAGGCCAGCGCGTCCCTACTCGAGCGGTTGGCGAACCAAGTTCCCAAGAGGAGTCGCCGCCGGACCGTGGAGCTGTACAAACAATTGGAGAAATCCGGAGTGATCAAGTGGAACGAGGACGGGGCGGTGCGCGAGATGTCGGGTCGGAGAATACCACCTGAGCAGCGCATCAACATAGTGGACTTACTGAACGACGCCGCCAGGTTCAGGAAGACGGCGCCCAGACCGGTGGGCTACTCGCCGTTCACGAAAGCGCTGCGCGAAGCGGTTCCCACCACAGACGCCTTGATCGGAAACCATCTGTATAAAGCGAGCGGACCTGGCCAAAGTTTGGACACACGGCTTGCTGACAGAGGTCGGAAACGACCGAGCTTCGAATCGGAAGAAGGAGAAGCAGCAGCAGCAGCAGCAGCAGTAGCAGCAGCAGCAGACTCTTCTCTGCAGGTGGTGGACGATCAATCCTCTGACGACGAGGAGGACGACCGTGAACTTTTCCAAACTCCGACTTCCTATAGGAGCGCGCCGCGTAGTAAGAAAAGGAAAGCGCGCAACCGCCTAGCGGCGAGCTCGTCTTTCACGCCCTCAAGAGACCCGCGATGGGCAAACCAGTGAAGAGACTGACCAAGAAGGAAAAAGAAAAGAAGCGCGTAGAAGCTAGATATACCGACGTCAAAGCGCCCTCCAGTTTCACTAGCGTGACTAAACTCCAGAAACAGCATTTTCGCCACCTGAACCCGGCCGTCATCCGAGACGCTTTAGTGTCGCTGGACGCCTACACTAAACATAAACCCATTCGGAGAAAATTCGCAAGGAACAAGACTATAACCGGCGCAATCGATCAGCAGTGGCAGATAGATCTGATGGACATGCAAGCTTTGGCGTCTCACAACGACCGCTTCCGGTACGTGGTGACGGCGATCGACGTTTTCTCTAGGTACGCGTGGGCCGTTCCCATTAAATCCAAGAGCGGCGCTGATGTCACCGAGGCCTTCCGAGAGATGACAGGCCCTGGCGAGAGACGACCGCGCACTGTTCAGACAGACAAGGGGAAAGAGTTTTTGAACAAGATCTTTCAAGATCACTTGAAGAGCGAGGGCATAGAGTTCTTCACTGGCGAGAACGACGACATCAAAGCTAGTCTAGTGGAGCGCTTGAACCGCAGTCTGAAGGAGAAGCTGTGGCGTTATTTCACACACAAGCGCACGTATCGCTACGTAGACGTGCTGCACCATGTAGTGTCTTCTTACAATCGCACTCACCACAAGACGTTGAAAATGGCGCCGGCTCAAGTCAGCTCGGAAAACAGCGAAACAGTTTTCTACCGACAAGATCTCCCAACTAACAAACAAATCGACGAAATATGGAAAAAGAAGAAAAAAACAAAGACGTCCGCCGTCGACGTCATCGCTCCGGGTGACAGAGTGAGGATGTTGAGAACCAAAGGCGCCTTCGACAAAGGGTACGAGGGAAACTGGCGCGAGGAAGTGGTGGACGTTGCTAACACGTTGGGAAGCAGAGGGTTCGAGCTGAAAGACGACAAGGGCGAGGAGATAAAAGGCGTCTTCTACCCGGAAGAGGTTCAGAAGGTGTACAAGAGTCGTTACGACAAGAACTACCTGATAGACGAGGTGTTGCGCCGCAAGACCGTCGACGGTAAAGAGTTAGCTTTCGTACGTTGGTTAGGTTACGACGACAAGTTCAACGAGTGGATCCCCGTCAAAAAAATAACGTAACAAAATGAACATCACTCTACCTAGCAACAGCTCTATGGAGTATTATCCTGACAACAGCTTGACGTCTTTCCGAACTCACTTCGACTCGCCGCTCCTTCTGCCCGAAGCGTACGAAGCGGCTCTGACTGAGATCATCCTCCCTACAGAATGGACTAACGTGCACGACGACGACTTGATCATCGTTGTTCCTCTGCGCACCAAAGGTTCGCTAGAGGAGGCGATCCAGGTTTTAAAAGAAACTAATTTCTCCGAAGGAAAAAAACCACAGGTAGACTGGAAGAGAATGAAAAACGCGAACGGTCTGAGCAAGCTAACGTTCAGCTCAAAATTCCCGCTGAACTGGAAGGAAGCGAGCTATGTAACGGTGGAAGAGATATCAGACACGTCGGAAGAGCAGCAATTGAAACCGGAAACAAAAAGGTTCAAGAGAGAGGTCGACTTGAGACAGACGAATGCCGTATACAAGCAGTTCTTGTCCCCGGCGGTGAAGAAGAAGACGATCAGCCATCAAGCAAGACAGATGATCGAAAAGATGGAGAAGGACATGGGAGTGCGCAGTTTCATGCCAAACATATTCGAGATACCTCCTATTTTCACCGGAAGCAACCACACCCTAGTCGAGCGCTTGAGTGAGACGTTGCGAGATGACAGACTAGAGGGCGACAGCTTCTTGCTCAAACCGATGCGGATCTTATCGTACGACGCCAAGACGAAACGCGTCACCATCAAACCGCCGAGACACTGTGCTGTCCTGCTGAGTCAGCATCTCGCATGCGTTCTAGGCTTCGGAGAGAAGACGTGTTTCGCGTCGCCGACTACCGGCGCCTACTCGATGGATGTTTACGGGGACGTGCACTCTGTGTACATATACACCGACATGATCCAGGAGAGACGTGTGGGCGACATGCAAGTGCCGCTGTTGCGCTGCGTGGCGGTGGACAGAGGCGGAAAGCGTCGAGGTGGCGTGCAAGCTATCAGTTTTCCCCATTTGGATTATTTCCCCTTGAAATCCAAGAGGTTTACCGAGGTCGGCATCTATTTAAGAGACCGATCCGGTCATTCCATCCCATTCGGTAGAGGCGAGGTGACCGTGACACTTCATCTGAGACCTATTGAGCGCTGAAAGAGAGAAAAATGATGCGTCAACGCGTTCCGTACTTTCCACCCAGGCGCACCGACTTCGGCAGAGGGTACAGCGATTACTACAACGCGCAGCTGGGCAACGGCGTGACCGTGTACAGCGGGCGCTCTTTCCAGAGCGGGCACGGTTTGGGCGGCGCTCTGTTAGGTCTGATGCGCTCGGCTACCCCGCTATTGAAGTCGGTGGGAAAAACGCTGCTCCGCGCCGGTGTGGGCGTAGCTAAAGATGTGCTGGCGGGTCGGACTTTAAAGAGCAGCGTGAAAGACCGAGGCGCAGGCGCTCTGAAGAGACTGGCGAGTACGGCGTTCTCGGGAGGAAAGACGTCTGTCGCGTCTAAGAAAGGGTCGAAACGTCGTCGTGGGCATTCCCCTCAGACGGGCGGTGGCTCTTGCAAGAGACGTAGAGGGGATGTATTCGACCGGTAAGCGCCTAGGCGTTCAGGTATAAATAAAAAGACTGGAGGGGGCCGGCGTCAGTCTGTCGGCCGCGTGAAGAGAGAACACAATGGCTTACGTACACGAGAGCAGTAACGAGTGCGCGCTCTCTGAGCTCGACCTGCACACCGTAGCGCCGACTCAGACTACTATCTTAAAGTCGTCTTTCCTGGGGATAGAAACAAAAAACTCTTTAGAGGATGGAGGTAACATAAATTTCACCATCAACAAGTCGCAAGAGTACACAGACCTGAACGAGAATTACCTTCATCTGGAATGTCAAGTGCTAAAGGACGGAGCGGCGATCGCGGCCACCGACGCGGTAGCTCCGGTGAACAACTTGGCTCACTCGCTCTTCAAAGACGTCCAAGTCTCCATCGGCGGTTTCAAAGTGTCTGGCAACACCGAGACCTACCCTTACCGAGCTTACTTGGAAGGGTTACTCAACTACAACAAAGACGTGAAGGACGGCGTCATGAGCGCCCAGGGGTGGCATGAAGATACGCCCGGTCAGTTTGACACGTTGACTGACGCGAATGCGGGGTACAAAGCGCGCAAGAAGCTAATCTCCAACAAGCGCTTTTCGCTGATGGCGCGACTGCACTTTGACCTGGCTCATCAACCGAAGCTCATCGTTGGAGAGACAGAAATCAATCTCACTCTGAAACAAGCGGCGCCCTCTTTCTATCTGATGTGCGCCGCTGACGGAGGCTACAGCTTGAAGATCTACAAAGCAAAGCTCTACGTGCGACGCGTGCTGGTGGCGGACGCTGTAGCGGAAACGCACGAGAGAGCGGTGATAGAACACGGGCCCTTCGACTACCCGGTGAACAGAGTGGAGGTGACGACCTACGCCATCCCTCAAGGTAACAGAGATCACAGCTACACGCACTCCAACACAGGCCAGCTTCCCAAGTCGATGATGATTTGCTTCCTTGACCACGACGCCTTCAACGGTAGCTACACCAAGAACCCGTTCGAGATGAAGCATTACGACATCAGCTCGCTTCAAGTGATAGTGAACGATCAGAAAGTGCCGAACGACGCCTACGTGCCCGACTTTAAGACCAAAGCGGCCGTGAGAGAGTACTTGGCGCTACACACGGAAACGGGGATGTACGAGGGCGCGCGCTCCTGCGGTATTTCATACGAACAATTCCTGAACGGTTACACGGTGTTCCCCCTCGACTTAACCCCAGACAGATCGCACGACGGGTGTCGCGTGAACCTTATAAGAGCGGGTCAGCTGAGGGTGGAAGTCAGTTTCCGCTCGGCGCTACAAGCGACAACAACGGTGCTACTCTACTTGGTGTACGACAACGTCGTCGAGCTGACCCGAGATCGACACCCCGTCACCGACTACCACATGAACTGAAGACAAGACGGCGGTACTTGGCGTATCGTATGAACACGCTTGAAATAAGCAGAGTGTTGAAGGAAAACGTTCACACAAAACATCGTTTCCTGGGCGTTTTCTCTTGTGACACTATTCCGAAGCACCCTATCAAAGACACTTGTTTCGTGAGCAACACAGATCCGCAACATTTACCAGGTCAGCATTGGGTGGCGTTTTACGTGTCGAGCACGGGTGAAGTGTACTACTTTGATTCCTTCGGCTTACCGCCGCTGAGTGCGGAGTTCTTGTCTTTCGTGGAACGCTCTGCTCCGTTCAAGTGGCAAAGAAACCGCATTCAACTACAAGACACTTCTGCTGACACCTGTGGACCTCATTGCGTTCATTTCCTAATTGAAGCATGTCGAACAAGAAACCCCAAGAAGTGCGTCAGGCGCATGAGCAAAATCCCAAAGCTGAGCGACCGGGTCGTGAGTCAGAAGCTATCGATGATGCTGTTGTGACGGGTTGTTGCGATGGCGGCCGTTTCATGGAGACAAAGATTCTCTGCCTTGCCGAAATGGTGTTGGATTTATCCAAAGTCGTGCAATGTCTATTGGAGAAAAGTCGTCCGGGGTGTGGTGGTGCGAGTGACGGCGGCGTGAGACTTTGCGGCCTGTTGAGTTGCTGCAAATCGAAGAAGCGAGCTAAAAAAGCATAAACTTGTGTGTTTTTTCTGATTGAAAATGAAGAAATAAAGAATAAAATGAAAAGAAAAGAAATTATCTTGTTGTGTTTTTATTTCTATATATAAGTTACATAACTTTTTTTTGTTTGTTTGTTTACAAACAGTCACGTGTCACGTGGTGTTGTTTACAAACAAGAAAGCCACGTGGTGTTGTTTACAAACAAACCCTAAGTAGGTCACGTTACCCTAGTTACCAGAATGCCGGCTTCTGATTGGCTGAGCCTAAGTAGGTCACGTGACGTAATTAGGTCACGTTACCATGGTTACCAGAATGCCGGCCTCTGATTGGCTGAGAGCTTCTAAGTAGGTCAGTAGGTCACCCAGAATGCTGGCTTCTGATTGGCTGAGAGCCCTAAGTAGGTCACGTTACCATGGCAACGGGTCACGTGACCAAATGGAGGCCTCTGATTGGCTGCATGTCGATTGAGTAATAAACAGTACTTAACTATAGTCCCGTTCCGATACATACTATACTACTCACTACAGTCTTCCTATAATTGAATATCTATATGTTGTATATATTTTTTGATTTGATTTATCTTTATTTCATGTTCATCATTATTCAAGTTACAGTTACATCTAAATCAAAATATATATAAATGTACAGTTGTTTTCAACTTTTGAAAATCGCAGTATAAACCGTGACTACTGTTTGAATAAAAATCTTTAATCTTTAATCTTTAATCAAGGTAAGACGTCGCTGGACGAGCGTATAGTGGAGGAGGCAGGGTACCTGAAGGAGGAGATCGGGAAGCATGACGGGCAGCCATTCGACCCCACCACCATCCTGCCCTGTGCCACCGCCAACATCATCTGTTCTATCATCATCGGTAACAGGTAGGCTGTGTACACAGCATAAACCTTTGAATTTGAAGTTAGTACGTCCAATGTGTAGGACAAAAAAATAGATTTCCCTAAAAATGAGTCGGAATGTTTATAGATAATATATCTGACTTCCTATCTGTTCTGTTTGAACGTTTCTTTCAGTTTTTGTAAAGACTGTGCAGGACAGCTGCTGTTGCAGCACCCTTTGCCTGATTTTTTTTTTTTTAATTTCATCTGCACCAGGACAGTTCCTGAGATTCATCCAGATCCATTGAGAAATTGATTTATTTCCATTTATGTAAGGGGGGGGGGGGTTAGACTTAGAAATATCATTAAACCAGAACACCAAAATACATGAAATTGCACCATTTGGCTTCAAGATTTTTAAAATTCTCTGTGGGGATATATGCTATCAAACAACCACATATTGTTAAAATGTGAAATTTGCAAGGGTTTGGAGGACATGTGTTTTCCCATTTTCCACCCTTGTTTAGGCGGACATTCCCTGCAAACAAAATCTCAGACTCTCAAGCGGAACTCGTGCCATACTTGAGTCATGACTTGTGTTCCCTATGAGAATTTCAGAATGTTCCTTGAATGTTTTCCGAACGTTTTCTTGCGTCATATTCTCTGGACTTTCTTATATTTTGATATTGTGGTTGAAATTTGAGGAGTTCAGGACCATTCCGAAACATTTTCTGGACAATTTCTTGAATGAGTGAAACTCGAGAAACTCATGTCATCATTTATGTCATGATTCATGTCATCGTTTATATCATCATTCATGTCTTCTTGTTTGCTTAAAGTAAAATTCAGGAAATACACATTGCTATTGAACATGTCACTAGGAATATTCACTAATCTCAAGAATCCCCTGTGTATACAGCTCGTGCTTTTCCCGAGAAATACACGAGATTCTAACTTGTGTCATTATTGAGTTCTGTTTGGATGGTTGCCACTGTCTGGCATGTTTCGGCTAAGACTGTTACCGTAAAACCTCACTTATAAGTCCTATAGCTCGAATTGGAATTTTGAGGAATAAGACTTATAGCAAAATACATTAAACTTTTGGAAAACCTCAAAGAAAACCCCAAAGAATGTCTTTTTTACAGTATTTAGAATTGATATTTTTAGGCCCCTAAAAAGTCTTTTTTTCAAACCCTAATTTATAAGTCGAATTATATTTTTGAGGGGAAAAATCGACATATAGTGAAAGAAATTTCCAAATAAAAATCGACTTATAAGTGAGGATTTACGGTAAATTGAATTGATGCGCTCGTGTTTACAGATATAACTACGGAGATGAGAAGTTCAAGTTCCTCCAGGATACGCTCAACACTCTGGCCGGGGGACGCATGAATCTTTTCGTCCAGAATTTTATCCCCTTCTGTAAATATCTACCCACCGGCAACTACAAGGTAAGTTAAAGGAAGATATCAAACCCATGTTCACTGGCCTATCAATGTTTATTAAAATAACCAGAGAAATATATTCTATTGATATCCACACTAGAAACAGTTGTGGTTTTGTAAAATGAAAATCCTGTTTATATTCTAAATGTCGCTGGATTGCATTTACTCCAGCTAGTAAGGAAGTATTTGCTGAAATAAAAATAAATATTGAAATGAAAGTATTTATCCAATATTGTTGTCGGTTTACCATTTTTCAAAATCCAAGAATGTATTTCTCTGTGAAATTGTACTTTTTGGCAAATCCAGCGGTAAATATCTACATTTACATTAGAGGAAGGTTGCCATAATTGGACCCTCTAAGAACCTTGCTTTATATTCCTCATAATGCAAAGTTTATTAAACAATTTAAGCGACCTGGCGACTATTGGAAAAATATGTCTATAGCAAAAATGATCTAAAAAAGTGACATTGTGACCTGGGGACCTTGGTTTTGGTGGGGGCTGGGAGGGGGTACCCCTCTGCACCCCCCTAAACTTCCTCTCTGCCCACTACCAGGAGACGCTGAAGGCGCTTCAAGGCCTGCTGGATGTGGTGGCTCAGTGGGAGAGGGACCACTGCTCCGACTTCGACCCGGACAACATGAGGGACCTTGTAGACCTCTTCATCGCCGAGAGCCGCAAGGAGAACACGAAACTGGAACGTAAGTATGCTCATCCCACACAAGGAAATGGTCTTTACAGATGTAATTTGAAGATTCTCAATTCCATTTATGGCTGTGTCTCACGACCTTGGGCCAATGTTTTTGTCTCTGACTGGGTGCCAGCTCTGACCGGGTGCCAGCTCTGACCGGCCTGAATAAAAACGGGTTATTTAGGGCAGATGGTGATAAAAATGGACAACTAATGCCTAGTTTAGAGAGTTATAACATCCATTCACCTTTTCAGCCAAATTCTATCTCCATCTGCCCTAAATAACCCGATTTTATTCAGGCCGGTCAGAGCTGGCACCTGGTCAGAGCTGGCACCCGGTCAGAGCTGGCACCCAGTCAGAGCTGGCACCCGGTCAGAGACAAAAACATTGGCCCAAGGTCGTGAGACACAGCCTTATATTAAAGTGTTTTTGTAAATAGATTTTTTTTTATCTACAAATGGTATTATCAATTGGTTAACCACAGTGTTTAAACTAATGGATGTTACCGGTACCTTTTTGGGGAGATATTGTGCGAAGTTTTTTTATGTGCTTAGAAAATTATTTTTAATGAATATGTACATATACCACTCGTTTTCCATCCTTCATCCTCCTCCCCAAGTAATATTATTAAGAATTATTTAATACTTTTATAAAAACCACAAAGGAAGCTGGAACGTAACTGAGTTTGTATTACAGACCGTAGCCTGTGTCTCATTAGATCAGGCCAATGTAAACGTCTTTGACCAGGTGCCATCTTTGACCAGCCACCATAAAAAAATATCTAAAAAGAAATTCTTCTTTGATATTTAAGGGATGAAATAAAGAAAGACAGCAGTGGTTATATCTCCATATATAACTTCACCTGGCCAAAACAAACCATCTTCTGTCAGGAGGTCAAAGATATCACCCAGTCTAAGATGGCACCTGGTCAAGGACATTCACATTGGCCCAATCTCAATGTACAGGTTGCAATAAGTATTTGTCATGTAAACAAACAGGCACTTAGGTCCAGATTAGGTAGGTTAGTGAGCACAGTTCTCTCTTCCTACAAATACCTTTGACCAGTGATAAGTAAACTGCACACAACTAACTAATGAGTCCTCCTGGGTGTCGGCTTATATAGGCGACCTACCTGGGCGCCCCCACGCAAACCGGAATCCTATAGTGACCTCTGTCTATACCCCAGAGCCAAGACAGGTGCTACCACCTGTCTTCAGCCTGAAGGGTTTGGACACAGTTCACAACACAACGCCCAACGGGACCCCCAAAAGCATAGTAATGTAATATACCTGCCACTACACTTGTCCCACGCCCCATTCTGGGCCGTGGGAACACTAAGGGCGTGAGGCCAAAAAAAAGGTTTGTTTTAGGTCACCCTACCGACCCTATCAAAACAGGGCTCGACCCTATGTTTTTAATGGAATTTTGAAGAAATTTCTGTATTTTTACCCTTTTGTAGTCAATTTTAGGGTTTTCAGAGAGGCTGGTTAGTACTTTAATGTTGAAAAAAAGTAATAGGTTTAACATGTAGACATACCTTATTGACTGTAACAGAGTTGGACATGGCCATGACTATCCTGGAGCTGTCATGTTATCATGTCATGCCTGGACTCTAATCTTATCTCGCTTAAAATGTGTTTTAACTTCAGCTCTGCATTCATTTCAATGTATTCGGATGTAAAATAGATAAAAACTACCTCTACGGAAGTGTTTTTTTGTCCCCTGACCCGTCGGACCCGTCGGAGCCAGGGCTACAGCGAGTGAGGTGTATTAAGTAAGGTTTTATGTTTATTACATATTCCTACAATCTAAAATTGAGGAAAATCAACCAATTTGTTGACCATGGAGTATGGCTATATCATACTCCATGTAGGCATGGTGTACAGAGGTTTAACCTAGACATATTCACTGTAACAGAGTTGGACATGGCCATGACTATCCTGGAGCTGTTTGGGGCGGGGACAGAGACGACAAGCACGACTCTCGCCTGGACACTCATCTACCTCATCCACAACCCCAAGATGCAGAAACGCTGTAAGGAGGAAATACAGGAGGTAGGTCTTAAACAAAATGAATAAAAAACTACCGTAAATTCTCGCATATAAGCCTAACTCTCGTATAAGCTGCACCCAGACTTTGGGCCGATCCCAGAAGCCGCACCAGCAATCTGACTATGGTGACTTTTAGTACTGTACCATAGTAGCAAAAACTCGCGTATAAGCCGCACCCCCACTGTGTGCCCATCCTACAAGCCGCACTGGTGATTTGACTCTCGTACTAGTGGCGGCTTCTACGCGAGAATTTACGGTAAGCCCAATATGAGAGAGAGGCTAGTAGGTATTTTATTCTACATATGATAGTAGTCTGTTACAAGGTATCAATTTTTTGGATCATGCCAAGATTGTTATTGACTGTCTTGTAACCTATTTCTTCATGTATTAACGACAGGACCCAGAGTTAGGGAGCCTGATTCACTGTTGATCAGATAATACGCCTGTATACATTTATTTTGGTAGGTCAATAGACAGAGCTGCACGCTAAAGTGACCGTGTCAGTGGTTATTGGACAAGCAGTGCCTGGGCCGTATTGCACGTTGGCCTAGCCTAGTGCAATACGGCCCAGGCAATGCGAGTGCAATAACCACTGACACGGTCACTTTTAAGTGACGCTCTGTATTTATTTCAGGGTATTTCAATCAAAAATAGAAAAATCTACCCATATTTACATGAAAAACACCAATTTAACCTAACTGGGGGTCACGTGGCCCTGGGAGCGTGAAATATGACCACAGCGTGCAATACGGCCCAGGGTTATTGCACCCTCACATCGGGAATGACACTGCCATTGCTTCAACCTTGATAGGCCGTATTCACCATGAAATAACATAGCCTGTTTGAACTTGAACATCCACAGGTGATCGGACCGTCCCGACAGCCGCAGTATGAGGACATGAAACACACGCCCTACATCCAGGCCGTCATGAACGAGACATCCCGCATGAGTAACACAAGTAAGCAGAAATATAACATTCATTATGCTTAAGTACTGGAAGCTCTGTATTCAATGCTCCCCCCATTGAATACAATGTGGCCATATTCAATGGGCTGAGAAAAAATATCTTTCCTTCATTAAATGGCTTCAAATAATAAAGATAACACAAATGCCAACTATATTGATACCACTCTCAGACGCTCTGATGTATTTCACTTGTGGGGGCTGGGATGCATTGTTGTGACACGTTTTGACAGCGCACCCTACTAAGCCTGAGGCTTCATTGGATACTACACCAGGCCCCACTTGTGAAATACAGCAGAGACAATAGCAATGGGTGTAGGCATTTGTCTATCTATACAATTTGATACACCCTCTACAAACATAATCTCAAGTGGAACTTGCGCCATTCTTATGTTATGCATGACTCGTGATCCCTATGAGAATCGAGAACGTTTCGGGAAGGACAAAAATATGGACAGTTTTCCAAAGAAGTACACAAAATATTTTCTTCCTCGGAATTTTTTGTTTTTTGAACAATGTGATCTAGAAATATCGATTGAATTTGTAGAAATAAGCCTATTAATGAACATAAGATTCTTACAAAAATGCTTAAGGCTTTGTTCATTTATGGGGTTATTTTCTAGAAGCTCAATCAACATTTCTAGCTTCACTCGTTCAATAAACAAGAAATTCACGGGAACTTGACACAAGTACTTTTTCCAGAAATGGTCTCAATCCTTGTAGGGATCACGAGTCATGACACAATAATGGTACAAGTGTTTTTTTTAGAGGGTTTATTCCATGTTTGTAAAGTCCGTACATTGACTAAGTACTAAAATGTGAAAGTGGGTAATAACTTCCCACGTCTGTCACACTTATGCAAGTAGTTCCGGCAGGGTAGGGATCTGTCACGGTCTGCGTTTCAGTCAGTGCTGCTGGAACTACTTTTTCATGATGGCGGACAAGAATGACTTGGAAGTGGATCTGCAGTAATTCAAGCCGTTACTGTAATACACTATGAGCAAACTTGAAATAAGAAGAGAACTACCTACGATGATGGACGTTCTCACGTCTTCCCCGAGGGAGGGACAGGTCGGGAAAGTCGTGAGAGCGTCCATCATCGTAGGTAGTTCTCTGATAGCATTCAATTATATAATTATACAAACGCCTATGCCCATTGATATTGTCTCTGCTGTATTTCACAAGTGGGGCCTGGGGTATTATTATACCTAGCATATGATAGTCCTATCTCTTAACCATTACAGCCCATATGCACACTCCAGTGGCGTATTGCTTCAATACGCCCATCCAGTGGGCGTTTTTTAGATCGAAATCTTTGAGAAAGGGGGGAGACCCCTAGTGGCATCGAGGGGAACTAGTAATCAAAACAATCGGCGATCGGCCCCATTTTCACCGATATTTGCAAATAGTTACTATGCTTTGCATGATTTACAAATTATAATCGGTATGACTATCATATGCTAAGTATAATAAATCAAAAACATAACTCGTGGGCATACCAGGAGCTTGTATGCCCACTCGTGAAAATTCGGTGGTGCCCACCAGCGGCATCCTGTGGGCACCAGCGAATTTTCACTTGTGGGCATACGGCTCCTGGTATGCCCACGAGTTATGTTTTTGATTAGTATCCCATGTAGCCACAGGCTAAGTGGGATGCATTAGGCACTTCTAATTCTCCATTTTCTCCCCGTGTTCAGTCCCGTTGTCGCTGTGGCACGCCCCGGGTGAGGACGCCCAGCTGGGCGGCTACACCATCCCTAAGGGCAGCGTGGTCATCATGAACCTGGACACGGCCCTCAAGGACCCCAAGTACTGGAAGGACCCCCACACCTTCAACCCTGACCGCTGGCTCAACGAGGACAACAAGATCATCAAGAACCCAGCTAACATTCCCTTTTCCACTGGTGTGTATACATTTATTTATTTACCTGTATGAGAATTATTGCTTTTTTTGTATTGTTGTCATTTCAATTTTAACCCAAATTCACATTGCTCTGACCAGCTCAAGGCTGCTTCTAAAAAACAAAACTAAACACTGTGGTTGGTTTAAAGAAATTAGTACCATTCTATCAACATAGGTGACACCATAAGTTACATTTAAAACAGTGGTACCATTTTATAAACATTACCAGTTACATATACAAAAGCGTACTATAATTGTCCTCTAAACTGTATGAGTATATGGGTAACAGGGACTGTACTAGAGCAGGCACTAGTACCAGTCTCTGACACAGGCATAGGAAGCAAATCCTTTGGCTCCCTTTGATTAAGATCAGGGAGACAGGCCCCTCTGCTTTCTTTTTTCCCTATGTATGAGGGGTAAAGTTTGAGGATTGTGTGCATTTTACTATAGTGATAACAACTTCTGGAGGGCTCAAACAGTTATATTAAAAAAACTAGTAATACTCTTTAAACATAGGTGGCACCACTAGAGCCTCATACCTCATATAACCCTAAACCCAGCATGTTTGGTATCAAATGAAAGCTGGGTTTGATTCATGTACAACCTGTGGGATTATATATATGGGAATTCTCAGTGTCAAAATGTACTTATTGCAGGTAAGCGCACTTGTCTAGGGGAGCAGCTGGCTAAGCATGTGGGAACCTTTACCCTCATATAAAGCTCACCCTATATAGGCATGTTTGGTATCAAATGAAAGCTGGGTTTAATTCACGTACAACCTATGGGGGTTATGTGTGGGAATTAACAGTATTCAAATGTTTTCAAATTTTAAATTTCAGGTAAGCGCGCATGCCTGGGGGAGCAGCTGGCTAAGAAGGAGATGTACGTCTTCCTAACCAGCATGTTACAGAACTTTGACTTCACGGCGGCGGAGGTCGGCAAGCCGCCCAGCCTGGAGGGTATCGGGGCCGGAGACCTGGTACACGGCACTGGGAACTTCCAGATCAGGGCCACTAAAGTCTGAAGTTACTTGATAAGACAAATGGACAAATAATAACCACTTGATGAAAAGAAGACTTTTCGTGATGAATCAGATCAGGGCCACTACCATCTGAGATGCCGAGTCACCAAGTGACGTCTGGAAATTACATGACAAGAAAATCGAACAAAATTATAACTTCTTCTCATCAGATCTTTTTGCAATGTTTTGCGACATAAATCAGAAAGACAAATCTACTGAGGTGGATATTATGTACTATATGGGACTGTGTATGGCCCAGCAGGTAACGAGAACCGCTGAGGCACTATATATCTTGTTATCCAAAGAATGGTGAACTTTCGGCCCAGCCACACTACTGCTTTTTCAACAGGATTGACAAGACCCCAAAGTAGTAAATGTCGACCACCCTAGCCCCACATGTATGACAATATTTTGTAACTCATGAATTACCTCTTTCCTAAAAATATTTATTTAAATGCATTGGTCAAAAAGATATGATGGAGCAATATTTCCTTACCTCAATTGCCTTACCTCAAAAAAAAAGGTGTAAACAGTAGTATATGATGAACGGTTTATGGTGGCAAATTTACGCTACAGCTTTGACATTTAGCATTGACCAATCCAGTAAAAATATGCTTGGAATACAACTACTTGCAATTGTTAGAAAACAGCTGATTTTATGCAAATAGATAATATCTAATAGAGAGATGAACATATGGTTTTATAATATATGTATTAGGTAGTCAGATGTATAAATATCAAGAATTTTTCAGTGTTAACCTTAAAGGACAGATGTCACTAAAAGATGACATTTGTCGACATGATGCACCAATGCAGCCCCTGCAAGTAACTGACTGGGGCTGCATTGGTGCATCAAGCCGGTCCTTCGGGAGTGTTTCGACCCTGTGGGGATGGCATGATGCTTGAATGCACCACTGGCGAGTTACTCAACAGGGCTTGTCATGACAACCGAGTCATGATGCATAAATGCACTATGCTTTTATCAAAGGGTAAATGGTGCACATAAATATTTCTAAAGTGTAATATTTGTCTTACCAATGTTTATTTCTGTTGCAATGCGAAAAATGCATGATAATAGTTCTGCATTGCCACACTTGGAGGCGTGCGTGATGCATATTCCCTTGTTAACCATTAGCTCAGCCAATCTGGGGTCTATGGTTTATCGCTTCTTGGAGAACCGAATTTTGCACAGTCAAATGGGAACCTTGATATATTTCTAAACTTTTACAAAATCTGTTCATTATCATATATTCTGCAACTTAGTAATCTATTTTGGTTTCATTGTATTAACAAAAGTAGATCCTGCTTTGGGTAAAAAACTCTACGTATTGTATAGTAGGGGCCATCTAGTGTTAAGTGTCAGAACTACACATCAGTTTGCCCTGTCCAAACCCCACCTCAGCCCACATCAGGTAACCCACTTTGAACCCGATCAGTACCCACATCAGGCAGCCCACATCAGGCCACACCAAAACCCAATGACCAAAACCAATGGACTCAAGACAATTTCTGTTCAGGCCCTGCCTGAAACCCTGCCACTAGCCCAGGTAAAACTCAGGGACTGAGATCTGCCCAATCATAAACCAATTTGGCCCTTTGTGGGCTTGCTACTAGGGCAACTCTGGCTTCTGTCGCAGAATGGTGTTTAGTCTCGCTTCTACAAAAATGTCTTTCAGTGTTTTGTTGATATGATCATACCTCTAAGACTGTGAAATTTTGTTCTTCGTCATTCTACAATTTACTGCTACTTATCTTAGACTAGGGAAGCATATAGTGTATTTTTGATATATGAATTAAAAAACCGTAAAGAACAAGATAAGATTGGTACTACAGGCATATTATGATAGTGCTTTTTGACCCTTTATGGATGGCATAATGCATTTAGAGGTATCCTTATGACGAATGTCGAAGAGATACACAAAGCGGGCCATGTCGCCATATTTAAGTTGGTGATTTTATCAATGTTGGCTATTTAATAAAGAGTAAATGTACAGCCCCAGAATACTGAATCTGTCATGTATATCTGCTCATGAAAATAAAATATACTACCACTTAATGTTTCTTTATGTTTGATAAGCTCTGATCCAATCAGATGATTGAGACATCTGCGGTGACCTTTAGTCAGATATGGGTATGTGTGAGTAGTTGCATTTGTGTTATGAGCCTTGGGACAATTGTAATCGTCCTCAGCTGGCACCTTCGGAAAATTCCACTGTCCTTGGCTTAGGCCCAAAAAAAAAGGGTGTATTTCAGGTTACATAGTCTGAAAATCTAGGTAAGGCAGGTCGGATTTTTATTTTATTTAATTCTTTAATTTTTTTAAAACTTTTTATAAACCTATAAACCTTCATTAACTTGAATGAAATCTGCCTGACAAAAAATGAACCAATTTGTAACATAAAACAAACTGTCACAAAGGACGAACGAAAGGCCCTGAGATCCCTCGCTCGTAACGAAAATCCCATTTTTAAACCAGCAGACAAAGGGGGCGCTTTAGTCATTCAATACATTGAAGACCTGTTTTGCTAGGTAGGGTGGGGTAACCAGAAACACACTTTTTTTTTCAAAATTGGATAAAAATCTCTAGGGTCGGCCTGTTTTGCTAGGTAGGGTCGGGTAACCTGAAACACACCTTGGGCCTTATAACACATATATTTATAAATACAGCAACTCTACCGCTTAGAGTAGTCAGTCTAGATAAAGAGTCTCTTACATGAGACATGTGTAAGAAGAAACATTTAACATATCATCAGTGTATCTTTACATAACAGTCAGAAACTGGGACTTTGTTGGCACAACTTTTTAAAGGAAGAATATTCTGTAATGTCCTCTGACATCTTGCTGCCAGAGCTGCATTCATACATCATCCCAACCCTTTTGGATTTAGTGTATCGACCCTAAATGGTTGGTTTGATACATGAATGCAGCACCGGTCAGTAGACTCACCAGGCCTTCATTCATGTATCATGATGATAGAGGGCATGGCACAACAATATTAAAACACTATGGCTGTGTCTCACGAACTTGGGCCAATGTTTTTGTCTATGACTGGGTGCCGTCTATGACCGGGTGCCATCTATGACCGGGTGAAATCTATGACCTGCTATCTAAAAAAGTTGTTTGGAGGATATAAAAAAAATTTAAAATTTCTTTTTTTACAATTTTTATAAATAAAAATTGTAAAAAAATCTCTTTTTTTAAACCAACTTTTCTAGATAGCCGGTCATAGACGGCACCCGGTCATAGACGGCACCCGATCATAGACGACACCCGGTCATAGACGGCACCCGGTCATAGACAAAAGCATTGGCCCAAGTTCGTGAGACACAGCCCTATGTGACTCTCAAAGGGTTACTGTGAATGTATTTTACTTCACTCTCTACATATTTTGCAAATTTTGCAGATTCGAAAATCTGTGGAAATATGTACAGCGTGAATATTCATCCAATATAGCTAGACATCTATTAGATTTCAAAATCTGCCAATCCAAAACCGCTCGAAATTGTCCTTTATAGCAAATCTGCGAAATAGTATACACACGGAAATATCTAGGTCTACAATAAATGGGTTTAGTGTGTGGGTCCCAGTGTTTGCTCATACCAACCTAGATAAACATACTGTAAACGCATATATTTTCGCGTGTATAAATTTTCGAGGGTTTCCCCAAAACACAATTTTGCGTATCTATAAATTCGCTGGAATTTTATACTTGATAACTATTCGCGGGCTGTAATATTTTCGCGGATTTTCATTTCCGCAAAATTTGCTGAAATACGTATAGCGTGAAATAAAATACACTTACAGTATATATATGACCCTCTGGTTCAGAATGTAGCACGTGCCCATATCTCGATATCTCCCCGACTCATCGATGGAGCACCACTCACAGTCTGAAGCTGTTATTGAAATTACTGTCAGCATTTACCCCAGCATTGTAATTGACAATCACGCGACCAGATTGAACCAATGGGAGGTAATCTAATGGATAAGGGAGCTTGGGAGTGAAATATGGGACATGCCATTTTGGTATAAATATGTGATTGTAGTACATGGACTAGTTGGGAGTCCGTACAGCTGATCGAGGGACACATTGACATACAAAGGTAAGGAATCTGCATTAACCTTTACTCTTAAATATGATACTTCATTACAGGGGTGGATCCAGGGGGGGATCCTGGGGGTCCGGACCCCCCTTTTGGAAATTTTTTTTAGATTTTTTAATGATAACTTGATCCGCCGAGAGTCGCGGCGCGTCACTTTTCGGTACTTTGGTGTTTGGTGGACCCCCTGGATCCAGGGGGGGGGATTCCTGGGGGTCCGGACCCCCCCTTTTGGAAAAAAAATTAGATTTTTTAAATGATAATTTGATCCGCCGAGAGTCGCGGCGTGTCACTTTTCGGTACTTTGGTGTTTGGTGGACCCCCCCTTTTCAAATTCCTGGGTCCGCCCCTGTTCAAGACTAACATCATGATGCACCAATGCAGTGCCTGTGTTTGCTGCATAGATGTATCACCCTTCTGAAGTGTATGGTTCCTGCGAAGTCAGCATGATGCATGAATGCATCGCCTCGGGGGGAGGGGGTATAAGACAACCAATGCTGATTTTACGAGTGTTTTTTTCTTTAGCTTTTAGATACATTATTGGCTAAATTTTTCATTTACAGCAAAAGGGTTTATAACCATCGTTATACTGACAGAAGAAACCAATGCATTAAAATACTTACAGGGTTTACTTTAAAAAAAATCTAAGTATTCACCCGTTTTATTGTTTTATATAGTGTATAAAAGGTATTCCTATTCAATCCTAAGAGATTTTCCCTCAATACCCGGCTGGGAATTTTTATTACATGTTACATTACATTAAACTGTAATAAAAATTCATTTCCCTGTCTGAGACCTAGGTGCCTATGAGCTCTCACAGCCTCAAGCCCTCCACAACAGGAATGGCCTTGGATGAACTTATATCTAAAGAAAATGATCTGGAATCCTTGATCATTTCAAGGCATGTGGGTTCAAGTCCCTCCATTGCACAATAGTCCAGTTTTCTCATTATCTATCTAAGCCATTTGAAGCATAGAATTATCCAACTATATTGACATAGTTATATCAATTATAAATGGGTACAGGAGTTCAATTACAATGCCTTATGCAGATATCAACAGTACTACTAATTGAGCCACAGTGGAATTCGAACCCGAAATCTCCTAAGTATTGCTACTAGTATACTGAAGGGGGAGTTTTCACCGTGACAAGGACATCTTGGGTGGATTCAGGAACTACAGGCAGCTGCCATCAATATCGATTATATAAATAGCATGGGGGAAAAATGCAAAAAAAAAGGCACATTGGAGACCTCGAGTGGGTACTAGGGGAAACACCTATACTACAATGTATGGACTTTGACTAGTTGCTATTCCAAAATTGGTGGTTGTTCAATATATATTCTAAACACAAGCACAGGGTCTCCATTGTTTTCTATAGGATTTGATTATGCAACAGAATCTGGTATATTTATTAGTAATGATAAGTTCAATAGACATCAACACAACACTGTGTTTCAACTGCTTAAAGTTAGCAAATTTCCAGATTTCAGAAAAAAAAGCACTATGTCAATTGAGCAGGGTCAATCCTCATGTCTCATGCATTGGCAATCCTCTATAATGTATCAGACGCAAAGAGGAGAGTGTATTTAATGTTGATGTAACATTGACGGATAGCCACATGCTGTAATATTACAGTAATTTGGAATTCCCTGAATCATGCTGAGCCTTGTGCCCTTTAGTTCCTGATTCCACCACAAGATGCCCTTGTGGCGGCGTTAAGGGTTAAAGCCAGTATTCACGCACTCGCCCACTGGCAGGGTTTATGGAACTAGCAAATCCTCACCAAATGGTCACCATAGCCCCATCTGGTAGCTTGCTCCTGAACAACCCCAGTCTCAATGCTGTTTCTAATATACATATTGAAGCAATCATTTCTAATGAAGCTATGTTATATTCTCTTTTCAATACATATCATAAATGCATAAGTAAAAAAAGAACTTTCTGCATGCTTTTGGACAAGATACATGCTAAACTAAGAGGGAAAAAATATTTCCCCCAAAGGATACCCTGGCAAGATTTGAACCAGGGACCTTTCACATTCTAGATCAGCTCTCTATGCATGTAGCCACAGAGCCCTGACAGCTCTGGGGAGGTGCTAAACTGTAGTCCTGCATTATGCTCCTACCTAGTGGTGGTGTACACTGGTGTGTACAGACCTGTCACTTGCCGCTCTCTGTCATGTTCATGTACAATTTCTGAAGAAACGAGTGCCGGTACCCCCCATTTTTTTTTGATAAATACCAAGCTATGTCCATAATCTTCACCATATTAAGAATACATGAGGCCTGAAACTGTTTTTCTTACTTAGATATTATGTTAGATAAGTGTATGCCAAAAACGAAAATGTCATCTGTTACTTCAAGCATCAAGTCCAAAATAAAACCGAAAAGAACTTTTCTACAAGCATTTTTTATTCTTATCCTTGTTCCTTAGTATAGATACATCATATATCCATTGTTTTTACGAACAAATCTGCTGGATAATATATGGTTTAACTGGTTTCTTCCAGGAATGTGAAAAATTAGGAAAATATATGACCCCTTGCATCAGCCATCGCAGCACAAAAGATAGTATGGGTACCCCCAATTTTTCTTTGCCCAATGGATTCTATAGTATTTAAGGAACCCCCTGTAATTTTCTTAGGAGGCCTGAAACTGTATTCAATTTGGAGGGAATAGGGACTTTCACCTTGAAGGTACATAAGTAATCTCCCAGACTGTAAACATACAGCATACCCAAGACTGCAACTCTGTGTGACCCTACGACTGTAAACAGGCTATCAACTGTTGGCCAGGTACTGTCTAGGGGAGTGGTAATTAATTAAAAATGAGGGGTGGCGGAGGGATTAGAATAGTATGAAGAGGTGTTAATGTTTTATCCCCCCCCCCCCTCTAAAATATGCCAAAATATTTTACATCATTGCCCTTGCCGAAGGTGCCAACATATTCACCTTTTCCTTTTGGAAATAAAGTAATGCGAGGGCTTTTATTTTTATTTTATAGGCCCTTTTTGTTATACCCCCCCCCTCATCAAGAGAGGTCAGAATCTTTTGGGTACCGCCGCCCCTCTGCTAGGATTGAAATTTTCATTATTGTACAAGCATAGTAGATTTTACTGTTCAGCTCCATTTACTTCTAGTATTGTATCGACCCTTTGTTAGTGTTCCAACCCTATAATACAAGGAAGAGAGATTGCACAATTACAAAACCATGACCAGATCTATGTATAATTATTGAATTAAAGTTTAGCATGTCAGCGATGTTGTGAAATAGAAATAGGCTACATTCTCACGATTCCAATAACTATCAGTTACATGCAGATAACTGCGTGTAGTAAAATAACATCTAATTTCATCATGTATTCGAGTGGCCAGAGCATCAATATAAGGATGGATTCGAAGCCCAGGAGGCTAGGACTGAAATATATCTTTTCAACTGTCAAAGCAAAAACTTTTGTTGAAAAAAATCTTCATAGCAAGGATTTCCCTTCCTTTGAAACACTTACAACGTTAAATCACAAATTATTTTTTCAAGTTGAAAAAAAAGTTCTGTTTTAAAGAAAAATGATCCCTTTTCAACCTTTTTTTTGCAATAACTCTTTTTTTCTCGAGAAAAGCTAACTAGATGTACATTTCCTCAGGTAGCACAGCACAACTCGCGATGATCCTGGACCTAGACTTCAGCACGTTGCTCCTCCTAGCAGCAGTTACTGCCTTCATACTCGTCTACATATTATCTGACAACAACAAGTATAAAAACCTCCCCCCAGGACCCCCGGGGATACCCATATTTGGGAATCTGCTAAAGCTAATGAAATGTGACACACTGTTTAAAGATCTTGCTGAGATGAGCAAAGACTATGGAAAGGTGAGTTTCTATTACCTCATTTCATATTCTATAACACAGACACTATATTTCTGTCGTTTTATGTTACAAACTGACTTTATTTTGTTTTGACAAAATCGTATCAACACTAATATTACCACTGCAATAAAACAGGGATAACTGCTCAATGTTGATAAGTATCTTATAATTTTGTGACTTTTTGAGGCTGTTGAAATTTGGATTCCAAAGTTTTCTGCATGCCTTTCCATTTTTCAAAAGGTCTGTGTCACCCTGTTGATTCTTATTTCAGCTTTTTTTTCGTCTGTGTCTATATATCTTTGAAATAAACAGGTCGTAAATTTTTTACATTGTATATTGGTGGAATAGGGAAAGTTGAAAAATATTTATAGAAGCAGGTAATGATCAAGAAAATCATGAAATATAGCTTTGGGTATTAACTTTCTTGACTGTGAATCCAGTTGTCTGCTACTGAGACTTTTCCTACATTTAGGTGATGCGAGTGAAAATGGGAATCTATGATGTCTTTGTCTTGAACGGCTACGATGTTATGAAGGAAGCGATGATTGAGAAGTCTGAGTGTTTCAGCGAGAGACCAAGATGGCTGAAGTCTATCCAAGAGTTGCACAGACATGAAGCAGGTACTGAATACTTAGTGTAGCCTTCAATACCACCGGGCACTAGTACTTTAAATGATTAAAATATCATTTAAAGCATTGATCTCGTCACACGTTCAACAAAAATACATCTGGAGCTTTAGGACATTGAAAGATCACATTTGGTTTTGCTGTATGTTTTCCCTACTATCCCCTGGAAATTACTGCTTTCCCTAACCCCTATTGATCATAAGATTACATGAATACTACTTAATCTTTCCTGACAGGAATATTCTTCCATGAGGATTGGCGACAGCGGCGTCGGTTCACCTTAGTCAGTATGCGGGACTTTGGTCTGGGTAAGTATCACATGGTAACAAAAGAAACACACATCATAGGGCACCTGTAGGGTACAGCATATCAATGTGGAATAAGCCAAGAAGAATTGAATGATGAATAGCAACCTATAGTTTCAGATGAGCAACCCTCATTCCTACAATAACATCGTCTTATTATGCTATTAACTAAAAGTATATGTGATGACTGTAAATTAACAGTTTAGTTAAGTAACATAACCACAGTTTATGTATTTAGCACATATCCCCTAATATACACCCCCCTTTAAGGACTTATATATTTCGAGTATAAATAACCAAATACATCTGTAACGGGTTGACTATTAGTCTAACTGTTATTGTTGTATATCTATTATATGTTGTTATGATGTAAAACAAAGCGGTTTCTATTGTATACTAAACTGTTTTATTCATCCAACTAGTATCGTCGGTTCATTACATATACCGACTCTTCTAGTTCGGTTATATACGGTAGTGTACCGGTACTACCCTCGGTTACCTTCGGTAGTAATTATATAATCGTTTTACATAACTAAACCTAACAGGTGGCGCTGCTAGTACGGTCACGTGGCCTACGCAGCGGTGTATATAAGGTGGCTGCTTCCCCATTGGAAGTCAGTCAGGTTTGGGACTGTCGTGACATGACCACCCTGTGCTCCGGGCCTAACTCTATGCTATAGGGTTGCCCCACTGTATTATATATCTGTTCTGATCCTGTATATCCGATGGTTATACCTGTACTATAATACACCAGAGTTTCCTTCGTAAATAAAGTCGCCGTATATTAAAGTCTAATTTACCTTGTCTGGTTTTTGATCTCATGTGTTACAATCGTAGTAAGAGACCAACTACACTGGTGCCGTGACCAGGATGGGACCCCCTGGGTTGGGTACTTGAGCGTGTTCAGCTTCGGCTAGGAGGTCCGTGGGACCTCCATTGACCTGGCAGAAGTCTGAGCGGTTTCAGCTTGTGCTATGTGTGCGTCCAAAGACACATGTTCAGGGCTGGTGACTGGCTTCGCCGGCTAATTCTTAGTAAGGGATTAGCTTTGATCACAGATTGCTGAGTAGCATGTCTGTCCGCGGACCTAGCAAAAGTATGAAGGGGAGTAATGTAGCGGGCACGTATCGCTTGGGGCAGCCCGAGCGTGCGTGGAGAGCGCATTGCCCGCCTGTGGTAGCTCAAGTACTGTAGCAGAGCAGTGAGAAGCAGCTAGCCCTGTGGTGTAGTGGTAGCATTCTCAACTCCGGAGCGGAGGGGCCGGGGTTCGATTCCCTGTGGGGCTGTCACGTTTTCCGCTGCCTGTTACACATCTCAACTTTTGATCCAGATTAATGTCTTAGAAATATGTTCATGATATCTACATGAAGTGCAGACATGAAGACAGGGTGCTTGCTTTCTATTTGTAGGTAAGACGTCACTGGAGGAGAGGATGGTGGAAGAGGCTGGGTATCTGATGGAAGAATTTGCCAAGCGAGAAGGGAAGCCACTAGACCCCACCACCATCCTGCCCTTTACCACCACCAACGTCATCTGTTCTATCATCATCGGCAACAGGTTTATACATGATTAACTTGTGGTTTAAAAGAAATAAAAATTAGCTAAGATGATTTCTTTTGACATAACAGTCTATATATCCTGGTGGCTTTGCACAAGATATCTGTGATTAAAAAAAAATCATAATCTCTTTTATTAGAGGTCAAAGCTCACATTGACAATAGGGATTTTACTCAGTGAAATCCCATTTAGAAAGACAACATATTTCTTGCCTCACTCCAAAAGGCTGCTTCCACAGATTCTGACTCAATACCAAGTGATCTACATGAGCGATTCGTCAATAGATTTTTTTCAAAGCAACATTGAATTCCAACCAAATATTTAATGAACTATCTCTAAATTTTTTATCCTTACATTGCTTCTGACAGGTTCCAATATGATGATCCAGAGTTCTCACACCTGAATGACTGTATCAAAACTGTCTCAAAAGGCTCTTCATTTGTTAACATCAAAAACTTCATCCCATTGTTGAGCTTTATGGAAAGAGAGAGTGACAAGGTAAGAATCATGCATGTGTAGAGGCAGCAATATTCCTCACTAGCGGGATACTAACCAAAAACATAACGCAGTGGGCATAACTACCTGCAGATTCCACTCGTGGCATCTGCCGGATTCCACTTGCCCTTTATAAGGGCAAGTGGAATCCGGCAGATGCCACGAGCTACAAGTTATGTTTTTGATTTATTATACCTCCCCTGTTTCATGTATCATAGGATGAAACAGAGAACTTTATTGTAATTCACCTAGATATTTGTCGGACTCGACAGTAGTTTGTGGCCAGACCCGGCAGAAGTTGGCTGTCAGAGTCGGCAGTAGTTTGCTGTCAGAGTCGGCAGTAGTTTGCTGTCAGAGTCGGCAGTAGTTTGCTGTCAGAGTCGGCAGTAGTTTGCTTTCAGAGTCGGCAGTAGTTTACTGTCAGAGTCGGCAGTAGTTTGGGGGGGGGGGCTCACTTTTTTCCAGGGAGGCTTAATTTAGACAATTTTTACTACAACCAAATTTGTCCAAAAGTCGCCAGGTAGCTTAAATTATTGCACCAGGTCGGGGGGTGCAGAGGGGTCGAAATTTAGGGCCCCAGGTCACAAAGTCGCTTTTTTAGACCATTTTTGCTATTCTTACTGTCAGCGACCTAATTCATAAATAGGTCACTAATTAATTATCTAGGTCATGTAATTAGGTCATACAATGTGAAATATACTTAACATGGTGAGATATGTCACATAAAAGTTCATTTGATATCAATACTTAGTGTGGATCCAAAGATGCACTAACTTCCCCCCTTTGTTTCTACCATCAGGGCCACGCCCCTTTTGACCTCTGGTCACAAGAAGTGGTCCAATTATCCTGGACAAGAAGCCTTAATTACAAAATCTTAAATTCCAGTTTTCTCATGAACCGCTTGGAATTTTCACAAAATTTCAAAAGCACTATTTTTCTCATCAATAGGCCGTGGCATTAGACACATCCCCAATACAATTGTACCAGGAATAATGTTTCATCTGATGTACCTACCTTTGGGGCCCCGATTTAGGGCCTTATACCCCCTACATAGCTTAGATATTTTAACCGAGTGGCAAGCACTATATGGACATGCATATATGTCAGCTTTAGATCCCTAGCTTTTGAAAATTTTGAGAAATCTGAGTTTTAGCAAGATTTCTAGTACTTAAGCTATATAGAGTAGAAATCGAACCCCAGAGCGCCGGATTCAACCCCAGAGCGCCGGATTCAACCCCAGAGCGCCGGATTCAACCCCCCACGCCCAAATACACCCCCATCATTGAATACAACCCCCATATGCTCCCCATGGGTGGAATACAAACCTCCCATTCACTCACCACTACAGTATCGTATGGGGGGTATAATAACAGTGCTGCCACAATTAGGGGCACTGAGAACTAGCAGTGTTGGTCTCAGGGGGGGGGGGGGCAACATCTGGGGGGAGAGTGGAGCAATGATTACACTAGGCCTCTGCATGTAGGTATTGTGCATTGGTTGTACCTGGACACTCCTTTTATTATCAACCCTACCCAGAATAGGGTTGTAATTAGGACAATGGACTCGTCATCAGCAGTACCTAAGTTCAAATCCCCTCCAGGCTAACAGTGGTGACCATATCATGCACAAGTAAATCTCTTGACTGCAAAGGAGAGGGTGCATACTGAGACCAGTAAAATATGGCACTGTAAAGTGGACATCTAGCTAGTGCAGAATATAACTGGTGTATTACGTTCCTGTTTTCGTACGCGGGAAGGACACACCACCCTCAGGTGAAATCACGTGTAGTGGCATGTTGCTGCACCGTTACCTGGTGGTGTGGTTCTGACACAATGCGACAGGTGGCAGCACCTGTGGTGGCATGTTGGGTTGACGTTCTTGGCCAGCAGCCTGACGTATTTACAGAGGTCAAGGTCGTGGATTTCATTTCCGGTTCTGCTTCCAGTTTCGATTGGCGAACCCTTTTACCTACCCAAACCTCACCCTAATCTCTTATAACTACAAAAAAGAATTCCGGTTTTGGTTAGCGAACCCTTTTACCTACCCTAACGTCACCAGAATCTCTATTAGAACTATTTACAAAGGTCAAGGTCACGGGTTGCGCTTCCGGTTCCGGTTGCGGTTGCACACCAGGCCTATGGCCAAGTGACTTTAGGGGCATGTTGCTGCACCATTACCCGGTGGTGTGGTTCTGACACAGTACGACAGGTGGCAGCACCTGTAGTGGCATGTTGCTACACCATTATCCGGTGGTGTGGTTAGGACACAGTACGACAGGTGGCAGCACCTGTCTGCTGTTGAAACCTTTGCTAGGGTATCTACACCCTCTGAATCTTTTGAACCAGCCTACTGAGGTAGCCTGGGGGGCCTGGAAATGTTCACATATAGGCCTACCTTGATTTAGATGACCGTATAGTTCACGTTTACAAAACCTGTTTGAGAGAATTGAATAAGAGACCTGCTGCATTCAAACTAAATTGGAACCTGTGTTCATCTCTTACCTTGATGACACCCAGACATACCTTATTGTATCATGTTGTATGGGTTTATATAACTTTAATAACAGGTGATACCGTATCTTGTTGTGGCACTCAGTGATGAGAACAAGTGTCAGCAACTCTGAGTATATAAATATGTTGAGGACCATCTCATTCCCTGGTTGCCAGTTATATGGTCAGGGCTGGTTCACAGGCTGTAACTAAGCAGCATTCTTGACTGCTTAGAGTAGATGCTGGGCCATAGATTTGTGGCACCATCTAAAGTTGAAGGACTATGCAGTTTGTAGATTGCTAACTACTTACAGGACTCTTTGTCACTCTTGGGTTGAAAAATGATTTTGGTCTAGCTCTGTAATACTTTATGCTTTATATATATATATATATATATATATATATATATATATATATATATATATATATATATATATATATATATACACAGAGATCTTGTGAAAGTAATTGGGAAGGCCGCTCAGTTAAACCATGTTGGGCTGGTTATTCAGTAGACTATCTGGAGCTTGTTGGGCTGGTTAGTAAGTTTTTTTTCTTACTTTTGGGTAAGTTGAGCACCATTTGTATGGACCCAAAATACTGTTTCTATGGCCTCTTATAGTCACCAAGAGTTTGTATTGCCATATTTGGCAGTTCAACGATCATGGATAGTTGTTCAAATAGTTACATTTGGTGTGTATATTGGTCAAATATCTCACAGTTATATTAGTAATTGCCTCCTATTTACAGGAAATTGTTGAGGCCTTCCGTAGCCTACTGAAGATATGTGAGCGCTGGACGAAGGAACATGAAAAGGACTTTGATGCGGACAACATCAGAGACCTTGTGGATCTGTTTATTGCTGAAGCCAAAAAGGAGGATACACAACTGAAAAGTAAATACCGTATTTGACTTGATAATCGCCCTCCCCCTAGTTATTGCCCCCCCCCTTTTCAGATTTTCCCAGATTGTTTTATGTGTACCTTTCATTTTGTTTATGTTTTTCAAACCTTTGTGTGGTATGGAGCACTGCACACCTGTACAGGTGTTAAGGCCAATCCAAGTGTTCAGGCATAGGAGTGAGAAGAAGTGGGCTAGTAGTCTGCATAACATAGTTATGGCGCATTTATTACAATGGTGTTCAAGGCTAATTTCTCCCCTCATAGTAATGTTCAAAGTGCAAAGGGTGCTAAATACACTGAATACAGCATTTCATTACTTCATTACCTACCTAGCCATTGAACCAGCCATTCATTGATATCTGTTAAAGAGAATTTAACCCATGCTTCATGCTTTTCACCCAATATGTGGAGAAGTATCATATAGTCTAATTGGTTTCAAGAACAGCACACTTGAAATATACTGAAAAGATTTATCTATGCCATAGAAATGTAAACACTGGCATTGCTCGTTTTCAAGGTCCAGAATCTTGGGCATTCACTTTCTGTCACATTTGGTCAAAAATAAATCTTCTTTTACCACAGCTCAAGATCTGGTGATGTTAATTATGGAGCTGTTCTTTGCCGGTACTGAGACCACCAGTACCACCCTGTCCTGGTCACTCCTACACCTGATACATGATACCAAGATACAAGACAGGTGCAGGCAGGAGATTAAGGAGGTAAGGACCGACTCGTATAAAAGCACATTCATTTCAAGCTTATTTCTTGTATTCATCAATGGTTATTCAATACTGGCCCAGTACTGACACACATACATATATGATTATTTATAAGTACCATTCCTCATCTAAACTGTATTGGATATTTAGCTGATAGTACCATTAAATACTTAGAAAAGTATTTTCAGAAAACAAATATAAAAATGGATAAGCATAAAGGCTGAAACCCTATGTATACTAAAATCAACACTTTTCTATCTCAGGCCATTGGCATGGATCGTCCTCCTGTGTTTGCAGACAGTAAGAACACACCCTACATCAACGCTGTCATCAACGAAGTGCAGAGAGTGGGAAACATAGGTTAGGGGGCTTTTGTCATTGTAAGGAATTAGCCACATAGGTAATACCATTGTAAGGAACTGTAATATTCATATAAAGCATTAATAAAAATAATCTAAATTGTGGGTAAACGGTTACTCTTTCACAACATGGCGGGCACAATTTTAGAATACTCTGGGTCCTAAAAACCTCCTTTCATGGCTTCGCTCAACTAAACTGGATAGATAATATAAAACATTTCACTTAGGCCACTCAAAAAAATAAAATGGTTTCTCATCACCGGGCGCATCATGAAAATCAGCTTTTGAGGAAAACTTTATTTTTTTTGCTATTTTTTTATGAGAAATTTGATAAAAATTAACAAATATTCGGATATTTGGTATCAATTTAAAGCTAATACTGCCTGTAATGCAGTAGGGTAGAAATAACTTACATTTTCCCTACACTTAAAGATCCTTAAATTCTTAACTTCTAAAATGTGAATTTTGGTCATAAAAATCGTATATCATCCCATACATTTTAAAACGCGACTAAAAAAAAAAAGAAAAAAAGCCTCCCTCGTCAGATTTTTCGGAACTTGGTGATGAGAAACCACTTTTTTTTTTTGAGTGGCCTTAGTAAAGCTTACTTTAAAACTTCACCACTTCTGCCTTTTTTCAGTACCTTTGTCCGTCTGGCACTGTGCGGCAGTGGACACCCAGTTGGCGGGGTATGACATCCCCAAAGGCAGCATCATGGTCATGAACCTGGACACTGCCCTGAGGGACCCCAAGTACTGGAAGCACCCCGACACCTTCAACCCTGACAGGTGGTTTAACAATGACGACGATGGCAAAATAATCAAGAACCCAGCCTTCATACCATTTTCTACAGGTATACCATCTGTTTCAATACTTCATTTGTCTGGTAAATCTAAAGTTATATAGTCAAATTTATAGTGTAAGAAATACATATGAAAGGGCATCCCAGTAAATAAAAAATGTTATACATCATTTTATAATGTTATTTAATATCATATAACATTCCTATAACGCTCTTTTCTATGGCAATATGTTATATAATGTTTAAAACATTATTTTGACGTAAAATAACATTTTTTTGTTAGCTGGGATGACGTAAACAAGGAAAAAAAAGTTTTAGACTATTTTTGTTATTTCTGTAATATAGTCCTCTTGTCGAACCAGCGCTCTGTATGGGCATGTTTGGTATCAAATTAATGCTGAGTTTGATTCACATGAAACAGTTAGGGTTATACAAAGGCTAAGAAGGAGCTGTACATCATGCTGACCTCCATGCTGCAGAAGTTCAGCTTCACCATGGTCGACAAGACAAACCCGCCCAGTCTCGCAGGTCTCGGTAATAGCATCCACATCCCGGGCAACTTCCAACTCAATGCTACTCATATCTGAACCATATCCTCGTAGCATACTTTTACTTACAATCCACCAGACTAGTATTCAACCACTCAAGATGGAAGAGCAGTGGTTTTTGACAAGTGTTGAAACAATTTCCAAATTCAATGTCTAATGTCCAGTGTATTTGTCTCAGTCTTAATACAGGTTTGAATAGTGACACATTTGACAGTGTCACATATTTAACCAGCAACCCGCAATCACCCCCAATAGTCTTTTCCATATTTTCCATGTGTTTCTTGTGGGTACTGCATCCTTGGTTAGTATTATGTATTAATTATATCATCTGAATGATTATGCTTCTAAAGTTGCATTATACCTTTCAAATTCAGGCGGTCAAATGTGTCAGCTGGACAAATATGTCATTATTATTAGCATTATGTACACCGATATCTAAGTGATTGATATATTGCATTCCTGTATGTATTTATATGCTTCATTTGGTGATTTAGTTAATGCAGTTAAACTGTCCATCACATGTACTCATAGGTAGGGTGTTACATCGAAAATGAACTATGATCATCAGAGTATATTTATCTACTGGTCCCCAAAGAAAAGAGGTGGATTAAGACAATGCAAAAATCAGAATAAAGATATCGGTTATATTAAGTGTTTGGGAGTGCTGTAAAGTTGAAGAAGTCCTTGTATTTGTACCCCTACTGCTGTATTTATAACCTATCAGGCTCAGGGGGGAATCAAGTGCTGTGGCACAGAGGATATATGCAGCTGCACCGGCCTAGTACAAGCAGTCTCAAACAGGGCAGGGAGCAGGCAACACTGTACAGTCCAGTGTGGTCCAAACCTGTTGGAAGGTCTTTAGTATACATGATTGGCATGAGGTGGCACTACTGGGCTGTAGGAGGGCCATGGTCATATATCCTATCCCCAGTACATTTGCATTGCATTGAGAGAGCATGAATGAAACCCTCATATTGAGATAATGACAGAAGCTTTATAATGCTACATTGAAATATAACTTGGAAAAGGGTAAATCTTCCCGAGAAAAAATACAACAGAATTTAAACTTAAATAACTTTTGTGCAATAACTGCTTAAAATATGGTTAAAAATGACTGTGAGTAGTTTCCACTCTAGCCACTTAATGTGGATGGCGCTGCAGGACTTGATTCCCCCCCTTTATCAGGCTCATGGCACTCACACTGAGGGCACAGAGTGGTCACTGCAGGGTGATGAGGGCTGAGTAGACACCCTGCAGACAGCCACAGGCACTGGGAGTAGAATGTCCATTTAGTTTATAATACAATAACTCAAAAGGTATATCAAATAGACGGTTGATTATTTCACTAATATTATATATGAATCTGTATCTCTTATCATCTATGCATGAGGTATTATCTGTTTTAAGATTTATAGTCTTAAAATGACCATAAGTCTACTCAAATTATGGTGGAGATATAGGGCTACTTTGACTTCAAGTATGGAGGATTTGGCCATAGCTGTATCATGTTTTATGGATGCATTCTGTACAACAGAACATGTAGTTTCATAATATGAATGCACATATTCTAATAAGTTGATGCACGATCATATATTTGTACATAATATTGCACAAAATCTTAACTGTTGGTTACAATAAAAATGTGCACCTCTAATAGGATACCCCAATATGTATAGAAACTGCCAGTAGCTTTAAACCTATTGGGAATTCCATAGATTTTCCCATATTTGACATTGATTGAGGCCATGTCTAGGTCTCCTACTGCAGATGTAAGTGCCAAAGGCTACCCACTCACACAGTGCTAAGACTCAGGGATAACTGCACATTCACAGGTCTTTTAATATAGGAATGAATTATATGACATAAGAATTACTATGCATATTAGGAGTGCATATTCATTGGGATTAAATGAAAAGGTTAACCAACATTGTGGAATGTATATTAAAGTTATGGGGAGTATATGTATGAAACCATGTTAGTATTTTCCCTGTAACTGCCCTGCAAGGACGCATTTTAGCGGCACATGTAACACCCTATCATAGGATAGTTAGAATATTTGATGTGTTTTCATCTAACCAGTCATATCTTGCAAAAATGGATCACAGGATTATGCTAGATTAATGGAGAGCAGATCGCAAGCTTGATTTCACTTTTAATTTCATCAGGATACTATTATTTCCTGATTTTTAGTGATTTTTTCAAATTTAAAATCGGTCAAAACTGATTCTCAGATATACTGTAGCGCACACTGGTGTGAGCTCTATAACTGGGACTTATGCAAGACTACCTCTGCACTCACCAGGCCGGGGCAAGTCTACACCCCCCCGCCTGAGTGGTGACCGGCCTTCACCAGTCACACCGGCAGTAGGCAGCGCAGGACGCACACGTGGATACAGGTGTGCTTGGATTTGCTACGTATGACATATTGGCGTTGTTCATACAAAGCATGGGCAAGCAGACAAGATATTGTGCGACCTGTAGGTCGAGCCATCAGGCTCCTACAGGAAGGAAGTGTGCAAAGCAGCCTATTTTCTCCGAGAGTGAGGAAGAGGTATTGGAGGAAGCAGCAATTCCTCGTGGCCGGACTCCCAAGAGCCAACGTGTTCGGTCACCGAAGGTCAACTTGACACCAAAGGGCGGTCCTTCTAAGTCTAAGGTCCCCCCTCAGCCTACTATGCCTGAACTGTCTGAGGTTTCTGACTTTGACATCTACGCAAAGAGAGAACCAAATGACGAATTTGTTGACTTTATGAAAAATGTGAAACAGGTCAACACGAGGCTCTCCAAGTCCGACAAGAGGATGGAAGATTCTCAGATATACAAGCCTAAACGAGGGGCCTTTTCCACATTTATTGAAAGACACAATGACACATTCACTGTGTATTTGTTACCAGTTGCAATCTAGAAAGTATAAACCCAATACGCTTGGTACCAAATCAGAGTAAATAGGTATGGCTATTTGAATATGTTTAAATAAATAGTATAAATTCATGGCAAAAAAATCTATTGTGGTGTTTATTAAAGAATTTTCTGACAAATATTGAACAAAATTATAACAGCGACAAGTGACTATCGTAATAAATATTGACGAATTTGGGAGATTTTGACCATTTTTTTCAAATTCTCCTTCCACAGTATTGCAGTGGAGATATTAATCAATTAAAATGTCCAAAAAACGTAATTTTATGAAAATTAATATTTTTAACCTTTTGACCTCATAATCTCTGGTCTAGGAGGTGTGAGATACAACTAGTTAGGTGAAAACACATCACATATACTAAGGAGAGCCAACATACTTTTTTGATTGTTGTATTTTGAACTATCGGTTATGAATAAATGTGTATAACAAAATCAAAAATTCAAACCTGCATCACTTTATTGAGACATAGTCCTGAGATGAATCCAGGATCTAACCCTGCATTTCAGTTATCTTAAATTTACAAGAAACTCAAGTATCTTTTCTTTCATGTGTCTAAAGAAATCTGTGTCTTTGGTACAGATGCTAACTACTAATGTAAAGTGTTGTATCATCCATTAACCTTTTCAGCCAATTTTTATCTTCAAATGCCCTTAATAAACCTTTTTCTATCAAGCCGGTCAAAGCTGGTACCAGGTCAAAGCTGGCATCCAGTCAAAGCTGGCACCCGGTCAAAGACGTTCACACTTGGCCCCATCTCTTGAGACACAGCCTATAGCATAGAGTTCCTTGTATAAATTCATAGGATTTGCCTTAGAGTAAGAAAGTGTGTTCCTTACACCAAAGCAAATGAAAAGTATCCAGGTTCACCATAGAACCTTGGAAAAGCCTGACTACCCTTTTTATCCATTTGTGCAAAAGGTTTTCTCCACACAATTTATTGTGCTGGTGAAACTTAAGCTGGCCCACCATAGCTGAGCATTGGTGTTGCACCGTCGGTGGTGGCTCTGGTCCCAATAGTATATTTTATGAAATTATCTCAGCCCTGCTGATTTTGTATATCACAGGCCCGGCTTCATTTCTGCAGGCCTGAATGCACTATAAAATATCGGACATTTTGTATGCAAGATAATATCTGTAAAGCCAAAATCTACCTTATATGAATATATATATTAATTTACAATTTTGAACAATATTCATGTAATATGTATTTCTCTCTAGAAACCTTAATAACTGTTTCGTTCAATAATCGTAACGTCTGGCATGTAGACCAGGATCTATTTGGACTAGCAGTGCAATACTTGCTGCCAGTCCAACAGGCTTTATGACGGATATAGCCTGTATCTGGCACTTCTTCGCAAAGATGTGTCAAGTGGAAGCAACGACTTGTCAAGACCTGCTCTTCATCAAAATTTCACCCATAAGGGTAAGCAGAAAACAGGATATCTCCAAGAAGGTAGTTTCAATAGGATAATTAAAGAACTCTACAGTACGCCCAGATACAGTTTCCATAGGAAAAATAAAGAATTTAAACCGATAAATCATAGCGCTGCACGTGGGCTGGGACTCCAGAATTGACGAGGAGGTTTGACACCTTACATCTGTCTGCAGACCTCTCTACAAAAGAAAACAGAGTAAGGTTTAACTTTATAGTGAATACGACGATCACTATGCTTAACCCTTTACAAACGTATGTTGCTAAAATATGACATTTTTCATGATGATGCACCAATGCAGCCCTGACGAGTAACTCACCAGGGCTGCATTGGTGCATAATGCCGGCCTGTGGCATTGTCTCAACCTCATAAGATTGGCATGAGGTTTGAAAGCAGCACTGGAGAATTACATGCCAGGGCTGCATTCAAGCATCATAACGACCAAGGGCATCATGCATTAAGGCATCATGCCGCCCTTAAAGTGACATGGTTCGATGATTAGGGCTCAAAAATCAATTTTGTTGAAAAAGAAAAAGAAAGTTTAATATGGTCATACTACATGCCCTACCTATGTTACTAACATTATTCCCCATTAATTCAGCTTAGAATTCAGTCAATTATCATTTTTATATTCAATTTAAGACTTTTGGAGTACACGCCATAATTCCCCCATTGACAATACACTGTAAAATGCTTGCACCTCGGCCACGTTGGACCCTCCAAATGGGCTCCTATGGGCCATAGATGACATTGTATTGTTCTCTATAGATTTTCCAAATATGCTATTGTACCAACATTTGGAACACATTAAGGTAGGATTAAAAATATTGAAAAAATGGGACCGTGTCACTTTAAAGGGCTAAGTACTAGAAATCTGATATTCCATCCCCCCATTTGATACGATGTTCCCTTATCACATAGGGTAATGTTCCTCCCTCAGTGAGATTGGTGCGGCATCCCACTCAGCCTTCGGCTTTGTGGGATCCTGTCTCACCCTAGGAGGAATGATCCAAAATAACCCTCTTGCCATGGGTCTTTGTCTACAAAGTCATTCATTTTATCGCTCGAAGAAATGCATTTACCGACAAGATAAGTGTAAGAAGCTATTCATGCACTCCCCCCCTCCCTCACAGGGCTTATAGAACTAGCAAGTCTTCGGTGGGTGGGTTGACGAGGACAAGTACACCCTGCCACTACTCAATCAGAACTTTTTTTCCCTACGTTGAACTCTACATTCATGGGTCCAGGTTAGAATTTTGAAATTATAATTTTTAATTCCAAAATTCAATACACTGCCCTGTAGTTTACCTACAAACAATACGGGAGAACTGTCAATTGAACTAGCAAGTCTTCACCAAATGGTCACCATAGCCCCATCTATATGGTGGATTACTCCAGAACAACTCCAGTCTCAATGTTGTCTTAAAAGGGGTACTTTACTGTAAAGGGGAGCACACACACACTGGTCACCTGTGCCTAGCACAGACAGGCAGTAGCAGTAAATGGCAGTGGCTCAAATTCAGCATAACTTAGAATGATATGGTTTCAATTAGGAAGACGTTAATATTCATCTGTTTGAATCAATACACTTAATACATTGTTAACCTCAAATAAAGTTGTGTTGTAATTTTCTAGAGAAGGAGTTATTATCTAAATCAATCCCTTAAACGTACCCTATCTTTACTTTAGATAGCCCACTTTTTTTGGAAAAAATGAATACTACTGCATGTCATTTTTATCTTTTCATATTGTGCAGAAGTGTGTTGTTGTTCCATTTTTCAATCATAAAGACAATTTCGTAATGGATGTTTAAAAAAAATATTTTTTTGATGAAATGTATCAGTGTGTATAGGAAATATGTTTTTTCCTGTTACTGTTGAACTTTGAGGTTAAAAAACATGACCTTTTGCCATAAATCTCTTCATCTTCAAAAACTTGATTAAAGGTACTGATAGGTATGATGTGCCTGTGTACGAGTTATGCCTAGAGACACTAGTATACAACATGAATTTGTAAGTTATCGTTATTTCAAATAATTAATGAGGCATTGCCCTACTCTGATCATTTTAACTTCAAGGTCCTGTGTTTTTTTCCCTTTTTACAGTATATAAATGTAGAAACCAACTGCTGTATTTCTGGAAAAATCTAGTGGTGGGAAGTAACGACTTTCCATCCCCTCTAATGTCTGTAAGGAAACAATACTTTCTAGTGAAGCTATATCGTATTCTCTAATCAATACACATTTTGAAGCATAAGTAAAGCAAAATTCACCAAGGATCTTTACAGCCCACCCTTCAGGAGGGGTTGACATTTCTCAAGGCCCCCACCCCCCATCCCACTATCCCCCTGTTATTAATGAATAAGCACTCCCTCACCTTGGATCCTGCTGGGTAACTTCTACATTCTCCAGCTCTGACATGTTGCCCGTCCAGGCAGCCTGCTCAGGGAAGGCAACCACTACCTTCTGATGCGTCGTATCCATGGCTGAAAAACAGACAAACCGGCCATGATAGTTACAGGAATATATTTCACTACATCTCCTTATTAGCTGTTTTACTCTTAAAGTTAACCCTCCTCCTTCACTCTGTTTATAATTAAGGTACGAGGCATTTATAACTTGGTCTTATTGGTGGTTTTCACCAATACAGCAAATAGCTTTCTGGCCCCCAAACTCACCAATTAGCTGACAGAAATTGCAATGCCCCCAGTTTTGATTTTCAGGAATCCCCTGATACTGAAAGTGTAGAATGTTTTCTCACATATACCAACAATTTGAAGAAAATGATGCAAAGGTTGTTATTCTGTAGCGGTATAAGGCTGAGAACTATGGAAGCCGACGAGGGCCATATACATGCACTATGTCTCTTAGTACTTTAGTACATAGGCCGATGTACAATACTCTTCAGGAAATACTATATGCATGTTTCCATTGCTCTCAACGGTGAAAAATATGCTGTCAGTCTGTCAACTTCTGTGTTTGAGTTGCTGTCAATGGAGGAAAAAACGCTGTCTGTCTGTCATCTGTTTTATTAGGGAGGGAGGGAAGCAGGGAGGCAGTGAGGGAGGGAGAGCGGGAGGGACTGAGGTCTGCATAAGTTTGACAGTTTGACAGGTGAAGAATCCATGTTGGTAGCAATTGTTTTTCAACTTGACAGTGTGACAGGTAAAAGATCAATGTTGACAGCATCTTATTTTTCGAACTTGACAGTTTGACAGCTCAATGTTGACAGCAACCCTTTTTTCAAACTTGACAGTTTGACAGCTGAGAAATCAATGCTGACAGCAAAAAGAATTGCTTATTCTGTTTTTATTTTTTAAATTTCATATAGTTGTGGCCCTCCTCGGCTTCCGTAGAGAACGGCCAGAAATAACCAAAACTGTATAACTCGGGAGCCTTTATGATTACCTAATATGAGAAACTACTCGTGACTGACCTGCGACAGTGCCGACACTGCGGTGTGAGATCTGTCCCCACCCGTGCTGAGGTCTCTCCACTCCACGTCTCACACGCACCTTCTGGCCGATCCCAAATACCACCGTTCTGTTCAACAATCAAAATCATATATATTAATTAATTCTTACCACCTGTTCACTTATGTAATTTAACATTTGAAATGTACATGTTTTGATATGTTTTTCTTTGGTTTAAAATGATATTTGAATTCTTGTTGACAAATCTGGTAGAAATACTGGTAGTATTATTTTTGATGTTTTTCCTTAGTTCCCTGCAAATAAAATCTCATTTTGCGTTACGATTCATGATCCCTACAAAAATATCAGAATGTTTCTAGAACTTTTCCTGGACATTTTTTCTTGTGTCATATTCCCTGGAATTTCTTGCTTTCTGAACGAGAGAAACTCAAGGAATACATTTCATCATTCTACTTGTGAAATGTCTTGTTATTTACACAATAAAACTTGGGAATTTGAGATTGCCACTGAACTTGTCCCTATAGCAACGTTCACTATTCTCAAGAATCTCCTCTGTCCATCTTAGCTTGTGCTTTTACGTAATTTGTCTCATTTCTGAGTTCGATTTGGAGTGTTGGTTTTGCTGGGTAAGCTGGTAGTGGGAATCTTGTAATCTGCACCGTATTAACATGGCCTCTCAAGCAAAAAAAGTCAACTCATCCAAAAATATGCTGGAAACCCAGGGAGGATTCTTTCAGAGTGTGGTCGCACAAGGTAGCGTTTGTACCCAGTACGCCCCGTCTTACATACCTCTTCACTTTGCCAGGGCTGTTACCTTTGGTGATACATGTACTACAAGACGGGCTCTTATACACAGTCCAGTCTTTTAATTCCTAAGAAAGTCTTTTAGTGCCTGAGAAAGATTTGTGCATTGAAGTGACAGAATGGTAAATTATATATGTCCATTATTAGGCTGCAAGACTTGACTGTTGAAGTCAGATATTATTTAGGAAGAAGATGACTCAGGCCTAATACTCATAGAATTGGAATGACTAAGTTGGGTCAGTCACTACTGACTATACCTTTTTTGGACCTGTCCAATCAATTAAAAATATATATGTCAAATGCATTCTGAAGATCCCCTAAGGTGAAACCGCCAGTTCCTCTATTTAGATCCACTGAGGTCAAGAGGTCAAGTAGCCCGGCAACCAAACTTTACCCTTGTTACCATTCTGCTGTAAACAAATCATGACCTAGCCTTGCTGCTCTCTGATTGGTCACCCCATGTCACATGTCACACAGTATAAAAGGGCACTTCAAATTTGAAAGTTGTCCACTTCCCAGCAGTAACTGCTAAACACAGGAACCCCGTACCGACCATACTACTGACTATACTGATAGTATTAACTAACCATGGTTGGTGATATAGGGAGCCAAAATAATGACTAAATAAGTTTTTCACTATTGACTAAGTTCTGGAGTTCAAAGATTATCTGAGCAGCAAACCATATACCATACTGTCGCAAAAATCAATTTGGTAGGTCTGGTACCCCTGGTGATAATACAAGACAGGCGCTTATTCATGGTCCATGCTTTTAGTGCCGAGATTATTTTTTGCATATCAAAGTAGTACGCATTTGCCAATATCATAAGCCTACAAGAATTTACTTGTGACTTAAGACGTTTTGAGGGAGTGGATAATAGATGATGGTGTTGTGGGCTAATTAGAGCAGCGTAGGGGTCCCTCTAAAAAGCACCCAGAAATGTAACGTTCATGGCAAAGACAAATCTAGGGAAATCATCTGATCACCAGAAAGGTGCGATGCCATAAAACCTCGCGTATAAGCCGCAGCTAGTACGCAAGTCAGGTCGGCTGTGTGGCTTATAGGATTGGCCTATGGTCAGGGTGCGGCTTATACACGAGTTTTTGCTCCTATAGTACATTACAAAAGTCACTATAATCAGATGGCCAGTGCAGCTTATAGAATTGGTCCAAAGTCGGGGTGTGGCTTATACGTGAGTTAGGCTTATACGCGAGGTTTTACAGTATATATACTTGAGAATATCTTGTTCTATTTCTGGTGTTCTATAGCTCCAGTCATGAAGTATAGGTAACAAGAATTGCGGTTGTTGCCGCGTAAAAAAATGCCTCAGGCATTTTTATACGCGGCAACAACCGCAATTCTTGCATTCGAAGAAACATATTGTTGACATGGTTGGTATGTTTGAAGGGAACCCATTCAAGACACAAAAAACGCAGGGCCGGGAAGGGGTTATCAAGGGGGAAGGATGATATTACTTCAAATATGGCATTTCCTATGAGTCCATATTCCTTGGGTCCATGTTAGGGGGTAAGAAAATGTGTGTTGCTAGGCAGATAAACAATTAAAATAGATGTTGCTAGGCAACCAGCTGGATTAGCAACAAACTAATAGAACCATTGAATTCCTTGGGTCCATATTAGGGGGATAGGTTTGATTATAATCAACCTTAGGACCATGGAAATGTGTGTTGCTGGGCAGATAAACAATGAGAATAGCCGTTGCTAGGCAACCAGCTGTATTAGCAACAAACAGATAGAACCATTGAATTCCTTGGGTCCATATTAGGGGGGGTAGGTGTGATCATAATCAACCTCAGGACCATGGAAATGTGTGTTGCTAGGCAGATAAACAATTAGAATAGCCGTTGCTAGGCAACCAGCTGTATAAGCAACAAACGGATAGAACCATTGAATTCTTTGGGTCCATATTAAGGGGGGTAGGTATGATTATAATCAACCTTAGGACCATGGAAATGTGTGTTGCTAGGCAGATAAACAATTAGAATAGCCGTTGCTAGGCAACCAGCTGTATTAGCAACAAACGGATAGAACCATTGAATTCCTTGGGTCCATATTAGGGGGGGTAGGTATGATTATAATCAACCTTAGGACTATGGAAATGTGTGTTGCTAGGCAGATAAACAATTAGAATAGCCATTGCTAAGCAACCAGCTGTATTAGCAACAAACAGAAAGAACCATTGAATTCCTTGGGTCCATATTAGGGGGGTAGGTATGATTATAATCAACCTCAGGAACTATCAAAGGTTGATTTATATTATTGTTATCACATAGCATAAATTTGTGTTGTGACACCTTAATCCAAGATGGCCGCACAATCCAAGATGGCGGCGCCGTTCTGACTTCTGGCAAAGTGCAAACATCATATACCTCGTTCTGGTGGTGCCTGGCGGCACCACCAGGTGGCTACGCCACCACTTCGGCATAAAAAAGTTCATAAACATCTATTAGTTAAATGGCATTTATTTGATGACCAAATGACACACAAAAAAAGGTTTTGATACCAATTTAAAGCTAAGACATCATGGAATATGAATTTTTCATTAGAGAAAAAAGTTTTGGAAAATTGTGGATTCTGTTGCCCTGGAAACAAGGATTCTGAGTTGCCCCAGTCAGAGATACTGTTTTGAGGGGTGTCGTTTGCTCCTACCTGGTGTCGGGAACGAGCTCCATCTCCGACATGAGGCCAGTCCAGTAGAACATGGACTCAGGGAAGTCCACCTTCACCTCCTGATCCTTCCTGTCTACAGCTAACAAAACAAAAGTAAATAAAGACAACAATTTAAATATGTTAAAGTAAAATATTGGTTTATCGTTAAATGTGGGTACACTTTCTTGGTGAAATTTTAGTGTTTTTCCGCCAAAAAATCTTTTAAATTTTTTTTTTTTTTTTATCGTTAAATGTGACCCGTTTTTAACAAAATGGGTCGGAAGTCGCACCTATAAAATGTTGTGATATTGCCATATTTGTGTACAGCTCATCGAGAGCTTTCATTTGGCATATGAAAAGTAGTATGTCAAAAACTAGTTTTCAAAAACAATATTTTTTCCACTCTATGCTACTTCAAGAGCCCATATCTAGGCCCTTAAAAATATATCTTCCAACCCATTTCGTTAAAATGGGTCACATATGAAATATCATGTATTGGAATGTTCTTGCATGACCGTCAGATTTACTAGAAGTCTAATTGACTTTTTAACTTTTTGACAGTTATTTAAATCAGATGTGTCATGCAGCACAGGTTGTTAGTGACTGACCTGCGATGGTGCCGACACTGCGGTGGGTGATGTCCCCCCACTTGTACTTAGGGGTCACCACGCTGGGCTTCACACGCACCTTCTGTCCTACCTGGAACACCGGAGTCCCGTCTGCCGCTGCTGCTGCTGAGGGGGTCCGTGCTGTCAGGGAGAAATGGTACGTAATACAGTTTAACCAATGGTAGAATGCTAATACTAACGTAAAACGCCACGCGATTTGCATATGAGACATGGTACTCCACGGATCCACAAGTGGCTTTATAAGGAAGTTAAAAAAGATGGGTTTTCATATCATTGTAAAATTTGATGCTATGAATGACTAAAGAACTGAGACAACTACCCATAGATCAGGCAACTTCAAACGTTTTTTGGCATAATTGAATATGAGTAGTACAGTGTTGCCGAAAACTTTTTAAGTACACAGGCCAATGTGGCCTGTGTCATGAGATCTTACACAGGCCATTTGCCTTCTACACAGGCCACATTGAGCCATATCTATTCATGTCATATAGCATATTTCATACTATTTTATATTAATCAATACAAATTGCAATACTTCTTTAATAATGCTACTGAAAATGCTTAAATTCAGTGAAAAAATACATGTGACACTTGCATGGACCTAGCTCAGCTTCTTCTAGGAATATTTGAAAAATTCTTTCACTTTTGGAAAGCTGACATCATGGTCGGCCATTGCGGCTGGTGTGCAAGAGCCTTACATTGGCCAATAAGATTCTACATCTGCAAAAGCCGATGTGCCGATGTCATTTCGGCAACACTGGTAGTATTACTTACAGTCATCAGGAGAGGGGAAGCCGAGCAGCTCGAGGTGGACGTAGCGCACCCAGTAGCTGCCCCCCTTCTGCTGCCACTCTACGTGCACGTTCAGCTCGTGCAGCCCGTCACTGTCCAACTGTAACATGCAACACACACAAACCATGTATAAGGCTATGTCTCACCACCTTGAGCCAATGTTTTTGTCTCTGACCGGGTGCCATCTCTGACCAGGTGCTGTCTCTGACCAGGTGCCGTCTCTGACCGGCTTGGCTTGATAAGGTCAAAATACCAACAGCAGGAGGCTAATTATAATTATAATGATATAACAATCGCCATAACGTTTTTACAAATCCTTATGTTTATGAGTACAATTCTTTTTTAAACACCTTTTTCTGACACCTGATCAGAGACGGCACCTGGTCAGAGACGGCACCCGGTCAGAGATGGCACCCGGTCAGAGACAAAAACATTGGCCCAAGGTCGTGAGACACAGCCATAACCATTCACATGCTTATAGAGTTTATGTATCACAGTACAGTTTCAGTAGTCATATTGACAATAGTAGTAGGGGTAGCAGTCCTTCTGCTACCAAAAAGATTTATTTCAAGTACAAAGGATTGGGTACTCAAAAAAATATGTCATAGAAATCAGGTTTTGAAGAAAACTGTTTTCTTTGGGAATTTTTGATGTAAGACATGATAGATATGCATACATATTGGAATATTTGTTATCTAATTAAAGCAAACACTTGTTTCTTTAGAGTGGCCTTTTGAGTTATGTTATTACAGAGGACATTGATAATATACTGTGAAAGTACTTTACTTTGCTGGGTATATATTTTCGGGATTTTCGCAGAAATGGAAAATCCGCAGAATTTTTATAAGCCTTAGTATGGAATTAATATCCACGAATTTGCCGATTAGGCAAGTCTGTTATCAAAAGAACGCTGAATCTGACTTGTGTAAAAGGCATCTAGGTAGGAATTTACAGTGGTCTTAATATGTTCCCCAGATTGAATCAACCTACTTTGGTAGCTCAGCGATAACAATGATTATTATTTTCCTGACCTTGACCACGTTGCCGATGTCCCCTTCCTTGACCTGCTCGTAGCTGCTGCAGCAGCGTACCAGCCTGCCCACCCTGATGTTGTCACGCACGTATTGGGCGTAGTCGTCATTACTCGTGAAGTCTGTCCGCTTCTTGTATGGCTTAGCCTCAACCGGTTCTGCAGTCGCTGCTGGTGCTGCTTTAGTCCTGCAATGAAAATTAAGAAGTTGTCAATAATCTTTGTTTTGAAAATATCACCCACACATTTTGCAGATTTTTACATCTCAGGTCAATTGTAAAATCTTTTTGGATGAAAAACTTTTATTATAACAATTCACAGTGCCCAATAATACTCATCAGATAAATAGTTGTAATAAACGATACTTTGTCCTTTATAATATTGTTGTATTATTTAGTAAAGAACCAAAGTCGACACAGTTCGGATCAAGTGTACAGGTTGCGAATCACAGGTTTATTCAGGAACCTAGACAGGCAAAGCTATATCAGTGTGAGCTCCCTATAGAGTTTGGAGCGGGTTAGTAGGCTCGTAGCCAACACGATCACAGGGCCTCTGTCCAAGCGTGGATCCAGAGTGACCGACGAGTCCTATCGGATGCCAGCTATATATAGGCAGCCAGCCTGCGCGCACACACGCAGACCGGAAGCCTATAGCGACCTCTGTCCATACCCCAAGCCCGGGGCAGGTGCTGCCACCTGCCGTCGGGCTGAAGGGTTCGGACAGAGGTCGCAACACAGCACCCAACAGAACCCATTATATAAACCCCGTATAACCCCAGCCCCTACATAGTTTTTGGCATTTCACAGTGTTTCACTGCCTTGGTGTGGAGGTTTCAGGTGTTTTAGTGTCTTTTCATACTGAATCTATAGTGCAAATCTCATAGCTCATCTCTCATTTCGAAGACAAAATTCATCTATCAAAGCTTGCATATAAATGCCATATTATAAAGGTCCTGATGATATTGCCATTTTATATGGGATTTTCTGAACCTTAGATCATGGATATGATAGCTTGAAGCCATCTTATTTCCGCCTAAGGACTCTCAACAGGCTGGTTCAAATTCACACATATACATGCTTTATTTGACACGGATTGAGACTATACATATTATACACCAAATTGATACATATGCATAGTATATGCATGCATATGCATTAATTTGAACAAACCTGGTGAGAGCCTAAAATAGCAACAGTAAATCAGCACTATAGCTTACTCAGTATGGCTGTGTGTGTCGGGTACAGCCTCCATCTCCGACATGCAGCCCGTCCAGGGCAGCAATCTCTCAGGGAAGTCCACTTTTACCTTCTTATTCTCTGTGTCTATGGCTAACAATAAAACAAAGCAAACATTGATCCAATCAAATTGTGTTCAATAATTTTTCTAGGAGTCAAACACTGCTATTCTTTTTTTCCCAATATGTCGAAATTCTTTCCCAATATGCCAACATTCTTGTACCCTTCATTTTTAAAATCTTTGTGACAATCATGGATTTAGATGCAGAATTATTTAACAGTATGTGCAATGGTTTTGAACCGATGAAGCTATCAACCAGGCCATGTGTTGGTTCCTGGGCTGTATTTCACGAGACCGAATCCAAGTGAAATGCGGACTAGGGTCAGCAAGTGAAATAAACCAGTTAACAGACCAAAACTTTCTTTGTGCTTTTTAAAAGAACTATTTTTCGATTTAGGTCAACAAATGTATGACAGGGGGAGCCTAAAATAGCTTCTTTCAACACTGCTCAAATGTAAACAGACCACCATTTTAATGACTTCACAAGGCTGGGAAATACAAGTATAGGTTGTTTCATATACTATGTACAATACAGCATTCTTTGGTTGAAGCCCCAGCACCCCTATGTATAGAGCTGGGTACCTGTCCCGGCTCCACTCCGCCTGCCGTTGGAGGGGTACTGAGATCTGTGGTTTTAAAGCAATAAGACTGCCGTATTCCATAAAAAATAATACACACGGTGAGATCATGCCCTGCACTGATATTCCTAGGCTCCCTATACGCCCAACCTCTCAGCCACTAGTGCCCAACATAGTTAGTCATTTTTTGGCTCCCTATACGACCAACCTAGATTGGTTATTATTGTCAGGTTGGTCACTACTGACCAACCCACCTTAGTCTTTTTAGTTCCAGGGGGAGCCACTGAGTGGTCATCAAGTGGCCCCAACTAGTGGTATAAAAATACAACACACCAATGATGGACCTAGGTTAGCCACTACTGACTGACCCCTTGGTCATTTTTGAATATAACTTTGCCATTGTGACTTCCACTCATATGACCAACCTGGGTTAGTCTGTACTGACTAACCCTTTCAATCTATGGATTTTCAGTGTGTTGATACTGACCTATGATGGTGCCGACACTGCGGTGGGTGATCTCCCCCCATCCGTGTCTAGGCTCCTTAACTCCAGGCTTCACTCGCACCTTCTGTCCAACCTGGATAGTTGGTGCTGCAGATATATCTACAATGTACAAGAACAAATTAGGGGTGTAGGCATTGAAGGAATATTTGTAAAAGACTAACCTGAATATAGGGACACATGAAGGACATCTATAATATTCTTTGTGCAGACTTTGACACCAATATGTATTTTTTTGTTTCAATGAGAGCTCTGAACTCTTGTTTATTAACAAATAACACACTCGAGATGTGGTATATACATTTGTTAACTATTGAATGCAAAAAAATAATCAGTATACGAAGCCAGTAGTTATGATATCAGCATGTACTCAGTTTTCTTGAACAAATTGGGTTTTGAAATTATATTACCGGCAACACACACAGTACATATTATGATGGACAATTGTAGGATTCAATGATGATCAGAAGTAGCAGCATGATGAACAGGTCTTAACTAGTAATACATACATACAAACAAACAATTTGTTGGTAGTGGGCCGCATGTATCAGCCATGACATGTGTCTACTTTCTCAGGTAGTCATAAATTTGTAGTCAACATATTTATACATTTGTGTATTCTAATCAGATATACACCAAGTTAGTTATGTATGTGAGGTCTAGTTATTTTCAGTACTCTCTCATCGGGGATATCTATCCCACCTGGTCACAGTGGTAGGCCAAAAGTGCCAATATAAGCAGGTTAAATTTCATGACATGATAATACCTTAGGCCATCTAAAAGGTGTGTTTCAGGAAACCTGACCCGAGACTCAAAAAAGGGCTGATTTTCCCAACTTCGACCGCATACCAATATGTAAAATTCTGCAGTAAACACTTTGATATCTCATTTGCTTTATACCAGTTACTCAAAACAACTAAGAGAATTAAACACCATCATTTAAGCAGATTCCGAGTTGTGTTTGCCTTTGGAAAATACCTTAGATATAATGTAAAAAAAATGTGCACTGCAATATATTTTAGCCTATGGGGTCTAACAAACTGGAAGCTTAGCCTAGATACTTTGGGTAGCTCTATTCGTTGGTTGTCTACATGAGAGAGGAATGTCATTCAAATCATGGCAGGTCAAGTGGGGGAACATTGGATGAATGCTGACTGAGTGACTCTGCTGATAAGGTGTACATGTGGAGGTGGCAGATTGTAATAACCGCAGCGCTAAATCAACACCTACCATAAAGCCTCGCACATAGGCTGTAGCTACTATACAGGTCAGATAAGCAGTGCAGCTTATAGGATTAGGACAAAGTGGTTTTTATTAAAATATCATGGTAACTAAATTAGCTTTTAGAGGCTTCTAGAATTTGTTTCAAAGTAAGGGGTGTGGCTAATACGCGAGTTAGGCTAATAGTGGGTGTTTTACAGACAAACAAAAGTTTAGGAGAATAGTTCACCACTGGGGGTAATCTCTCTCTACTTTATCATCAACACTATTTTCTAAAATAAATTTAACTTGTTTTTGGTGAAAAAACGTTTACTATGCTTCAATGGGCAAGTCAGCATAGTTTTTTTCATGCTACTTGGGAGGACTGCACTAGCATCCGCAAAAAATCTCACTGCCCCCCTGTTGTTAGAAAATGTGGACTTCCTTATATGACCATTTTTGATAATGTGACATGCTGTGAAATACTGGTGAGGATGATTTCTCAGCGGGTGTGAAATATGGCATTTTTGGTTAATTCATTGGGGCTGCCATCTTGAAGGGTCAGTTTTCTACTAGTTGTGCATATTTTACCAATCATGTAGATTTCTACACCCAATCAGGTCTGGCCATGAGTGGCTGTTTATGCTACTTGGGGCCTTAATTGGGTGGGGGGAAATGTACAAATTGGTCATTATAGAAATGATGGCTGGTATCAATGCAGTTTCAAAGCCCCCAAATGTGTAGAAATGATTAATAAACTTCAAGTTCTGAAAACATAGCAATTTGGAGGAGAGTTATAGGGCTGTGTCTCACGACCTTGAGCCAATATTTTTGTCTCTGTCCGGGTGTCGTCTCTGACCGGGTGCTGTCTCTGACCGGGTGCCGTCTCTGACCAGGTGCCATCTCAGACCAGGTGTCAGAAAAACGTGTTTTTTAAATGCTAACCTATACTCATATGTATAAGGATATGTAAAAACATTATGGCAGCTGTTATGTAATTATTATTAGCCTCCTGCTGTTGGTAGAACATAATTAAACTCCCAAAGTGACATCCGGTCAGAGACGGCACCCGGTCAGAGACGGCACCTGGTCAGAGACGGCACCCGATCAGAGACAAAACATTGGCCCAAGGTCGTGAGACACAGCCTTAGGAAGCCCCAGAGAAGTGTTTATTAAGCCCAAGGTTAACCTTGCTAAATTCCTGGTCATATCTGGACACTAAACTTCTATACCCACAGCAGTGAGTTGCAGCCTGAGTATTGCGGGCTTTACTATTATTTACCATGATATAATATAGAGAATGATTAACGCAGAAAAACAATAATGATCAAGTGCAATGTCAACCAGCTTCACTGTCAATATTAATATGCCATACCCTCTTATCAACAGCCAATCACTGGCGGAAGCAGAAACAGAATTATCAGTATATTAACGAAGGTTTTTTATCCGTACATTGACGATGGTTTTTCCCGGTTTCATGTTAGTTGAGGAAGGGACGAGGACATGGATGGCATGCCTACTCAGGCACTGGTTACCACTCCAGAGGAAAACTCCACTACCCTCTATATGCAGCCCACAGTACCGGGTTGGATAGTAGTTTTTGACAATGCTCAGTTGGTAGTTGCCATTATCGGTTTTCTTGCCAACTTGGTCACTCATGTCACCCTTGTCAGGAACAGTGATTTCTTCTCTGACATCATCTGCCTACTACTAAAATACCAGGCGGCTGTGGACGCAGTGGTCTGCCTCTATGCCTTTCTTCTCGGCATTCTCCCTACCTTTTGGAGAGTTGGGAACATCACCGTGGACACCATTGTCTGCCAGTTGTGGCATGGTACCTTCATGTACTGGGCTACCATAGCTGTGTCTATCTGGAACCTTGTGCTGTTAGCTATAGAGCGATACATATGTATCTGCCATCCACTAAGGTACAATTGTATCACAAAAACCCAAGTCCGGAGGATGATCGCCTGCTGCTCTATTCTTGCCTGCTTCATGACGACAGGCGCCCTTTTCAACACACGCATGCGTGATGGTACTTGTGTCAGTGAGTTTTTCATAGAAGGGCCCAACTTTAAATATTTCATGGCTTTCTTTGCAAGTTCCTGGTTCTGCACTTTCTATGCCATACCAACTGTGCTCTTTGTTACACTCTATGGGCTCATCGTCAACCAATTCAGACGCTATACACGAGCGTTTGGGGCTTCTGGTATTCCAGCAGTTATTGACAATGCATCCAGACAGCTCACTACAACGGCCATTGTGGTAACCATTGTCTTTGTCATAGCGTACAGCTGGGACTTCTGGTTTTATTTGCTTGGGTATCTTGGGGTCACCGAATACATCTTGGATTCACCCTTAGTAAAAGTGGGTCTCTTTCTGGCTGTCATCAACTCGGCTGTAAATCCATTCATCTATGCAAGTCTGATACCAGTGTACAGGAGATCTGTACTCAAGACATTGATGCCGTGGATAGAGTGATTTGTTAGACCTCAATTAGGCCAAAAAAAAGGAAGTTTGTTTCAGGTAACATGGCATGAAAATGTAGGGTTGGTAGGTCGGATTTCTTATTTTTTTAAACTTTTTTTTTAAACATGAAAGTACTACCCGGCCTGGCCGAAGACCCGAGAATTGCCCCAAAAAAGCTAAAAATAAGGAAAATTCTTCAAAATTGCATAAAAAAAACATAGGGTCGGCCCTCTTTAGATAGGGTCGGTGGGGGGGGCCTGAAACGAACCATTTTTTTTGGCCTTATCCAATTACCCTGGCTTCAGGAAAAACATGGTTGGATATTGAATCTGTTGGATAACTGAAGCATATCTTTATAGGCTTATGCATGGAACTGTCCCTGACAGAAACAGCCGGATAACCATGGGTGCTGTAATAATGAAGCCCTGATTATAAAGGTCTGAATATATATCATGGCTGATGCTCGGCTGCTTTCATGGGCCACAACTGATACTGGGCCTGACCTTTTTGCTATTAATAGAAGAAGGGTGCGTCACTCTGTGCCCTACACTGGCCACCTGTGATTGGTTCCCAGCACTGTTTTGCTCCCCTACTGTGCTGTGGCTATGGAGGCCAGTCCCGCAGCAAGGCTGGTGCAAGGCAGAGTGGGGACTTTGCTTAAATGGGCTGTATCATTAGTTATAAATTTATTTGCAGATTCTAAATACTGGGAATATTCTTGATTATACCTAATAACAAATATGGGACCTTTCAATAAATTTAAATGCATGTATTCTCTCCAGAATACAATGCTCAAAGGAGAGGGGGGACTTCTAGTGACGGACCTTTCTTCTACTAACCACCCAACCACCAGGACTGTGCTTGGAGATGTAGGTTCACGCCCTTGGCTGCTTTGGTAAACGCCTATGTTAATAAGTATTATACAGCATATCTATGCTTACTTATCTAAATGAGATAATACATGTACATAATACCAGTGACAACATTGCCAATAATATGCTTAATATGCTGTTTAATTTTTGAATTTGGCTTTTGATTAGTGTAGCTGAGGTGCTTACTTACGACATGTTTATGTGTGTATCATAGTTGCTTATAGAAAATATGAGTATATATTGTGTTCCCACCAAATACCAAACTAATGTTAGGTGGTAGTTCCACCCTCTACCTCCAGGGTGTACTCCACCACCTAGGGAATTGCCGCCAATTCGCGCACTTCCACTTCAGTTCCCAGGGAGGAACAGGTTCATTTTTTCTGGCTGCAGGAGGCCAATTTAATTTTGGTAAAATGGTGGTTTGCACCAACAAGAATTGTGGGGAAACCTACAATGGCAACAACAAGGTGTGCACTTTGTGTGGTGCACCCAATGTGGCCAGGATGCAGCAGATTCTGGATCAGCCCATGTCCCGGACCATGACCAGGTCGGGCCAAGACGAGTCAGCGGGGGCGACCCAGCGGACCATGACGAGCCCGGGAGTGGAGCAGCCCCCGGGGAGCAGAGCGTGGGTTCCCGCCAACAAACAAACAGAAAGGGCACCCCATTTCCAACTGTTTATATGCTTAATGTGCTGTTTGATTTTTGAATTTGGCTTTCGATTAATGTAGCTGAGGTGCTTTCTTACTACATGTTTACATCATCAGTTGTAAGTCTCACTAAATCAATGCATATGACATTGTACTGTATTGACTGACATATTTGGCTGACTTATTCAACAACCAACAATCGACCCCAATTCTTTTACCTATTATCTATCCTACAGGGATGTACACATGTTGCACTCTACCTTTACTGTGACAAATTTGATCGGCGGAAGAGAAATGTTGTGTCATTGTTTGAATATACTTAATTTTAATTCATAAAAAAAACAATTCAATTCATGCACAGCCTGGAATTCTCAGTGTGTTACAAAACAAGAACAAAGAGTGCAGTCAGTATAGGGCGGCTAAGTCTCGTCACGTGATTACCAATTTCCGAGCCCTTGTAGGGGCCCCCTATTTTCGCCCGAAGGCCTGAAGGATGCGCGAAAACTTTTATCTTCATATATCTCCACTAATACATAGAGTTGAGCTATAAAATCTCAGATCTGGGACCTGTTTTGGCCAACTTAGAGGTGGGTATTTTTAGTTAGAATCGATGGAAAAATTACGACAACATTTCATTGCGAGACTTAGGTCCCCTATAAAGAACAGCTTACCAGAGGAGATGGTTACTTGTGCAGTATGGCCATGTACGCTGATAACACCGTATACATCAGCAGGTATGTTAGAAGCTGCTACACCAAGGTCAACACTGTTGACATGGAAATGAAGGTCACCATCCAGCTTCCTCTGCACACCGACACGGTCTCCTACCTAACCGCCAAATCAACATGATAGAAACTTAGAATTCTGCACAGATCAATGCGGATGTCTTTACATAAATTGAGTTTTTAACACTTAAAAAGGGGCAATATTAGCAACTCACACTTAAGCACATAGTAGAATAGAATAGTACTAGAATATGTGAATTGGATTGGTGAGAATGCCGCTTTAAGGATGGCATGCCCTTGGTTGTCATGATGCATGAATACAGCCCTAAAGGGTAACTCGCCATGACTGCATTCAAGCATCATTACATCCTTATGAGGTTGAGTCACTCCTGAAGGGTCGGCATGTCATTCGCAGGGGCTGAATTGGTGCATGACGTACAGTATTAAGATCTGCAATCTGCTTTAATATAGCATTTCCTTTGCTGTCATAGGTGATGGATGTAGCCCTGGTCAGTCTACTGCTGACTCTCCAGGGGTGCATTAATAAATGTATCAATTGTATTGAATGCATCTCTAGGGAGTTACTAATGAGTGACTCACAGGGTACCCAGCAGGGTTGTATTCATACATGAGGATAACCAAGGGGCTAGCATATTAATATACTATTTCATCCCTGAATATTAATATACTATGCAGCCCTTAAAGGTTTCACCATGCCTGTTAGAAATACTGATCAGATAAGATTAATACATTTTATATCTGGTTAAAGATATTTCTCTCCAATGTGAATAGTCATTGAGGAGGATTTTAGAAACATCTAAAAAGTCTGAGCATTACCTTCAATTTATCCAAGATATCCGGCTCATATCTCTTAATGATTTTAGATTTGTTGTGCACTTGTTTGCCCGTCAGAAACCATGCATCTGAAACACAACATACGTATCAGTAATACCTATATATAACCATTATAATTATTGTACCACTGTGCTTAAGCGCCCTGGCGCTTATAACTTTGGAGGGCTGTTTACCTCTGGCCCTTATACAAGACTGGCGCTTATTCAATACCTGGCGCTTAAACCCTTCGGTGCAGTATATGGATTTGGAACACTGGAGAAGTGGGTCCCTTGATGAAATGATCCCATGAAAAAGTGAACATCTACTATGTCTTAATGCAGGGTATAGAAATATGTTTTTAAAGGTTTGCATTTGTCTTTATATGTCAAATCACAGGTTAAAAACATGCGTTATTTGTTATGACAAATAAAATGAAGAATCCCTGTCAATTTCTCAAAATAAAAGTCACATTGTTAGCACATAGTATGTGAGGTAAATATGAGAATACATAAAGCTGAGGTAAAGATGAAATACAGTTCAATATACTAGCACAGGGAAATCAATTTAGCCATAAAATGTGCAGGTGTAAATCAATTCTATAGCATAAATACTTTTCAAAGTACATTGGAAATATTCCAAATACATTCAAAGTATTGTCAACTTCAATCATGGAATATGTGGATATGATAATCAAAACATGATTATTTCAGAAAGGTAAAGCCAGGGTTCATTTATTGATTTCCTGACATTAGACCTTTCAAAGTTCTATAGATTAGGACATCACAATAGGCTTATCATAAGGTGGTACATGGATCACACTTCCCGGTGCATGTATACTATCTCAGATATCTAATATGTAGGTAGGGCTTGTCAATGCAATACAATTATAACATTGATGACTATGTCATTCTAATAGATAACTCATGTTATGATTGTGTACTGACAAAGTCCATAATGAAGTCCAGATCTGGTGTAGATCTATGTGTGATTCAACTACTGGTTATACTCCCTATGGCCATTCTTCAAACTACAGTAAAACCTCGCGTATAAGCCTAACTTGCGTATAGGCCGCACCCCGACTTTGGGCCGATCCTATAAGCTGCACCAGCGATCTGGCTATGGTAACTTTAGTACTGTACTATAGGAGCAAAAACTTGTGTATAAGCCGCACCTGGACTCTGTGCTGATCCTATAAGCCGCACCAGTGATCTAATTCGCGTACTAGCCGCGGCTTATACGCAAGGTTTTACGGTACTTAAAATGTATGTATGTAAATATAGTTTTCATACCTGAGTCTATCTTCTTGAGACATGGTGGTAAGGCAGACTCTGACAGAGAATGTGTGGTGACCCCAATCTGTATAGACGCCTGCCATGCGTCTACCATCTTGTCTATCCGCACCTCAAACAGCTCGCCGGGATTCAGGGGTCGGGCGGTCAGCACGACTGCATTGTCATAATCATCCATGGGACTGCAGGTTTCATTAGGTGAATAATGAAGAATTAAATCAAATGTGGTGAAGTAATAATTCTTTAATGTATTTTTAAGCGCACTGTGCACCTATTACATTAGATGTGGTAGTTTAATCAGTTCCCATGATGGCCACATGATTTATAAAAGTATTGTATAAATATAGTACATATATTTGATTTAAATATTGATTGTCTCATCTTATAATCAAATAACATTTAATTCAACAAAAAAGTATTAAAAATTTCACCAGAGGGTCAAAACAAGGCAAAATACTACATGTCACATACTAAATAAAAGCTCTTGATGAGCTGTAAATGAATGTGGCAATATCACACCATTTCAATTCTGACATATTTCGTTAAAACAGGTCACATATAATCAGAGACCACCCACTTCTGTCTGTGTGCTGTTTGTTGGTCGAGATGCACAACAGCGTTCTTCCCACACCGAGGGTTGAATGTCAGCCGGCTCTCCTCAAGTGTAGTTTCTGCCCGTTCCGAGGCTGAGACAGCTTTTGTGAGCAACTCCAGCATTGGCAGCACACGTAAAAGGTTCAATCCTTCGGAGGTAGCACCTGAGAAATTGTGAAGAAAAGCTATATTTGCTAACTATATTTTGTACAGTCAAATAATAGTGTTAAAACATACGAATTCAATATGTGTAGGGATATTGTAATACTAAAATTTGTAAAAGTGTTTTTTTGGTTGGATCACAACATAGTGCAAATCTTGGTGCTTTAAAGCGACGGTACGTTATGACCTCCTGAAACCCTGGCTGTGGCTTAGAGCTGTGTCTCACCAGATTAGGCCAATGTGAAAGTCTATGATATTAAGGTCGCATAGAATGAATACTTTAAAGTATTATTACATCCATTAACTTTTTCAGCCCATTTATATCTTCATCTGACCTAAATAAACCATTTTCTGTCAAGCCAGTCAAAGATGGCATCAGATCAAAGACTTTTGAATTAGCCCGATCTGGTGAGCCTTATACAAGGGTTAGGCTTATACACGGAACTTTATGGTAAATACCCGGTTGCGCTTGTCTGAAGTGCACCTCTACTCCCCTGCGAGCGTCCTGTGGTGGAGATGCTGGTTGGGGAGACAGACCACCCAGCAGGCCATATAGTGACTGGTACAGGGGCTCGTTACCAGCCGAGGGGTCTTTGGTGTCTAGGGACATGCCCTTAAACGTAGCTCTGGTAAACGAGGCAAAAAATGATGATCAATACAACATGAATGGTTGAAAAATTTGTAAAGCCCATAAAGACTTAATTGCTGAAATTTAACCCATCCCTTGTTGTTCCATAACTTTAGTAGTCAGGGCTGTTATGGTAAATTTCAAGACATCGATGACCAAGGGCCAAAATTTTGCCCAGTTGTCATAAATAACATATATGTTGATATCATAAGGGGTGCCAAAGTGAGGGGTGGCTTTGAGGGGCATATGACCCCTTTTTGGGGTCCTGGTCCATAAAATTTGTTAAATTTCTCATAATTGATGCAAATATAACAACTTTATCAATGTCTGTGCATAAAAATCAAAAGATTACACCCAACAGTATGTACTTCAAAATGTTTGAGTGCTATTGAGGTCCCAAGGTCAAGATCAAGGTCACTGGATCCATGATACTTTATGATTTCAGGGAATAGTTCAACCATTTCTTATCTACACTATTTCTCTCAAGTCAAAAGTGAGTGGGTGCTTTTAGGTGCTTTGTCTCACAAGATGAACTTCTCATTTAATGTACTAATGTATTGGTAACACTTATTTCGACATTAACATAGGAAATTATTGGTATATATGTGAAGAAATATGAAACCTTTGAAAATTAGTTATACTCAAATATGCTTGGTGATTGCCACCTTATGACACATAGTAGCGACAAATACTTACATTACACGATTTTCTTGGCCATTTGACCTTGACCTACTTTTTATAGATTGAATAACACAAAAGCTATCTTCAACATTTGGAGACTTCCGATGTGAATAATTCATTGCTTTTAAGTTATGATGTGGTACCTACAAGTGGGGTATTTTGGTTAAAGTAAAGGGAAGGTACTCAGGTATGTGCTTTTGTACTTAATGCTAGCCCACACATAGATTCAGAGCAGATTATGAGATAGTTATTTATATATTTTTACTATTGGTGATCAGAAGGATGTTCAAAATGATTTAAGGTCTCCATATAGGCTCAGAGCCTGCCTCTAATTTATAAGTCCAGTAATCTTTGACAATTATTGCTTGCAAATTATCTCCCTCTGGCATAGAAGCATGAAGAAATCTTCCTTAATCAGGGTAATAGGTAGAGCTATGGACATCATTGCACATGATATACACTAGCATTGTTTCAATGTTGCCTATTATTGTGATGCCTTACAATAACTAAAACAATAATTATAGAGGGCTGTGTAACATGGTACAACTGACTACTGGGAGAGAATGATCTCTTTGTTCACAGATATATATGAATTGGATCTCTAGAAATGCTGCTGTTGGAGGCAGTAGGCCATTGGAATATCCCTAGTAGCAAATCCACATAGGGCCAAATTGTTTTTTGCTGGGGCAGATCTCAGTACCTGGGTTTTACCTGGGCTAGTGGCTTGGATTCAGGCACAGCCCAAGCAGGTTGCCCAAATTAGGAAAACTGATTAAAGCCCATTTTGAGCCCATAGATTCTGGTCATTGGGTTTTGGTGCAGCCCCATGAGGGCTGCCTGATGTGGGCGCAGATCAGTTTCAAAGTCAGCTACCTGGGCTGAGGTGGAGTGTGGACAGGTAAAACTTATGTGATAGTTCTGGAACATGACACTAGATGGCCCTTACTATACAATATGTAGACATTTTATCCAAACTAGAACCTATTTTCAGTAGTACAATGAAACAAAAATAGGTTTCTAAGTTGCAGGTATTTAAAGCAAATTATAGGTGATAATGAACAGATTTTCTAAAGGTTTTGAAATATATGAAGGTTCCTGTTTGAATATGCAAAATTAGGTTCTCCAAGTAGCAATAAAACATAGACCCCATACCTGTCACTTTCAGATTACCTTAAATAGGGGCACATGCTTCATGCTTTTAGGAACTATAGGCTTCAAGGCCAATATGTCCCTAGATCAGATGGGTGTGACTTATCTCATCTGCATGGCTCAACACTGATGCTCATACTTCATGCTTGTCCATAACTGGATAGGAAGAGTATGATTCAACCTTGGGTGCCTTAATTAGCAGCACTTGGTATTTTCTAGTCAAGAATTGGTCAGTGTGGGCTTGCTGTTGTGGAAGGCAGCATATTTTCATTCTCTCAGTCTCAGAGGAGGGGAGGGTTGGACTCTATGCTAGGTTGCCAGCCAGAGAGGTTGAGGCCCTTTCAGGACAGTTCTAGAGCAACAGCATAAATAAATCATATCTATACCAGTAGGCGTATACCCTCTTTAATGTAATACTGACCTCAAAAACATTGCTGAGTAGTATAAGCATCAGTATGAAGCAGTAAGACATGTAGATAACATAGTATACATGGCAGGAATCTTAATTTTTTAAGGTTTTGTATGGAAAAGCATCTCAAAATCCAAGATGGCTGCCACGTCGGGTCTACAAAATGGTTTGATTGAATTCCCTGACCTCTAACTTGCACTCTTCAAATTGTTATTTGTTTTCCTAAGTTAATTAGAAACAAAGAGCTCTTTCAAGTTTTCGTTAGAAGCCATTTAGGAATATGGTGGCCATATTTGATAGGAATTTGAAATTGACTGGCCCCAAGTTTCAAATCCTTTTTCATGTTGGTAAGCATAAGTCTACTGAGTCTCATTGATCTAGTTTTCTTTGTTCCTATGTTCTCCCAATTTATAAGAATACAAGGGTAATTAACTAATTAATCATTGTTTTGCATAGATTATGCTAATTAGGTAAAACTGAAGATTCAAATTCTGGTGTAGTTCTTTTCACAAGAGCTATTTCTTTAAGAACTGACCCTTTTTGAATATACATATGGCTGTTTTTGCCATCATTGCCATGCTAAATAGGGTAATTTACCTGATCTAATTAGATACACTAATTAGAGGCCTAGGTATGCAAATGCCAGAATGGCCCCAAGCAGATTCTGATTCTCTGGTAAAAACTGAATAAGAAACACTCATTGTGCATAAAAATATGATTGCGGTGAGCAAAATAAAGAACTGACCTGTTCATTGTAAGCAGTTTGCAATTTTAACAGAGTTCATTAAAGTGACAACAAGTATGTCATTTCTTAACACTTTTCTGCGATTAGTATATCGTTGCTAAGCTGATGCCCGGGGCTATCATCTCCATGTCATTTTGAAGATCTATGTGTCATTTGTTTGACACAGGAGTTAATGTTCTAAAGACATTGTTGGAAAAAGAGGCATTTTTGGAAAGTATGACCTTGAAAAATGACCTTGACCTTGAGTAATGAGCATACCCATGAATAAGTAACTACATATGTATGTTGTCAGTATCTCTGAGAGTTTATAGACCTAGACACTTCATATTTATGGTGATAACGTTAGTCATACCAGTTCCAGACTTTTAACTTTTTTCATGAAAAATCTGAGTTTACAAGGGGCTTCTCGGCCCCCTGGCCATAGTTTTTGTTGGCACCCCTTCTGAAATCATCAATTACATATTTTTCTATCCATAAAAAAAATTTGGTGCTTTGGTCACATCTGTCTTGAAATGGCCCTGGCCAATGCATAACAGCCCTGACTATAGTGCCAATATCTTTTCTTGCCGAATGCTCAAAAAGTTTGTTGGTCAAATAGTTTGTAATGGACTTTTCCTTTGAGACATATAAAACAAATTGTTATTTGTTAAATGCATTGTTTTTTGCTGTATTGGAATGAAAAATAAAGTAATCACCATATGCCTTCAATCAGCCCTAGGCAATGTATGAATGCAGTGAGTAACTTGTCAGGGAATTCACCTGACGCCATGAAATAACAGACTCCAAATTCCTCATATAGACTTGTAGGCACATTGTATATGGAAACGAAAATAAAAAATCATCCAAAATAAGCTGTCGATGTATCTTTAAGGACGGCATGAGCTAAAAGAGCACATTAAATGTTGTCAAGAAGATGCACCAATGCAGGCCTGGCTAGTAACTGTTTGGTGCTACATAGTACATTGGTGCAACATGCCAACCCTTTGGGAGTGTCTCAACCCCGTAGGGTTGGCATCCTGCTTGAATGCAGCACTGGTAAGTTACTCGCCAGGGCTGCCTTCAAGCGTCATGATGACGGTAATCTTTTAGCAACATTTTGTCCCTAAAGGGTTAAAGGGTTAAAGTGGGCCAATCCAATGGGGACAAGGGGAATGGCACATTAATGCACTATGCAGCCCTCAAAGGGTTAAAGACTTAACACTTACTGCGGTACAGCTTCTGCTGCTGCTGGTGGCGCCTCCCCTCCCACCTCAGCCTCCTTGTCTGCCTTAGCGCGCTCATACTCTGACAGAATCTCCATCCACGAATTAGCCCTAAAGTCCAGCGGTATCTCCAGGACGCCGTTAAGTACCAGCGTCTCCTTCTTACAGCAGGGACACTTAATGGTCAGACCTCCTGCCAGTAACCCGGCCAGACATTGGGTGCAGAATGAGTGTTGACACGGGAGGGAGCGGGGCGTCTTGAACTGCTCCAGGCACACCGGGCATTTAACCATGTCCCGTAGTTTGGTGCTGAGCTCGTCTATCGAGGCGGCCATCTTGGAAGGGTCTTTTGCTTGTGTGTGGTCTAGTCACGGAGTGGTTGAATGCTGGTGGTTGAGTGCAAGTCATACATATAACCTACAGGTACTACACTGTAAAAAGTAACACTGTCCCCAGACTCCTCTTACTGACAATGTTAAGGGTTCTTAAAGTAGAGTGGTCAGATAGGGGTAAGAGGAATATTCATTTTCCCCAGGACACCGTTCAGTACCAGCGTCTCCTTCTTACAACAGAGACACTTAATGGTCATCCCTCCTGCCAGTAACCCCTGCAGACACTGGGTACAGAAGGAGTGTTGACACGGGAGGGAGCGGGGCGTCTTGAACTGCTCCAGGCACACTGGGCATTTAATCATGTCCCGTAGTTTGGTGCTGAGCTCGTCTATCGAGGCGGCCATCTTGGAAGGGTCTTGTGCTTGTATGTAGTCTGGTCAGGGAGTGGTTGAGTGCTAGTGGTTGAGTGCTAGTCACACATGTAACCTACAGGTACTACACTGTAAAAAGTAACACTGTCCCCAGACCCTTCTAATTGACAATGTTGTGGGTCATCGAAGTAGAGTTGTCAGATAGGGATGGGGGGCGGGTCATTTTCCTCAGATATTGACACCAACCCCTGCTGAATCCCTAGTGCACATTAGCATAGAGTGGTGATATACACAGGAAACAACATGACTTGTCAATTTGACAACCCTATAGACGTATCAATAGATGTCACACAGCAATCTATTTTTGGCAAATATTATATTCCGCACCTCCAAATAAATCCCAACGCCAAAACGGCATTGGTGCACAAGCCAATGGGCAAAAAAATGCCAATTACACAAGATAGATAGAAATACGCAATTGCCTATGAACCATTTGATTCAAATATTTGAAAAAGAGTTCCATGAAGGAAATCTGAAAGTTACAGAAATATTGCTTTTGTTCATCTGATAGAAATTGTAGTTTGTTCATGGAACTATTTTCAGGAAGGGTTACTGGAAGTATGTAATGTGGATAATAATAGCAGAAAAGTTGTACTATTTTTGGCCCTTCTTTCACAGAAGAGTGTTCCCTGTGGCCCTAAACGTCCATAGCTTGGGGAAGAGAAGTGTGGAAGTCAGGCAGGACTTCCCCATAAGTCATTTACAGTCTTTGTGAAAACCTGCAGGACAGTGGTAATGTCCGCCAAAAATGCCACCGGTCCAGCAGATTGACAAGTGTAGCAGGACCGAATGTCCAGTCATATGTTGGGATATTCTGAACTAAAAGAATTTATTTTGGTTTCTAAAGCTGAATATTTTGCCAAGATAATGTAAAACTATGTATAGATCCTAATTTGGCCATGAATGATTACTATTTTATACTTGACATGCCTAAATCATCAGATATGTTGGTCTCAAGTCCTTAGAAATGTAGCTGGCCCTGCAACAGCAAAGATTTGCTGGACCAAATGTCCTGTGGGATGAAAAGGTTTTCGTAAAGACTGCGTTTAGTTAAACTTAGTCACTTAGACAACCTCTAAATCCTCTTAGAGTGGCAGAATCACTGAGCATATCCCACTCACAATTCTAGTACTGTTCTAGTTTACTATGTTGTTAAGTGCGAGTGATGAGAATGCCCCTTTAAAGGACAGCCTTCTGACAACCTTTGGTTAAGGTGTTAATCTTATCAGTGTAGATCTGTTCTAATGGAGTATACTGTGTGGCGATTGTTTACTCTTCACTAAGTGATATCAGATCTATAAGTAGATATCACAACTTTCCCAACCTTTCATGTCTATTGTCATCCGTACCACAACACAGCGTCAACTCTACCACGTGCACTGAAAATCCATAGATTGAAAGGGTTAGTCAGTTCAGACTATCCTAGGTTAGTCATATGAGTGTTAGTCATAATGGCAAAGTTATATTCAAAAATGACCGAGGGGTCAGTCAGTAGTGGCTAACCTAGGTTCATCATTGGTGTGTTCTATTTGTATACCACTAGTTGGGGCTACCTGTTTTGTATAGGGAGCCAAATAATGACTAACTAGGCTAGGCACTAGTGACTGAGAGGTTGGGCGTATAGGGAGCCTAGGAATATCAGTGTGTGTGGAGCCTTGCGTAGCATTTATTGGCATTTAGTGGCACTTAGCAGTTAACTTGTGTAGACGTGCACTGCGAAAATGTAGTTCCCCCCTTGTACCACAAGAAAGCTATCAATCTTCCATTAAAAGTATCTACCATGATTGAACCTATAACAATGCAATATTCTCACGTTAAGGCCTATTCCGCATTAGCTAGATGATCACTGTACAGCGCCATCTTGTCTGGTACCAGTGCTCTTTCCTCTGCTAACTATAGAAGCCTGCTGCTTAGCTGAAGCTGGTTCCTGTCATGACCGAAATTTGGTGTTTTAGGGGTCATAAACCTTTCAAGTATAGGCCTCTATTGTGGGTCCTTAGTTCACCTGTTCAGATTGGGGGAGTGGTTAGGACTCTCACCTACCAATCCATGCATCATGGGTTCAAATCCATGTCAAGGCAATTTTGTTCACACACAATTTTAAGATGTATTTTGGTAGGTCAAAAAATGTGATACTATACAACTCTGTTGTAAAGATCCTTAACACCTAAAATCTAAGATTTAAAATGGTTTTGTATTGTTGCATTGGGTTTTCTTTGTAAATAATATTACTATTTCTTACCAACTATAAAAAGAGATATGTTGCCTTGGCATGGATTTGAACCTTTTACCCCTGGATTGATTGGCCAGTGTCCTAAACACTCCCCCAATGCAACCAGGTGGCATGAGAAATATTCAAGTACAACTGATTCAAAACCATTTTAGATTACACTATAAATATTGATCTTGTGTAAAGGATCTTTAAAACCGAATTGTATACTATCACAATTTTTGACCTACCAAAATACATGTTAAAATTATGTGTGAACAAAAAAGACTAGACATGGATTTGAACTCATGACCCATTGATTGGTAGGCCAGAGTCCTAACCACTCCCCCAATCTGAACAGATGACATAAGGACCTACAATGGAGGGCTATAAGTGAAAGGTTGATGACCCCTAAAACTCCGATTTTGGACATGACAGGAACCAGCTTCAGCTAAAGGTCTCACAAGGTAGAATTACTGCATCCTGCTAGTGCCCTATAATGAGCGCATTCTAGCCTATGATGAGTTCACATTTGCAGACACAGCTGTTCCCAGTGGGCACAGAACATTAAATCAACATTGGTAAATGGTGGTCAAAGTTGATTCAATGTTGATTCGAGGTTGATTCAACATTTAACTGAATTGTGTGCCCACTGTGATTTCGAAATGTTGTTTACAGACAAGGCTAGCTGTCATCTGTACATTGGAAACTGAGAATTTTCTACTTTGGGTTCAGTACATAAATAGGAATATATTGTAACGAAGAACACAGTGGTACGGCAATGCAAATCATCTCAAGATGATAAGAAAGGTTGATAAATCTATGCACATGGCAGTGTTGTCATCTTTGAGGTCAGATGTACTAAGAGATAGATTTGTGCAATAGTATCTGAAGGTGTAAAGTATGAGTGACATCTAGTGGGCAACTCTGAGTCAGCTATAGTTATAGGAATGTTCAAGAGCTACATTTGGACACAATTGCAGCGATTTTTTCTTCTTTAAACTCAAAAGGGGGGGGGGGAGCCTAAATGAGATCCATAAGTGTATAATATAAATGCCTATTACAATGATGATTGACATAATGACATGTTTCCTATCTGAGGGAGTGGTCCTAACAACAGCGGGGAGAGGGTGGGGTGGTGTAATTCCATGCAGGCCCAGCAAAATCTTTTCAGGCACCAAACTTTTTCTCAGTCCCCCCAAGAAGGTTCAAATTTACTGTGGCCAACCCCTTGTAGCTGTAGTAAGGTGCCAAAATTTTTCCTAAAATGGGGTAGAAATCCACCAACCCCCTGAAATTAAGTTCTATACGTTGGTTGTAAAATACTTATTTTTACCATGTGTTGCTGGACTTCATATGTATGACAAACAATAAAGCGTAGAAGTAGTCCAATTATTTATCAGTTTATTTTCCCTTCACATCATGCTTGTATTCAGTTACAACAATCGCGATAGTCGACATAATAAAAGTATAAATTACTTTGAATGATCAAAGGGTAGTTGATCCACTTAAAACTAAAATTGAAATGTTTATACGTCCTCATAAATGCTGTAGTGGGTGATAGTCAAGGGATTGAATATGAATGAGGACACAGGATACATTATTTCACATCAGTTGTCACATAATGTCTATGTTTGATGTCTGTTTGTTTGTTGATTCGTATATTCCATAAATATGACTCAGTCTTAGTACCATATTGCAATTATGTTGAGTGATAATTTCCTCCTTTCTGCGCATTCCATACACAGTTCTATCGGAAGTTAAACACAGATATTGAAATAACGATAATTTAAGTGAATATATTTCCCTGAACGATGATTCATGTTGTATCTGTCAATGTCTTAAATTGGGCTATATCGACCAATCCTCGTCATTTAGGAGTGAGATTATTTCCTGTATGTACCACTATATTAGATTTGATATGGTTTCATTATCATTATTCTTGAGAAAATGTAAATTAAATGAATGTCATAGTCATATATTTACACATAGATAATTTCTGTCAAAGAAACTATAGTTCGGGGGGTACTGGCAGCAGAAAGGCAATGCGCCCAAGCTGGCCTTTGCATGTAAATGTCATTAGATCCTAAAAAAACTTCATTTTTAAAAAGGTCTCCATTTTGATGATAGCTATGGTTGTTCAGTGTTAATAGTGAAGTTGAGGGTGGTGTCTCCATTCACATTAGTGGCAGTCAGGGTGATGCGGGATATGCCTGACTGGAGGGATGTAACATTCAGTGTTGTGACCACCGAGTGGTCATTTTCATTGGTGTCAGTTGCGCTTCCAACCTGCAGACATGTACAAAGTATTATGTAAAACATTGAAATATGTATTTGTATTATACCTTTGAGATTGAAGAGATAGAGAACGGTCTAGGTGTGTCATGAATATACATGTATAATGTGCTTGTTTTAAATCGTCCATAATTATCATTTATAACATATCATTATTTATATGCCCCTCAAGAAAAGCTGTTTCTAATCGATGCAAAATGAAAAATGACACGAGTTTACTAAAGAAAAAAGAAGAAAGAATCGACAGGGGCGCCATTGGGGTTCAATTGATAATGTTTTATACCAAAGATAATGTTTTATCCCAAAAAATCCTGCATATTTTACCAACTATCTGTCTGCAAAAGTGAACCAATATAGTTGGAATTCATTGATATCTAGCGTAGCATAACTAATTCCACGGGAGGAATATACCTTTCCATCAGGAAGCATCCATTTGCTTATGGGTTGTCCATACCTCATGCGAGCCTGCAACACAACGGTTATCAATGAAATTAAGGCGAAGTCATTTTCAGAAAGTCATATGTTGTTATGCAAGTGCATGAACTGGATCATTACACTCTCACCACTGAGGTTCCCTATAATAAGGTACAGTGTGGGACACTCTGCATGTCAGCCATTTTTTTTTTGCACTAACCCCTGTGACTACATAGGAGGTGGTAGACAAACCCAAAAGTGCTAAAGGTTAAATCTCAATTATAAATCAAACCCCATGTTTCCTGCATCCTTAGGGTATTGATATAACTAGGGGTTGCACCGTTTGTGACATCTAATTCCGCTCAGATTGCCCATATTACCTGAATTAGCCCCCTTCACAGGAGGTGGTAGACAAATAGTTTACTACACTTTTAGTAATGTATCAGAACATCAGGCAGGCAATTGTAATGACCCAGTTCAGGCACATGTTGTTATGCCTCAGTCATTTTTGACCAATGTCCTTATGACTAACCTGGGATAGCCAGTTCAGACTAAGGGTCGCGGAAATTACTTTCCTGTGTATAGGGGACATTTGATGGGAGAGAGGGATTGTAAAATATGCCCTCTGTCATGTGGTAACTATTTGTCGATTATAAATAGTGTACATGGCCAAAATGTCTCTAGGGCCTGAGTCCCATACCAAATTTGGGAGTCACGACGCATAATGTGCTGAAATAAATGCTGAAATAACTATTGATAGATAATATAGAGTGAAAGTTAATGAACGGTTAAAAATAGGTATTGAGAGTATACATGTTTGCAAGTTCATAACATTAGCATATCAAGTAAAGTTCTCTACCTGCAATATTATTGGCATGTCCATTGTGTGGTCTATGTAGGTTGAATTGATCGCTGCTATAGTAGGTTTGACACAGGTAAGGTCCTGGCGGTCAAGTTTAGTAATGTCTCTCCCATACATCCAGTGCGGCGACCCACAGCGAGGTGTGGAGCAGAATGATTCATTTTGCCATTTCTTCACCCAGGGGAAACTTCCCTTTACAACATCTACTATCCAAGCTGCCGCACAGTCACAAACAAAGGGGTTGTCATGGATGGCAACTATCTCATAATTATCCTTAAACGGGAAGGTAGATTTATTTAAAGAGGTAAGGTTGCAGTTGTTCAGTGAGACCTCCTTCAGGGATTTCGCATGGGTAAGAGCAAATGTAGATACATTGATATTTGCGTTGTGGCTTAAATCCAACACCCTGAGATTCCCTTTGAACGGTCGCTCCCCCACAGCTATTGCAGTCTTCATGTGAGTGGCAGTGAAGGTTTTTAGATAATCCAAACTAGCGAGCGCTTCTCCATCAATAACCGATATTAGATTACCATCCAGCTTTAGTATTTCCAGCCTTGGCATCATGCAATTAGTGATAAACTCGAGTGATGCAATCTCATTGTAACTCAGGTCAAGGGAAGTTAAATTACTCAGAACACAGCAATACTTTTCCCCAAATCCTCTGATGACATTGTGAGCCATGATCAGAGATTGGAGATTTGTGGGACCTCTGAGACGTTGCCATGACAACCTTGTCAGCTTGTTAACATTAAGATTAAGTGTCGTAAGAGACGACAAGCATTGCAATCTTCCCCTTCCCATGCTTTCCATTGAGAGATTGTTTTTGCTTAGATAGAGTCTTGACAGGTTCGTTAATCCACAGAATGCAAATTCTGATATAGACAACAGTAGATTGTCTGTGATGTCGAGGATCTCCATTTTCGAATAATTTGAGAATGCTTCATCAGGAATGTCTGTGATACTTGTATTCCTTAATGTCATCACTGTAATAGTGTCAGGATAATCTTTGGGTATGGTCGTTATGCTTTCCCCTGTACAGGCTAGGTTTGTGCCATTTCCGGACAAAGTGCAGCCATCAGTGGTTGGTGTCTCATGAGTTGTTGTCGATTTGGTCAATGTGGGGTTCGTTGTTGATTCTTTTGGTTTGGGGGTCATTGTAGGGGTCGTTGTTGGGGTCGTTGTATGGGTCGTTGTAGTCGTTGTAGGGGTCGTTGTAGTCGTTGTAGGGGTCGTTGTAGTCATTGTAGGGGTCGTTGTAGTCGTTGTAGGGGTCATTGTAGGGGTCGTTGTTGGGGTCGTTGTAGTCGTTGTAGGGGTCGTTGTAGTCATTGTAGGGGTCGTTGTAGTCGTTGTTGGGGTCGTTGTAGTCGTTGTAGGGGTCGTTGTTGGGGTCGTTGTATGGGTCGTTGTAGTCGTTGTAGGGGTCGTTGTAGTCATTGTAGGGGTCGTTGTAGTCGTTGTTGGGGTCGTTGTAGTCGTTGTTGGGGTCGATGTAGTCGTTGTAGGGGTCGTTGTAGTCATTGTGGGGGTCGTTGTAGGGGTCGTTGTAGTCATTGTAGGGGTCGTTGTAGTCGTTGTTGGGGTCGTTGTAGTCGTTGTAGGGGTCGTTGTAGTCATTGTAGGGGTCGTTGTAGTCATTGTAGGGGTCGTTGTAGTCGTTGTTGGGGTCGTTGTAGTCGTTGTAGGGGTCGTTGTAGTCATTGTAGGGGTCGTTGTAGTCATTGTAGGGGTCGTTGTAGTCGTTGTTGGGGTCGTTGTAGTCGTTTTAGGGGTCGTTGTTGGGGTCGTTGTATGGGTCTTTGTAGTCGTTGTAGGGGTCGTTGTAGTCATTGTAGGGGTCGTTGTAGTCGTTGTTGGGGTCGTTGTAGTCGTTGTTGGGGTCGTTGTAGTCGTTGTAGGGGTCGTTGTAGTCATTGTGGGGGTCGTTGTTGGGGTCGTTGTAGTCGTTGTAGGGGTCGTTGTAGTCATTGTAGGGGTCGTTGTAGTTGTTGTTGGGGTCGTTGTAGTCGTTGTAGGGGTCGTTGTAGTTGTTGTAGGGGTCATTGTGGTCGCTGAAGTTATTGTTGTTAGTTTAGTTGGTGTAGGGGTCGTTGTTGGTTCTGTTGGTGCAGTCTTTGTTTCAGTCGTACCTTCCCTAGTCGTTGTGTGAACCCAGAACGTTAGGGTAGAGTCACCCGCCAGGTTAGTAGCAATGAGCGCTATGTTGACCGGTCCAGTCATGACAAAGTTGCTGTTGATTATTAACTTTGCCGACACAGAATGGTTTGCCCAGTGTGTCTCAGTTGCCGAAGCATTCTGAAAAAAGAGATATAATTTAGAATATGTCTTTAAATAGAATATTTACGATTGCTTCCATGACAGAACCAGATGTATGTAGAGGGATTGTATTGACAAATACAGATTAATTCAATGCATTCATCCATCGTAAACATGTTTTGTAAATACCACATAGATCCATTTGAATATATATGATTTTAGATTACAGCTAAACAAAAATGCAGTATAATGTAGATCAAAGATGCTCAATATATTATCGCATCAACTGTGTATGCAGTCCTCATTTTCAATGATCTTTTATATCCACAGCATAGAAAACGAGTATTACAAGGATTTCACTTGATTGCTTGAACTTTCTCCCCCCTCCCCACGCTCTTTTGACTTGATCAGCGTATGCCACACCCTTGAAGTATCATGGTGACCCTGTGGGGCTGCTACACTTGTAAAAGTTTGGCATTATGCATGAATTAAGCCCTTGCAAGTAGATCTGCATCTATGCATCATGCTGACAAAGTGTATATTAAAGCATGATGCATTCTTTAAATGTTTAACTCTAGTCACAAGCGCCACATACACCTGGACACTTCCAGCATGCTGAAGGACTGTACATGTGAACAAGTGGGAATATTTTCCGGTATATTAGATTAGATTTGATCATTAATATCCCTCTTGCAGCTGCACCTCCGGGACCACCTGACCCTCATTGCTCTGAGTCCTGTTATCTTATCAGCAATCAGCAAATGATCAAAGTTCTGCTGTTTTCCCTATCCCTCTCTCTGAATGGTCACCATTGATATTTCAGTATTCAAACAACTAGATATTTCAAGCTATTCTAAACATAGTAGCTGTTTAAATCCGATATAATTCCATAATGGCCTTGATATATATATGTGTGTGTGTGTATATGTATATATATATATATATATATATATATATATATATATATATATATATATATATATATATATATATATATATATATACCGTATTTGGCGTAATAAGCGCCCTCCCCCTAATAGTTGGTTTCACTGAGGTATATTTTCCAATGCATAATAGGGTTTATGCTAATTGATATTAAGTGTTTAGCGGACTATATTTTCACCTAAAACCTAAGTTTCTAAGGAGTTACAGGGGCAGAGAAGCAAGGGAAAGAAAAAAATCAGGTCTGGTAAGCCAGCTAGTGGATTGGGTGAGGGCTTGTTGGAAATAAAGAGGAGGAGGGTATAAAAACAGGCACCAATTTGGGAAAGTTGTGAGGCAAATCTAAATTAAGCCTTAGGCTAAGGGGGAAGAGATATTGCTGCTGTGAAAAATATGATAACAACATGGATATGAACACCAAGGGGCTACCAGCCTACGTATTTTTCCAGTACAAATAAAAAATCACAAACAAACAACAGAAAACCAACTAATTACTCCAAAGTAGTAGCAAATAACTTGTTTCACTAACACATAAAGAAAATAATTCTTACCAAATTGTCCATGATCATCTTGTCTTGGTCCTTCCATGGATTGTACGAATAAGCATCGGTCACATCAGGCTGTAAAGGAAAACTCAAATAAAATAGGCCAAATTAGAATTAAAAACATGTTTCAGGTTACCAATTAGGGCTGACCCGAGATTTTTTTTCATCAACTTTGAAAAAATTTGGGTCATTTGAGGCTTTTTCAGAATCAACTTGATAATCCGTGAGTTGAGGCTGCCGAGTCAATTTTTGGCAACTTCTGAGTAACAAGAATTGCGGTTGTTGCCGCGTAAAAAAAATGCCTCAGGCATTTTTATACGCGGCAACAACCGCAATTCTTGCATTCGAAGAAACATAATGTCTACATGGTTGGTATGTTTGAAGGGAACCCATTCAAGACACCAAAAAAGCAGGGCCGGGAAGGGGTTATCAGGGGGAAGGATGATATTACTTCAAATATGGCATTTCCTATGAATTCCTTGGGTCCATGTCAGGGGCAGGGGTAGACACTAACGCAGGCCCGGGAGCCAATGGCCCGTAGTTCTAGGTCCGGGCCCGCAGTTTTCTCAAGAATTACTTTCCTATGGGCCCGGGTGGCCCACAGGGGTGTGTGGTTAAGATTCTAGACGAGTGCATCTTCATCAATATAGTCATATATATTATCATTGGAATGGGAAAATTATGAGGAAGCTGACCATTTTGGAAAGGTCTGGATCAGTGATACCAATGACTTTCCTTTCAAGAAAAATATTTATTCTGGGCCCACAGTATCAGGTGCGGACCCGTAGATATCTGAAGCTACGGGCCCGGGTGGCCCATGGCTGAAAATGTTAGTGTCTACCCCTGCAGGGGGTAAGGAAATGTGTGTTGCTAGGCAGATGAACAATAACAATAGATGTTGCTAGGCAACCAGCCGGATTAGCAACAAACTAATAAAACCATTGAATTCCTTGGGTCCATATTAGGGGGTAGGTTTGATTATAATCAACCTTAGGACCATGGAAATGTGTGTTGCTAGGCAGATAAACAATCAGAATAGCCGTTGCTTGGCAACCAGCTGTATTAGCAACAAACCGAAAGAACCATTTAATTGCTTGGGTCCATATTAGGGGGGGTGGGTATGATTATAATCAACCTTAGGACCATAGAAATGTGTGTTGCTAGGCAGATAAACAATTAGAATAGCCGTTCCTAGGCAACCAGCTGTATTAGCAACAAACCAATAGAACCATTGAATTCCCTGGGTCCATATTAGGGGGGGTAGGTATGATTATAACCAACCTCAGGACCATGGAAATGTGTGTTGCTAGGCAGATAAACAATTAGAATAGCCTTTGCTAGGCAACCAGCTGTATTAGCAACAAACCAATAGAACCATTGAATTTCTTGGATCCATATTAGGGGGGGTAGGTATGATTATAATCAACCTCAGGACCATGGAAATGTGTGTTGCTAGGCAGATAAACAATTAGAATCGCCGTTGCTAGGCAACCAGCTCTATTAGCAACAAATGCATAGAACCATTGAATTCCTTGGGTCCATATTAGGGGGGATAGGTATGATTATAATCAACTTCAGGACCTTGGAAATGTGTGTTGCTAGGCAGATAAACAATTAGAATAGCCGTTCCTAGGCAACCAGCTGTATTAGCAACAAACCAATAGAACCATTGAATTCCTTTGGTCCATATTAGGGGGGTAGGTATGATTATAATCAACCTTAGGACCATGGAAATGTGTGTTGCTAGGCAGATAAACAATAAGAATAGTCGTTGCTAGGCAACCAGCTGTAGTAGCAACAAACAGATAGAACCATTGAATTCCCTGGGTCCATATTAGGGGGGGGGTAGGTATGATTATAACCAACCTCAGGTCCATGGAAATGTGTGTTGCTAGGCAGATAAACAATTAGAATAGCCGTTGCTAGGCAACCAGCTGTATTAGCAACAAACCGAAAGAACCATTGAATTGCTTGGGTCCATATTAGGGGGGTTGGGTATGATTATAATCAACCTTAGGACCATAGAAATGTGTGTTGCTAGGCAGATAAACAATTAGAATAGCCGTTCCTAGGCAACCAGCTGTATTAGCAACAAACCAATAGAACCATTGAATTCCTTGGGTCCATATAGGGGGGGTAGGTATGATTATAATCAACCTTAGGACCATGGAAATGTGTGTTGCTAGGCAGATAAACAATTAGAATAGCCTTTGCTAGGCAACCAGCTGTATTAGCAACAAACCAATAGAACCATTGAATTTCTTGGGTCCATATTACGGGGGGTAGGTATGATTATAATCAACCTCAGGACCATGGAAATGTGTTGCTAGGCAGATAAACAATTAGAATCGCCTTTGCTAGGCAACCAGCTCTATTAGCAACAAATGCATAGAACCATTGAATTCCTTGGGTCCATATTAGGGGGGATAGGTATGATTATAATCAACTTCAGGACCTTGGAAATGTGTGTTGCTAGGCAGATAAACAATTAGAATAGCCGTTGCTAGGCAACCAGCTGTATAAGCAACAAACCGATAGAACCATTGAATTCCTTGGGTCCATATTAGGGGGGGTAGGTATGATTATAATCAACCTTAGAACCATGGAAATGTGTGTTGCTAGGCAGATAAACAATAAGAATAGTCGTTGCTAGGCAACCAGCTGTAGTAGCAACAAACAGATAGAACCATTGAATTCCTTGGGTCCATATTAGGGGGGGTAGGTATGATTATAATCAACCTCAGGAACTATCAAAGGTTGATTTATATTTTTGTTATTCCATAGCATAAATTTGTGTTGTGACACCTTAATCCAAGATGGCGGCACAATCCAAGATGGCGGCGCCCGTTCTGACTTCTGGCAAAGTGCAAACATCATATACCTCGTTCTGGTGGTGCCTGGTGGCACCACCAGGTGGCTATGCCACCACTTCGGCATAAAAAAAAAAAAAAGGGAAAACAAAAGAAGAAAAAAATCACAAACAAACTGACCTACATACCCTTCATTTTCAGACTATGTAACCTGAAACACATCTGGGTTTTTTTGCCTAATGAAACTATACATATTATCGTTGTCAACTAACTTCTCAACAAGGATCGAGTTATCTAGCCTAGCATGGTTATCTAGGCAGCTGATAGATATACAAAGGAAAGTATCCATGGTTTCAAAAAATTATGATTAAAATACACTTGCCCACCTTGATAGAAATATTTCTCCCCATCATTGTCGTGCCGTCTGGAAACATCCATGTACTGTAGGGAATTCCTCCGGTCAGTACAGCCTGATAATCTGGAAAGACCCAATAGAAAGTATTTTAATGACAATTGGGCCAAGTCAATATATTTGAATTTAAAAAAATCAAATATTCCTTCAATGAAGTTGTAGGTTATACATATTTCACAAAAATGCCTTGTATGCCGATAACCACTGCAATTGTCAGATATCATAACTACCATACAACATCATAACTGAACATCTAATCAAATTAATGTTGTGTTCGTTAAAATAATTGTAACGGTAGTACTCTCAATATCTAGAATCACAGTTTGGAGTAAATTATTGTGAGATTTATGATAATTTTACCTCAAGGACAATGTGAGGCATATTCTGCATGGATGTCTGGTTGGTGTCACTGATGGCTGTAATGTGTCACAGGTCAGGTCCTCAGGGTACAGCTCTGTGATGTCCTTGATAAGTAGCCAGTCCGGGGAGCCACATCTTGGCCGGAAGTAGGTAGAATTACCAGGGCCCCAGTCCAGTGCCCAGCCTCTATTGTCCCTTAAGGCTTCAACCATCCAAGCTGCCTGGCAGTCACAGACAAAGGGATTATCATGGATGAATAGTCTAGTCAGGTTAGGTGCAGACAGGAATGGTGTGCCATTCGGATATTTCAGATCACAGCTATCCAGTGAAACCTCCTCCAGAGATTTCAAAATAGCAAGAACTTCTGATGAGATATTGATTCCTGGGTTACGACTCAGATCCAGTTTTGTCAGATTCCCAGTGAAGGCACCTTCTTGAATTGTTAGATCTGTCTTCATCTGTGAAGCCGTGAATGTTTTTAGATCTGCCAGCATACTTAGCGCTCCTTCTCGAATAACTGATATCTCATTGCCATCTACATTCAGTGTTTCAAGGTTGGGCAAACAGTTGTCTTTGATCATTAGATATGCTATCCTATTAAAACTCAGATCAAGGAACTGTAGATTTCTCAGCATGTGGCAGGATTGAAGCCCCATGTTTGTGATGTAATTGTTAGCCATGTTCAGATCCTTGAGACCTGTAGCACTCTGAAGAAGTTGTGTTGGTATTTTCTGCAGTCTGTTCCCATTCAGATAGAGTGTTGACAATGATGACAAACCATTGACTGGGGCATCCACAAAGACACTGTCTGTCAGATTATTTCTCCATAAGTACAGACTTGTCAGATTTTGTAATCCTCTGAAGGCATTTTCAGAGATGCTTATTAAAGCATTGTCTGTGAAGTCAATGAGCTGCAGACGAGGGTGCTCCACGAACATCCCGTCAGAGATTGTTCTGATACTTGTATTTCTAACCATGATCCATATTGTGTTACTTGATTCCGGTTTGGGTATGAATTCTAGATCTCTACCTTCACAGGTCATAAGTGTGTGGCCAGATTCTGTTAGATTGGTCAGAGAACAACCATATATGGATGTCTTGGTATCGCTTGGTGCAGCGGTTTCATCTAAAAATGTTTCGAAAAATTCCCATTTTGGATCATGGACCCTTGTTCTTTCATCTGGGGTCTCTCTTCTCTCCCTCCCATCTTTCCGAACATCCGTCTCCTCAGGTTTATCTACAATCAGTAAGTCTCCAATGAGGAATGCAGCAATGAGTACAAACAGTAGAACCTTAAACACAGGCCTGCATCCAGCCATGGCTGCGGCTATAGCTACTGTGTGCTACAGCGCAGTTGGTGACTTAACCATACCAAAGTTAATTACAAAGGCTGTGTCTCATGAGACCGGGCCAATGTGAACCCTCTTGCAATCATGCATAACAAGACTAACTGGAAGCTTTTCCCCCCTCCCCCCCTCAACTTGTTATCATTTATCATATCATTCATCAAAAGCATTACTCACTACAATATTATTGGAAGGCTGAGGCCTTTTATACACTTATTAAATGAGTAGTTGTTTTGAGCCAGCTGACTTTGACAACCATAAAGGTCTAGTAGTCATGGCTTGTAATATATGTAGCCTATATGGAAAAACTATTAGGATTTCCTACTTCCTTCCCTATGCAGACATTATGGGTGTATGTGAAACGTGGTTAGACAAGCACCATGATACCTCAATGGTATCGTACCCAGGCTATAATATTGTAAGGACAGACCGTAGAGCCCATGTTGATAAGGACTGTGGTGGCCTACTTTTCTATGTAAGAGAGGATATGGCTATAACTGTATGTGATGAAGAATCAATAATATGCCCCAACTATGAGGTACTAACACTCATTCTTGAATTCCATACAACGTTGTATAAGGTCATACTGGTATACAAACCCCCAGAGGTTGGAAACCAACCCATTATTGACTATCTAAATAACATATTGGACAATACTTTACCTACACGTAAGTTGATCATTATTGGTGATTTTAACATAGATCTTCTAACGCTCACTAGGGCAGACGAGAGGCGCATAAATTCCCTAAAAAGTCATAATGGCCTTAGCCAGCTTATAACTGTTCCAACCAGAGTAAAGGATGGTACCAGCACTCTGATTGACCATTTGTACACTAACTGTGACTATGTAACTCAGCAAGGGGTGATTAATTCTCTTATTAGTGATCACATGCCAATCTTTATGATACTGAAGCATGAACGTAATTCCATAAAAAAAGTAAGGAAATTAATACGTGTTTATAAGAATTTTGACTTTGAAATCTTTTCGGATGCCTTCAAAACAGGGCCTTGGGTAGATTACAGTATTAATGCAACCCCAGATGCGCTATGGGATACATTCTATGATAATCTCATACGTTCACTAACCCTCACTGCTCCACTGAAGTATGCATATGTGACAGTCGACAAACCTGAATGGTTGACTGACCACATCCTTAGTCTCATGCAAGAAAGGGACAGATTCTTCAGAAGGGCACGGCAGTATAACAATCAGGAAGATTGGGATAATGCCAAAAGGCTACAGGCTTTAGTTGATACTGAAAGTGAAAATAACAAAAGAAATAAGGTGGCTTTTCTTTTAGAGAAATACAAACATGACCCCGAGAGCTTTTGGAGGGGGGTACGTAAATTACTCCCCAAATATAAAGGGGATAACATTAATAAATTGACAGATGATGCTACACAGCAAGATATTACTGGTAATAATATCCCTGACTATATTAATACCTTCTTTACATCAATTGGTGCAAAGCTTGCTGCACAGCTACCTAAGCTTAACTTCACAGGCCATATAGGTCCACATGCTTTGAACAATAAAGACATTCTTTACCACCTCCTTGATGAGGAACATATTGTGAAAGCAATCAAAGGTATAGATGTCACTAAGTCATCTGCTATTCCTAATGTTAAAGCAAAGGTTCTGAAGCAGCTATTATTAGCTGACTCCTCAAGGCTTAGAACCATATTTAATGCTTCTCTTTTGACAGCCACCTTCCCCAATAAATGGAAACATGCAGTAGTATCTCCTATCCCTAAGAGACCTAATAGTAAATCTGTCAATGACCTCAGACCTATAAGCCAACTACCACTACCTAGTAAACTACTAGAAAAACTAGTTATTAATAGACTAAAGGATTACATAGAAAGTAATAATATAATAGATAATGCACAGCATGGGTTCAGGAAGAATCACTCGACAATAACTGCTGTCGGTGACTATTTAGACATGGTATATAACAACTTTAACAACAGACAAACCACATTTTCTCTCTTCCTTGACTATAAAAAGGCGTTTGATACGGTATCACACCCTATTTTACTTCAAAAGCTACAGGATATTGGACTTAGCGAAAATAGCTGTAATTGGTTTAAATCTTATCTTAGCAACAGAACACAAAGTATTCTTGTCAACAACGAACAGTCCAAGACACTCCCCATTACTTATGGGGTACCCCAAGGATCCACAGCTGGTCCTATTCTTTTCATTATTTACATTAATGACATCGTTCACCATGTTGGTGACTGCCACATAACATTATATGCTGATGATGCAGTAATTTCATCAACATACCCAGCACAGCTCCAGCGTGCAATCAATAGTCTTTCTGACTGGTGTATAAGAAATTCACTGACTATAAATGAGTCAAAAACAAAATGGATGTATTTAGGCCCAAAACCTCCCCAATATAGTTTTACTGCAAATGGCAGAGAGTTAGAGGAAGTAAATATCTTCAATTAATTGGGAATAAAATTAGATAACAATCTTGACTTTGCAAAGCACATTACATCCCTCTATGACAAAACCTCCTCAAAGGTAATTCAGCTAGCAAGAATTAAGAAGTTTACTGACACAAATACATCAGTCACTATTTATAAGAGTACCATCCTACCTCATCTGGACTATGGTGATGTGGTTTATGACAATAATTCAAACGATCATCTTAAAAGGTTACAGCTAATACAAAATAAAGCCCTCAGAATTTCTCACAATATAAGATTAGGCCCAAATCCCAGATTGAATACAGCCCAGTTACATCATAATGCTAAACTTAGACCCCTCAAGGAGAGGAGAATAATACACCTTTTACATTATGCTTTTTACTTAAAGAACACAGGCTTACATATTGACAATAGGAGGCTACAAACGAGACATTTCGACGGAGTCAGGCTCTGTCAAGTTAGAGTCAGGCACCCTGTGTATGAGAGATCACTTCCCTACAGAGCAATAGGCATCTGGAACAATCTAAAAACAAAATATACCCTCATTGAAGAGAAATATATATTTAAAGAAAGTATTTGGAACGATTTTCCCAACTGCTTTATCATCCCAATAGCCATATAGAAAGCCTAACTAGTTACACCTTGCATAGCTGATGGAATTTCCACAGCTATTTTGATGGCTAATTTTGATAGCTATTATGATAGGAACTAATACTAACCACTCATACTAGTACTTGCAATACCAGACTGTTTTCTGTCTCAGATGGAATTTCCACTGAGTATCCAAATCTCCTCTCTTTCAGCTTGAGAATCATGTCACCTCTACCTCACATAATTATAATGTATTATTTCCATCTATAGTTATGTATGACACCCAAAATTAAATGCTGTATAGTTGTTTGTACCATGTTCTAGAAATTATAATGAACATTGTTGGTAGATGGAATTTCCACTGCCAAATAGTTAATACCCCCATTATCCATGCATGTTTCTCTGCATCATGAAAGGTAACACCCACAATTGAGAGTGTATACATATCCTCAGTCCAACATAACATATGAAAACTTAGATTATACCAACCTCCACCCTCGCCCCCAACCCCCCCCCCCCCCCCGGTGTGACCTCAACGCATTTGGTGAATGTGTAATCATTATTCAGTCATTTCATTTGTACATAAACTCATTATCAAGCTGCTTAACAGCTTGAACTGCTTCCGTATGTCATGTTGTGTAGACATAATAAGATTTATCTGAAATACCAAGGAAATAGGAGCATATGGAATTTCCAATGCCCTACTATAACATGTATTATAATATATTACATTATTACACCGATGTATCTTCATAGCATACCTTGCCATCTGAGCCAAGATATTCATTATACCTGTTGCTGCCATACTCACATTCATATATCAGACATTTACATATGGGCCCAGGTGGCAGAACGGCCAGCCGAACCTGGTGAAAAACTTGTATTTGTAAAACATTTTTGCCCAAATAAAACCTTGTCAAAAGAACATCTTTGACCGGGCCCCATCATTGACTGGGGGCCATCTTTGACCAACCATCATAAAAAAAGAACATAAAAAAAAATTCTTCTTCAATTTGTAAGGGAGAAAATAAAGGAAATAGTGGTGGTTATATCTTGATACAAAACTTCACCTGCCCTAAATAAACCATTTTATGTCGGGAGGTCAAAGATGGAACTCAGTTAAAGATGGCACGCGGTCCGAGATTGCACCAAGTCAAAGATGTTCACATTGGCGCAAACTCATGAGAAACAACCTTAACCATCTAAGGGCAGTACAGTGCTTTAGTGCACTATACGCTTAGTGGGTATGATTTATAAATGCCCCCTACCCTGTGAGTGAGAATTTTGCCTGTGCTGCAATCTAGCATTGTGCCATCGCTATTCGGTTGATACACTCCTAAAGGGTCAGCATGCTATGCAGTGTACTCATCAGGTTAGCCTGATGATAAAAGACATAGTACATTAAACTACTATGCTGCCCTTAAAGATATAAGCATATGGTGCTGGAGCTTATCAGGTAACAAATATATTAATAAATACAGTTTGCGTCATGTGAGTGGGTGTATTCAAAGAGTGGCAAATACTAAGACTGTCCACTTTAGATAGTTACCATTGGCTTACATTATAGTTTATACCACACTTGGATTGAAAGACAAAAGGACACACACTGAAAATCCATAGATTGAAAGGGTTAGTCAGTTCAGACTATCCTAGGTAGGTCATATGAGTGTTAGTCATAATGGCAAAGTTATATTCAAAAATGACCGAGGGGTCAGTCAGTAGTGGCTAACCTAGGTTCATCATTGGTGTGTTGTATTTGTATACCTGCCATGACCACTCAGTGGCTCCCCCTGGAAATAAAAAGACTAAGGTGGGTTGGTCAGTACTGACCAACCTGACAATAATAACTGACCTAGGTTGGTCGTATAGGGAGCCAAAAAATGACTAACTAGGTAAGTCACTAGTGACTGAGAGGTTGGGCGTATAGGGAGTCTAGGAATATAAGTGCAGTTGTTTGTATAAAACATACAAAACAATCAAAAACAAGCACGACTAGTGTGGCAAACAATCAAGGAGCAATCAATGCGATTAGCCGTGGCATAGATCAGATTTGGTTATGTGTGACTAGCCGCATAAGTGTATAAGCCATGGGCAATGGTAATTATCTGCGGCTGGCACCTTGGACGATTCTGTCCTTGGATTATAACATTTATACACCATATAGATCTACCCTATTTCCCTGTGTATAAGCCGGGGCCCATGTATAAGCCTGCCCCATGTATAAGCCTGTGCAATAGGTGACTTAGTATTGTATAAGCTGGGCCCCCAGTATTAGCCCGGGGGTTGTAATATATACCCAATAAAAATATTTCAGGCCATAATTCCACTTCTACTTGGAGTATTCAGATAATTCCTCCAGCTATGTGACCCTTATGTATTCCATTTATGTCCCTAGCCATTTTGAAGAGTAATAAAGCTTAAATTGGTAAGAAAATGATTGGAAATGTTGCAGTAAATCTGTCGGAAAAGTAGGCAATTCTGAAAACTGTAAGAAGGTATCATGGTTTTTCTACAGCTAAAGGAATGTAATCTGGCCCCGAGTATAAGCCTGCCCCGTGTATAAGCCTGGTGAGTTTACCACTTAGTACTTGTATAAGCCCGGGCTAATTCACGGGGACATACTGTATTACATATTTTGGAGTTGGACTCTAATGAGACTAACCCTAATCACTTGATGTATCTTAAATGCTCTTAATTGTAATAAAGTATATTTTGTAGAAATACTGTAGTGTTCTGGCCTAAGGCATCCCCTGGTCAAGTGGATGTAGAGTATGCATGAGTCCATTTTGAGTGTATTTACCTGATAACTTTTTTTAGCAGGTAAATGAGATCGAGCTGATCCACATTTAACCTGGAAATTTTGACAAGGGCCTACTACGATACAGATTTATCAAAGGATAAGAAGACATGGCTTCAGTTAATGTAATAGTATACTCCATCTAAAACGGGATGTCATGGGGGCTTGGGACAAGAATTGGCAAGTGAACCCCATCAGTATTCTTTGCTCTTCGTTATAATGGATCTTGAAGGATACAATCTTGGTTCTAACCTTTTACATAGTATATATATTGTTATGTACAGCTGGAGCCGCCAGGTCCGATGGCCACTAGCCTCTTGCCAAACAGTACCCCACATGTGGCTCCCCCTGGTGATGTTGACATCCTGCCGGGTGAAGTTCAGGTTTACACCACCAGGAGGCAGTATGACCACAGTGGTTCTCTGCTGTAGAGCATGGCATAGAGCAAGAAGGGGTGGCGTTAGAGTCTTAACAAGGGGTCTGGTATGGTGTAGTTGTACAGAAAGACAATCATCACATATTACCGTAAATTCTCGCGTAGAAGTCGCGGCTTGTACGCGAGTCAGACTCAGCTTTCTTTTGATACCAAACATGCCTATATAGATAGGGTGCGGCTTATACGAGAGTTTTTATTAGTATACTACAGTACCAAATTCGCAATATTCAGACCCTATCTGCGGCTTATATAATTTGTCAAAGTTAGGGGTGCGGCTTATACGCGAGTTAGGCTTATACGCGAGAATTTACAGTAGCTGAGTTCTAAGTGGTCAAATAGTTGGTAATAGTGGTAAAAAGAAAAGCAAGAAACTTGGGGTTCGGGGTAGAGTAGATATAAAATGATAAAACCAACCTACAGAGGAGCCACCTAGAGCATAGACATGGAAGCTGATTAAGGGTACCAGATTGTGCTATAATGCATTACACGCTTCGGTTGTCATACCACCTTTATGCCTCATGGCATTTGAGACACTCCTAAACAGACCTGGGAGGTCATGATGCATAATGCAGCCTTGGTGAGTAAGTTGCATTCACGCCTCATGCATCCTGTTCTTGAGTGTCTCAACCGCATATATGATCAGCATGATGCTTTGATGTGGGCCTGGCAAACTATGTACCACTATACTGAATCTGGGACCTGCTGGGGAGGCCGAAAAAGGGCTTCCCTAATGAGCTCACAACTGGACTGGATAGCCACTGTCTTTTGTAAATTACCAGGGCAATATAATGTGGGGAGGAGTTGGTGCTATCTTAAAGGAATCCCACTGTGGGTTGTAAAGCTAATGGCAAATGTGGTAACAAGGAGGGTGAAAAGTTTACTGATATTGTCTGTACATGCCACTTAGGTTGGGTATTATCTACATTTTAATTGAAAGCATGAAGGTGGACCATAATGACTGCACTGTTGGGGGGCTCGCCAGCAGGTCCCAGATTCAGTATACCACTGTTTCCATGCATCACAACAACCAGGGGCATATCACAAAGCAGCATACAGCTTTAGGGAGTAAAACATATCCTAATAACAGTGGTAGGGATGGGGGTCAACAAATGTTTGACTCCTTTACAAGGGGGGTGAAGCATCTCGACTGTCGGGGAGGGGAGGGGAAAATGTTGGCAAAATGCCCCTACATTACCATGCCTCTAAAGGGCTGCGAGGCCCATTTTTCTGCCTTCTTCACGCGGGGGGAGGGGGGAGGTGAAAAGAGTGCATTCCCTCTAAAATCTTATGGACCCACCTCCTGTTATAATAAAATGAGCACTAGGTCACAGGGTTAAGTTTGGCCAAGCTATTCTAGCTCTCAAACAAATACATGGTTAGGGGGGTGGTTATTTTGTCAAAATGGAGTTGGGAATATGGTCTGCAGCCTAGAATATGGTACTCATCATGAAAAACAAGAATCTGGCAATAATTTTTGATTTTGAAAACTTCTACCCCCCGCACGCTCCTTCCGAAGATAAAAAGTCAGAAAATAATTAATTAATTCAATTTAAAATTCCCACATAGTGTGCATCCTTTAATATTTTAATTTGGGGTATGAGTTTTCAAAATCAGAAACGAATGCCAGGTTTTTGTTTCCCATGATGAATACCATATTCTAAGCTGCAGACCACTAAAGATTTGTGCTAACCACTCCCTAATCAGAAGGGGTAGAATCAAAAAGGTAAAGCCACTATAGAAAGGTGGGAACTTGTAGATGCAGGAACATTTCTAGGCCGTGTCTCACCACTTTGGGCCAGCTTTGACAGGTGACGTCTCTGACCGGGTGCCAGCTTTGACCTCCTGATAGAAAAAGCTTTATTTAGGGCAGGTGAAGATATATATCCCTTACATATCAAAGAAAATCTTTTTTTTAAATCTTATTTTTCATGGTGGCTGATCAAAGCTGGTACCCGTTCAAAGCTGGCACCCAGTCAAAGATGTTCACATTGGCCAGGACTCGTGAGACACAGCCTATAGCAGATTAAACACAATAGTCTTGGGCAGTCACCTGTCTTATCCTGTAATTGTATTCCCATCCAATCACACAGCTCGCAATCCTCCCTGGACCAGCGACCCAACTGCATTAACAAACGGAGACGGGTTAAAATAAGAGACATGAACAATTGAAAGTTACGTAACCATAGACGTTTTTATTCATTTGGTTAGGCTGGAGCAACCATAAAACTGTGGCAGAGAGGGGAACATGCAGAACTGGAGGTGTGGTGGTACCAGGGCAAGTCGTGAAGAGTGAGTCGATCAACTACTATGAAGTTCCTGAGCTGAGCTGGAGGATGATCAAGTCACCGAGGGCATAACTGCTTATGTGTTTAAAAATTTGAATCATTTTTTAATGAAATTACTTGGCAATTAATTATCAGTAATTGTCTTTTGATTTTATTAAATATTTAAAGAGTCACAGATTATTGTATATCTCTGAAATTTAATGACTGATTAATATATCATGACGATATATAGTAATGAAAATGAATTGTAAATACTATAATAATTCCTAAAAATTCTTCAAAATATTGTACAGAATAATACTGTAAATAATACTAAAAAAACAAAGTATAACAGGGTTATAGCCGATCCATATCCTTGGCAGTTGACATACAGATAGGTAAATGCTGAGTATCAGTATGTCATCCATACATGTTACATGTTTAATTATTAAGATTGTTATTTGTATCTTGAGGATAATTATATTACGAGGGTTGTATAAAAGCTATGAGTAGTGTGTTGGTGTTGACTGCCAGAGTGATCATATTAAGTCAAGGGTACAATTTTCACATTCACAATGATTGATACAATTGTTCCAACAGTGTCTAGTGTTAACTTGTCAGAGGGTGAGCACTTCATACACTTAAATATCAGGAGTATTCGCCCTGAAAAAACTATTGATGAATTTAAACTGCGTTTTACCGGTACTAATTTTAATTTTATTTCAATTTCTGAAAGTTGGTTGACTGAAAATGATTGTGACTCTACATATGCGCTTGGAGGTTACACTTTATATAGAAATGACAGAAAATGGAAAAAGAATATTTCTGACCCTCAGCCTAAAGTGGGTGGTGGCGTTTGTGTATTTATAAATGATAAGTATACTGGTTCTATGGACGAGTTACGTCATTTGAATTTATCGAATAGCTATCTAGAGTCACATTGTGTTAATTATCAAAATGCTAGTGGAGTCTCAAGCACGGTATGCACTATCTACAGACCTCCTCATGGAGATTTGGAGAAATTCTTTGAGATATTGAGATAATTATCTCAGAGTTAACAACTAAGCAAAAGAAGCGTTTATATGTTGTGGGTGACTTTAATATTGATTTATTGGATCCTACGAAAAAGGAGGAGATCACTAGGTTAATTAATTTATTCATGCAATATGGCTTATTAAATTTTATTAAAAAGCCTACTCGGGTCAAGGATAAAGAAGCATGTTTAGATTTGATTTTCACAAATGATATTCTCCTTGATCATACGGATGTCATTCCTTTTGATGTTAGTGACCACCACATAGTTTATGGAACTTTAGTAAAGGATTCTGTTGATAATATGAAAATTAAATTTATTGGTAGATCAATGAAAAATTTCTGTGCTGAAACTCTAGTAGATACTTTTAATGGCATGAATTGGGATCATTTCTATCTTGATGATGATCCAGATTTATTATGGGAATTTTATGTAGATACCTTGAGAGATATACTAGATGATATGTGTCCCTTCAAGGAATTCAATGTTAAAACTCCAAAAGAAGATTGGGTTTCACAAGGTTTAATGGAAGAAATTGTTGAAAAAGACCGCTTATTGTCCAGGTCATACTAAACAAAAAATCCGGTTGATAAGCAGAATGCCTTTGATGCAAGGAAACATCTGAATATCACTTGTCACACGGCTAGAGAAAAACATGTAAATAAAATTACAGAGGAATTTATAAACGATCCCATTCATTTCTGGAAAGAAATATCAAAATTACTTCCTGCAAAAAAGGGTAAAAATAAGAATATACAATTGGTTGATAACAAAGACAATAATATACCAATAGAGGCTACTGCAGGATTTATTAATGATTACTTCAGTAATATAGGTTTTAATTTGGCAAAAATTTTTAATGATCCATGGTCGTTTGATGGTGATATTAACAATAGCTCTAGTCTGGAGGATGTATATATTACTGAGGACATGATATCTCATTTCATTGATGATATTGCAATTACAAAATCTTCCGCTGTTGAGGGTATAAATGCAAAAGTTATGAAATTAGTTTTCCAACATACCAAGAAACAACTAGTTCATATATTTAATACTTCTATGCAGAAAGGAGTAGTACCATTGGCTTGGAAAAGTGCAACTATAATACCTATTCCAAAAGGGGGAGATTCTAGTAAGGTTAATAATTTGAGGCCAATTTCATTGTTGGCTCTTCCAGGAAAAATAATGGAAAAAGTTGTGCATGAACGATTAATGGATTTTGTAGAAAAAAATGATTTATTAACTGACTATCAAAATGGTTATAGAAAGGGGCGATCTACTATTACTTCAGTTGGTGCTCTAACAGATGATATTCTAGTGGGAAGAAATGTAGGGATGAATACTATTGCTACTTTTTTTGACCTCAAGAAGGCATTTGACACGGTAAACCACAAAATTTTATTAACAAAATTAGAGTTAATGGGTATAAAAGGGACTTTATTAAATTGGATTTCAAATTACTTGAGTGAAAGAAAACAATGTACTAAAGCCAATGGCATCTCATCTGAGTATAATAATGTTGACTGTGGGGTCCCACAAGGATCAATCCTTGGCCCACTATTATTTTTAATTTATATCAATGATGTTCATAAAAGATGTAAAAATGTGAGTATCAGTATTTTCGCTGATGATACTGTCCTATATTGCAATAGTCCTTCAGAAGCAATCTCTGTAACAAATATGCAAGAAGGTGTTAATGACTTTGTTGCCTGGTGCAGCAAAAATAAGCTTACTGTTAATGCAGATAAAACAAAATTCATGGGTTTTGGAGCAAAGAAATGTTTCAAGAACCAGTCAATTACTATTGATGGTATACCTCTTAAAAGAGTTTATAGTTATAAATATCTTGGCATTACCCTGGATCCAAAACTCAGTTATGATTTGTTTCTAAATAATCAAATGCGGACTATTGCATATAGAACATATCAACTAGGTAAAATTGCGAGGTTCTTAAGTAAAGATAGTTTACTAAGAATTTACAAGGCCTATATATTACCAATATTTGATTACGGTGACATATTGTTCATGTCGTCTTCTAGTGTAAAATTATTAAAATTGCAACGTATGCAAAATAGGGCTATTAAAGTATGCCTAAAGGTGAAGATTAGAACATCTACTGAGTGGATACATAGTAAGTCTCAAGTGAATTATTTGTCAGATAGGAGCCTCAGCCATGCTTATCTAGAGGGGTATAAAAGATCTAGAAATGTGAAATATATTAGGCCTATGAAGGTAAATCTTCGCTGTGCAAATGCTCCTTTGTTAAAAAACAAGTTACCACACACGGAATCTTATAAAAGAAGTCTTGAGTATAACATCTCTGTAATTTGGAATGGTTTGCATCACTCTAAGAGGAATTATCCAGACATGAGATCCTTTAAATTCCAATTAAAAAAGGAATTGAAGGATCTAGTACCTATACTGTTGTAGTAATAATTATAATGTCATTCATTCCAATTTTGAGTTTATCATGGTTACTATTCTTATTCTTATTATTGTATTAAATTACCGGTACTAATGTTCATTTGCTCAATTAAGAAATTGTGAAATATGCACATATATTATAAATCCGATTATCATGACATTTAATACCAGCATAGTCTCTTGCTAGCAAAAACAATGACAATTACATCAGAATTTTTAACCCTCAATGTATTAGTCCATGTACTGTCCTGTTTAATATTAAGCTCACAGCATATACTAATGTGCTGATTTGTTGATGGAGTCTTAGCAAACAAATTGAGGTAGTGTCTCAAAAATTGTACTGAGACAAATTTAACATTTTAGTAGCAAAAGTAGTATGTCTCATTATAATTATAAAGTCACACTTTATAGTTATAATTTGGTACAAGTACACTTTATAAATATAGAAAATGTTGCATTGTTAAAGATGGTTTTCCAGCAAAACCAGATGTAATATATTCTACTTAATATATGAATATGAGTTGATATATTTGTTATATACGAGTATACATTTATATATATATATATGCGTGTTAATCAATAATTGTAATTATAATAATAATAATAATTGTAATTATCTAAAACCTGTTAGATAGATTTTGATTGATACACAAATGTAGGCACTTAATGCTATTCTATTTGAATGGAAATGTAAATCTATTTATTATAATTTTTTTTAGAAATACCATAAAGGTTATTCAAAGGTGGCGGACGAAAACAGACCTCAGGGTCTTGATGCAGCCTTTTTGCTTAAATATCATAAATTGTAAAGTAATGACGTGTAAAGGGTTTAATAACACTGGAATATTAAAATGTACTATTAATTGTATAATGTATATATTATATTTATACAAATCTGTAATATGAAATAATAATACTGAATGTATATTCTGTTGATTTTAAGCAAATAAATTTTTAAAATTGAAAAATTGAAATTGAAATTGAATTGAAACGTCATTGCATCCAATATTAAATTCACATCTTTCTTGTCCCTCTACAATGGAGAAAAATATATGTGGATGGGACTCAATATAAGATCCCACAATCCAATATTTCCCATCACGGGAAGGAATTTGATATTCAATCTAGCTGAATGTTGGATGTGATACCCACGGGAGGGAGCAGCAATGCTCTAGAAAACTTGAACACAGTGGATCTGTGCTATGTAAGTATATTCTCCTTTAATAGGACAGCCAGCCATCCTCTCTGGAGCTAGGACTGAACTTTATAAACAAATGTCATTGCAGCCAACATCAAATTACCATCGCTCTAGTGTCTCCGATGGATATTATATTAATGAAGAAAAAAGGATGGATATAACTCAGAATATAAATGAGAACTTGAGGTGCAGCATTATGATATCCAATCTAGCTGAATGTTAGATCTAATTCCCATGGGAGAGGAAAGGGATACTGTATTAGCGTTTCCTAATGTGTGAGACTCTGTCAGTTGAGGCTGCAATAACTGTCTGTGTTATTTAACATCCACCTGTCAACACCCAACTACTGTATACATATACCAAATCCACCCAAGATGGTCTTCTCCAAATTTCTTCTAGGCTGTAGTACAATAATTGTTTTCCTCCTATTATTATATATATAGTCCATGTTGTCCAGCATTGTCAGTATGTACGAACATGCTTATGGCAATTAGCATAAGGCTGACGCGCACAATTTTAGGTTTAGCTTTAGCAGTATACCCCAATCAAAGGGTGAAATGTGTTCTGTGAGTTGTAGATATGGATGCCCCAGAGCAGTAGTCTCCATTGCTTATCACTGACAGATGGTGAAAGGCAAACATTGCTAAAGGGATACTTTGTATCACACAGTAGCAGAAAGCTCCAGATAAAACCCACATCAAAGGGATTTCCCGCTGCCTCAGGCATTACAGCCCCTTTATGTCTTAAAATGTATCTGTGTGCATCATGTTCAAAGGAGATTTTTAAAATCTCTACTGCTTTAATACCTAGTCCTGATCTTCATACATTATATATGTATTATACTTAGGCCGGAGGATATAGTTATGAGTTGGGCCTTTATTGTCCTTATGATAGATATTTTTGTAGAAAATCAATCCCTTGGAGATGATGCTGGTCCAGGTACCAACCAGGAACTATGTTACCAGGTTTCGTTTTTAAACAACTATATCTCTGATGAATAAGTGGAGAGAAGTGAGAACCAGAATACTAGCTAAATCCTTGAATTTTAGGTCCATTACGATGATTAAATGTAGTCATTGAGACCATTATTATAAATATTTTGTCATTCTTGTTTTTTACGACCCTTACCTGGTAGTTAAAAGTACCAATTGAGAACCTTCAACTGATGTAGGATTTCTCATAAGAGTTTCTATCTGCTGTAGAGGTTGTATTGAAGTGGTGGCCAGAACTCAAAGTAGATTCATTAGCGGCTAATCACTCACTTACCTTAATAATTAAGGTTGGGATAAATACCTTAATAATTAAGGATGTGTTAGGAATAATTATTATTCCTAAAACATCCTTTAAGTAATGCCTGCTTCTCAATCAGAGCTAAGGATGGCTTTCTCCAAATCCATACCAAATCTAACTAATTAGTGCTTACGAAATGGCAATATTGTCTTCCCAAAGCCATAATATTTTGTGTCAATACTAGTTTATAAAGTTCTGCTCATTTAAGGGATGTTGACCAATATATTTGATATATTCTGAGGTTTCTATTCTGAAAGCGCATTAAGCATTTGTTATTATTGTCAATTGGCCCATGTGGAAAATAAATGTTTTGTTTTTGCTTGGTTAGCTTCTGTGTTTTGAAATTCATAGTTGAATGCAGGCATCAATTACTAATTACTCCTGTTACATTACATATTGCCTCCCTGTCCTGTATGTAAATCCTGCACTCCATCACTCAGTCTGTCAGGGTTTGTCAGGAGGGTGTTAGTCCTGTTATACCTGCCTAGACTCTATGAATGTAGATTGATGATGGGCTCTCATTGGGTCATCATTTAAGCTAATCAGACAGGGAGCAATAAGGGTATCAAAAGGTGAGGCTTCCATAACCAATTTTATTCACAAATCGGGGCTATTCTCACGAATCTGACTCGTAACATATACCATAACATCTACATACCTTAAGCAGGGAGGTACTATACACCCTGCCATAGGTTCATGTTTATAAATAATGTTCATGTTTATAAACAAGTTGAAAATAGAATTGCCAAGGCTATATAACACGATCTAGGTCCCGATTTATGTCCCGATTTTGAAACCCAGGTCGATTGTGGCTCCTGATCCTATATCTAACAGGTTTGATTTTTGTTGATCTTAACGGTGAATCTCTAGGCCTATGTCTAAACCTTATAAAATTGTATACATAGTACATGTGATGTAGATATAAACAAACAATATGACTCTATTTTTGATCCGATCGTGAGACTTACCCGATACATCGGGTAGTGGAGCTCCACCTTTACTTAAAGCATATCATATTTGAGTAATTGCCACTTGGCCATTGTATCTTTCTTTGATATTTACATGGTACACGATCTTGAAGCTGCTGAATATATTCCTCTAAGGCATTTTAACTTTGCTCAAATTGAAACACTCATGCAGTAGAGCTTATTACATGTAGCCCCCAGAGGAAAAAAAGTTTCACATTTGTCCATTTATGTTTTATGATCAAGTTGGGGTACACCTAATTTCTCTGCATGGGTCATGTTTTGTTCATGGCCACTGCAGGTATTTAGGGCAAATGATGATAGAAATGGGCAACTAATTACTACTGTAAAGAGTTAACATCCATTAACCTTTTCAGCCAAATTGTATCTACATCTGCCCTAAATAGGCCATTTCCATTCAGGCTGGTCAGATATGGCACCTGGTCAGAGATGGCACCCGGTCAGAGACGAAAACATTTGCCCAAGTTCGTGAGACACAGTTATAAGTATTACTGCCATTGGTCCATTACTCCATCGCCCCACATGGTGAGTGGTGACCAAACTATTGAGGAACCAGGCTGTCATTTGGTGAAGTTAGTAGTGTGCTGTAGGCCGACATTTTTTCTTTAAAAATCTTTCAATGTTTTTTTTGAAAGTCTTTTTTTTTTTTTTACAACTGATTCAAGTGGATTAGCTCGCTCCAGTTGTCCCTTGCAGAATAAATTGCGTGCACATAGGCTTTATACGTGAGATATTATTCCTGTTTTGGAATAAAAATGTCTTTGAAAAAAGCTATTTTAAGGACCCTCTAACGTAAACTGCAAATTATGCATCTCATTATGGAGTCTGCTTATGTGCTCATGATTAAACAGGTATCAAAAGTCCACAAGGTTCAGTATTTTTGAGAAGAATCTTCCTCAAAGATGAATCACAGAAATAACAAGAAATACCTGGGTCATTTGAAGCAACATTATAGCAGTTGTAGAGTAAACCTTTTCCACCACATTATATGTACATATAGTCAATTTATACAAATATGAGGGGCCTATACGTATGTATGCCACTTCTACACCATGCCGTGCGATAAGCAGCCATATGCATGCAGGACAATGTCCACTATCATAATTATATACCTCGCTGTACACTGTAGAGTGTGGCTAGAAGAGGTGTAGTGAACAGTAAATACAGAAGGCCTGTATCACTTTTGTTGGGACCATGTCTATCCCATACACTATTTTCAGTATGTTTACCACATTATTGCTTTCCAAAGTAAGGTATAGTTATAACATTTGCTAAAACTGTCCTTATATCGTAAGGAAAAATGCATTAGAAACATTCCCTTTATATTACAAGGAGGAAAATCAAAAATGATAACATCTAGGAGGCTAATATTGCAAAATGGTAAAGGGGTAGGGGTAGCCATTATTGGAATAGGAGAACTATATGGAGGAGGATAGAAAGATATATAGAAGAGATATATGTCTAGCAAATAGTTTCTGACAGGCAGCAATCTTGTCCTACTCTGTATTGTAATTGTATTCTCATCAAATTACAACGCGAGCAATACTATCTGCACCGGAGACTCAACTACATTAGCTAATCTCATTGCTGACAATATCAAATTCCCATCTCTCCCGTGTCTCTGCAATGAGGAAAAAGAGATGCAGGTATCTCTTAATATAAGTCCTCATTTCAGGACAATCCAATTCCCCTTCCTGGGAAGGAATTTGATATCCAATCTGGCTGTATGCTGGATGTGATACCCATGGGAGGGCGGAGGGACTGTGTGCAATGACTGCCTAATATGTGAGACATTCTCTGCTGGAGCTACGTTGACTGTCTCTGTCATCACACAGTTTCTTCCTACACTGTTAGTAGTAAATACTGTAGTGGCACACTATAAAACCAGGTATTTTTGGATTCAAATAGTTTATATTGTAGGTAACATGACATTGTGCTGTAGCTCTAGGTCAATCCAAAGATCCAGGGTTCGAATCCCAGTCAGGCTAACAGGTCAATAACTATTTTCTAATTCCTAATTCAGCTGCATTCCAACAATAATACCTACTGTGCCCAGTGGAGACTCAAACCCACGACCTCCTGTTTTTGGGGTTTACAGTAGGCGATTTTAGGTGAGCAGTATGTGATACTGGAAACCAAAAATATGTCCTTTTATACCGTAAATCTACAGTATATCTCTGTGCAGCTACACTAACTTCTGACAGTGTACCACCCAAGACCTCCCTACTGTATGCCGCTAGAGCTAGCTGACTCTCTCTTCTCAATTTCCCACATTTCACTTCTCATAGAATTATCTCCGACCATAGAATCTCATGTAAAAGCAGGGGCTCGTACATGAGTCAGACCCAGCTTTCATTCAATACTAAACATGCCTGCAGCTTATACGAGAGTTTTTATAAGTATAGTACAATACCAGTTGACCAATTCTTTTCAGAACCCTTTTTTAAAGTTAAGGATTCAGTGTAAACATGCAAATAAGTCAAATATTACACAGAGAAAAGAAATAGCGTCAAAAGGGGAGTTCATATTGCCTCCAGAATAAGCCCCCTCTCTAGAGGAGCCCAGATCCTGATGTGGCTCTCTTAGATGAGTCAGGGAGCTATGAGGTGACTCCTTTAGGTCGGGAAGGGATTCACCTAGACTCCCTTGGGAAGCCTTGGCTCCCCTGGAGTCATTCTGGAGGTAACCTGGACTCCCTTTTGACTCTGTTCATGTTTTCTGTGTAGTGTCTGTTGCAAGATTATGTTCTCTTTTTAAATCTGGCCATGACTTTGATTGAGTAGGTCTGCTCCTTTACATAATATTTTCAAGGTGGAAACAGTAACACTGATTGGTGATAAAGCTAATCATGTAGATTTATGTAGCAGGGTGATTGGCCTAGGTAAATTGTGCACATGTTCAGGATAGATGTGAGTTTAAATACATACCCCACTTTAGGCCCACTTGAGGCTTTGTAATATATGAAACAATACTATTCCACAGTGGATCTGTTTCCTATCAATCAACTCACTTCTGAAAAACATATTTCCCTATGTATTACAAATTGACTTTTCAGTCTCCCTAATTCCTCTCCATGATCCTAGGTTTGCCAAAGTTAGCTTTGCAATCCTAGACGCCATATCAGAACTGTAACCACATGCCCTTATCATATGGATCAGCTCTGGCAGTAAAATCAAATATTGATATAACCTCAGCCGGGCTCTGAGAGAGAGGAGAGCAGAGAGGGATGCGCCGAGCTCTGATTAGGCAGGCAATCTCTGACACCAGTAGCCTGTCAGATAAGGTCAGATAAGGTCATGCAAGGTCAGCCAAGGCCAGGCAGCAAGGTGACCTTGTGGCTTCTGCTTGTGACATCCCTTTCCGACCCCTCTCTGAGGCTGGTCAGGCATTCTGTAGCAACGGAGGCTACTATTGAGCCATTCTCCGTAGGTATACAGAATTGTGTACACTTCTTTTCAGTTCTGTTTTACACCACTAGAACAATTCTCTTGGAACTCCTGGGACATGATTTGCAACAGTTGATTGTGATTATAAAAACAATGGATTGCTAGTCAGTTTCAATTCAACGGTTGTTATTGAAAACAATCATAAAATCTCCAGTCATTGTGGGCCGACATACCCTCAGCTATTAGCCTTTTGAACATGAAATGTAAACTTGTTTTGATGTAGTGCATACATTTGTATTTCATGCTAGGGAATAGCATCAACTAACCATGCAGTCCATAAATGATAAGGGGACCTACACAGATAACATTAGGCTCTAGAACTTAGTCAGTGCTGGCTAACAAATCAGTCAATAGTTCTCAACCTAACCTAGTCATTTTCTGGCTCCCTATAATTATGAACAAACTAGGTTAGTTTATACTGTCAGGTTAGTCAGCACTGACCAACTCACAATAGTCTTCTCTTTTTCAATGAATCTAAGGCTAAGATCTTTTTGAGTAAGACCCTAGCCATATGTTGTTTTGTGTCAGTCAGTTTTGAATGGCACTTGCCAAGATCATACCTGACTAATGTCCCTTAGGCTAACCTGCGATGGTCACTACAAACTAAGGGCAGGAACATTTAGATTAACCAAAATTAGAACACAGCTGTGGAGTAGTATTGTTCATGTGTTATAAAGCCTCAGCACTGGCTTTAGTGGGGTCTCTCTCTTGGAGCCTAGCTTAGTTTATATCAATATTTGATTTTACTGCCAGAGCTGATCCATTACAAAAGGGGCTGTGACTACAGTTCTGATATGGCTTCTAGGATTGCCGAGCTAACCTTGGCTAACCTAGGATCATAAAGAAGAATTAGGCAGGGACAGAAAAATGGATTTGTAATACATAGGGAAATCTGTTTTTCAGAAGTGAGTTGATTGATAGGAAACAGGTCCACTGTGGAAAAGTATTTTTTCATATGTTATCAAGCTTTAGCACTGGCTTTAGTTGTGTACATATTTGAACTCACATCTAGTCTAAACTTGTACATGTACAGTTTTCTTATCATCATGCAATAAACGCAAATCTCCATGAATAATTTTTACAACACTAAATAATGATTAGCTTCATCACCCATAAGTTGTACAGTTTCCATCTTGAAAATATTATAAAGGAGTATCAAATTAAAGCTATAGCCAGATATAAAAGGAGAACCTAATCCTCAAACAGAGAGACACTACTACATTAGTTAAGCGTATATATACGTTGAATTTGCATGAAAATTGCTGATTTAGTAGTGTACTTCTTATAAGAATTTTCTTGTTAGTTGCACAGTATATAGGCATATTCAGTATTGAATGAAAGCCAAGTCTGACTCATGTACAAGCCCCTGCTTGTAGGCTATGTGAGATTCTACGGTAGGAGAAGTGATATTAAGGAAATTGAGAAGAGATCCCAAGGTAGCTCTATAGGGAAACAGTACTCTGTAATTAGTGTAGTTAATGTAGTTACACAGTAGAATCTACTGTAGATGTAGATGTAGATGTAGAATGTACATTACAATGGATTTACAGTAGAATCTATTGCATATTTACAGTAGATTCTTGTGTTTAACTACAATGAGATGTAAACCTTCAGTAGAATCAACTTTACACCTGTAAAAATAGCAACCAGCTTTTTACAGTGTAGGGAGGTGTTGGGTCGAAGGAGGAAACTGTTTGATGACAGCCAAAACAGCACCAGCAGAGATCTCACAAACTAGGCAGTCATTGCACACTCTCCCTCTCCCCTCCCATGGGTATCACATACAGCATTCGGCCAGATTGGATATCAAATTCCTTCCCAGGAAGGGGAATTGGATTGTCATGAAGTGAGGACTCATATTAAGAGATATGTACATCTTTTTTTTCTTCATTGCAGAGATACTGGAGAGATGGGAATTTGATATTGTATGCAGTGAGATTAGCTAATGTAGTTGACTCTCCGGTGCAGATAGTATTGCTCGCCGGTGTAATTCGATGAGAATACAATTACAATACAGAGTAGAACAAGATTGCTGCCTGTCAGAAACTATCCTGTTTTATTTGCTAGACATATTCATATATCTGTTCTATAGCTCTTTCTATCCCCATCCATATAGTTCTCCTATTCCAATATTGCCTACCCCTCCTCCTCAACCTTTTAACAATATTAGCCTCCTAGCTGTTATCATTCTTTGATTTTTCTTGCTTGTAATATGAAGGAAATGTTTCCAATGCACCATTCCTTATGAGAGCATAAAGACAGTTCTAGCAAATGTTATAACTATACCTTAGATGGGGAAGCAATTATGTGATAAACATACTGGAATAGTGTATGGGATAGATATGGTCCCACTTAAGCAATACAGGCTGTTTGTATTCACCCCACACCATACCTCTTCCAGCCAACAGTTTCCTGCATGCATATCGCTGCTTATCACTGGCGTGGAAGTGGTATATTTGTATGTGGCTTTCCTAATCGTATTGACCATATGCTCATGTAATGTTGTGGAAAGAGGTGGTGGAAAGAACTGCTGTAATGTCACTCAAAATGAACCAGGTATGTGTCCTAGAAGTTCTATGATTCATCTTTGAAAAGGTCTCTTCTGGAACATATTGCATCTGGGAATTTTAGTGCCTGTTTTATCATGAGCACACAAGCAGACTCCATAATGGCATGCATAATTTGCAGTTTACATAAGAGAGTCCTTAATACCTTTTTTAAAAGACATATTTTCCAAACTCAGAATGATATCTCACATACTAAGCCTCTGTGTAATATTTATTCTGGAGAGACAACTGGAGTAAACTGATGCTCTTGAGCCAGTTGTCCAAAGGGACAGTCATTTCATTTAACATTAATAAAACATTTGAAGACTTTAGGATTTATCATATATGTTATGTCCTGACATATTCTATCCACCCTTGGCAGAGCTGGAACCGCTCAATTTATGTATGTTTGTTTGTATTCATGTATGAGAGGAATTTGTCCATAAGAAATATCAAACTTCATCTTCAGCCCACTGCTAACTACACCCAATTGACAACTGACTGCCAGGTTTTTCAATAGTTTGGTCACCACTAACCAGTTGAGGCAATGGAGAAATGGACCAATGGCAATGTCTGTCTCTATCACTGATGTGCATTCAACCCATATTATGGGGGTTGACTGCAAAACAAAAAGCATTCCAAAAAAATAAAAGATTTGGGCCCCAGGGGGCTACGTGTAATTAGCTGTAATACATTAATATTTGCATCTGAGCCAATTTAAAATGCCTTGTAGGAATTATTTAACAGCTTTAAGTTCAGTGTATCATGTAAATATCAAGGAAAGATAACAAAATCAAAGGGGCATTTACTAAAATTAAATACACTGAAAATGTTTCTTAAAATATACATCTAATTCTAAACGCAAAAGCAAACATCTATGCAGTGCTGCCACATAAAGGTAAGATACCAGTGCTGCTCCCTGGTGTATTTCAACCTCACTAACTATGATGACCCAATGAGAGCCCATCAGCAATTTACATTCACAGAGTCTAGACAGGCATAACCCTGGCTGGGGAGATTGATTCTCTCCTGCCTTTCCGTGACAGACTGAACTGAGTGATGGGAGGCAGGATTTACATACAGGACAGGAAGGGAATGAGCAATGTCGTTGGAGTAATTAGCAATTAATCCCTGCATTCAACTATGGAGTTCTGGGCAGGTCATAGAAGCTTACCAGCAAAAACTGAATTTTCCACGTGTGGCTTTTGACATTTATCACAAATGCGCAATGAGCTTTCAGAATATACATCAAATTCATGATAAATAATCCAACTTCCTTAATTTGGCTAAATGTTAGACTAGAAATAATCCAAAATATGATGGTTAATGGAATGAAATGTACTATTTCTTTAGCACTTGTTATGTGAAATACGGTATGGATTTAGAGGAGGTCATACTTAGCCCTGATGGAGAGGCAGGCTATAATTAGATGGTGTGTGAGGAATAATCAATTTAAGTGAGTCATTACAGCTAATGATGGATGAATCTGAACGAGTCTCAGCACTTTACCTTCTTACATCATTTAGAGCAGGTTAGCACCTCGTGTGACAAGACTTACATCAGGTAAAGGTTCTCAATAGATATTTCTCTCATTTTTACTACTAGGTAAGGGTCATGACCAGCAAGAATAACTAAATATCTGTAATGATGATCTATATGACTACATTTAATCATGTAACTAGACCTATACTTCAAGGATTGCGAGTTGGGGACAAAGCAATGAAAAATTCCCGTCCAGTAATCTAGTGGTCACTTATTCATATGAGAAACATCTGTTAATTGTTTAAATAAACAAACACCTGGTTACATAGGTCCTGGCTGGTACCCGGACAAAAATCTGCCCTAAAAGGATTGATCCCAAAAAGAATTAAAGTATAAACAATTGAAGTCTTACTTATAAAGCTATTGTTCCTCTATTGTTTGATATAGATAATGCAACGCAGCTCAGAGGAAATTTGGAGAAGAGCATCTTGACTGGATTTGGTATACAGTAGTTTGGTGGTGAGAGGTTGATGTTTGGTGACACATTGGGATGTCATCACACAGCATCCCCTTGACCTCCCATGGGTATCACATTAACCTTCATCTACATTGATTGTCAAAATGCTGTCCTCAGGTTATCACTTATATTCAGAGATATCTTCCTCATCACTGAAGACTACATTGTTTTATCCATTGGAGAGATTGGAACGATAATAATTTGATGTTGGATGCAATGGCATTTGCTTTTAAAATCAAGTCTGGGCACCAGACAGGATTCCTAGCCGTCCATTTAGAGGAAATACAATTATGTTGCACAGAAACAAGTGTATTGAAGTTTTCAACAGTTCTCTCCCATAGGTATCACATTCAACATTCAGCTAAATTAGATATCAAATTCTTGCCCAGGAATGGAAATAGGGTTGTCCTCAAGTGAGGCTTATATTTAATGCCATCCACATATATTCTTCCTCATTGTAGAGAGACTGGAAAGATGTAAATCTAATATTGGATGCAATGACATTAGTTAATGCAGTTGAGTCCAAGGTTCCAGTCTGGTCCAGGGAGGATAACTAACTGTATAATTGGATGAGAATACAATTATAGAACAAGGCAGCTGCCTGTCTAAGGCTATTGTGTTTTATCTGCTAGAAGTGTTCCTTCTTCCTCCATCTACAAGTTCCTATTTTTCTATAGTGCAGGGGCGTGGCAGCCCCCCCCCCCACTTTTGCCCAACTTCAAAAAAGGTCAAACCTAAAAGATCAAGAGAAAAAGGGTCAAAAATGGTCAGAAACCCCCCTTGTCCCTCCTACTTTGAAGCTGCTTGCCTCACCCCTGATAGTGGCTTTACCCCTTCTGATACCAGGCTCCTATATTATCATTCTTTTATTCTCTTGCTTTCTTGATTTTAAATATATGAAAACTATTAGAGACTGAAATCAGATAACTTGTTATGCAATTTCAATTTGAGAGACGAGTTGCTCCAGCATGAGCGGTGATTGTCTGATGAGTGCACAACATTGCTTTGGTAGAAGCCAACCTTGTTCCTTATAGATTGGAGGCAGGCATCACTTTGAGGGTGTGTAAGGAATAATCAATAAAGGCAAGTAATTACCTGCTTACTAATTCCCCGCTGATGATGGATGAATGTGGTCAGTCTTATGCACTTTACTTCTATACATTGACTAGAGCAGATTAGCAGATTTTATCCTATATAATTTGAATATATACCCATACGTATTTCTCTCATATGCTTAAAATTAGTCTAAGATTATAAGAAAATAACAGAGACATTCATAATTCTGGTATCTACCTACTCATTTTGCTATACATACGTATGTATAGGGCTACATTCATACTGGGTTCATGAATCATGATAATAAAGCGCATAGCACATCAAAGCATTAAGCAACCCTTAAAGGGCTAAGCATCAGAAGTTGGAAATTGACTGCACATACCCTGGAACTGTTTTCCTTTGTCATAGGAATAAACTTTGATTATTGCACATTGATATTGCATTCATATAAAGATGGTAAATACATACATTTTTAACAGTGCTTTTATAGATGAAAGGAAGAGTATAAGGATATTTGAGCAAACTATCAGACACAAATGACACCACAACCTTCTAAAGACGACAAAGTAATCTTATATGCTACACGCTCTCATACACAGCTCTGTGGAGTAATTCCTGAGGGCTGCTTCCATGCATTATGTCACCTGTACAGTTTCTTTATATGCCAGAAGGTGCACCAATGCAGTAGATCAAAATATGTTTCCAGTTCCTTTACAAGTTTCCACATAGCTGTCTGTGCACTAAGAATAGCACAGTCTGTGGTTTCATGGAAACATCCATAGACTACTTAGTGATGTCCATTCCCTACGCCATACTTGAGACACCTGAGGTCACACCCTGCAGGGGGCACCACTGTAGCACCCGGTCTCTGGCCTCTGCAGAAAGCCATTAGTGAAGAAAAGGATTAGGCTAATGTCTCATACAAGGATAGTCTTACCAGGAACCTCTACAGGCAGGTGGGACACCTAGAGGGCAGTAGAGGGTAGAGTGGCTATGGTTGCTGGTTAGGAATGGAGTGGGTAGTAGAGTGTTCAGCCACAGAATAGAGTATGTGTTCAAGTATTTCTCTATTCCTGAATATTTGTACCCTTGGAAGGAAGACCAAAAACAGCACCTTATCATTTCTGCTGTTAACATAGGCTTAACATGTATTCTGTTAAATAGATAACTCAATAAAGTCACATCTACCATTATCTGGTGTTGCAAGGCTAAGATTAGAACTAGTCTAAATGATGCCTAATGAAACTCCTCAATAAGATACTGATAATGTTAATGTCATGAGTGAAATATTTAGCCGCAAAAAGTATTAGAATGATAGACAGGAGCATCTCTGCATGGCAAAGGCCATTCAGGTCACATCAGCTTGAGACAGGGGGCACAAGGTCACTTTCCAGCCTGACCTTGCATCACCTTGGCTGATGGGATATTGGTGTCAGAGATTGCCTGACTAATCAGAGCTCAGTGCCTGCTCTTTACACCCCCCAGGTGGCAAGCTAAATCTGACCAAGGCATTGACACCCCCTGTCACTCTGAGGCTGGCAGAACCTGGTACATATATGATTACATGCTGGGATTGCCATTTTTATGAAGCCCCCAGAATTATAAAGTGGGCAGCTTGTAAACATAGGATCATGCGTATATAAATTAAGGACGGATATTCGACCATATTTTACTTAATGCTGAATGTCAGGAAACAGACTCAGCATGGTGCTGATGCCGGGAGTGTCATTATAGCTAAAATTGATTGGGCTAGACCTCTTTTTGCCATATTAAAATGCTTAATCTTTGACTAAGATGTTGTCGGATTACTTTGGTCCCCAGGGGGTATAAATAAACATGCATTTTGACAACACTGTTCAAGGTGTGAAAGAGAGAATATTTATCAGCACATAAGTTATAATGCAATTTCAAGCTCAGAGTTGAGGTGCTCCAGCATCAGCAATCATTATCTAATCAGTGCACAACATAGCTCTGGTAGAAGCCACTATTGCCCTTATAGATGGAAGGCAGGCATTACTTTGAGGGTGTGTAAGGAATAATCAATGAAAGCAAGTAATTACCTGCAATTCCCCACTGATGATGGATGAATGTGGCTAGAGCTATGTACTTTATTTCTATACATCAACTAGAGCAGATTAGCAGGTTTTATCCCTATCTAATTTCCAATCTAGTTTAAATAAATATGCGCACATATTTCTCTGCTATGCTTAAAATTACAGTGTAAGATTATACAAAAAAAAAGAAATATTCACGATGCTGGTATCTACCGAATCATTTAATCATCTGATATACATACAGAAATATAGGGCTACATTCCTACTGAGCAGTATTCATGTATCATGATAATAAAGCGCATACTGCATCAAAGCACTAAGCAACCCTTAAAGGGCTAAGCATCAGAAGTTGGAAATTGACTGCACATACCCTGGAGCTGTTTTTCCCTTGTCATATGAATCTACTCTGATGTGTGAAATATTGTCAGGTCATTTTACATTGAAAGGGCATTGAGAGATGAAACTAGAGTAAAAGGACATTTGAGCAAACTATCACGCACAAATTAAACATCAACCTTCTAAAGACGGCATAATAATTCAACCTCCTATGCCCTTCCTTATGCTGCTTGTATGCATCATGCCACCCATATAGAGTCTATACATGCCAAAAGGTGCACCAATACAATCCTGGGGAGGTACTTCATGATGTTGCTTTAAATGCCCAGCGCCCCTATATATAGGGCTGAGTACCTGTCCCGACTGCACTCTGACTGTTACTGGACGTGCAGTAAGATCTGCGGGTTTACGGGAACATGCCATAGTAGGACACCTGCACCAGTACATGTATACACATATTTTCAATGTAAGATATGTAAACATGTAGGATATGCAGCAGATCCCATTGGTTGTCATGACCATTTACACGTTTCAACATAGCTGCCTATACACCAAGAATAGCACAATACACATTTTATGGAAACATCCGTAGACCACAGAGAGCCGTCCATTCCCTCTGCACTACTTGAGACACCTGAGGTCACACCCTGCAGGGGGCACCACCGTAGCACCCGGTCTCTGGCCTCTGCAGAAAGCCATTAGTGAAGAAAAGGATTAGGCTAATGTCTCATACAAGGATAGTCTTACCAGGAACCTCTACAGGCAGGTGGGACACCTAGAGGGCAGTAGAGGGTAGAGTGGCTATGGTTGCTGGTTAGGAATGGAGGGGGTAGTAGAGTGTTCAGCCACAGAATAGAGTAAGTATATTAGTATTTCTCTATTCCTGAATATTTGTAACCTTGGAAGGTAGACCAAAAACAGCACTTTAATAATCGTCTGCTGTTAACCAGCTTAACATATGATGTTTAATGCAATCTAATTCAATAAAGTTACATGTACCATTGTCTGTTGTCATAGGGCTATTATCAAATGATGGCTAGTCAAACTCCCCTATAAGATAACTGAAATATTTTTGCAGCAAAAAGTATTAGATTAATAGGCATTCAGGTCACATCAGCTTGAGACAGAGGTCGCAAGGTCACTTTCCAGCCTGACCTTGCATGACCTTGGCTGATGGGATACTGGTGTCAGAGATTGCCTGCCTAATCAGAGCTCAGTGCCTGCCCTTAACACCTCCTGCGGTGGCAAGCTTAATCTGGCCATGGCATTGACACCCCCTGTCACTCTGAGGCTGGCAGAACCTGGTACATGTATGATTACATGTTGGGATTGCCGTTTTTATAAAGCCCACGAATCATAAAGTGGGCAAACATAGGATCATGCATGAATAATTTAAGGAGGGATATTCAACCATGTTTTACTTAATGCTGAATGTCAGGAAACAGACTCAGCATGGTGCTGATGCCGGGATTGTCATTATAGCTCATATTGACTGGGGTGGACCCATTTTTGCCCCATTAAAATGCTTAATCTTTAAGATGTTGTGGGATTCCTTCGGCCCACACCCTTTAGAATGGGTGAAAGTCTTTGGCCTCACGACCACCCTCTTGTTGTCATTTGGGAGCACTGACATGCTATGTATCTTGTATCCTTTTTTAGATGTACTGCAGGTTCAGCAAGGTTTCATTTCAATATCCTGTGGTTTTCTTATAAAGTGTCCTGGCAGTTATTGCATGACCTAAAAATTCACCTCTGGGATCCTGATATTGGTGTTTTGTTGTATTGTGAGCTGCCTTCTCATCTTGCCCTTCATCATGTGTACAGACATCTATAAATTCAGACAGAGAACAACATTCATTATCACATCATAATGAATGTTAATGTATTCCTTGTACTAAAATTGTAAAGACAATTTCTTCATAATTATACACAAAGGTCCTAACACTAAAATTTAATGACTAAGTTAAGTTAACACTTGCAAACTACAGTTTACGGTTCAAATTGAAACACTGCATGCTGATTGGTCAGCTGTTTTGTGTAACTGTGGTCCATCACATATGAATGCCCCATTCAGTGGCAGTGAAAGGTTGGAGACAGTAGGATATTCAGTTTCCTCCAAACCTTCAGTTATTGCTCTCGGAGGACACAAATACTGGCTGTGATCTGACCACTCAGCTGGTAGTTCTGGCCTGACATGGACCAGCAGTATTGTCACACATGCCAATTTTACATTGTCTGATTCCAGAGTCCTGTCAATTACAATGAAACAGCATCTCGGAGTACCATTACATGGTATCAAATACATGGCCTCCACCACTTGATTTGACGACAATTCTGTCTCTAATATCTATGATATGAGTGGCACGGCCCTTTTTCCCTTGCCTTGGGAATCACAGCGAGGGACTCCCACTTGGACAATGGCCTTTGTCATCTTATCAATGAATAATTCGAACCGCTAAAAGTTCCCAATTGATTCCCCTCCTTCCCCTTCTAATTTGGCAACCAGGGCAGAGCACAAAATTGACCTCAGATTTTATGTCATTGCTTCGGTTTGGCAAAGAATGTGATGAATGTTGCATATTCAGAGTTGTATCTCAATAACCTCAGTTTTTTCAAATGAGACTTTTCCGGTGTTTTAATCTTGCTGTTTCTGAAATTACATGAGAACCATCAAAGTGTTACATAGTGCTTTAATGCATTATGCCCTTAGTTGACATGATAGATGAATGCAGCCCAGGGACACATTCAAGAAGTATGCCAGCCCTATGGGCTTGATGCACTCTTGCAGAGTCGTCATGATGCACTGCCCATTAGATTTGCCAGGGCTGTATTCATCTAACATGATTATAAAGGGCATATTCCATTAAAACCTTATTCTGCCATTGGGTTGTTAAGTCACAACATAAATTATATGAACATATATTGAAAGATCTTAAACTTGCTGATTCTCATAGAGTTATGCCAACTGTAGTCGATGCTCAGCCAGCCATGGCATCAACTACAGTCGATGCTTGGCCTTAAAGGGTTGAGGCTCATTTTGCTGTCAACAATTTGGTGGCATTTACATTTGTGTCCAGCTGGTTTAGAGGGATAACTAAAGGGGGGGGGGCTGACTGAACAGTTCAAGTATTTGCAACACAATCTTTATGGTTCAACCTGCCCCATTTCTCCCCTGCACTAACAGACTATATCAGCTTGTTACAGAGATCCAACAGAGGGGCATTAGAAGCTGCTTGGAGAGTTTTACTACTTAGTGCTGGACAGGCCCTCTGGGAATGAACAAGTATATATAGGGAACTGTAAAACACTGTAGACTCGGTTTATTGGTGTCCGGTTCATCAGATGGTGTTAGACTCAATAGCCCTTAGACCATAAATGCTTTCAGTGCTCAAGTACCTCATGAGAGAGGCTGTTGGGCTTATAGCTTAGCTACCTTTCAAGTTTCAACAATAATTGAAATATGTAACTTGAGCTATTGAGTTGCCTCACATCTGAGTCATGCTCCTAGCAACTTGATCTTTAACTCGGAAAATGGATAACAATCAAGGTTTAATACAAAGTCCTTACTCAATGCATCGATGTCTAAGTAAAAAAAAAGTGTCTGATTCTATTGTAATCCCCAATACCTTCCATGCTTTAATTAGCTGGTAGCCCTACTGAGATCAATGATAGTAGGTGTCACTGGACGTATGCATCATGGGAGGCATTTAGGGGGAGAAATAATGAACTATGACTGTTGTCATCTTACCTAGAGCACACACCATGAGCAGGCAGCGAGGTCATGAACTTTTAGATGATTTACTGTCCATAATAAATTGATTAGATACATGGGAGTGGTGGCCTCTGATTGCTTATATGTTTTATACAGCTTGTAATCAGGCCTGTCAGACAGGGTACTTGCAATCAAAGTCAGCTCAGGAAAAAATCCCCTGTGTCTCTTAAGGTAATAGTGGATTGCACAGACAGCAAGCCTCTTCAGTTATGGTCTTGTTATTGCTGTATCTGGTTTCCTCATCTGGACTCAATAAGATGTCTTTGTCATCCACATGGGGCTCCTTCTCACATAAACACCTGTGTGTGTTACAAGATGTTGGCTTACACCCTTGCTGCCTCCTAATTGGTAAGAGCAATGTAAACAGGTATCAACCTAACAATATAACAACTGAGCGATACATTTTGTAACAAAGTGTGCTAGCATAATCATGCATAGGGGACTATATTAGCTTCTACTAATATTGATGCAATAACAGGTGGGGACAGAGGCACTTGTTAGCTATAGCACTAGATATTGCACACCGCCTTCGGCGTCGTGCAATATCTAGCGCTATAGCTAACAAGTGCCTCTGTACCCACCTTTTAATGCATTTATACCACTTTTTCTTCAAATATATGGATATGTTATCATATTAGGCCTACCCAGGTAACAAGAAACGTTAATCAAACGTTGATCAACGTTTTTTAAAGGTTATTTGGTCAAGGTAATATAAAAAATGTTAATTTAACCTGTTCTCAATAACCTCAAATGGATGTTATTGGCTTGATGTTAATTAAACGTTCAGCAAATAACATCATTCTGCTTAACATGAAATCAACGTTCAGTGGATAATCAATGCTAATTTTACACCATATATTTTGAAAAAAAAGAAGATATCTAAGGATAATATTCCTATTCAATATTGGTATGATGGCAAGTTAGTGAATAGATGAAATCATCGTTGGAACTTTCTATAGAATGTACACTCTTATCATAGTGTTGCAGTCCTATATTTATGCAAAATATTGACAAATCTAGATCTTGATCATATGAAATTTACAAAATATGATTGGTAAAGCACCCCCTGATAATACTTTACACTATCAGTATAGTGCATATTTGCAGTACACAACAGAGATACAAAGTGCACTGGTCGATAATAGGGAACTTTAACACCATGTGGAAATGGAATATATGTTAGAAAAACTTCGAAATAACATTAAATCAACGTTATTTGTAATTCCAATCAAGCTCACGAGATGGCAGCTAAGTGGATGATGGTTTTATATTCAGGTTCCATCATTACAATTGTCTGAGAAATGCTGCATATAAGGGTAATATACAACTAGTTTATGTACCATAGTACCAGTATTCTATCTCAGAATTTATTTGTGAAAAATATCTTAAAAAGAAATGGTTTATCACCTGTATTATGGTGTCAAATATGATAACACCCATTTTGTTGTATTAGCAAATAGATAAGTAGGACCTGTGCATATCACCCATGCATCAACACATGAGCCTTTAATACCAGCCCTAGACAAAATAATGTATTCCCAACCCTGGGGCCTGGGTATAGGAAGAATAATATATCAACAAAATGATGATGACTTAAATGACACAATAATTATAACCACTTGACAAGTATTCTCTGAACGTTGATTCAACACTAAATTAACGTTATATTAACATTATATTAACAGTCATAAGGTAGGTAAATGGCATCAAATAAAGGTTGTTTTTAGGTTGAGAAAAATGACGTTTTTCTCTGCTCGTTGATCCACGTTTAATAAACATTAAAATAATGTTAAATTAACGTTAAATCAACTAGATATTAATATTGAAAAAAGGTTGGATTGAGTCCACGATTTTCACTGAAATCTAACGTTATTTCCTAACGTTAATCTAACCTATTATCAACGTTGAATCAACGTAAGATTGACGTTTTTTTGTGAGCTGGGTACCTTTTTCAATTGTCCATTTTTTCTCGCAGATCGACTGGCAGACTCGCCGAGCGCCATGCCGAGCGCCATGCTTCTCCCGGCGATACCAAATAGGGCCTAGTGAATAACATCCTAATGTGGCAAAATTAGACCATGTCACGCTTATTCCTTCAATCCAGTGCATGTATAGATATCATTCTTTGATGTTCCCGTGCAGAAATAGCCTTTTAATTGCGTAAATTCCTTATATTTCGACATTTTGCGATCTATAACTGCCCGCCTGGACTAGTAAACAAGGAGACAACATAGATTGCGTGACCGACTGACGCGCCGCACTGACCTAGTTTCCGCGGTGGCTTCGATCAGCTGATCATCCTCCGCCCGCCCCAAATACAACTCTTACTGGGCTGGCACCCTTCACAAAATGTAGAAATATGAGGAATTTATGCAGTTAACCCTTTTAGGCCGACCAAAAAAAAAATTTGCTGGTGAAGGGGCCGGGGCATTTTCATAGGAACCCTCCCAGGGCCGAGCCTTTGCTGATTCCCATAGAGTTATGATGACTATAGTCGATGCTCGGCCAGCCATGGGATCGACTATAGTCAATGCTCGGCCAGCCATGGGATCGACTATAGTCGATGCTCGGCCCTAAAGGGTTAAAAGGCGAATACTGCACAGGATCATCAACAAGGAGGTCTAAACATGTTGTGGATTGAAGGAATAACCCTGACATACTCTAATTTCCCCATATTTAGATGTTATTCAACACGCATTGACCAGACAATGAACGAGATCATGGGGACAAGGTAAAGAAGGCTAAGGTTTCTTCTTCGCATATTGTCCAGCCCTCTTGGCGCTGGGGGTATGTCGCTCGCCTACGGCGTGTGCGGCCCGGGTTCGATTCCCGGACGAAATCCGTAGCCAAAACGGCTATGCTTACCTTTCATAACCTTGTTTTAATATAAAGAGATGTCTTGGTGTAAATAACCAATTCTAGGCGTAAACCATTCCAGGACCAGGACCTAATGACGGATTTAAGAGAAAAATCCCGTTGGGTCCCCCCACATGGCCCAAAAAATCTGGAGGATTTTATAGCAATAAACAAGATGGAAGTAGCATCACGTCTATTGGAATACAACCCAGCCACAAAAAACCTCAATCGAGGCGAAGAGGAGGCCCTCAAAATCCTTTCATCTGACACAGAAATCACAATCAAACCCGCTGACAAAGGTGGGGCAATTGTGATCCAAAACACAAGGGACTATGTCAAAGAAGGGATGAGACAACTCAAAGATGTGAATACATATGAGAGACTCGAGAGTGACCCGGTACAAGAATATGCGGAAAAAGTGGATGAAAAAATCATAGACATGACAGCAGATGGAGAAATCTCTTTTCTGATGGCGGGGTCCATGAGAAACATCAGACCTAAAACCCCCCACATCTACTTCCTTCCAAAGATTCACAAAGGAGTCAAGCCACCACCAGGCAGACCAGTGGTGTCAGCAAATGGCTGCCCCACCGAGAAAAGATCTGCTTTTGTAGATGCTTTCTTGAAACCAATGGTCCCAGAAATCACCTCATATGTAAAGGATACAACAGACTTTATAAACAAGGTCGAAAGTCTAGAGCAACTCGAGGAAGAAGCAATCATAGGGACACTAGATGTAACCTCCCTATAAAACCAACATCCCCAATGATGAAGGTATGGCCGTTATCCTAGAGAAACTCACATCCATAAGAGACCCCAGACTAATGCCAAAAACCCAGAGTCTGGTGGACCTCTTGGAAATGGTTCTAAAAATGAACCACATCCAGTTCAATGGGAGACACTATCTGCAGAAAAGGGGAACGGCCATGGGCACCAGGCTAGCCCCCTCATATGCAAACCTGTTCATGGAAAATGTAGAAATCGCTGCTCTACAAGGCCATGACAAAAAACCGGAAATCTGGCTCAGATTCATTGATGACATTTTTTTCGTGTGGACACACGGGAAACAAGAACTCGACAGATGGATAAAACATCTGAACGATTTTCATGACACCATCAAATTCACGGCAGAAATCTCAAAATATGAAATCAGTTTCCTAGACACCAGAGTAAAACTGGACACGGAAACCAAAAAACTGTACACGGACCTGTACAATAAGCCGACCGATGTGAACACCTACTTGGACTACACATCGGCACAACCGATCTCAACAAAAGCAAGTCTACCATATTCACAGATACTCAGAATCTTCAGAATATGTCAAAAAATGGAAAACTTCGAAAGACACACCAGGCAAAAAATGCTAGAGTTCATAGAAAAAGGCTACCCAGAGGTGATCCTAAAAAAGGCCCTAGCAAAGGTAAAATCTCAGGACAGACGAGAATGTCTGAAAACCAAACTGAAAAAAACAAAAGACAAAGACACATCATACCTGATCAGTACCCATAGGCCAGGTAACAATATCATAAACAAAACGGTATCCAAAAACTGGGACAGACTAGGATCCTCAAAAACCACCAAATTCCTGAGGAGAGGGGGCCTAGTGAAAGGCCAAAAACGCCCAAAAAATCTGAAAGACCATCTAGTCAGAGCGGCCACAAACTACCCCACGTCTGATGACAAATGTCGAAAGCTCTTTTGTGACAAGTGCGCAAAAATCAGCAAAACCGGAAGTGTTACTTGTAACATCACGGGAAAAAGCTACTCCACAAAAACTAATGTAACGTGCGAGAGCTCGAACCTGATATATTGTCTACAGTGCAGAAAATGTAAAATGCACTACGTGGGCAAAACAGAACGCGCCATCAGGGGCAGAATTTATGAACACACCAGATCAGTAAAGAAAAATGAGGGAGAAACGGATGTCCCTTGGCACTTCAACCAGTGCGACCGCAACAAGGTAGCCGATATGGAATTCTATATCATGGACTACATCGGCAGACATTCAAAAAGCGAAGAAGGGAAAAGGCTGCTCGCCCTAGTGGAATTCCACTGGATCGAAAAACTCCATAGTCATGCCCCAAAAGGCATGAACACTCAGGATGGCTCACATGGGTGAATCGGCAAACCAGTCCTCGTTCACAAAACTAAACAGTATTTTTATTTTGTCGCGACACCTAGCCATAACTAGCCCACACAAACCAGCGACTAAAAAATGTGCACCAGCACATCAAAGCAATCCTAAAAAATTGCTGGATAGGCCTAGTAATGAGAAATCATTAAGAGGCCAATATGCATGTAAAAATAAATAAAAAGCTGTGAGAGGAGGCTAGACCACTCTCAATATTTATTACAGATACAAAATACACATGTACCGTATTTATGTATACAAGTGTCTACCACCTGATGATGACGCCGGAAGGGTCAAAACTACAAAAGTCAAGTTGACCCATAATCAAGTCAACTTACACCACTGAAGCATTGGTATTAAATGATTCAGCACTAAGCCCAAGTCCCACCAAAGGATATATAAATATACAAATACACACTCAATATCAACCTTATGTAGGATACACAGCCAGAGTCACATATAAAATATTAAAGGGGTCAACAAAACTCCAAATAATATTTAAAACACACCAAGAAATGTGGACACAGGTACATTGCCAGTGTCTAGCAAAAAGTGCACTTTTAAACAAGTGTCAGTGTGACTGAGCCTCAGCTTGACCAGTGAGTGACCAGCTGACCACAGGTTGACCAATGAGACCTAATGGAGGAAAAAATCATGCATTATTAAGTCCAGCTGGATTTTGCCAGCAGGTTTGGCGGGCACTTTTGTAGTTGTGGTTCTATGACACACACCTCGTTCCGTACATCTTAATTCTGAGCGTGGGTATATCCTGACTGCAATTATCCACTCTCGGCAGGGCAAACGCCAGAATCGTGGTATAAGCAATAATATGCAATAATATGCAATTAGTATTTACTTAAAAAAAGCTACTGAACAAATACATTTACTAAAATCTGTTATGTGTACATACAACCTATATACCTCAACCAGATGTGAGGAAGGCTGTACAAAGCCTATTAGTAGTATTAGTATTCCAACACAATTTTGCCCAAAATAAAACCTTGTAAGAAATATACCTTTCTCTAGATCTACACCATAAGGAGACCTGAGTAAACTGAAGGAGCTTAAAGATGAACTCTGGATAGTTAGCCATACAAGAGTCAGCCCTGGAAGAGGCAGTGTGTATCTTAAGGGATTTACAAACCTTTTGTAATTAGTGACTGTCAATGTTAACGTCTTAGTGTCAGACAAAGTGACCAAGAGCTCCTACATAGGGTTAGTGCAGGTGTATTGTATGTGGCAGGAGCTCAGTGAAGTGGAGGGGAGGTGACAGGACTTAGACAATCAGTATTTCTTTTAATGTCTAGGATGTTTTGTGGGGCTCTCATGTGGATTTAGAGAGGGGGAGAGTGATGGGAAAAACAATGAAGGACTTAAGATAGGAGTGCAGACTACTGTTTCTCCAAGTCAAATACATCTGGCTACTGTGCCGGAGATAAAAGTCCCTCTTATCGCTAAAAGCACAGGAAATCTGAGTCAATTAAGATGACCTTTCAGGGAAAGGTCAGTAAACGGTAGTAAATGGATAACCCTCACATTCTCCAACCACATACCAGCTTAATTTTGATTGTTATCCTCTGCACCAATGTGTATGACTACATTACAAATTGATGGATTATGCATCTTTTCCACTGCTTTCAGATTGTTATTCGCATTGGTAATATATGAGAGCTTTGCTGCATGATGCCACTTGTCATGGCTGTAAGTAATCACTGTAGACTTGATAATTAATCTACACAGAGATGCATAAGAATGGTACAAAAGCGTTGCTGTTTAGAGACTGTTCATACACATGCAGGGAGAACCAGATGTCGCCAAATCACAATTACTGCGATAAACCACCCTATGAATCTGGACTTTTTACATCAGCAATTAGTGTTAGTCTGGCCGCAGTTTTATTGAGAGGGAAGGTTTAATTCTTTTCTGGTAATTACCTCCACAACTGGAGCCACCCAAAAGAAACCTAACCTTTCAACAAACAAGCATCAGGGGGTTTGAATATTGAAAGAAAGAAATTAAATATTTAAGAAGAAACCTAGTTTTGCCTCTGCACATGAACTGCTTCAGAGGAGTAGATATTGTCAGAAAATGAAGAACTATTTGTCTACTAATTTCCTTTTTGTTGCTGTTATATAATGATAATGATGCCTCTTAAGGCTACCACACTTTATTATGTACCAATACAGTTTATAGAATTTATGTTATTCATCTTTGTTTATATCTGATGTTCCATGGCAAGCCATCTTAAACCTGCATTTATCTACATACAATCTGGACTATGAGGGTGTGGGCATGAGAGGAAATGTTACTGTTATTTTGATTTAACAGATCACACCTGAGGCAATGACATGATTAGGTCGAACAGTGAAAACAAATATTTTCATTTTCAAATAATATCAATGAAAACACACACACAGGTACACAATATCTGTATTGCTTAAAAAATATACACTTTAATGATGGACATTTTTGTATAACAGTATGAGCTGTAACAGTATTTGGACATACCTTAATTAACCAAGAAAAGAGTAATATATACATGCACACAATTGAGACCACATCAATGCTTTTATTGAACAATGTATCGAAGGGCAATTAGTTTAATCAAATTGTGTTTATGACAATTTCATTGCAGCAGAGTCTGATGCAGTAATCAAGTCATGTGAATCTGATAAGGGTCCACCCCAATGTAACTCAAATTTCTATAGTCTTCTTAGAAGGACCTAGGGAGAGCAATGTCAGAATCTCAGCATCCTCCCCAATCCCCCTCTTCCCTATTCACTGCACCCATGACTATGCCCTCTGGGCTACACCATCTGACATCTGCCACACTGCATCAGCCTGCTCACCCTTCTTCATCCTGTATTGTAGTTTGTCCATGCAAGGCCTGCTTAGTTGTGCTTCCTCTGAAGAATATATGACAAATAGACTCCACTAAATCTAAAACCCAACCACAACCTGATACACTAATGACCTGATATGAATTGTAAGAAACAATGCACAACTACCTGAGGATTTGGCAGGAGAAACTCTTGTCATTTGTGTTTTGAGCAGCAGAACAACATATCATTCTAGGAAATATCCTATTAGCAGGATAATCAAATAAAGTGAATTAGAATAAAATCATTTACAATGCTGTCTTCATTGACATCTACTCCATCCGATTATTCTCCTGCTGTCAGATCCTTGTGTTGGCCTGTAGTATTGGGATGGAAACCCCAACAAATGTGTTCTCATATTCATTGTCAAGGGCAGCGTTTCCATGTAAAGGGCGGTAGATGTAGTTGAATCTATGGGTAGGATCAATGCTATTCGGTATAAGCTGATATTGATGGCGACGTCGGAGGATGACTTTGGAGGCCATGACAGCAACAATCCCAACACAGGTTAACATTGAAAGAAAGACTATTAAAACAACTGTTTCATCTCTTTGGACTAAATCCCAGAGTTGCTTACTAGCTTCTATGTGTAATGAAAACTTATCATCAAGGCCATAAGTCAGTGGGCTCCCACTGCCCTCATGTAGATTGCCATCATTGTTAGACGGCCAAAGAGACTGTGTACCAGACACAGGAAGTGATGACTCAGCAGTCGTATCTAGAGGAAGTGATGTCATGCTAACGGGAAGCGATGTCATTGTAGAGCTGGCTATGTGTGAGGTATCAAGTATAGTACTCCGCAGCAATAAGTATGCAAGGAGTCCAGAGGAACTGTTGGATAACAGTAAACCACTTGTAGTAGTATCAGAGTTATTTGCTGACAAAGATTTTACTGTTTGGTTGTCATCAGGGGTTCTGGTATCCATCTCCAAAATTGGAAGCATCCTGTTGTGGGATAAGTTATTGAAAGCTCCATCAATGTCTATTTGATCTGGAGCCATAGCTTATGCCATTGTTCGGGCAGTTTTGTATTACCAAAATTATAATCCAAGAGCAGACACTATTTGTATTAATGTGTCCAGAAAAGCAGATTTCAAATTGTCTCTTCCAGAAAGAGGGAGCAGATGAAAAACACTTTATTGCGGAGTGTGAGCAGCAGCAGTTAGTTCCCGACGAGGTTGTGTGTGAATGTATGAGGGCTCTCTGTAGAGATCCCCCTACAATTCTTTTCCCATGTATTGCAGACTACAGTCCTATTATATTTCAGACACAGTCCCAGTCTGTATTCTGTCTGTATCTGACAGTGATCAATAATACAGTGTACCAGGGCTTAACAGTCTTCCATCACTCCAACGGATGTAGAATGTATACTTTCCATCAGGTCTCTAGCTCCATCTGAAACGATAGAAATTAACATTAGTTTCAAGCATGGGCATGCTTTTTACTATTGTTGTATGCTTAGAGTTATGTGTGTGTACTACTAGAGAAGTAGTTACATTTTCGAACAGGTTTTATTGTTAAGAATTCACAAGACCTTCATACAAAACACAGTGAGTGCCAAACAAAGATTGTTGGTAACATCTAAATGGACAACAGAGAGCCTCACAAACGAATTATGGTGGTTCTTGGTGACTGCTAGTTTCCACCATGCAGGAGATATAACATATGACATGACGCAGGTTGCTGCTTCATCCAACAACACCTCTGGGAACTGACACCATTGTATATAATAATTCACCCCCAACTGACACTCCCATACCCAGATTGTGCTCCTTTTTCTGCTCATCGAATGTAGTTTCCTTAGTACCCCCTCTATCATTCTTTAGGGTTTCACCAGGGCGCATCTCCTGATTCCCCAGAATACATTATTAGACTTCTGATAACGATGTGGTAATTTTATGCTTTCAAGTTTTTGTATTGGGTGGCCCTACTTTTACTCATCCCACTCCCCCGGTCATACTCAGTAGCTACCCAACTTATTGTGAGTAGTGGGAGCTCTGACCATTTTTGCTATTCCCTATGGCTTTAATGTTGCCATGGATACATACCAATTGGAGAGTTTTTGTCCCGACCCCCCTCGATAGCAAATACATGTAAGTTGCCTAGCTCTTGAGTCTTAGTCCCAATCTCATGTACTTAGTCCCAATCTCATGTACTACTACCAATACAAGATTTGCCCACTTCCTTTTTAAAGCTTTTCTACTCCATGAATGAAGCTTATTGTGTCCAAAACCATCATATGCGTACTGGTTCCCACTGTAATAAAAACATTTCCCAGTAGCTCCAATCAGATTTATCACTAGTACTTCTGCAAATTGGTGCTATCTCTGCTAATGTATGTACAATGCATTAGTACTATTGATATATAAATATATATATATATATATATATATAAATATATATATATATATATATATATATATATATATATAAATGGTTGACTCAACCCCAGTGTTCCTTGCTTCCTCAATATATCCTCAGTATTTGTACTGTGCACTTGTGTCTCCAGTACCCCCTCATCCCCCTGCTCTGGTTTCCTCCCACTTACAGTAAGTGGTTGTGGGAGGTCTGAGCGTTCTGGCCGGGGGCTCTATTCCTTGCTCCCTTCACTCTTTACAGTTACCAGCACTGTGAACTAAATGAGAGGTGTTCAGTGACTCTCAGGAACAGCCAATAATTGGTCTAGTGTATTCCTCATGTAAAGCCTACCCTTCATATTTTTATTTTGTGGTTGTTTCTCTTTCTGTGGAAGATACTCTAGCTATGCTTAACACAAATTGTAATAAACAAACGTGTATAATCAACAAATATATATACCTCTCCGTCAGGTCACTGCCCTCCAGCATTTCTATTTTTATGTTCATGTTCCTCTCCTTTTACTTCAGCCTGTACTACACCACCTCCCAGACTGCTATAGGTCCTACCTTATCAGAAACTTTCACATACACTAAGAACCATGAATGGCTTCATGTATGTAATTTGTCCTGAAACATGTGTTACAGCCAGCCTTACTACAGCATCTACTGTCCTGTCTGCGTATGCTCAACTTGAATCATAATCCATAGATCCACCTTAGTCCTTGTGTGTGTGGTTGATACAGACAAGTGATCACACAGTGTCCCAGCTCACAGAGATGCCTGAAGGATGGAAACAATAAGTACCTCAAGCATTGTCTGTGACTGATTCACTACATCATGCCTCTACTTAGGTCACAGCTCAAAAACCAGATGGTCTTCTTAAAATAGAGACCTTCACTATGTTAGCCCATAGCACATGTTATAACTCCAGAGACACTCAAAGGGGCATTCTCAACACTCGCACTTACCACATAGCAGACTAGAACAGTACTAGAATTGTGAGTGGGAAACACTCAGTGATTATGCCACTTTAAAGAGTAAGCCACGATTCATATGTTCCATATAGCTGTATACACTATACTCAATATGCTTACTCCTAGACTTAACTCCTCCTAGTATGACACAGTATGTCCCTGGTCATGTGGTACATCCAGCCTCTGGGTAAAGGGCCTGTAGAGCTGCAGTGGTGGCTGTGGTAGCTGTGCTCTCAGTTAGTTTGGTTCCGTGTGCCTCCTACTGCTTCTATTGGTTATGTGTCTCCTACAAGTCCCCGCCTGGCAATGAGCATAGGGTTCACCCACACACTGTCTAGTACTGGGCCCTGGGCTGCTGTCTGCCCATGTCTGGCACTAGGACTAGGCTGGGAGAGTGTGACTGAGGTGCTGGGAGAGTGAAGGGGCCGGGGACACTGGATGTGTGTGCAGCCAGCCCCCTGCTGGTTTTACTGATACACAGCTTGTACTGAGACTGAGGCAGCTGTCCAGATCATAGCCTCCCATAAGATCAAGGAAAGGTCCTGACTGTAGCAGTGCCATGCTGTCTTACAATGCAGGAACTGAATGATTAGAGCCTGTGTTTAAAGTAACAAGTATGAAAAAGCAAAGAATTTCCATTTGCTGTTCTGCTAGACCATCCTGTGTTAGTAGGTGCTGGTTTTCCTTCTTTTATGGTCACAGAGCATTGCTATGCATTAAATCAATATTGCCTCTCTCAGGCGAAGACTCTCTTTTTGTCTCAAAATAAACTTTAAAAATTGGGACAGACCTTTGTATGCTTTATTATTATAACAGGGAGAAAATAGGTATGAGATTAGTATAGGTCATTTGTTAAAACCCAGTTCTACAATGGTCATTCTTATTACCCCTTAAGCGCCCTGCCATGCGGTCCTGATGCTATTATTAAACAGCTGTATCCTCTGGATGGAATGATGTCTCCCACAGTCTAACTCTGGAGATGCTGGATGTGATGGGAATGGCAGAGCCCCTATCCTGCTGGCAGACCGTTAAAGGCTTAGAGGAGGATCACTATTGGATGGTTGCCAAACGTCCAACCCCAGCCAATCTACGAGACACCCAGACTTAGTCTGCCAGTGATGCTCCCCCCCATGCCTCACTCAGTTGGTCTGACTGGGGTACTAATATTAACTAATATTAACTAACATTATCAAAATGCTTTCAGAATTTTGAGATGGTATTATGTAATAAGGTTGTCATAAGCATTAATGGCTAATAACCTCTATAAGCCATTTCATGATGCAGCATTTCCATAATATCTGACACATGCAGGATTCATCATTTATTCAATCACAATAAGTTATCTGAGAGTTGGATATCATCAATCCAAATTGCTTAATTCATCTATTGTCGACAGGCTGACTGGAGGCTGCTGCAAGGTGGAAGGAGTAAGGTGGTTCTAGTATCCTGCAGCAGGTGCTAACTGCACTTGACATGCCCAAATCAGATCTACCTTCCATGTACAAACCTCCACGTCTGCTTGCTAGACTGAAGTGCTGCAGGGTTATACATGTGTCTAGGGTATGACTGGGTCACCTGAGAAGTCTTAAGGGAGGTTATCAAGTGAGTTACAGGATGTTGACAGGGTGACTGGAGGCAGCTGTACGGTGCAAGGAGTAAGGTGGCTCTGGTATCCTGCAGTAGGTGCTGACTGCTACTTGACATGCCTGAATCAGATTTACCCCTGGTATATAAACCTCTCTGTCACGTAATACATGTCCTCAGCCCTGATCCATCCTGACACTAATCTAGACTGAATTAAGGTTATGGTGCTGGGTTATATAAGTGACTGGGGTGTGACCTGGCCACCTGAGAAGTCTGGGAAGAACCTACACTGCTACTTGACATGCCCAAACCAGATCCACCTCCAATGTACAAAGCTGTCAGCATGGTTGCAAGCGACCTTAGCTCTACTAAATCCTGACACTCAGCTAGACTGAGGAGGCTTCTTGCTGCAGGGTTATACATGTGTCTGTGGTAGGACATGGCCACCTGAGAAGTCTGTAGGGAGGCTAAATTAGGATTGGACATGACCAAATCAGATTGCCTCTCAGCTCTGTTAGATTCTTCAAAAATCTGTACCAATGCTTATTCTGCTTGTTTATGTGATCGATGGGCAGCATTTTTCTTGAAATGTTGCACTCATGGCTGCCAAAACATGGCCCTCACTGCACAGAACCAATCATAATGTATCCAAAACCATTGTATTATTGAGGTATCAGCTAAAACAACAAGTAGCCACATTCCCTGCAGTACTTGTAAAGTAAAGACATTTGTCACATGCCTAAGTATGACCATATCTGCACTGTGCCCCATATGTGTTGTTGGCTGGGATTTAAATTGCATTCAAGGATGGACAGAAAAATTGATGTGTGAAAGACTGATTCATTAACAAAATGAAGAGAAGGTCCTTAGAGGCTGAGTGCTATTGTTATAACAAACATTTAACTGGCATTTATTTTGATCCACTCCAATGTTTATGTAGGGGGGGGGGTGATAAATCTACTTTTCTTTGGGGACAGGCTCAAACTATGCATTTGGGTCCAAAAACACGGGAAATCACAAAAATATCTTTTTTCGGACCCCCGTGACCCCCCCGTACATAGGGTCCGAAGATCGGCCAAATAGTGAGAATACAGCCCAAATTCAGGCTTTCAGATTCCTTCTAAAACCTCACCATGCCTTCTTGAAAATGGTCAGAAACCTTCATATAGGACCCAAAGAGACCATCTAAAGTCATATTGTTGTGATTATAGGGGGGTTTCCTCCTCTGGGGTGGTGGTTCGTCCTCGGTAAAATACTGTTAAATCAGCTTTTTTGAAGGCATTTGCTCCCTTACAATCACATCCCTATACTGCCATAAAACATCATCAGGACACCTAATCAGGCAGATTAAACCCTTCTGGAGGGTCCCCTCTTTCTGTTAACTCCCCTCTATGCCCCCCCCCCCCCCCCAGCATGCACCAATAGCCATCAGATAACTCTCCCCCACCTTCGCCTCTATATTACCTTATACTGAAATAATGTATTAACATAAGACCTGTCTGATAGTTTGAACCTTTCTTGAGGGCTCCCTGTTCCTGTTAACCACCCCCTACACCCCATCCCCACCCTCATCCCAAGCTAACAGGCATGAAATAACCCCCCCCCCCCACCTCGGCTCCATAATACTCAGTACAACCATCAGCCCAACCCTCCCTCCATGTGGGACAGTGGTGTGGTTAAAAGAGCCCCCCCCCCAAAAAAAAAAAAAAGAATGAGCTGGGTCCTTGCAATCACCCTGGTAGGTGTATCTACTACAGCTAGTAGAGGGATACTGTACTTCAAGTCAAATTTGGGTTCAATATTTGGTTTAATATCAAGATATGTATTCATCTGTCCTCAAAGTTTGATATTAGTTCTACCAACTTACCCTATACCCCATATAGGGGATGGCATAGATCTACCAAGCACCATGCCTATGTTATATTTTCATATATCTGAATATTATAGCAGCACCCTCAGATGTTGCATGTATGCCCGTCTTTGACAAAATCTGATCTTTAGCATTGCAAATGAGGTATTAGGGTTACCTACCCCTCCCCATAATATAATTGCAGGGTTTATTATTGGCTCCAATAATATTTAGGGTTCAGAGTATTTATTTAACACCTCAGAGAATTGAATTAAATAATTATCTCTTGTTTTATGTCTAGGATACTAACCATGCAAGGTGTAGACTAAGAGATATGGACACCAGTCCTTATTTGGAGCCATTTGCAGGCTCCCTCCCCCCCCCATCACCCCTCTACCATCCATCATTCTATGCATTTAACCACTTGGTTAAGGAGGAGAGTCAGGGTTTTTATTTATTGTAGTATCAGGTGATTAGTGATGTTAATATTAGATCTCTGCTATAACTATTATAGAATTACTATGTATAATAAGTGTAACAACATGAAGCAGTCATCTTGACTATGAATACACATGGCGTGAGGTACTAGGCATAGAATGGAGGGGGGGGGGGGGCTGTGATCATTGGTAGGGTAACTCAAAATGAATATAGAGACCTTTGAAAAGGGTATTATCTATCTGATCTAAACTCATTTTAATACATTGACAATCCAAATATATTGAAGCAAAGGCCCTCCAAAATTTGGGTTATATTCATGCAATCACAAGAATATAACCTGTAATAGTCTCTTTGGGTCCCTTATCAGTTTTCTGTTGAGGTGGTGAAGCCATTCATGCATCTATGATAAATAAATTATAAGAGGTCTGATGGTTGGAGTTCTTAGATGGACTGGGGTAGGCCTCCTCTTATGTCTGATAGGGTAAGGGAGGAGGTCTGGCCCCCTCCATATCCCCCACCCCTCTTTTAAACACACCACTGTCTTACTCCCAAGACAGGCAAAGGTGTCTGTGGATGACTATTGATGTTCAAAGATCCTGACATATTGAGTACAGTGTAATATAGAGGCGAGGGCAGAGGGGGGAAGGGAGTTATCTGATGGCTATTGGTGCATGCTATGGGGGGGGGGGGTTGGGGGTTAGGGGTCATAGCGGGTAGTTAACAGAAACAGGGGGCCCTCCAGAATGGTTCATGATGATGTTTTATGGCAGTATAGGGACCTGATTGTATGGGAGCAAATGCCTTCAAAAAAGCTGATTTATCAGTATTTTACCATGGACGCACCGCCTCTCCAGAGGGGGAAACACCCCTATAATCACAACAATATGACTTTAAATGCTCTCTTTGGGTCCCAAATGAAGGTTTCTGACCATTTTCAAGAAGGCATGGTGAGGTTTGAGTAGGAATCTGAAAGCCTGAATTTGAGCTGTTTTCTCACTATTTGGCCGATCTTCGGACCCCATGTACGGGGGGGTCACAGGGGTCCGAAAAAAATATTTTTGTGATTTCCCGAGTTTTGGGTCCCAAATGCATAGTTTGAGCCTGTCCCTGAAACCGTATGACAAAATTAGCCATTTAACACCCCCCCCTAGTTTATGAGTCAGAATGGGCTGCAGCCTCATATAATGTGTTGAAGCCATTTCCCTGTGCTTCCATTTTTAAGAACGAGATTTTCTTTATTTACCATTAAGTTTGACATTTTACATAGACACGGTCTTTCTGCCCTTTCGTGTATGTATGAAGTAGGGTACAGTCTAGATGGTACAAGTACCGGTAACCGGTTACAGATGTATATAATTATCAAGACAGGCAGGTTTTCTACAGTTATAATACGGTATTGCTATTGCTGAATTTTTTTGATAATAGTTGGCAGGGCAATCAACTCCTGCCAGTCACAAATTAAAACCAGCACAATTCCTATATTGGTGAATGGCAGTATCCTAGAGTCAGGTTGCATAAATGTTTTACAGTCGTTGGAGGACACAATCTACTCTTCCCAAAAGTCTTCAACATAAGAATGATTTTGGAAGTTATCAACACATGTTTTTGTTGTCAAACACACATAAGTCAATATGTAAAAGCAGATATAACCATAGCTGTTTTACTGTATTGAAAATTATTTCATCAATGTCAAACATACATATTATTTGGAGTGGCCTTATTATCCACATTACACACTCAGTTATTGTAATTGGTACAATTCTTATATCCCCAGGGGGTGATTAACCTGTTTGAAGTGTTCTCCCAGGGCTTACATAAATTGCATAGATCATTACCATAATTAGGATGTAGCCTCCCTCAGGTGGCATTTACTGCAGGCAAGATGGCATCCAGGCAATCATTGTGAGCGACTCATCAGCTCCATACGGGGTCATTGAGGGTTAGTGCTGTGAGGGGTAACCCTTTTAAGGTGAGTTATTGCCAGCTTTTCCTTGAAGCAGCTACATACTAAAATGTTACAACTAGTGTATAGTATAGATAGACACATTGCTATATTGAGAGTTGGATATGTCTCCCTATTATTTACAAGTTTTAACCTAAATCATTTAAATCAGGGCATTGACCAAATTTAACCAACAATTTGGTAGTCACTGGATTCCTTGAGAGTTCAGGCATGTTAGTAGTATAGTATGTATCGGAACGGGACTATGCTTAAGTACTGTTTATTACTCAATCGATATGCAGCCAATCAGAGGCCTCCCTTTTGGCGGGAAATTCAAAAGCAGCCAATGAGAGGCCTCCCTTTTGGCGGAAAATTCAAATAGGTCACGTGACCGGAAGTGACCTACTTCCGGTCACGTGACCTTTGGGCGGGAAATTCAAATAGGTCACGTGACCGGAAGTGACCTACTTAAGAGGGTCACGTGACCACCATTTTGGCGGGAAATTCAAATAGGTCACGTGACTGGAAGTGACCTACTTAAGGGGGTCACGTGACTACTATGTTGGCGCGAATTTCAAATAAGTCACTTGAGATTTTTATAGATAAATAAATTTTAAAAAGAAAAAGCAAGCTGAAAGCTTGCTAAAAAATATTTTTAAAATGTGGCTCTTTTTTTTAGGGTGGGAGGGGCACTCTGGGGGGCACTCTCTTAGTTGCATAGGGGGTGGAGGGGGGGAGGGGGGGGAGGGGTTTTTAAGAGTAAGACTCGCTCTCTGCCCTCTCTTTTAGAGGGCAGAGAGGCGAGTCTACTGGTTCGTCTACTCACAATGTCAACTTTTTTTTCTTTTGTTTTTGGGCAAACTGAGTTTGCACAAGGAAAAAAAACGCGACTTACTTAGAAGAGAGAGAGAGAACTCTTGCTCTAGGTTGAGCGGGACTACATGATGAGTATACTGAGTGTTAGGACTCTTGCTACACGACCAAAAGATTGAAATGTATCATGATGCGTTTATGATGATGTGCATCATGATGTGACTATCTTACAACCCTATAAGAAATAAGCAAGGTCTCTCTCCTATACATAGGCGTACTTACACTGGCTATTTGTAAACTATTGAATACGACTTCCTCATTGAAATTGTCATCTACAACTCTTTCAATCTTAAGGCTTTTTTTTTGAGTTTATTCTTTTTTTCAAATTTGGTCCCACCTCAAAAGAGGAATAGGACTCTGTAACAATGTAGCTCTCTTGATCAATTAACAGCCCACATTTTTCTTAGATGTCATCTGACAGCTTCTTGCTAGGCCAAGATATTGTTAAATAAACAACTTGGAAAGCTAATTACAGTTTTCTGGGCTTGAAATATGAGTATCTTGACTGTAACAGCAGCCTTTTACCATATAGTCCTTCAACAGTCCCCTGTTTTAGAGCCATTTGGTCAGCGACTGCCCCCCTTTTCTCATCTTACACAGAGGCAAATATCAGAGTCACCCAATGTCGCCTAAACCGCTCTCAGACAAGGGTCAGGCACTGCTGGACTATAATAGATGGGTCAAGGGCCATTCTACTGAGGGTCAGGCTAGGCCGGACATTCAATAACAGGCTGGACTTTGGCAAACTTGCTTGAAAGTCTGTTGGATACTTATGCCACAGTCTGTCAATGCTGGACTCTTGCTGGCCAGACTTTCAAGCAAATTTGCCAAAGTCCAGCCTGTTATTGAATGTCCGGCCTAGCCTGACCCCTCAGTAGAACGGTCCTTGACCCATCTATTATAGTCCAGCAGCGCCTGACCCTTGTATGTACCCTTGTCTGTAATACCCCAAAAGAATGTTATCTACTGAAAGGCAAGTAGCACTCTTTTACTGAAGCTTTTACATGTGGCATAGTGTTACAATGCACAATGGCCTTTGTCGTCCTACCCATGGATAATTTGAACGGCTAAAAGTTGCCAATTGATTTACCTCCTTCCCCCTATTATTTGGCAACCAGGGCAGAGCACAAATTGACATTAAATTGCATGTTATGGTTTCAATTTGGCAAAGAATGTGATGAATGTTGCAGATTCAGTGTTGTATTTCAATGACCTCAGTTTTTTTCATGAAAATATTTCCGGTGTTTTAATCTCACTGTTTCTGAGAACCATTATGGTGTCACATGGTGCTTTAATGCATACTGCCCTTAGATGGATGAATGCAGCCTAGAGGTGCATTCTAGAATTATGCCCGCCCTATGGGCTTGATGCGCCCTTGCAGAGTCGTCATGATGCACTGCCCATTAGATTTGTCAGGGCTATATTCATGTAAGATGATTATAAAGGGCATATTCCATTGAAACCTTATTCTGTAATTGAAGGGTGGTTAAGTCATGACAACAAGCAAACAAAGGGTTTATTGTTTCAAATGTAAACTCTTTAATATTTATAATTGTTGTATATGTATGTATACATATTAATAACTCTGAAAGCCTTTTTAGCAGACGACCTGAAGTGGCTTCATTCTATATGTATCCTCACGCTATACCGGAAGTTTTCACGAAATACGGGGGCTGATTATTCAGCTTTTGCGAAATACGAGGCTCAGTGTCTAGGCCTACCCGCCTTGATATTTCTTCAAACCATTCAAAAATGAGTTTTCATATTCATCATCCAGGGCAGCATTACCATGTAAAGGGCGGTAGATGTAGTTGAATCTATGAGTAGAATCCATGCTTTTGTATAAGCTGATATTGATGGCAATGTCTGAGGATGATTTTGGAGGCAACAACAGCAACAATGCCAACACAGGTTACAGTAGAAAGGAAGACAAAAAAACAGCAGTTTCATCTTCCAGGACTAAATCTCACAGTTGCTACTAGCTTCTATACTGAGGGAAAAGTCATCATCGAGGCTATACATCTATGGGCTCCCACTGCCATCATGCATGTTGTCATCATTGTCAGACTGCCACAGAGCCTGTGTAACTGACATAGGAAGTGATGACTCAGCAGTTGCATCTACAGCAAGTGATGTCATGGTGCTGGGTAGTGACCTCATGTTGGAGCTGGCTGTGTGTGAGGTATTCAGTATGGTACTCACATTCTGCAAAAGTAAGTATGTGAGGAGACCAGAGGAACTGTTGGACAGGGAGCCATTGGAAGAAGTTTGCACTGTTTAGTAATGAGCAGGGGTTGTGATATTTGTCCCGTGAGAGGGATGCATCCTGTTCTAGGATAAGTTAATGAAAGCACAATAAGAATCCATTGGTTTCTGCCTTTATTCTATCTGTTGCAATTTACTGTCAGAGCAGACACTCTTGAATTTTAGTTTTCAGATTTCAAAGAATCTTCTCCCGATGAAGGACACAGAGTAGCAGAGTGAGAACAGCAGCTCTTTGTGCCCACAGGGCTTCTGTCTGAATGTATTAGACTGTGCACAGGACCCCCCTACAATTTGTTTCCCATCTATGGCAGAGCCCAGTCCTATTACATCACAGACACAGTCCCAGTAGGACTATATATTCTGTCCTGCATCTGACAGGGATCAATAATGCAGTGCACCTGGGCCTCCATGTATTCCTTCGGCCCACTTTAAACATCACTAACTGCAACAGAAACCCTTCTTTGAATTTATCTGAAACAAAGTAGGGTGAGATATGGTGTGACACAATAAGGTCGAGAATAAAGTATAAATCAGTAGAAACTGTTTTATGGGCCACAGAGGGCTTTAGAAATATAAAATAACAGCCTTCTGCTGACAGCTATAGTCACCTGACACACATTGCTGTTAACACCTGTTAACATCTACTGATGCCTCTGGAAATCTCTGACTCTCTTTCCCTCATATTCTGACCAATAATGATCACGCTATGGCCTAACTTGCTACACCATATGCACTTTCTAACCCGATAAGCATTTCTGTTCAAACCTGTCCCTGTCTTTAAAGCCTGAATAGCCTGGTACCCTTTAATTTACTTAGCTGTGTACAATTACTGGTTGACGACTGGTCCTGTACATAGCATGCAATAGTCAGATTACTGTCAGTTGTATCCACCCAGGGGACTCATTACTGTACACACCAGGTAGTGTATTGCTAGATAAGGGCTATTCCCAGGGAGGGCAGATGGTTGATGACAGGCTAGATGGTTTATAAGGTACCAGCCAAAGTAAAAAATGGGCCAGACCATGCAAGTGCAGACAGGTGATAGTGACAGGGTATGTCATACCTTATGTACTATTCACATGGCAATCATAGGCAATGTGGGGTGGATGTGTATGTTGGAGCCAAACTTTTAAATCTATGGCTAGTAGATGAGTAGATGAGTTAGGGCAATTTGATAGTAGGCAGTCACAAGAGCCTTTTGCAATGCTGGACTACATAACTCAAGCCTCACAAGCCCCACCAGGCCAAGTAGACCCTTTCAGTGCACACTGATGCTAATTACAGCGTGCCCCTCTGCTCTATTAGAGTGTGGATAGGGCTGATGGCTTTTCTATGGCATTGAGGGGTGAGCTCTCTACCCACCGACTGGCGGAGGACTGTTGAATTCAAGGGCCCTATTGTATACACTAGAGCAAAGCTTTGACACAAGGTACCACAGATAACTGATAGTCATGTATATAAGTTCGTGTACAAATGTTGTTACTTACAATAGATATTACTTAAACGTTGACAGCTTGTAAAAAACAGCAGTTCTAAGAGACCAATGGTAAGATGTTGTAACCCCGAACCAGCCATAACTGATGTACGAGAAACCACATTTTAGTAGACTGCAATCAGCTTAATATTGACTTTTAAATGTGATTTCATGTCAATACTCGTATGAGTGTTGTAGCCTCTGCATATCACTTAGGGTAACTCCCCTGCATCCACTGATAGGCCAATGGTTACTTATCCCTTCAATCTCGGGCAGCGAGGGCATGCTTGATACCACATTTGATACCCATGTTTGATTAAAAGGAGTAGGATAATTGGGTACCAGGTATAGGCCATATTTCACAACTTATTACATAGCAAAGTATCGTAATCTCCCTATGCCCTAAAGAATGTATGTAAGCAATATCATCACCCTCCTAATCTCCTTCCTAAATGAGGCCTCATAGATATGTATTATTCCATCCACTACTAGCCTACTTCCTCATCTGCCTGCTCAGTGGTTGTTCTGCTAATGCTGTAATGCTGGCTGAGTGTCATTGGGAGACTCAACATTCTGACAGTAGGGCTCGTTCCCTGCAGCGTGCTATTAGCTAAATAGGATGCTTTACTGTGTACTCTGTGCAAACTGGATGCCTACTTTCTTTTCTTTATCTGTAATTTGGCGTCTTCAGGAGCTTTCATTACTCTCTAGTACCTGCTATAGGTGTACTCTTTTGTTAGTCACCAGGTTAAGCTATAATTGAGGCAATGACCTATATCTCATATACAATTTGCCGACTCCCCATAAGCACTATACTGCATATTACTGTTATTGTTTTAGTACAATTTCTCTGTTAATTCAGTTAGATGCGTTTAAGCATTTAGTTACGTTAGGTTTATTGGAGGATGGCAGATTTTAGCAGCTTTGGCTAGCAATATTCCACTAGCATGAACAATGCCATGGAAAGCTTAACTTAAAGTGTTTTACTATGATGTTGGATGGCTTTCCCTGTGAGGCTTGCTCCTCTAAATTTTCTATATTCACAGGAGCTATACCTGCACTACCTCCTCACTGACTCTACTCGGTGGTTCCCCTACTCACAGTACGTGGTTGTGGGAGGCCTGAGCAGTCTGACCCGGGGGCTCTCTTCCCTGCACTCCCTCCCAGTGGGCACAAAATTCAGTTCAATGTTGAATAAACATTGCATCAACATTGAATCAACAATGTCAACCATTTATCAATGTTGATTCAATGTTATGTGCCCACTGGGCTACAACCACTAGTATCATTAACTCAAGAGGAGGTGTCCCTGTCTCCATCAAGTAGCCTATTACAGCAAAAGCACTCCCTATGTGTGTGGTACATTACCAATAGGTTCTACCATTTTCCTACACTAAACTGTACACATCAGTTAATTTTATTGTGCACTAAAAAATATGAGCATTCACTTTTATAGTGTATTTATGTGAATTCACTACTGATGCTGCCCTGGGGAAGTGCAAACTCTTATTGTTTTGTTGCAAAACACCTGTTGATAGACTGCTGAATTTATATTGCAGTTCAGACCCACAGATTGGGAGGGGTCCTGACAGTGACAGGTCTTGGAAAGTAAGAACTGGATATTTGCAGCCTTTCTCTCAGGTAACATGAAAAAGCAAAGAGTTGCTGATTGGCTTTTAACAATGTCACAGGCAATTGCTTTACGAATGGAATCATGGATAGCCAGTTGTCACAATATTATAATTACTATGAGGACGGACTTTCATCTTTTTAGTGACCATAACAAGAAACAAATCGATATTCAATAAGAATGGCAAGAGGTTCAAACCCAGGACCATCATGGTACATCTTATGAGTTTTAACCACATGGTCCTGGTGCTACCAAGTCGTATGATTACACAGCTGTATCCTCTGGTTTGAAAGTACTTCTCCTGCAGTCCAACTCTGAAGACGCTGGGTGTGATTGGAATGACAGAGCCCCTGCCCAGCTGGCAGACAGTTAAAGGCTTAGAGAGGGATCACTATTGGATGGTCCTGCCTCAGCCAACCCAGTAGCCATGCAGACTTAGCCTGCCAGCAATGCTTTGGTGCCAGGCTCCACTCAGTTGGTCTGACTTGGGGCAGGACATTGGGTCATCGGTGCACAGAGAAGAATGGGGGAGGGAGGTGTTAGAAGTGTGGAAGGTGTAACATAGTGGTAAGATAATATGTTTTAAGAATTAAAACCAGAATATTAAACTGAGATCTTTCTCTTAATGTACATATTTTGGATCATGTCTAAGAGGCTTCAAGGTTTCCTCATGAATAATTCAACACTTTCTTGAAAGGACATATCTCACAGTGGCCAGCGGTAGTACTGGGGTCCCCGGGGACTAATTTGTTCCTGTCACTTCAGTAATCTCCAACCTCCACCGCCAAAGCCACCTAGACAGCTGTATATGTTTTGCTTCTTATGTAACATAACAACACTGAGAATAAATGTAATAACCAGGTTCTTTATTCTGTCCAAGCCAATACAACTCCCACTCCTGCCCTCTGCTCAGGGTCTCTCACACTCTGGGCCTCACATCTCCCTGGCCTCCAGCCACCAGGCCTCCTCCTGCCCACCCCAGCCCTCTGGTCCCGTCGCTGACTCCGTCCCTCTGAGTCTCTGGCCGTGTGATCGAAGTCTCTCTGACTACTCTCCCGTGGTGCCTTGTGCACCACATATATGCACCTATTTCTCCAGGGCTGGAGGGAGCGCCGGGAGCCGGTGGCCGTTACCTCATACACCGAAATAGCCATACTCTCTTCCGAGTGGTCCAAACCGACATCACGTCACATGCATTCTCCAATCACATACAATCACACCACATCGGACCACATCCACCCTCCCATACCCCCATCTGGAACCAATTCCAAGAAGCTAGAAGGGGAGGGTGGTGGAAGAAGCAATCGACGCAAACTATAGATTAAATACAATTACATAGTGAATAATAATATAATTAACAATGGCCATACGTGGTTATATTACATCCCTCCCCTTTTTGAAAAGTTTTTCTCCTGAAAAACAACACTGTTGGAACACACCAAAGCAACTGTAATGCATGCTCATCAGCAGTGAAGCATTAACAGTCAAATAAGAATAAAAATAAACATAACAAAATCTCAGTACTACAACTTCTACTACACCACACATCATAATACATTACTATCCTGTAAAGCTTAATCAGCTTATTCATTGACAGGCTAGAAATATTTATGAATTATCTCAAAACACCTCTACATACAATCTCAACATCTCGATACCATTATTCCTCTCCCAGAACCCTACATATCATAACATATTACTCTTCTGCACAGCTTATCAGCTTATTTTAGCAGTTAAGCAAAAGTTATAGATACACTAGAATCCCCTTTATCACATCTACTTCTCATTTCCCTTCCTAACACATCTTGTAACACATCACCCTTCTACTAAGCTAATCAGCGTATTTTCATTAGCAGTTAAGCAATTGTTATAGATGGGTCGGATCGAAAAAAGATGCTGATCTGGGTTTCGGGGGGTTTTCTGCTTTGCAAGAGCCACAGAATAAAAATACATACACCAGTTAGGTCTTTGTTGGTTTTTCATAAGAGGGCAGACTCTAGGCTTTCGGAAAAAATTAAGATTTTGCATATACAATGATTTTTGGCTGATTTATGAGCCTCCAAAGTTGAAAAATGGCTAAAATCCATGATTTTTAGCTAATTATCAATGTTTTACAAGGCCCGCATGTCAACTGAGATATCAAAAACTATCACTAAACAGCATTTCCTAGTAGCTATATATGTTATGTGAACAAATCAGTTCGTTACACTTTCATATCCCGCACAAATTTTTCAACAGTGACCTTCAAGTGTAGCAACTACATGTTTTGGAGGCGTCTGTGACAGTAATAAAAGGGCCTATATCTTTATTAATAGTATTCACTAAGTATCCTTACTACCAGCAATCTAGAGCCTCCCAATTGGTGTGCTCATGGCTAGAAAAAATTTGAGTCATGCCCACTTTTTCTCTCCCTTATGTGCAATATAGTGTATTGGAACTCGAGTTACTGTCACAGACGCCTCAACACATGTTACCCTCTCCAGCTTATATTTATGCTTTTATTTTAAATTCTTGTACCCTATAATACCTATTGGGTCTTGTTGATGGATCATCAACAGCATTTGCATTGATAAGTACCCCATATGTATCGCGTTTGCTGTATTTGTGTACGGGTGAGGCGTCTGTGACAGTAACTGAGGCGTCTGTGACAGTAATGAAAGGACAAGGAAAATTGGTCCTAGTCCATGAAATATGGGTCACTGGTGGTATATATCAACTGAAAAGGATAAAATAAATGTTTCCCATCCCCTCTGTGTAGTTTTGTTACGATCCCATGTGGTTAAGGTTATATTTCGGGCACTTCCAGAACAAAATTTTGGAAAACAGTCACAGACACTTTACACCTTATACCCTCTCGAGCATATATTCATGTTTTCATTCAAATTCTTTTTGTATCTATTACCCTTTTATGGATATGTTGATGGATTGTCAACAGCTTTCTCATTGATAAATACCCTATGTACCTTGTGGATGCTGTGTTTGTATACCAGTGAGGCGTCTGTGACAGTAACGGAGGCGTCTGTGACAGTAATGCGTGTATATGTAAATTGGTTTTGGCCCGTGAAATATGGGTCCCTGGTGGTATACAATGACTTTTATGGGTAGAATAGATGTTCCTCTACTCTTGTGTATAGTTTTTTCTATGATCCAATGTGATTATACTTATAATGTTGGCACTTTTAGAACAAATTCTTGAAAATCTATGCAATTTTGTCAGGAGTTATAGTACCATCTACCAAAAGGCCATCCAAGCATAATATTCTATGATTTATGTACCATCTGCACACCCCCCTTCATCATTTTAGGCTGCTACATTTACCCGGCTGTGCTTTATTCTGGCAATTGCATGTCATTTTAGGCATTCATGAGTTTTTGTCACAGACGCCTCAGAGAAAAATTGAATGTCTGCTATACATGGACTACTTAATTGAATTGAATGCTGTAAGTTTACCACATGCTTAAAGGGGCATCTAATCTAATAATCTGAACCCAAATAATACAAAAAAAACTTTTATTTTTCAAAGTTTATCTACATTTTAAGGCCATTTAATTTCCGTCACAGACGCCTCATTATTCTATAATCGAAGGAATTGACTAGTACTCCTGCACCCAGCCTACCAATATTTTAATACAACATGCCCCTATCATATATCTATAGTATGAGAAAAGTGCTTTGGCCGTAGTAGAAACTTCATGTTTCAAGTGCTTAATGACGTATGATATCTACATGAGGCGTCTGTGACGTTAATGAATTCTTGTATAGGTCTCACACAGACAGCTGGTAATTACCTCTGAGGTCTGGTATAGTTATTATTATTGTTTTAAATGACTGTAAGAAGGTTTGACTTTCAGATTAGAGATGGAGAAATGTCATTGTGATGTTGAATTTCTATTAACATGGCCCCACAGATTGTGTTGTGAGAACTGATGAAAATGTAACTTTTTAAATTTTCAAAGACTGAGTGCATAATTTAAGCGTGGTATATCTCATTGTATATTGGCATTAAATAGTTCAGTAACCTGTTTTGTATTTGTTTGTAAGTTTTTAACATGTTCTGAACACTTGAGATGATTCTATGATGATTCTAGGGAATTGCTATGAGTCTCGAGGCGTCTGTGACGTTAATAGAGTATTCAACACCACATTGCAATGACTGGTGTGGCCAGAAGGTCCAATACCATTATCTAAGGACTGATATTTTGGGAACTAGACATATTAAAGATATTACACAGCTATTTTGATGGTAAACCGAGCAAGTTTGAGGAAACAAGGCTAAAGTTGGTAAAGTGGTATAGAATGCTTTGGATTTTTCTATTTTCTACATAATTAAAAGTGCCACAATTTTTTTTAATTTACGACTTATAGCTTTGAAACTTCCCATGATTAATAGTACCTAGTCAGCCAACTAGGAGCCAAAATTTGGAATACCTAGGTCACTTTAAAAGAGTTTCTTGCAGTGCACTATTCATTAACGTCACAGACGCCTCGGGATTAGGGTAGCATGTGGTCTACGGTGAATAAAAACTGCATTCTTGGGCCAAACAGAGTTCCCCTGCGGTTTCAGGGAGCCAAGATGCTACCCTTTCAGGAAAAATAAAACTGTTAAGTGAAATTGTGAATTTTGTGTTTTGTCCTTATGTACCCCAAGATCAGCATCTTTTTTCGATCCGACCCATATACACTAAAACACTAAAATAAGATTTCTCACCTCTACCTCATATCTCATTTTCTACCCCACCTAATAATAACAATTACCTTCATGCAAAGCTCATCAGCTTATTCATTGGCAATTAGATAATTGTTACAGATACAACAAAATTCAACACCTCACCAGTACTCATCTTTTCACTTCCTACTATATCTCATAACACATTACCTTCATGCAAAGCTCATCAGCTTATTCATTGGCAATTAAATAACTGTTATAGATATAATAGAATTCAACTCCTCACCTCTACTTCTAACCTAACTTCAAACATTAGAATCTACTTCTAATCCCACTTCACATTACATCATATCATTTACCAAGCATAGCTTATCAGCATGTTGCTCAGCAGTCAACTAATAATTCCATATAACATTGTTTCCAACTCTCATGTCCCACCCCTGAAATACCAGTAATTGTGCATGTGAATATATATGTAACTGCTGTAAACCATATACAGCAAAACAAATGCAGGTAAATATAAATGGTTACATGTTAGTAAATATCCAATTACTGCAAACTGTATAGCACTTACAGTAAAGAATATGCAAGTAAATATAAGGGGTTATAAAAGAAATAGATAGGCAAGCTATATAATGTGCAAAGAATATAGTGAGAGTCCAAAACAAATGTTATTATACCATCACCACTAGCTACCTCGTTGTAGTCCTGTATGAATACAGTCATTGGTGCTAGACAGATCAAATACGGTCGTTGGTGCTAGATAAATCAAACACAGTCCTTGGTCCTAGATCAATCAAACACAGTTCTTGGTCCTAGATGAATCAAACATAGTTCTTGGTCCTGCAGGGTTAAGTCATATATACGTTGAGATTTAGCAGTGCCAGTAAAATAAAGTTATTTTTCAAGGGAGCAACACATGAGGCATTAAACAGGAGGAGGTATTGTACTATGAAGAATGTTCCTTTTGATGAGTAATGTTCAGATAATTCAGTATGTCAATTCCTTGTGTAGTTCATGGGTCCCTTTTAATGTTGTTTGCATTTTGATTAAAATAACAGAATGTATACCACGGAGAACAAACATAATATTAATACCAGCAAAATATATTAATTATGGTCCCCTACAATGACCAATCCATCAATCTTGCATATCAAACCATTTTCATGGCTATCAGCCAATCACTTGTGTACACAACATGTAACTGCATCAACAACAAACTCTAGGCACACAGTATCTCAGCTAACATCACACTTTGAACCATCAGATTGCACAACTAAATATAGAAAAATTAAAATATAACACCACACAAATGCTAATGCTGTACCAATACACTGTACAAAGCTTTATACTATATAAAATGGCAGGCTATTCTAAATATAAACACTGTAAACTCTAAACTAAAAATGAATGCTAACTATATCTTTAACTCTAAGAGTACATAATAAACTATAACACCAGTGGTCTCAAACCACTGCCATTAATCCACAATAACTTATTGCTGTACTCACTCCATTTACAATAACAAAATAACTCAAATAATTCACTGATCTCTCATTACCTCAACTCATCTATTCTTCCGACATATAATTATGATAATCTCTATGTCATTTGTCCTCCCATGACTACCCTCTCCCACCTTATCATCTTCATCTGATTCTATGATTTTTCCAATTAAAACAAAACAAAAAATAAACACAAAAAAACAACAACCATGGCACAAATAGATCTCAACTTTAGATACTAAAACCAGAAACCAGTGAAGTCCAGAGTCAATGCCCAATTTCCATATGCTACTCACAATACACCTGTCCAAAAAAAAGTACAAAGTTCCCTTTTCCATACTTCTGAATCATCACTTGCCTGTATCAACATCTCCTATGTTCTGAAACTCAGCTCACTTCTCTTATACTACTCACACCCCAGGCAATAAAAATGCAGGTAACTGGACACCTGACATAATTTAAACCTGACAACTGAACACCAAACATCTGAAAACCTGGACACCTAAAACAACCTGACACCCTTACCCTGAACGCCTGTCACCCTTGATACCTGATACACCTGACACATGCACATCGGGCACAAGCATACCTGACATCTAACACACCTGACACCTCACCTGACACTTACATAACTGACACCTGATGCATGCATAGCTGACACCTAACATCCAAACACCTGAACATGTGACACATGAACAGCTACACCTAAACACTTGACCTTGATACCTGAAAGGCTAACACACCTGACATTTGAACACCTAACATCCAAACACCTGGCACTTGAACACCTGACAGCTAAAGACTTGCCAGCTGAACACCTGACAGCTAAACAGATAACACTTGATACCAGAACGGCTGACACACCTGTAATTTTAACACCTAACATCTGAAGACTTGATACCTTAACGTCTGACACACCCAACATATACACACCGGACACTTACATACCCAACACCTAATACATGTATACCTGACACCTAACATACCTGTCATTTAAACACCTAGCATCCAAACACCTGACACCTGAATGGCTGACACACCTGTAATTTGAATATCTAACATCCCAACACCTGACATCTGAACACACAACACTTGCACATCTGTCACACCTACACACATCTATGCACACCTGTGCTTACCTGCACACACCTATACACACCTGCATATACCTGTACAACCATACCTATACCTGCTTATACCTGTATACACCTGTTAACATATACCTGTAACTACACACACCTGCACGCACTCATACACACCTGTACATTCCTGCACACACCTACACACCTATACACACCTGCATATACCTGTACAGTCATACCTATACCTGCTCACACCTGTATACATCTGTAAACATATACCTGCACACACCCATACACACCTATGCACATCTGTCATACCTATACCTACACCTATCAACTACCCTATGTGACTACTGAAAGTTCCAGAAATTCTCACTAGGGGACCTCAGTGTATGCTCTCTGGCTGGGGACTCTATAGTCAGTTCTGGTCAAGTTGACTCGGTCAATTGAAATACCACAATAGAACTTCCTTGGTATCACTGAAGTTCCTTAATCACTTATTAATTATGCAATGAAACATAACCCAAATATAACACAAGTTTGTCAACAACGTTAGTGCCAGATGGAACAATTAAACTTAATTAGGAAGAACTAAACTTAATTAATTCAATTAATAATCCACCAATTCAATTAGCACTGACTTAACCCAATTATCAACCGAACACAAGTTGTCTAAGAATAAATCACATTCAACAAACTACTGGTGGCTAATTTACCTAATTTGACCCAACTAGTAATCACCTGACCTAATTATCAACCTAACACAAGATCTGCACTCAACTTATTACCCAATGGATTAATCTAAACTAATTAACTCAATCCTCCCAACTGCTAATTGCCTTGACCTAATTAACAATCACCTGACCTAATTATCAACCTTACACAAGATCTTTACTAAACTTATAACCCAATGGATTAATTTTAACCTAATTAACTTAATCCACCCAATTGCTAATTATGTGAACCTAATTAGTAATCACCTGACCTAATTATCGACCCAACACAAGTTCATCAGCTGTCCAATTACCAAGCAACACCAATACCTGTACTCATCAGCACCTATATCTACATTACTATATAAACACAGTGACCACTTGCAATTATCAATAATCCAAATGGCAATAATAGCCTGTGTGTCTCTTATTCCCCAGACTCTGCATCACTACTGCACTTACAGCTCTGCCCCTCACTGCTCCCTCTACCAGACAAAGTCTCACCAGACGACCCCAGAGTCCAACAAATGTCATCAATGTTGCTACGTCACTAGATGTCTGAACACCCAAACAACCTGAAACTATCTGCTCTCTGTTATCTGCGTGCCCAAGAATAGAAGTTGTTTACCCTGAGGGGGACAGCCTCTGTTTACCAGACTGAGTGCCTATCACCAAACTTGATACAGCAAACACTTTACACCAAACTGATACACTATACCCTGCCAATCAGCCAATTCCCTTCTACTGATATCCTTATACTCAAATGGCATACACACAATGTGCCCTCCGTACCTATTTCTGATACTGAGCCAGACATATAACGGTGAACCTTGGTTCTACCACTGTAAATGCCTACAACAACAGACTCTATTTTAAACCATGTATAGAGCAACTCAGACCCTCTACGCAGTCAGACTTTGAATCAAAATAAGCTGCTCCTTGTAGAGAGCTGCTCCACAGGTCCCTTTTAAAATAGATTTTCTAACCAGCTTACTGCCACCAGTTTCCAAACATAAAATGCACCACACAGTGGGGAATTTCAAATACCCTTTTTGGAAAGGTTTTGAAAATTATGCCACCACTCTCATTCTCACTGCCATTCTTTCACCATTTGACAAAATATCCCAACTACCTTACATTAATTGAAGTACCCTTTTCAGCATACATACATGAATACTATGGTCATTACCTCCACATTAACCTCACAGTTGTGTGATCTCGCATAATTTTAAACCACTCAGTACCACTCAATCAATATTACCTCTGACATAATATCACTTCAGATAAAATGCCATTTTAGCATGCATTTATCTGCTATCATTTATAATGTCATTACCACTACATCCTCCTTAATTACCTACTCATTCAAGTTGACCTCAAAGTTCTAAGGTTGGACCCACACACAGACCACTGGTTACCTGCAGACCCTCAGTAGAGCAGCTGGATAAACCCACAGGCAGCTGGGCGAACTGACAGGCAGCTGGGCTAACCGACAGGCAGCTGGGCAAACCGACAGGCAGCTGGATGAACCGACATGCAGCTGGGCGAACCGACAGGCAGCTGGGCGAACCGACAGGCAGCTGGGCGAACCGACAGGCAGCTGGGCGAACCGACAGGCAGCTGGGCGAACCGACAGGCAGCTGGGCGAACCGACAGGCAGCTGGGCGAACCGACAGGCAGCTGGGCAAACCGACAGGCAGCTGGACGAACTGACAGGCAGCTGGGCGAGCCGTCAGGCAGCTGGGCAAACCGACAGGCAGCTGGGCAAACCGACAGGCAGCTGGGCGAACCGACAGGCAGCTTGGCGAACCGGCAGGCAGCTGGGCGAACCGACAGGCAGCTGGGCACACCAGCAGGCAGCTGGACGAACCGACAGGACCTTCAGAATGCTGGGTGGGCACAACTGGGCAGGCCCCGACACGTAGCAGACAGGAGACCAAGAGCAGGACTTTAGTAGGAGCGGCTTGCTTTGGCCTGGTAGTTTTGGCCTTAAGAACCCTGGTCACCGGCACCAAATTTACCCCACGTGTTGTAACATAACAACACTGAGAATAAATGTAATAACCAGGTTCTTTATTCTGTCCAAGCCAATACAACTCCCACTCCTGCCCTCTGCTCAGGGTCTCTCACACTCTGGGCCTCACATCTCCCTGGCCTCCAGCCACCAGGCCTCCTCCTGCCCACCCCAGCCCTCTGGTCCCGTCGCTGACTCCGTCCCTCTGAGTCTCTGGCCGTGTGATCGAAGTCTCTCTGACTACTCTCCCGTGGTGCCTTGTGCACCACATATATGCACCTATTTCTCCAGGGCTGGAGGGAGCGCCGGGAGCCGGTGGCCGTTACCTCATACACCGAAATAGCCATACTCTCTTCCGAGTGGTCCAAACCGACATCACGTCACATGCATTCTCCAATCACATACAATCACACCACATCGGACCACATCCACCCTCCCATACCCCCGTCTGGAACCAATTCCAAGAAGCTAGAAGGGGAGGGTGGTGGAAGAAGCAATCGACGCAAACTATAGATTAAATACAATTACATAGTGAATAATAATATAATTAACAATGGCCATACGTGGTTATATTACACTTACATCTGAAAAGAACATCTTACAAAACGTTAAAGCAACACATGTCAGAAGAAGCAACTGCCCTTCATGCAGGTCCTTTGAGGCAATTTAATTTTTCCCATATTTCTTGATGTCACAGTTTATTGCATATCCCTTACTTTATTGTAAAGTGGCTCATTTTTCCCTTAATAGTTCAAGGTATTCTGCTGGCTATAACACAAATACATCAGAAAGAAATCATTTTCTTGCCTGTTAGAATTCCCATAGAATTATATGGATCGTTGATTAGCTCACTTTGACAAAAAATACTAGTTTAGGTTAATTGACCACGAATTAAATAGAAGTTGTTTAACATAATCTAGATCATTTACAACCCTACTCTGCGAGAGACAGTGTTGACAGGGTGACTGGAGGCAGCTGCAAGGTGGAAGGAGTAAGGTGGTTCTAGTATCCTGCAGTAGGTGCTAACTGCTACTTGACATGCCCAAATCACATTTACCCCTGGTGCACAAACCTCTCAGTCGAGTAATAACTGTCCTCAGTCCTCCCCCATCCTGACACTCAGCTAGACTGAGGAGGGTTTAGTTGAGGTTATGGTGCTGGGTTATATAAGTGACTGGGGTGTGACCTGGCCACCTGAAAAGTCTGGGAAGAGTGTACATTGCTACTTGACATGCAAGATCCACCTTTCAGTCTGGTAGCAAGTGTCCTCAGCCCTGTTCAATCCAGATACTGAGTCAGCTTCATGCTGCAGAGTTATACAAGTGTCTGGGGTATAATCTAGCCAGCTGTGAAGACATGCCCAATCCAGATTGCCTCTCAGCTCTGTTACTTTCTTCATCCTTCCAAGGCTTATTCTGCTTGGTTATGTAATCAACTTATGACAGTTGAAAATCATTTGAGGTGTTCTGTCAAACAACTACTAGCCGTTGCCCCTGCATTGCTTGTAAAGTAACATGCCACAATATTACCCTGTCCGCACTGTGCTAAATGTATGCTAATGGCTAGGATTTAAAGTGTATTCAAGGATGGGCAGGGATATAAATGTTGTGTGAATGACCAGTTCCTAAGCATAGAGAAGAGAAGCGGTGCCCTGGCACTGAGTGCTACTGTTATTACCAACATTTAGCTGGCATTCATTGAGATCCACTGCACTGTTTACGAGCTTAATACAAGTCAGAATAGGAATCAGCCTCGTATGATGAGTTCAAGCCAATTCCCTGTCCTTCTAAGTTGGCTACAACTCTAGTTTATGGACAACAGTAGGTTTATGGACAACTTTAGGGAGGGAAATTCAATCCTGTTGGTCACAAGTAACAACCGGCACAAATCCAATCAGGGTGAATGGCAGAATTCTACACGGGGTCAACATACATCAGTGTTTCAGCACATCAATACATATCCAAGGGTGAGAGAAGACAACTTACACTTTGCACATTATCACTTTTCAATCATGGCACTTTGGGACTGACAAGACATGCACCTAACAATATCTATCAGTACCATAAATAACCAAACAATGAGATATGGACTATGATCTCCACAATCAAGACTGGACAGAAATTTTCGCCAAAGCCAAAGCATCATTCCGTGTTTACATAAGCAGGTTGTATCTGTTACTATATAGCCATTTTTCCTGTCCTTGGCTTTTCGCAGTTTCTCCAATATAATAGATACAGGATGCAACACATGAAAATAGGTGCAAAATCCATGGATTGATTTGAGAGAAGACTAATAATCAATACTATAGAGATCGATAGTCAAGATGCCTCATAATCTTCCTTTTAGATTAAATAAATTCCTTGATTATTCCCTGCAGCCACTATGACTTTCAACCCTCTTGTATAACAGATTTATTGCTGATGTTTTCCAGTTTAATCACAAGGCTAATTACCTAGTTTCATTAGTAGATCTATGCCTCACCCTGCACCCATGCCGGTCCTGAATATCAGTGAGTATGGGGGATTTTAGTGACCATTTTCACTGTCAGGATGGTACTAGTGCTATGCAGTGTTGTCAAATTCACATATAAAAACAATACTGATGTTTCAGTACTGGATCCTATAAAGTTGATATACTCCTGAAAGGTCAGCATTTTGTACAATTGCCACATGATCTCTGAAAGTACATGAGCCAAAAGATCACCAAAAGATCACCTCTGATGAAAAAGGTTGTGATCCGTTAGCCTGGAGAGGTTTAATACACAGCTGAGCCATGGGGACATGAGGGATGTGAACAGGATCTGTTTGAACCTTTTTATGCAGACCTGCTTTATGTGTGCAGACATGCAGGCCACCCTATCCTGATACAGATTATCTAGACAGAATACTTTCCTTTATTGCATCACAAGTGATGTTCAACATCACATGTTCTTCTTTCCCAGAGCACACAGTTAAACTGATCATAAAATGATTGAGATTACAGTAATTTATCATCACTAACTCTACCATACTACAGATTACAGTTCAACTTGAAGCATGGCATACTACTGCTTTTAGACCACACAACTACTGGCCGTGAAATGACTGCTCAGCTGGTATTCCAGTTTGGAGACTGAGACTACTTAGTGTTAGAGGGGACCTGTAGGGTTAGGTACTGTCAGACAGTTTTAGGCTTCAGAGACTATATTGCTTCTTTTAGCGCACAGGTACCTTCATGGCAGGAACACCTCAGCCTACTACTTCATGGAATTGCCTTTAAACTATTACCACTGTGAGTGAAGATTGTTTCATTGAATCTTATCTGAATATGTACATTGGGGTTACAGTTGCCAAGATCTGCTGATGGCCCAGTAGCAGTCTACATACAACAATGGCCCAATGTGCACTTAATTAAACACATTACCAGCAGCCCACAGCACAGTAGACAGTTGTCTTCCAACACCCCACAGGCCAGGTAGCAGTATCCGTTCTGATGCACACACCTTTTTCTTTCATCCTTGCTCATCTATATTTTATATGAAGTAATATCTTGAACCAACGGGAATTCTCCATTTACCCTTCACTTACAATAACCAGACCTCCCATTCATCTCAATACATGCTACTACCACATTTCTTCTACTATTTTTTCCTTGTATTTTCATCCTCTTCTTTTCCGTCAATCTATATACATATCTTTGTGGCTGGGGCAGACAGAGAGCTGACCTTCTGGTGTCTGTGGCTGCCTCCCTGTGTCTGGCTTGGGTGACTGGTCTAAGCTGTGATCGATTGCACTTCTACAGCAAAGCCTTGAAGGGCTCTACGGCTAATATCTGAAAGTCAAGTATGTCTGTAATGTCTTATCCTCTGCCAGACACCATGGCACTGAAAAAAGCCAGACCTCCACCAGTCTCAATGCTACTAACCTATACCATCTTTTTCCTTTTTGTTTGCTGCTGTTTCATGGACTGACCCCCCCCCCCCTATACAGTCTCTAAGGACTACCATTTCTATTGGCAGAATACAGGAATCAGTTGGTATCTGTGAATGCTCAAACTACATTTGATGGATTGTGCAGATGCTGAACTCTCTGGTTCTACTGAAGTCAAGCTTAAACTGTACTCTGCTATCTGGCTATCTATCGCAGCAAGTGACTAATCTATGTAGAAAGATACCTATTTGATTTAACACATTGTATCAGCTCAAGTGGCGTGGTTTTGAGCCAAATATATCGAGTAGTGAGAATGAAAACTAACAATAAGGATACAGTCATAACGTTCAAAATATAAGATCTTTAATAGTGGATTATTTTTGTACATAAACATCATTACAAGTTATTCTGGTCTTTAGAAAAACCTAATGAAATTGAGGAAATCTCAGTTGTCAAATGATTCATGATTACGCTTTCCATATCATCAAATGCAATCTCACTTATGACACTGTGCTGCGATCTAATGGTAAAATGCTGGATGTTACATTAATCGAACCAATAGCTGTGAGAAAGGGAAATAATCTTGACTAAAGACTGGAGGTTCAATACATTTTTGTCCATGACAACTTTTAACTACATTGCAGGACAGTCACAGTAATCAATCTATGTTAGTTTGATATTAAGGTCCATATGAATGTGAAAGAAACTGCAAGACCCTTCAATAAAGCTTAAATGCTAAGATTCATTCCATGAGCACTAAATATGTCACATCAACTATTCTAAATGAAAGATACAGCCCATTCACAACCTGAGGATTTGGCAGAGGAAGCTCTTGTCATTTGTATTTTGAGCTGGACAGAATATCACTGATATTAGGAGGATAAATAAGTTACAAGCTAATGTAGCCTGATTGAAATAGTCAGGCCTCCTGGTGTCATCAAATAAAACTATGTACAATGCTATCTTCACATATATCTACTCCATGAGTTTATTCCGGCCCTGTCATATCCGTGTGTTGGCCTGTAGTATGGGAATTGAAACCCCCACAAATGTGTTCTCATATTCATCATCCAGGGCAGCATTACCATGTAAAGGGCGATAGATGTAGTTGAATCTATGTGTTGGATCCATTCTATCTGGTATTAGCTGATATAGATGGCTACGTCTTAGGATGATTTTCGAAACAACAACAGCAACAATCCCGACACAGGTTAAGATTGAAAGGAAGACTACTAAAACAACAGTTTCATCTTGTTGGACTAAATCCCAGAGTTGTTTACTAGCTTCTATATGCAGGGAAAAGTCATCATCAAGGCCATAAGACAGTGGGCTCCCACTACCATTATAGAGGTTGTCATCATTGTCTGAAGGCCACATAGCCTGTGTACCAGAAACATGAAGTGATGACTCAGCAGTTGTATCTACAGGAAGTGATGTCATGGTGGTGGGAAGTGATGTCATGGTGCTTGGTAGTGATGTCATTGTGGATGTGGCAATGTGAGAGATATCCAGTATGGTACTCATATTCCGCAGCAGTAAGTATGTAAGGAGACCAGAGGAACTGTTGGACATCAGGGAACCTCTGGAAGTTCTTACTGTTTGACGGTTAGCAGGAGTTTTGGTATCAATCCCCCAAACTGGAGGCATTGTGTTAAAGGTTGAGTTATGATCAAGTCCATTACTGCCTATTGGATCTGAAGCCATGTTTCCTGCCATTATTCTCTCAGTTGCATTTTAACCTAGAGCAGATAATCTTTTATTTCTTCAGACAGTCAAACATCAAAGATTCTTATCCAGAGAATCAGATGAAAGACACTGTCTGAGAATAGCAGGTGTTGGTTCCCACAGGTCTTCTGTGTGGTTGGAGGAGGATCATCCATAGGGATCCCTGTATAATCCTTCATCCTTGTATTGCAAGCCGCAGTCCTATTACATTGCAGATGCAGACCCTGTGAATTTTTTGTCCTATAGCTGACAGTGATCAAAATTGCAGTGCACCGGGGCCAAGAGTCCCCCTTCACACCAATAGATGCACCACGAATGGGAATGTACACTCTTTGTCAATTCGATCTGAAATGATAGAAAGTAAAATTAGCTTCAAGCATTTTTAAGGGTTTCTTGTATTCTACTATTATTTTGCTTCAAATTATGTGCATAAACCCCTAATTAGTATGTCAGTGGTTTATTACTAGGAGTTGTTATATTCATAACATATAATTAAGTTATAAATTAAGTTACAATAGTCTTTGAAAATTAACATTGTAACAATGTTACACACAGTTGGGACCAAACAGTGATTAGTGGTAATAATCATGTATACATGGACCACAGAGAGCCTCAATAATTGTAACTATTGCTTTCTTGATAATTATAGTTTCCACCAGACATACCATCACCTAGTATGACTAAGGTTGCTCTTAAACCCTGTAGGGCTGAGCATCAACCATAGCTGGTGCCATGGCTGACCAAGCATGGACTATATTCAGCATAACTATATGGAATTTAGCATAAACTTGGCCTTTAAAGGAATTCCTTCCAAAATATCTAACCCCCATCTCTGGAAGATACTATTTTCGGTCAGCCCCTTCTTTCTTTCCTAAAGTAATCATTAGTTGCCATTTTTATCATAATCTGCCCTAAATAACCCGTTTTTATTCAGGCCGGTCAGAGCTGGCACCCGGTCAGAGCTGGCACCCGGTCAGAGCTGGCACCCGGTCAGAGACAAAAACATTGGCCCAAGGTCGTGAGACACAGCCTTAACATCAACCACAAATGAATTGTCTGGCAGAGGTCCATTGGTTTGACACCGGTATGCCCCGGATAATCCCCACACATTGTAGCAGCTACTTCCTACTATTATGGGAAGGCTTTATTTCCTTTCCTTTCGTCAGCCAGAAGCTAAATTAGTCAGTGGGGACCATTCTAGGGGGTAGACGCTGACAGCTACTACCACTATACTAGGCCCCATCACCTAACCTACTATAGACCATTACAGCCTGAATGATGCTGTATAGCAGCCAATTGCTACAACTGAATGGGTCATTGGGGACCACTCTGAAATTGTAGCTATCACCAGAATATGTGTCAGGGAAGCCGTATATTCTTTGCTATAGATGGCTTTATTTAATCAGAATGAGATGGCAGGGGTTTCATCTGGTATACAAATCTTGAAATCTGTTGAGAACCAGTCTGAAAAGTATCTATGAAGAGGCTCACAGTAGTTCGCCCTCTGTTTCCCAAATGAGACATGGGGGAGCACTGTAAGATGTTGATTTATACACCACTGGCCCCTAGTCCCTCCTCCAGCTATTCAGTAGTTACTTCCGCTCATGGCCACTGAGTGTAGCAGGGTGACTGAATATTCTGACTGCAGCGCTCAGTGTTTTACGCTTTTAAGTCAAAGGGACACTTCCTCTGCTGCCACTGATAATTGCCTCTAAGTGCTTCATTCAATGCTTTGTAAAAAAGAGACTGGACTGTGACTGAGCTGTGCCAATATTCCTGCAGCCCTTAAGACAATAGGGTGCTCTAGCTCGTTGGTTTCTGTTACTCTAAGTGATTGATACATCCTATGTATTTCTTGCTTTATCATTGTTTCCTCTGTATTTGACTGTGCAGTTGTGCCTCCACTTCCCCCTATTCTTCCTGCTCAAAAGTTCTCACACCTAAGGTTAGTGGTTGTGGAAGGCCTGAATGCTCTGACTAGGAGCTCTATTCCCTGCACTCCTAACAACTGCCAGTGCTGATGGCTAAATGAGACGTGTTCTGTGTCAGTCCTTACCCGCCAATCATTGCTTCTTCTGTTTTCCTTTTGTAAAACATATCCTTTATATTCTTAAGCTGCCCTTGTCCTTTAGCGACTTACTTTATACTTACTCCAAGACTTAACTCCTCCTAGTATGACACAGTATGTCCAGGCTCTGTGGTACATCAAGAGGGCCATGCTATCTAAAAATGCTATAAATAAATCATTGAAAGCTGTGTTTGAAATATCATGAAAGGGCAAAGATTATTACATGCTGTTTGCCTACAATAAACTGTGTTATTGGTAGTTTTCTTTATTTGTGGTTCTCTTTTAACAACACTGTAAAAATATTCCGTTGAATATACGGAGAATCAGTGTAAAATTTAACGGTGATTCATCATAACATATGATTACGGTGAGGCAATGTAAAATCAATCAATTTTACTTTGAATATCCGTAATCCAATACAGTGAAACACCGTTTATTTTTACAGTGAAACACAGTTTATTTTACGATGAAGTTACGTTTAATTGATTTCAGTTGTATCACACCAGGTGGCAGTTTGGTTCATGAAGAGATTTTCCTGGATGCTAGGAACACCATTTTTGTGGTGATAAGAAATATATATACAGATACAGCTGTAATGTTCGCTCTGTAGCCATCCTAGAGTGACTTCTGCTCATGGACTGGTATTACAAAGTGTCATGAAGCATTCTATAAGGCTTTCATAGACTAATTCCTAATGATTAGGTCTGAAGTCTTGACACTAAGATGATATTGCTGATTGGAACCAAATTGGTTTTGGAACCATATTTAGCATGGAGGTATAGGGGGATAAATGAACTGGGACAAATCAGTTAAATTACACAAAATACCATTACAATTATTGTTTAGGCACTGAATCAGAAAACAGTGATGTTTTGTATTCTGTTAAAATAACGGTGATTCACAGTTCCGTAGAAATGACGGTGACTTTGGGAAAAACAGTGACCGTGACAATAACGGTGAAAGTCCGGCACCCAGTGTTGCCAGTGAATCACCGTTTTTTTAAGGGTACTGAGAATCACTGTTAAAAAAATTTATAACGGAGATTTCTTGTTTAAAAATAGCGGTGACAGTTCCGTAAAAATAACGGTGACTTAGGAAAAAACGGTGACTGTAAAAATAACGGTGAAAGTCCGGCACCCAGTGTTGCCAGTGAATCTCCGTTATTTTAACGGATTTTTTTTTACAGTGAATGTCAGAGGCCATTCTTGTCATGATAAGTGCTCTTTAATATAACGATTACTACAAGGGCATACATTTCCCTACTATGTCACCATTAGTGGGAGAAAATAGGTGTCTGATTAGTATAGGCCAGAAATTTAAAACCGAGACATAAATAGTCATTATCAGTAGTCTCTTAGAGTCACATGACCCTGCTGCTACTGAGTCTTACACACCAGTATTCTTTGGACTGTATGACATCTCCAACAATTTGTCTCTGGAGGTGCAGGGTGTCATACGACTGACAGAGCCCCCTACTGAGTAGGCAGACAGTTAAAGGCTTAGAGGGGGATCACTGTTGGTAGGATGCCAAACGGCTGACCCCAGCCAGACTGGCAGCCAAGCTAATTCAGCCTGCCAGCAACGCTTTGCCCCAGACGTCTCGCTCAATTCTCTGATTGGGTGTCTGAACATTCGGGGCAGAAGGGAGCAGCAGGGGGAGCAGCAGGGGGAGGGAGTAGAGGGAGGTGTAGAAAGTGTAACATTATGGTAGGAGAAGTATAGAGTGAAGGAGTGTATGTGGGGGGTAACAGGGAAATAGATACTGAAAGGATGACCACACAGAGACTCAGGAATAGGATGTACAAGCAGTTCAGTGCAGAAGGTGATTGAAGGGTTTGGGAATCTATGATCTGTATGAAACCAGAGAAGCTATGATATATTTTGTATGGCAATATGGTATACGACCGAAAAGGACTTTGACATAATTGAAATGCTACCCAAGTTTCAGAACAATAGCATGTGATAAGACATTCTATTTGACATTTCAAGTTACCACATTTTCATGGTTTAAAGATATATATACAGAGTAATCATCAAATCAATTGAAATAAGATCCTTATTGGTGTGAAGAGACTTGAATATTATTAAACTGTATCACCTAACCCATCTAACTTGATATAGAAATTATTCCTTGTAGGTTAGCTTTTTGATGAACACATTCTCTGTTTATAGGGTGACTGGAGGCTGCTGCAAGGTGGAAGGAGTAAGGTGGTTCTGGTATCCTACAGTAGGAGCTTATACACACCTCTCAGCCTGTCTATTCTGTAATACAAATCCCAGTAGGCTAGCTCGTAGAGGTACACTCTCTGTCAGAGAAGGTATTGACGGGGTGACTGGAGACAGCTGCAAGGTGTGGGAGGAGAAATGTGGTTCTAGTATCCTGCAGTAGGTGCTTCTTGACATGTCTAAATCAGATTTACCCCTGATGCGCTAACCTCTCAGTCAAGTTTTAACAGCTCTCAGCCCTCCTCCATCCTGACACTCATGATCAGCTAGACTGAGGAGGGTTTAGTTGAGGTTATGATGCTGGGTTATATAAGAGGCTGGGGTGTGACCTGGCCACCTGAGAAGTCTGGGAAGAGCCTACACTGCAACTTGACATGCAAGATCCACCTCTCAGTCTGGTAGCAAGTGTCCTCAACCCTGTTCAATCCAGATAGTGAGTCAGCTTCATGCTGCAGAGTTAAACACGTGTCTGGGGTATAATCTAGCCAGCTGTGAAGACATGCTCAATCCAGATTGCCTCTCATCTCTGTTACTTTCTTCAACCTCCCAAGGCTTATTCTGCTTGGTTATGTAATCAACTTATGACAGTTGAAAATTATTTGAGGTGGTCTGTTAAAAAAACACTAGCCATTTCCCCTACATTGCTTGTAAAGTAACATGCCACAATATAACCCTTTCTGCACTGTGCCCAATGTATGCTATTGGCTAGGATTTAAAGTGTTTTCAAGGATGGGCAGGGATATAAATGTTGTGTGAATGACCAGTTCCTAAGCATAAAGTTGATTGGTTGATCATTGGTCATTGGTTGATAATCCAACCAGCTACACGCCTATATTATACCTAATAATAGAACTTTGCGGGTAACAGCACAGGGCCCGAGGGTATATTTTTGTTGGTCAATGGTTAAGGTATGCAAAGTAGTCAAGGCTGTGGGTAATATCCCAAACCTCCCAACACAAATGTATGCCTCATACCACAGCTGGAGCTAGCTGTCTGAACCCCCCACCCTAAAAAGTATCAACCATGTGCCGGGGGGGGCACTCCCTATCTTTTCTATAGTAACTATGTGGAAATATTATCTCCCATATAATACCCTTATCACGAGAGGAAAATCCATAAAAGAGCACCCTTATCACAGGAAGTTTAGCACAAAACATGCCCTCAATCAGGAGAGACCAACGAAAATATACCCTTATTGCTGTGGCCAATAAAGAATTATACAAAATCCAACAAAATGTACACTATTATATCTCATAATGAGAACAATTAAATAATAGTGTCATCTGAAAGTCTTTTAGTGAGTAGGTTTTAGGTACCTTTTCCTCCAAAAAGAGACCTCTCACAGGTCCGTGCCTAGGGTCCAAAACCGGACTCTTTCCCTTGGAACCGTGTACAAATCTGAGGGAGTGCCCCCCCCCGGGCCATGTGCGGTTACCCGCACAGTTCTATTATTAGGTGCAATATAGGCGTGTAGCTGGTTGGATTATCAACCAATGAGATAATTCCCTGTCCTTCACTGCGGAATTCTTAGGGGGCATTATGTAACAGCTTGTGCCCATTGTTATTGTTGTATCAGTGCTTATCTCGCGAGTTAACAGATCAAGCAATGGTGCCCCCTACTAAGGAACCTGCAACCACGGTATACAACTTGAATCTCCCCTTTATAGGGCGAGTTTAGAGTTGTAGATTGCACCTGAGAATAGAACGGGGTGGGGGGGGGGAACAGATACCACATGGTTGATACTTTATCGGGTATTTGAACCATTTCTCGCCCATTTTAATTGATAGACACATAGGACTTATTATAGAATTATGCATATCTCTCTAAATGAGATTGACACTGTCTTATGCACGTACCATGTACGATTGTAGGGAAGGTTGAAACACATTAGGGCCTTATTGGAATATATCAAAATACAGTAAGGGGTAATAGTACTATCATGGTGAAACTACCCAACCACGTGGCAGCCTGTGTTTGCCCCACACTCCAGTCCCTGTGACGTAACAGCAGAGGAAACTACCATATTGTTTTGTAGTCTGGAGCTCTTTTGAGAATATGTGAATATGTGAAAGGTTATAGCATTTTTGAGTAGAATAGTATACTGAGTTGGAATAGGGTAATTTGGGTGTGCTGAATTCAAATCTGCCATATGTCAAGACGTCAGTCCTTGATATATGCCCCAAATCCAAGATGGCCGCCCAATTTTGGAAGTAGGGCAAAGACAGACGTCTTGACATATGGCAGATTTGAATTTGGCACGCCCAAATTACCCTATTCTAACTCGGAATGCAATTCTTATACCAAATGCCTAGCACCTCTTTATAAGGCATCTTTCCGAGATTTGGCCCCTGACTATTGTAAAATCCATGGATATCTGATGTATATCTATACTAAGGAACGAGGATAAGAAAAAAACCTTATCAATTTGAGTATAAAATCAGCAATTGGAGCAGACCATCCTTCTTTGAACAGTTTAAAATAATGCCTAAAATATACCCAACCTTGGCCCATTCAAAATTGATTTCCCCCCCCTATCAATCCCCCACCTCTATCATAGAAGATTCTTCCAAACAAGGGGGGTGTTTCAGCAGTTGCTCGTCGAAATCTTTTACCCCACCCTCCCCCAATGGAACATCCCCTGCCCCTGTTTAAAAAAATTAGGACTCCATCCCCCAACCCCCCCTCCAAAAAAACAAACAAAAAAACACCTCCCCCTGATCCACCATAAGACCATGCAAGAGTCCCAGACCATCTGCATTCTGAACCTGCTCTGAACTGCTCTATGAGTCCAATACTTGGATAATTGTATAGGTGGGACTTTTCAATCTCCTAGGTGGGACTTATATTTATCTCCTAGGTGGGACTTTTTAATCTCCCAAGTAGGCCTTATGTAGTGTCCTCTAGACTTGTGCAGCTTATTGTGGCTGATCCCCACACTGACAACACATACTGAACACACCTATGTGTTCTCTAACATCTATTGTGGTCTGTAAACAAAAAAGTTTCAATGACTTAACTTGGATTGTCAGTAATTCTGGATAGGTTGCTGGAGCAGTTGTCCTGTGTGCTCCCTGGCCCTCCCAAGTGGGAGCTTTCCCTCTTCCCCGGTAGGAGAGATAAGGCAGGTCTTTCCCCAGTAGGTCTTTTAGTTGATACAGGGTGGTGTCTGTGGCTGCCTCCCTGTGTCTGGCTGTGGGTGACTGGTCTAAGTACCTGTGATCGATTGCACTTCCAAGCTACAGCAATGCCTTGAAGGACTCTCCGGCTTCTATCTGAAAGTCAAGTATGTCTGTTATATCTCATCCCCTCCAGGACACCATGACATATCCCATCTTTTTCCTTTTTGTTCATGGCTGTTTCATGGACGCCCCTGTGCAGTCTCTCAAGATTACCATTTCTATGGGCAGAATACAGGAACCAGTTGGTATCTGTGAATGCTCAAACTACATTTGATGGATTGTGCAGACGCTCAACTGTCTGGTTACAAACTACATGACTGTTGCACAGTTGTTACCTCATACTCTTTTCTGACTGAGATGCTCTGTACGCTAATGCACAAAAGTCTTGGTAATACAAAAGCTTTAGTTACAAAAAGGGTGGAAAGGCTCTCTGGTAATCCCTATCTCCATTGGATTTCACCCACTGGGATTGGATTTACATTTAAGTACAAATTGATGGAAGGGTCTCGGAAACCAAACTATATTTTAGGAAAGTTTAGTACCTCAGATCAATCTACATTACATTATCATAATGTGTAAAATTGTGGATTCATGTCTCTCTATTCCATGAATTAGGATGAGGTTTTCACTAGAGAAGGGATTGGAAAGATAATCTGAATCTCTCTGTTTAGGCAAGCAGGATCTAAGGGTTGAGTGGTGGAAGGTTGATGCTTGATAACACTGGCAGTAGATGTGGCAGCCACTGAGAGGGCCTTATACAATAGGCTCTTCTTGTACAGTGTCAGAAGGACCTCCTATGGGTATAACATCCAGCATTTAGCTAAATTGTATATCAGAATCATGCACAGAATTCGGACTTGCAGAGACATAGGAAAAATAGGAATTTCATACTGGATGCAAGGACATCTTTTACCATACTTGTCCTCTGTACGTATAGGAAAGCTCGCCATGTAATTGGATGAGAACACAATTGCAATACACAGCAGAATGATACTGCTGAATATCCGAAACTGCTGTGTGTTATGTGCTAAAAACTTCCCCATCTCTGTACTAAAGTATAGCAGAGGTCATTGCAAACAGGATATTTGTCCCTTTGGTGCAGACTAAAATGAATCGAGATATAACTAAATTGAAATATGCTGTGCAATAGATCAGTGCACACAAAAAGGCACAGTTGTTCTTTATTCCCTACATCCCCTTCCAGGCGGTCTCTCCTATGTGCATTGAGGCTTTCCATCACATTATGCTGCTTGGCCGCTTATCGCTGCTGATGGCTTGGAAGTGGCATATATCTAAGTAGCTTTTCCTATGTAGCTATGATGTGGCTAATATTTATATACACTACAACTGACATTAGAAAGAGATTGCAGGTATTGCCTGTGGTATGTCTTTTACCTCACTAGCTAAATTAACTAATAGGATGTCTAGCCCTTCATCAATTTGCATTCATAGAGAATTCTTCCTTTGAGTATTCTTCCTTTCAGGAAGATAATACCTTGGATCTACAGTCTGCCTTACCCTGACAGTCTTCCCTGAGTGATGGGAGGCAAGCTTTATCTTAAAATGCAACAAAGGTTGAAATGAAGGGCTTGTTTTTACATGCACGTATCTCAAATTTCAAACTCATCCTTAGGCCTGATGAACGGAAGGCAGGCAATTTCTTTAAAAGTGTTATAGAGAATACGGATCTGAACTGAGGTATTATATATATTGACTTTCCTTCTGCACATCAACTAGAGCAACAATAATATGGCAATACCAACGAGACTTAAGTTTTCAGCAACGTCAACTGGTGCAGAGCTGGGGAACTATTCAGATAAATACCCTTATAACCATGGATTATATTCCCGATATGATATCAGGATGTAACATTGAGGAAAATGCTTGCAAATCTAATGTTGAGGAAATGCTTGCAAAAGTTCAATGCCTTAATGATTACATGGAATGTGTTCACTGATCAGTTGTAGCAATTCAATGAGCAGACAACTGAAAATCCCTTTGGGATACATATACTTGTTGAAACATACTGGGCTGTAATCACTGAAGCAGTAGGACAGCTCTCTTTGATGTAGATATATGTGCCCTGGGGCAGCAGTTTCACTCCTGAATCAGTGACAGAATGTAACATTGATAAAGGAATAAATCAAACCATTCAGAAACAGGTGATCATAGATAAAACATTCAACTGTAATGCATCATGGGCACTGCACTGGTATCTCTCCTCTCATAGTATTGACCCCAGGGGGCCATCCTGACATATAAATGTTGCCCTGGTGGGTTACACTTCAGTGCAGTATTTATGAATCATGACGGGTGCCGACAAAGCTTTAAAGCACTATGCAGCCCTAAAAAGGCCTAGCATCAGGAGTTGGAAGGTGACTGTACAAACCCTTGGGCTGTTTCTCCTAGTCATATTATACTTGTCTGTGTGAAATGCTGCTATTTTCATATTGAAGGTAGATGTGTGTGTTTCTAGTAGTAGCTTTAGAGATGAAAGGGAGATTACATGTGAGTGAATGATCAGCCACAAAGAAACATGAACCTTTTAAAGAGGATTTACCGATTAAATATGCTATGTCCTATAGCATATGCAGCACTAGGGAGTAAACTCCTCAGTGCTGCACACATCCATCATAGCGCTCCTATGGTACCTATACACAACCGAATGGTCAACATAGAGTCTTGGTGAGTTACCTGCCAGGACTGCAATAGTGTGTATGTTGCTTCAAGGAAACAAGCCATACTATAACACCTGCACCAGTACACAAAAATATGTTCAATGCAAGGTATGTAAGCACAGTAGGATATGCAGCAGGTCCCACTGCTTTTCATTTACAAGTTTCAACATAGCTGTCTATACACAAGGAATAGCACAATCTGTGGTTCCATTGAAATATCCAAAGACCAAATAGAGACGTCGATTCCCTGCCCACTACTTGAGACACCCAGGGTCAGACCCTGCAGGGGGCCCCACTGTAACACCCGGTCTGTGGCCTGTGGAGAAAGCCATTAGTGAACAAGAGGATTAGGTTAATGTCTCATACAAGGAATGTCTTACCAGGAACCTCTACAGGCAGGTGGGACACCTGGTGGCAGTGGAGGGCAGAGTGGCTATGGTGGCTGGTTAGGAATGGAGGGGGTAGCAGAGTGGGGAGCATGAGAACAGAGTAGTCTACAGGTGTTTCTCCATTCTTGAATATTTGTAACCTTGGAAGACAGACCCAAAACAGCACATTATTATTTCTGCTGGCTTAACATATATTCTGTTTAATAGATAACTTAATAAAAGTTACATTTACCATTATCTGTTGTCGTAGGGCCAAGAATATAACTGAATAATGGCTAATGAAACTCCCCAATAAGAAACTGATAGTGTAAATGTCATGAGTGAACTAATTTGCAGCAAAAAGTATTAGATTGATAGACAGAAGCACCTCTGAATGGCAAAGGTCATTCAGGTCATGCCAGCCGCAGACAGGGGTCATAAGGTCACCTTCCAGCCTGCCCTTGCATGACCTTGGCTGATGGGGTACTGGTGTCAGAGATTGCCTGCCTAATCAGAGCTCAGTGCGTCCCCTTTACACGCCCCTCGGTGGCAAGCTAAATCTGGCCAAGGCATTGACACCCCCTGTCACTCTGAGGCTGGCAGAACCTGGTACATATATGATTTCATGCTGGGATTGCCGTTTTTATGAAGCCCCCAGAGTTATAAAGTGGGCATCTTGTAAACATAGGATCATGCATCAATAAACAAAGGAGAGATTTTCCACCATGTTTAACTTAATGCTGAAAGTCAGGAAACAGACTCAGCACGGTGCTGATGTCTGGATTGTCATTATAGCTCAAATTGATTGGGGTGGACCCCTTTTTGCCCCATTAAAATGCTTAAGCTTTGAGTAGGATGTTGTGAGATTCCTTCAGCCCACAGCCCTCAGAATGGGTGCAAGACTTTGAACACTCCCCAAAGGGGTAGTAATGAACTTAAATTATGACAACACTGTTCAAGGTGTGGAAGAAACTGATCTAATTTGAGAATATGTATTTTCATGATATTGTTCTCTGCATACAATTGTTTCATGCAGCTCAAACATCCTTTATTAGAGTTTTCAGTTACTTTAATACATTATGCCCTTTTGTCATTATGACGCATGGTGAGTAAAGTGCCATAAATGCATCCAAGCACTATGCTGACCTTAGCTGGATTTAAGTATCATGGTGACCCAACATACAGCACTTTCAAAGACTATTGGTCATTTTCAAAGTAAGGATACTAGATCTAACTACAAAATAAATTGTGGTAAATTTGAGGAGGAAGTCTGGGCTAGATTGAGATTGAGTGTGAAAGTATTGGCTGACAAGAGGGTAATATCTGGTAACACATAATAACACGGTTAATGTACCACCCAGTGAGAGGGTCTCACAAATTAAGCAGTCTTCTTACAACGTCCCTCTGCCCTCCCTTGGATATCACATTCAACATTCAGCTAGATTGGACATGAAGGGCTCATCCGGTGAGGAAGATTGGATGGTACTCATGCAATGTTTTACATTGAGACATTTTTGTTTTTCTTGATGGAAAAGCTAAGTGAATTATTTACAGGAAACTGGTATGGTTTGGAAATATGATATTGGATGTAATGACATTAGCTAATGCAATAGAGTTTCTGTTTCAGAGGGGATGGAGGTACATTTGGCAATAACAGCACCTGCTGCAGGATCCCATTTAATCTTGTAATTGTTGTTATATCAACCGAAAAAAGGCTTTAAGCAAAGAATGGAATTATAAACTTAGTCTCAGTAAAGGATCACATTCTACTCATAATGCCATGTCTATAATTCTGATGCGTGTATGATTTTGTATATGCACTGTCCTGGATGTACAACAGAGTCTACAAATTCAAGTATTCATCTTGTCTCATAAGACAGAGTTAGATCACCTTAATGTAATATTAGAAAACCTCTTTTCCCTGTTGCAGGACAAAATTGTTATGAAGCGGACATTAATTTAGTCTGAGAGAGAGTTGGACGCTAAACCAACTGAGGTCATCAATCCTGTTAAGCATGGTACAGGCAGAGACAACTTAGTGAGTTCCACTTTGCAGTATGCCCAGTTTTCCAAGTGCATTAAAAACATATGAATATAAAAATCTCTGCATATCATGTTGTATTTTCTTTTTATATTTACTGAGGATTGGGATAAATTGAAAATTAACTTTAATTGAGTGGCGGAATGGCATGCCATACCTGACTAGGTAACAGACTCACACATCTGGGTCGACTCACAGGAACTGACACCTTTTACACTGCGCATGTGCAGGTCCCCCAAAAGTTGTTTTGAAAGTAGACAATGGGTCTCAATGGATTAAGTAACTTTTATGTGCCCTGCACACCTTCAAAAACTTCGTAGAACCCCCCAGCTGGTCTTGTTTGAGAGGTGCTGATGTCCCGCTTAACACTGGTGCGTTTATATATGCAAAGGACCAAGCTTTGATATCAGGAAATGTGCTTGACATCGGCAAGAATTTACTCGAGGAGCGGAAATTTCACTCAAATTTGGAGCTGTTCTACAAAATGGATTATAATGTGCCCTGCACAACTTCAAATACATTGTGGAACCCTCCAGCTAGGCTTGTTTGAAAGGTACTGATGTCTTGCGTTAGACCTCGGCGGAAATTTATGCGAAGAACAGAAATCTTGTATAAAACTTGCAACCTGTTCTGACAAACGGATTGATATGTGCCCTGTACACCTTCAAAAACATCGTAGAACCCTCCAGCTAGGCTTGTTTGAAAGGTACTGATGTCCTTCTTGCCGCTGGTGTGTTTATCTTTACACAGGGCCGAGTGTTGATGTGGTTGATGTCACAATAATTTTATGCGAAGAACAAAAGATGTTCAGAGACCAATTTGTAGACCAAGTAGTCCAAAAATGTTTTTGCCTATTTCATGGACACTGGTGGCATTTTAAATGTAATGGTTTATTCATAAAAGCAGATCAATAATAACAAAAAAAGCATATTGAAAAAATAATCAATCATTTTCTGCAGTAATTGTATACATGGTATTCAAGTGGTTTTGAAATGGGGATCCAAAATCTCTGCAGCTCTTATCGCTCTTGTTGCCATATCGTCTAGCTATACTGTTTCTATTACTTTTGTCCTTACCTTTGACATTTGATAGTTACAGATAAAGAAGGCAACACATCATACCTAACACTCATTCAATGGATTAATTACAAATATTGCATCCATAATCTTGCTTTCAGATTAAATCCCTTAATGCAAAATATCCATTCTTGAACCATCCTGCATAACAAATCATATCATTGATGTAATCCAGTTTAAGCCCAAAAGTAATTACCTGGTGTCATCATACTTGTACAATGACCTTGGGGCATGGGAAGCCATAAAATATCATTGATCTAAGCTAAAATTATACTGATCTATGCGCCATTATAATCTTAAAGGATGGGCAGGAGAGTCTCAATACCTGCCAAATTTATAATGGAAAGCGAAAACACAAACAGATTTTTTATTTCTTTACAGCTGTCAACTGAGTGGTTTGGGAACACTGAGGTGCTACTCAGATTGTGCCTTATATCCTTATTTTTTTAATATATAATGCAGGATCAGCAAGTTTTCATTTCAATATCCTGTTGTTTTCTAATAAAGTGTCCTGACAGTTATTGCATGACCTAACAGCTCACCTCTTGGATCCTGATATTGGTATTTTGTTGCATCGGGAGCTGCCTTCTTATCTCGCCCTTCATCAGGTGTGCAGATAGCCAGCCCTATCACATCATAATGAATGTTAATGTTTTCCTTTTACTAAAGTTGTAAAGGCAATTATTTCATATACACAAAGGTTCTCAAAGTAACGATGTAATTTCTAAGTTTATGGAATTAAACGTCAATGCTACTATACTACTGTTTGTAAACGGTCTTAAATTGAAACACTGCATGCTGATTGGTCAGCTGTTTTGTGTAACCATGGTACTTCACATATGAAAGCCCCATGTTAAAAAACATTCAGTGGCAGTGAAAGGTTGAAGACAGTAGGATATTTAGTTCCCTCCACACCTTTGGTTATAGCTGCCAGAGCACACAAATACTAGCTGTGATCTGACCGCTCAGCTGGTATTTCTGGCCTGCCATGGACCAGCAGTATTGTCACACATGACAATTTTACATTGTCTGATTCCATAGTCTTGTCAATTATGATGAAAGAGCATTCTCATCTCAGAGTCTCATTACAATGGCCTCCACCACTACTTGATTTGATGACAATTCTGTCTCTAATATCCATGATATGAGCGGTATGGCCTTTTTTTCTGCAGGATCTTCAACTTTGCTGATGTTATAGATGAATGGCAGTTCTCTTCAAATTACAAATATATATGTGGGTCTGACATCAGTCTGTTAACTCACCTAAACCTCATACAATCTAGAAAAGCACATTTCTAACACCAGCTTGCTGTCAAGGTTTCTGGAAGGGCTTAAACAGTCTGTTACCAAGACAGGTAGCAGAGTCTCATACCTGCTTGTGACATAGAGGGATTTCATATGTATTTGTTCTGAAGTGCAACCCATAAAAGAAGGAAAGATATTTTGGTTGTTTTAGGATTTTGTTTGTCTTACCATTACGTCTTTTACCCTGATTAATATACCAAATGGTATATATTATAGACCAATGCAGCAAGAAAAGGTAACTTTTCAGAAAAGTTGTTGATAATGTTTTGGGACATTTCTGGACAACTATATTTTTAGAAACACCAAAATATAACCTGACAATTCTGCATTCTAATACACACTATTTTAAAGATAATTGCTTTGTGAATCTCCCGTACACATATGATATGTTCAAAAACATAACCCTTACAGGCAATGTTATGAGGATGCTAGTAAAACAAATGTAAAAGCAACTTTATTTGGAAAAAGTCACTCTTTCTTGCTGCAATGTTCTAAAGGGATGCGCAGAGACTGTGGGAACATGCATTACATCGTTTAAGATGCCTTAAGGTTTTTCCAATGAATAATGCAAAACTTCCCTGGAAGGTGATATCTCACAGCCTCCAGAGGTTGTTGGGACTAATTTGTTTCTGTCACTACACTAATCTCCCACTGCCACAGTGAAAGCTTCCTACACAGTTGTATGTGTTTTGCATCTTCCATTTGAGAAATTACTTTTTAAAAAGCACTAGAACACATGAAAAAAAGATATATAAAACTTGATGTTGCCATTCTAAATTGCACAGGAAGCCAAAATTAAGTTTTGATAAGTCCTAGAAATGGTTGAGTTGAGTTTAGATTTTTTATCTGGCTATAATAAATCATTGCTCATAGTTCTATGAATTGGCTGGAATTAGGTCATTATTTAGATAAAATGGATATGGTTTTGTAGAATCTGATTGGATCTTGTAATTTGCAATGATGAAAATCCATAGATTGAAAGGGTTAGTCAGTTCAGACTATCCTAGGTTGGTCATATGAGTGTTAGTCATAATGGCAAAGTTATATTCAAAAATGACCAAGGGGTCAGTCAATAGTGGCTGACCTAGGTTCATCATTGGTGTGTTGTATTTGTATACCACTAGTTGAGGCCACCTGTCATAACCACTCAGTGGCTCCCCCAGGAAATAAAAAGACTAAGGTGGGTTGGTCAGTACTGACCAACCTGACAATAATAACTGACCTAGGTTGGTCCTATAGGGAGCCAAAAATTGACTAACTAGGTAAGTCACTAGTGACTGAGAGGTTGGGCGTATAGGGAGCCTAGGAATATCAGTGTAGGGGCGTCCTTTGCATCTAAATGACCTTGTTTCAAAATTCGGTTCAGAACAATGTCACATAATTTGGCCGCAATTAGTTACCTCTAGCATAATGTTTGTAGTCTTTACTGTAATTATACTGTGATTCAGCTATGCAAGGTTACGGTTAAAGATGATTATTAACTGGTTATCTGTTGAAGGGCAAGTAGCTTTGTTTTGATTAAGCTTTTACATGCAGCCTAGTACTACAATGCCCAATGGCCTTTGTCATCCTACCCATGAATAATTTGAACCTTTAAATAATTGCTGATTGATTCCCTTCCTTCCCCTCTTTTTTTGGCAATCAGGGCAGGGCAAAAATTTGACGTCAAATTACATGTTATCGCTTCAATTTGGCAAAGAATGTGACGAATGTTGCAGATTTAGAGTTGCAATTCAATAACCTCAGTTTTTTTTGTGTTTTAATCTCACTGTTTCTGAAATTACCTGAGATTATTTAGGCTAACAACACTAAATCCTTGATGTAGTAAACCATCAAAGTGCCAGATAGTGCTTTAATGCATTATACCCTCAGTTGTCATGATGGATGAATGCAGCCCAGGGGCGCATTCAATCATTATGCCAGCCCTATGCTTGATGCACGCTTGCAGGGTCAGCACGATGCTCTAAGTCATGGAATTAGGTAAACACATTTAAGGTCTTAAAAAATGTATGTATAGATTTTTTTTATATAGATGGGGCACTGGAATCATCCACAGCTATGTATTATGTAACTCTGCCTGCCTTGTGAGATAATCCTCCATGGTGAACAACTATTGTACAACCTCACCCTATGTATCATGCCTGATTGGCATCCCGGACTGCTCATCCTATTTCTTTTATCTCATCACAACTGTTCGCCTGCGAGTCCAGACACAAAGTAGTTCATTAGTTCAGCTCACAAGGAAAACAAGATTTAAGATGTTTTCTTGTTCCTACAGTTGTAAAGACACCATTGTTAATTGCAGGCCTGTTCCTGAAACACCACTAACAATGCATTGGAAGACCATTCTTTACCCTTTATAAGGCACTGAGTGAATGTGGGAAGAAAGGAAGGGAGCTGTTCCATATGGTTATACTTAATTTGGTGAAAAAAAACAACACTAATCTTTCATCACTTTGGAGCATCTGTAAGTAAAGATTATGTTTATGGCTCAAACTCCTGACTTATGTTGTTTTAGGATAGAGGAAGGACAAATCAGAAAGTTCTTGATATGTTTAAACAAGTTTAGTATATTGAAAGGTAAATATCTTGGCTCCTTGGAACACTTTTTGATACATTTCTAACCCTAGCAGTTCAGTTTTTATCGCCTCGTGAAGTTTATTGTCCTTTTTTCAGGTGACTCTGTGACGAAAAATCCATGATCATGGACATTATGTTTTGAATACATCACAGCAACTAATAAATTTGTTTACAAGCTGGGCCAACATATATCTTGAAGCATACCAAAAATGGATATCCTCTGAGTAATTGTTTTTGAGATACAGCCCGATGAATTTTGAACATTTATCAGAAATATGAACATTTTCAACTACATACTCTCAACTTTACCCTAGTTTCCTCAAAATGGTCCCATTATTGGTTAAATTCACTCTACAGTGTCCTGATCATGTGTACTTTAAGAAATATGAAGCATTATCTGGTCAGAGCAAATTTGCACAGTATAGGTCTAAAGTACCCCTATTAACCTATTTTACGTCATGGAAATAATTTCTTGTATAAATGAGCATAAAAATAGTGGATTTTTGCATTAGAACATTAGAGATAACTTGAATATATTAGGTATTAACAATTCTACGAAGGTTTGAATTTTCATCAGGGTGGCTGGTGACTCCGTGACGAATATTCCGGGTGACTCTGTGACAAAAAATATGTATCCCAATAGACATATGCTCCTGGAGGCAAGATTATTGGATATTTTTCAAATTTTCTTTTTTCCAGCAGAAGACACAAGCGTTACCTCACAATCTGGGATACAAAAGAGACTGTGTGGATCTTCTTTATTTACTATATAGAGGTATCCACCTGAAATGTCATTTGAATATTTTGCTGACAAAACACACTTAAATGACTGTGGAGAAAGAAATATGGAACGTATCTAGTGAAATCCTTGTGAATCAATTGACTATACCATAGACCTAATAGAAAATGATATTAGGAATAAGCTATTACTGCCTCAGTACACATGGGAGACATGTAAAACATATAATTTTTAGTGTTTTTGACGTTTTTAGTTTTTTTTGGGCCTTTGGAGGGCCAGAAAACAGAAAATATTGGACCAATACACAAAAAATAGAGATTTCCCGAATTATTAGGATGTTTTTTCACATATACCAAAAATTTTAATAAATTGGTGCAAAACTGGTTATTCTGTAGGGGTATAAGCCTGAAAAGGGCCAGAAATAGCCGAAACAACATAAGTGGGGAGTTAATGCCTTATATGGTTTCAGCCCTATCGGTCTCAGCATGTAAAGACATGAATAAACCGTGGGGAATGTCACCGTGGTATCTACAACCTCTGGATATTCACCCTGCACAGGAGAAGGACTCATAAGACATAGATATCTCCTCTGGGCTCCAATAACCCATGCCTTGTCTACTAGAAGCTACAATATAGCTCGCACAGGATTTTTCTAATGATGCAAAGGCACAGATATGGGACATAATGTATGCTAGGCAGGCATTGGTAATGATTTTACAGGAACAGCACCTTGTCTCCTACAATATACATTAAAGATGTCTCCAGTTCCCACAGGAATGTCTTATTGATGTGGGTGAGGCAGGATGTGGTAATGATTTAACTGGACGTGTGGTCCCATACTGTGCATGTGAAGCAGTGAAATTAAATATAGCGAAGTCTATTCATGAGAACCTTTAAAATCAGTAATAATCAGATGCAAGCGCATATAAAATACTGAAGAGAATAGATAACTTAAACTGCATGTTTATGGTTTGACATGCAGACCTTTTGTAACATGCCTGCCTTATTAGTTATATAAAGCTGACCTAACTGAAACGATGATGATAAACAACAACAATAGATAATTGATTGACCAATTTGGGTAGATTTAACCACCCCTTATTTATTAATGTAAAAAAAAAAAAGAAAAAAATACACAGGTGTGGATCCCTGTTAGATGGTCATGGTCCAGTGAAGAAGGACAACCTTGACCCTGACCTGGGGTATACAGAGCCAGCAGGCCAGGTAGGCTTAGTATAAACCTAAGTAAACATATATAACCAACTATGACCAATCATACCGGTAGCATTATACTTATATAATTATGGGGTAATTATATACACAATAAAGCTGACCTAACTGAAACGATGATGATAAACAACAACAATAGATAATTGATTGACCAATTTGGGTAGATTTAACCACCCAACACCCAAACACAAATAGGGTAAGGAATTATCTAGAAACTGCTAGAAAGTCGACGACAGTTTTATCTTTGGAGACCTTCCTCTCCAGAGTGTCTGTCAGATACAATAACACAGCGAGGGACCTCCAGTCTCCCCTGGACTTGATCTCCACCAGGGTGAAACCGATAGAGAATAGGAAGGAGGCCCCGCCTCTCCGCAGAGAGTGACTGGAGACATCCTTGAGGCCCACACGACTACTGAGACTTTTCAGTCGTGCGGAAAAGACACCGTAGGTCTGCGGCGTGCGACTATTGCCGGTCCCATACTGGAACAAATAGTCAGACGAATGAAGATGAAGACTTACTATGAGATGCTTCACGTAGGTAGCTACACAAAATATTGAGTCTTGGGCATAGCTGAAGGGGATCTCCAATGATCTCTCCCCGTACTGTATAGTCTTGGTTTTGCTCAACCTCAGCAGGACGCCCCAGGGTTTGAAGGTGACGTCAGACACCCGGATGGCCTGGTCACTCACCGTCACATGGGCCTTCCTCAACAGTCCTCTGAAGGCCATAATGGCCGCAGTCCACCAGCACAGATCGCGAGACGAGGACATGTCTAGCAACTTATACATCCTAGACAAATCCTTCGGAGACAAAGGCACAGCTTGTTTGACTGTATCACCCAACGATCTCCGCGCCCCCGCCATGGTGCGAGACACGGAAAAGTCCTTGGTCGATACCGGGGCAAGGCCATGCAGCTTCTGCAGATATACTACAGCACTGATATACTGCGTGATGGACGAATATTTGAACTTCCGGCACATGTGCGCGATATAGAGGCACAAAGTTTTTGAGTCACATGGTATAGGTGACAGGTCGTAGCGCGCGCAGAACTCATAGAAGTGTTTCCACTGTGACTTCCTGGTGAGTTTCGTGGCAGATGCCAGTGCCATGTCCTGGAGGCGCACCAACTCTGCTTCTAGCCGGTGTCGGTCTGTAACAACAGAGGGAGAACGGGGGATCAATTTGGGCTACACCTGGGTAGGACAACCTCGAAATGAAGTCGGCCACCACATTCTCCTTGGAGCGAAGGTAGCAACACACAATTCTAATATTAAACACAAAACACATCCAGAACAGTTCACGCAGCAGAGACATTGCGATGACATTCTTGCTCCTGCCCGTTGCTAGCATACGGCAAACTTGAGTGTTGTCAGACCAGATCAAGATGGTATTGTTATTGAGCGCGCGACCCCACCTAGCTAAGGCCATGACCACTGGCCACACCTCCTGGACATTGATGTTCTCCAGAAGATTGTCAAATGTAGGTGGGGGGAAGTAGTGGTCCGGGAAGAAGGGGAGATCCTTAGCCCACTTGTCTAACCAGACCCCATACAACCAGTCCGAACCGAGACTGGAGCCAAAGCCCCGTGACGATGAGTCACAGAATATCTCGGCCACTGGATTTGAGGGCTGGAGTATCCGGGCCTTGCCATTGAACACACTAGCGAATGACCTCCACCACTCCAGATCTGCCCTGAACGTGGGTGACAGTCTTGCTCGGTCAGTGGATTCTGACAGGGAATTGGTCAGATTAATCACTCTCCTGGAGAAGGTCCTGCCTCCGTGCACCACTGTGGCACAATGTGCCAAGATGCCCGACAGCTGTTGGAGTTCCAACTTCGAAGCACTGGTCTTTGTCAGAAAGTCACTTATCGTTGAATACAAGTTGTCTAGCTTTTCCGCAGGGAGGCTCAACTCCATGTTTACACTGTTCACCTCTATTCCCAGACAAGTCAGGATCTGGGAAGGGCCTAGTACCTTCTCCCACTTGATGTCAAACCCGAGGCGCCTAAGCACCAGAATCAGCATGTTCATGTTGACCTCACAGTCTTGCTGGGACGAACCCAATACCGTAAAGTCATCAATATAATTGGATATTCTGTCTACACCACGGCGGTTGAGACACCGCACCACAAAGTCACCTAGCTGAGTGAAGAGCCAAGGGGCTGAGGCTAAGCCGAACGACAGGCACCTGTCCACTAAGACTTCCGGGCCCTCGCCGAAGTCCCAACGCAGGCCCTGATATGTCACATGGTCAGGCAATATATTCACCGATCGGTACGCCTTGGCTAAATCCACGACCGCTAAATAGTCACTGGGCTGTAGCATGTCTATGATATAGTCCAACCCTTTGTAAGAGAACTTTTGACGAGTGGTGGACATGAAGTTGTTGATGCTAGCGTGAAGTGGGCGCTTGCAGTCTGTAATAGGCCTAACGCCTCCATCTTTTTTCTTGATGGCTCCCATGCTGTGGATGCACTGAGGTGCACCAACGGCCTTAGTTATCTTGCCTGCCTTCACCTCAGAAACCAGAAGTTCACTCATCATGACATTGAACTCGCTACTGACAGTACTTCTATAATTGGATCGATCATAACCCGGGATATAGACATCATCCACAATATGGAACCCAGTATTTATACCCCTCAGTACAAAATCATCCTCAGAGCACATGGCCTTGGGGAACAAGACATACTCAGCCGCTACTCTACAAGGCTTGAGTTGGGAAACTACAGGGCCTATCATGTGAACACAACTACAGGTGCCCAGTACACAATCACTGAATACTTCCACTACACAGTCGTCAATACACACACATGCTACCAGAGTTCTCACCCCTAAAGGCAATGTATCATTTGGATTGACATTTACAGTAACAGCCCTAGAGCTGCTTTGAACCTGCCCTAGGGCATCACCACTAGTCCTCCCAGTAGGGGTAACAAAGTCTGGACCAAAGTCCTGCTCATCAACACTGTCATCAACATCTAGGCCTAGGCCATCTGCACACATATCACTGAATGACACTAAGTCACATGGAGAGTCTGGTTTGCTAAACAAAGTTTTGTCCCTAGGGACCTCACTGAGTGCACACTTTGCTTGTGAACTGGTAACACATTCATGTTCGCCGGGCGAACACTTATGTTCGTCGGGTGAACTTACAGTACTGTAATATTGAACAGCGCCCTGTCGGAGGCCTAGACCTCCCACAATATCAACAGAATCATAACCAAGGTTAATTTCATTGCCATTCTGAGCCTCTAACACCCCAGAAGCGACACATGCGACATAGTTATCGTCAACTGGCGACATTTCGTCCCCGGCCGCGTTGTTTACAACCAGAGCAGCAGAAGAGAAAGTACAATTGGAACGATTGCGGACCAACCCGGCTACTGAGCTGTCCGAAACCTCACCCGCAGACATAACAGAGCAAGGAGAAGCCATTCCAGTAGTTATTGCGGACTTACCGGGTACATATTTGCCATAATCGATGAAATTCCACTCTAGCGAAGCGCCTTGTTGATCCGCACCGTCCCCCTGCCGCCATTTTGAATGGGGCACGCTGGGAGACAGCGAGGATCGGGGCGATACATTTCGACAATCTTTTTCGCTATAAGGCGCTAAACACTCAACATTTGACGCTAACGTCATCGATATACCTCTAGAAGTATTAATTGCGGACATATTGTCCGGTTCTAGGCCTATTTCGGAAAAAAACTCAATCGAATCGAGCGGACCACAAACCAGTGGCGCCCCCGTCTCCTCCGCGGCCAAAGACGGAACTGTTTGATCCCGCGGCCGCAGAAGTCTTCGTGACGAAAAATGTGTGGAATGTGGAGAGCTACACTGGGGCTCTGCGCCCTGCTGGTGCTCTGTGTTTCCATGCTCCTCTCTTTGTACAGTCTGTTTACACTCACCAGCTGATGTACTCTGGGCTGCTGCTGGAGGTGCTGGGGCTGACTCTGGGAGTCAGGCTGTAGGCTTCTGAGCCTGTTTCTTGATGTTGGGGCAGTTGGGGGCCTTGTGGTCACCAAATCCACAGGAGTAGCAGACATGGGGTTTCTTGCAGCTGGCCCCATCACAGGACTTGAAGTTGTAGTACCAGCATGGAAAACCATCACCTCCTCCATCCCCTCCCCCTGACCTGGCAGCCTTCTTCTTGGCCCACTTGGATTTCCCTGAGGTAGGCGGGGCCCCACCGCCCCCACCCCCGGTCTTGAGGGAACGCAGGCCGAGGTGCCGATTTATCAGGGATTGGATGCCATAAGTAAGGACTTGCATCCCATCAGTGGATGCCAGACTCCGGACCGCTGCATCATATTCTAGGAGATAATGCAGCTCGTAGATGACTTCCGCCGACCGGTCTGACAAGTACCGCATGTGGGACAGCAGGTTAAGGGCATCCTCGGTGCCCTTCTCCACATGCCGCTCCAGGAGACTGCACAGGCAGGAGTTAAGCTGTGCGAAGCTCTTGGGCCTATCCTGGCCATCTGGGAGATATCTGGTGATATCCATGTTGACTACGCGTTTGGCCCTCCTCCTTCGTCTGCGGTGACGCCTGGTACCGCTCGACTCAGACGACAGGGAGCTGTCCGACATAGGGAGGCCAGGCACCGGGAGGCCAGGCACCGGGCAGCCAGGCACGGGACCTGGGTTCGGGTGTGGTTGTCGGCTCTTGAATACTCCCAGCCGCTTGAAACCCGTACTCACGGCGGAGTTCAGCCCCTGGACAGAGGCTGACAACTGGGCGATGTCCTGTCTCACATTGGCTAACTCCTGTTGCTGGTCCTCCACCAAGTCTCTTAGCCCAGACACTGAGATGTCGTCCTCCTCAGACTCCTGGTAGTCCTCATCGTCATATTCGTTAAGGCCGAATAGAGAGCCATACTGGTCTCTGCCTAGGGCACCTGCAGACTGTGACCCCTTCACTGTGTGCCTGGTGACTCTCCCTGTGGGTGTAGTATAGGCCTCCTCCTGGCTACCACTTGGCTGCTGGCCACCTGGTACAGGCTCCACTTTCTCCAGGCCTAGAGCTGCCAATTCCTCCTCAGTCATTGCTGACATAGCACAGGCCTTGCCAGTAGGTGGCTTGTGTCTATGCAGGCATGTCTTACAGGCCCTCAGACCCGACATAGTGGCTGCACAAGGTAAAACTCCAAGAAAAAATACACAGGTGTGGATCCCTGTTAGATGGTCATGGTCCAGTGAAGAAGGACAACCTTGACCCTGACCTGGGGTATACAGAGCCAGCAGGCCAGGTAGGCTTAGTATAAACCTAAGTAAACATATATAACCAACTATGACCAATCATACCGGTAGCATTATACTTATATAATTATGGGGTAATTATATACACAATATAGTTTATTATCATTTGTGATAGCATATCTGCAGACCTCAATACCCTCTAAAATCATGGGGAATAAGCAACTACAGTCAGAGTATCCTGCAGTAGGTGCTAACTGCTACTTGACATGCCAAAATCAGATCTATTGCATGTGTACAAACATCTCACTCTGCTAGAACTGCACACACCTCTAAGCCTGGTACTCAGTTAAACCCACCCCCGAAAGGGCACCAGCAAAAGGAATAGGCCATGGAACCTCATCATCACTGATCAATGGCTACTTTACTAGCTCAAGGTTAACCACAGATAGGTCATACCCTTCGTCATCCTTCCTATAAGCTATAGCTGGCCCTGGTCTGTGGGGCAGGTACTAGTGTGCTGCTGTAGCCTTAAGGGGGGACCTGTGTAGCCCAAAGCACAGTAAACAGTTATCTCCCAATACACCATAGGCCAGGCAGCAGTATCTCTTCTGATACATACACCTTTTTCTTTCGTTCTTGCTCAGATGTATTTTATCTGACGCAATATCTTGAACCAACGGGGACTTTCCAATCACCCTTCACTTTCAATAACCAGACCTCCCATCTGCCTCAAAATGCTACTATGACATTTCTTCTACTACTTTTTTTCTATTTGTTTATCCTCTGTCTTTCGTTCCATCTATTTACATACCTCGGTGGCTGGGTCAGACAGAGACCTGACCTTGTGGTGTCTGTGACTGCCTCCCTGTGTCTGGCTTGGGTGACTGGTCTAAGTTGTTATAGATTGCACTTCTAAGCTACAGCAAAGCCTTGAAGGGTTCTTCTGCTACTATCTGAAAGTCAAGTATGTCTGTAATGACTTATCCCCTCCCAGATACCATGGCACTGAAAAAAACCAGACCTCCACCAATCTCAATGCTACTAACCTATACCATCTTTTTCCTTTTTGTTCGTGGCTGTTTCATGGACCCCCCCCCCCCTATTCAGCCTCTGAAGACTACCATTTCTATAGGCAGAATACAGGAATAAGTTGGTATCTGTGAATGCTCAAACTACATTTGATGGATTGTGTAGATGCTGAACTCTCTGGTTCTACTGTAGTCAAGCTTAAACTTTACTCTGCTTTCTGGCTATCTATCGCTGCAAGTGATTAATCTGAGTAGAAAGATATTTATTTGATATGACACATTGTATCAGCTCAAGTGGCATGGTTCTGAGCCAAAAGTATCCAAGTAGTGTAAATGAAAACTAACAACAAGGATACAGTCATAATGTTCATAATATAAGATATTTTATAGTGGATTATTTTTGTACATATACATCATTACAGGTATTCTGGTCTTTAGAAAAACCTAATGAAATTGAGAAAATCTTAGTTGTCCAATGATTCATGGTGACGCTTTCCATATCATCAAATGCAATCTAACTCATGACACTGTGCTGCAATTTAATGGTAAAATGATGGATGTTACATTAATCCAACTAAAAGCTGTGAGAAAGGGTAATTATCTTGACTAAAAACTGGAGGTTTAATACATTTTTGTTCATGACAACTTTTAACTACATTGCAGGACAGTCACAATAATCAGTCTATGTTCATTTGATATTAAGGTCCATATGAATGTGAAAGAAACTGCTAGACCCCTCAATGGAGCTTAAATGCAAGGATTCATTCCATGATATGCAGCTAAGAGTTGTATGAGCATGACCCGAGAAGAGGATTGTAGGTCATTGGGCAGGTGTAAGATGGTTGGTAGTGGTTTATATATACCGTCATGAATCTTGTTCAGCATCCTCCCCCGTCCTCTCCTTCCCACTCGCCTCACCAACTCACATCCCCTGAGGGCTACACCGCCTGTCACCTGCCACATTGAATCAGGCTGCCCACCCTTCTCCCATATGTATTGTAGCTTTGTATGCAAGGCACAATAGCCCTGCTTTGTGCTGCTTCCTCTAAAGCACTAAATCTGTCCCATCAACTATGCTGAATGAAAGAGAGACTGGTACAAGCCATTCACAACCTGAGGATTTGGCAGGAATGATTTTTGTAATTTGTGTTTTGAGCCAGGCAAAATATCACTTGAGCAACCATGATATTAGCAGGAAAATTAAAAAAAGTTACAAGCTAAAGTAGCCTGATTGAAATAGTCAGGCATCCTGGTGTCATCAAATAGAACTATGTATAATACTATCTTCACATATATATCTACTCCATGAGATTATTCTCCCGCCGTATGTATCTGTTTGTTAGTCTGTAGTATGGGGATGGAAACTCCAACAAATGTGTTCTCATATTCTTTGTTCAGGGCAGCATTACCATGAAAGGGTGGGTAGATGTAGTTGGTTGAATCTATGGGTAGGATCCATGCTATCTGGTATTAGCTGATATTGATGGCGCCTTCTGAGAATGATTTTGGAAACAACAACAGCAATGATCCCAACAAAGGTAACAATAGAAAGGAAGGGTACAAAGCAACTGTTTTATCTCATTGGACTAAATCCCACAGTTATTTACTAGCCTCTAGTCTGAAGCAATCATCAAGGCCATAAGTCAGTGGGCCCCCACTGCCATCATGAAGGTTGTCATCATTGTCAATAACTGATGACTCAGCAGATGTTCTTACAGGAAGTGATGTCAGTGAAGTTGGTACTGACATCAAGTTAGAGCTGGTTGCATGTACTGGTGTGTTCAGTATATTACTGACATTGATTCTCCAGCAGTAAGTCCAAAAGGAGGCCATGACTATGGTGACCAGGGGATGTATTGGACAGCAGGAAACCATTAGATGTACTGTTAAAGAAAACATCATTGTTTGTCCCTGAGCCCGTGTTTGTAGTGTTCGATTATCATTTGGAGTCCTGGTATCCATTCCCCAAAGCGTAGGTAAACTATCAAAGGATAAGTTGCCATTGTTCTGCAAATCATATTTTATCAGGACACTAAACACAAAGCACATTTTCTTTGTAATTCTTTGGCAAGGTAATCAGTTTCCAAAGAATCTGTTTCATGAATTGAGAACAGAGGGGGGGCCCTTTATCACAGGGTGAGAGCAGCAGCTGTTGGTTCCCACAGGGTGCTGTGTGAATGTGTAAAGGTTGTCCTCAGGGATATCCCTACGATCCATTTCCTGCATATTGACGGCCACAGTCCCATTACAGGTCTGACACAGGCCCGGTTTGTATTCTTTCTTTTATCTGACATTGATCAATAATGCAGTGCACCAGGGCCTGCTTTCATACCAATAGGTGCATCACAAATTTGAATAAGATCCCATCTTTTCATTCAACTGAAATGATAGAAAGTAAACTTGTATTGAGTATTTTTGTTATATTTGTAGTCAAATTATAGTCAAGTTATATGGTGCATATATATGTTTATAATTTTTTCTCTGCAGATGCATATTGTAGAAGGAAGATTGGATCATATCTGGTCAAGATTCAGTGTTTTACAAGATTGTGTTGGGTACAATGTAACATACTCTCATATGTATACAGGTATCATATATCAAAACAAGGAGACTATGGGTGGCCTAGGACACAGTACCCATAGCTGCACCCACAGCAAGGAGAAGAGGGACGGTTTGGCAAAACATGGAGGGGAATAAAACCGAGATCAGGGGTAACAGTTTGATGGGCCACAAAGGGCCTTATCGATCCCATACTGAAAGCCTTCTGCTGACAGCTAGAGTTTCTATCAGACATCTGATGATGTGGCATGACAGAGGTAGCCTTTAACACCATCCCATCTGTCAACAAGCTGGGAACTGACACACATATTTAGTTTTCAACCTCCTGACACATCATAGTTTGCAATAACTAGTTAGTAAATTTTTTTAATGAAAGTAATACATCTATTCTAGGATTCATTATGCATTTCCCCTTCCTATTGAGATGTTCAAGGGATCTTTCCCTAGCCTTAGTTCCTTAAGGGAAAAAAGTTCAACGACATGTTGCTACTAAACATTGCACTTTCCAGAGCCGGTACATGCTTTATGTTGTATGACACTATATTGATTGTTGGGAGGCCGACTATCATGCATAGCTACAAAAAATATCAAAAGATTATTTAAATGTGTCCCTCCAATTTTGTTACTGTTTACAAGCAAACCCCACCGTGGTCAAAGCCACATTTTTCTTGTTGGACAATTGTTTGGAGTATGGTCATAGGCAGGAATCAACCATCTTTATTTGATAAGTGTCCATCCTGATCTGAACATAAATTGCCACAATCTTTAGCCCGCAAAGCATGGCAGCCAAGAGTAGGTGTTGCATGAGCAGGGTCGAGCAGTGTAGCATAGTGGATGGATGTAAGATATTTAGAGGTGATGTACACATACCGTCATGAATGTTGTTTCACATCCTCCCCTGTCTCTCCCCATCTTAATCACCTCACCCTCTGCCACATTGTATCAGCTTGTCTGCTTGTCTTCACGGTGCATTGTAGTGGTTGTATACAAGGCACAATAGTTCTGCTTTCTTGGGCTTCTTTTGAACCAATATATATATATGCATCAAATCAACTATGCTAAAGGGAAGATAGATTGGTACACAATCTGTTCACAAATGACACTTTGAACTTTACTAAAATGTAAGACGATAAACCACAACCTGAAGAGTTGGGAGGAGAAACTTGGTGTATTTTGAGCAGGGCAAACAATTATATAGTAGAAAACATGATATTGGCAGGAGAATGATATAAAGTTCAAGTTATCCGGATTTCAATGTTTAGACATCCTTGTGAAATGGAATAGAACTATGTACAATGCTACATTTAATTAAACTGAAGCCTAAAAGATCATCCTCATGCTGTCATATCCGTGTGTTGGCCTGTAGTATGGGGATAGAAACCCCCACAAATGTGTTCTCATATTCAGCATCCAGGGCAGCATTACCATGTAAAGGGCGGTAGATGTAATTGAATCTATGGGTAGGATCAATGCTATCTGGTATTAGCTGATATAGATGGTGACGTCTGAGGACGATTTTTGAGGCAACAACAGCAACAATGCCAACACAGGTTACAATTGAAAGGAAAACTACTAAAACCACAGTTTCATCTTGTTGAACTAAATCCCAGAGTTGTTTACTGGCCTCTATATGGAGTGAGAAGTCGTCATCAAGGCCATAAGTCAGTGGGTTCTCACTGCCATCATTGTTGTCATCATTGTCAGACGGCCAAAGAGTCTGTGTGCTAGACATAAAGAGTGATGACTCAGCAGTCTTTTCTTCAGGAGATGAAGTCATGGCAGTGGGTAGTGGTGTCATTGTGGAGCTGGCTAAGTGTGAGGTATCCAGTATAGTACTCATATTCTGCAACAGTAAGTATGTCAGGAGACCCGAGGAGGTGTTGGAAAACAGGGCACCACTGGAAGTTTTTACTGCTTGAGGATTTTTGGTATCTGTTCCCCAAACTGGAGGCATCCGGTTAAAGAAGGAGTTATTATGAACTCCATTACTGCCTTTTGGACCTGGAGCCATAGTTTCTGCCATTGTTCTGATATTGTATTCTCTCCAGACAGCCAGAGCAGATACTCCTTGTACGTCAGGGTTCAGAAAGGCAGACTTTAAAGACTTTTCCTGCAGAAGGAGATATCAGATGAAACACACTATATATCAGAGTGAGAGCAGCAGCTGTTGATTCACACAGGGTTGTGTAAATCCATGAGGGTTATCCATGGAGATCCATCTACAGTCCTTTCCCATGTATTGCTCACCGCAGTCCCATTATATTTTAGACACAATCCCAGTGTATTCTGTCTGTATCTGATATTGATCAATAATTCAGTGCACCAGGGCTCAAAAGTCTTCATTCACAACAATGGATGCATCATAAACCAGAATGTATACTCCCCGTCAATTTTTCTGAAATGACAGAAAGTGACATTAGTTTCGACTTAGGCAAGGTTTACTAGTATTCAACTACTTTCACATACTTTGAAGTATAAGTATATATATATACATATGTATGTATGTATATACCACTCAGTAGTTATATTCATGGAATGTTAAGTTACAGATAGAGTTACAGCTGTAAATGACGTCTTTGTTATAACAGTTTGCTTTTAAATGGTGCTGGGTAAGAGACTTTGTCCAAATGGGAGAACATACAGAGAAGAGGCATGCAATCACAGGCTGCTGCTAGCATTACCTGCATCTACGGACACTTGTGGTAACCTATGTCACCTTTTTTCTACCTCCAACTGACAAGCTTTTTTAACATTCCCCCAAGCCTAACTTCGTGATCACACTAAACTTAACAGTAATACTGGTAAATAGCAAGCTGTTATTATAAAAGTCAGAGTAAGTGAACGTTCTGAACGCAATGCTCATTCTCCAGTGTTTATTTCATTACATCAACAATAAATTCAACAGGACTCTTCTTCTGCTACCACTGATAATTGTTTGACAATGAGGTGGTCAATGCTTTCCAGCGTATATACCATATTGTTGTCAGTATCGGGTGGCAGTACTTCTACTCAAGCAAACATCCCACTCCCTGGTTCTACTCAGTAGCCACGCCACTTATTGTGAGTAGTGGGAGCTCTGTCCATTTGTGCTACTCCCCATGGCTTTAATGTTCCCATGGACATATACTAATTGGAGAGTTTCTGTAAGTTTCTGTGCTATAGATATTTATAAATGGTTAACTCAATGCATGTGCTCCTAGCTTCCTCAATATATTCTCTGTTTTTGTACTGTGCGCTTGTGCCTCTACTACCCCTTCATTACTGGCCTGTGGTTCTCCTATATACAGTAAGTGGTTGTGGGAGCCCAAACGTTCTGACCTGCCTAGGGCTCTATTCCCCGCTCCCTTCACTTACTACAGTTACCAACACTGTTAACTGAGGTGTTCAGTGACCATCAGGAACACCCAATCTTTGCTTTTATTGTATTATTTGTGTAAAGCCTACTCTTTGTATTGGAATTTATTGGTTATTTCTCTATTTGTGGAAGATACTCTAGCTATTTCTAACACCAACTGCAATGTCTATTCAAAATATATGCCCCTCCTGCAGGTCATTGCACTCCAGCATTGTACTTCCATGTTCATGTCCATAGACTGCCACTCTCCTTTTACTTGAGCTGTATTACACCACCTTGCAGACTGCTATACTTCCTACCTCATAAGAAACTCCCACATATACTTAGAATCATGAATAGCTTCCTGGAAGTAATGTGACATGTGTTCCAGCCCTCACTGAGTACTGCCTCCATTATCTGCTCTGAATATGCTCACCTTGAATCATAATCCATAGATTCAGTCCATCCCAGTAGGCACAGCATTCTGTTCAACGTTGAATCAACATTACATCAACATTGAATCAATGTTAACAACCATTTATCAATTTTAATTCAATGCTATGTGCCCACTGGAATAGTGTGTGTAGTTGATACAGACAAGTGCTCACACAGTGTACCAGCTCATACAGATGCCTGAACATCTGACCCCAGCCTACCTACCAGCCATTGAAGTTCCTCAATTATCATTATCTGTGAATGATTATCTACAGCATCCTCTCTTTTCACTTAAAAGCTCAGATCCAGATGCTCACCTTAAAACATAAACCTTCACTGTGTAGTCAATATTATAGCTCCAGAGACATTCAAAGAGTCAACCATCATTCATGTGTTCCACATAGCTGTATACACTCTACTCCCAATGCTTACTCCTAGACTTAACTCCTCCTAGTATGACACAGTATGTCCCCAGCTCTGTGATACATCCAGCCTCTGGGTATAGGGCCTGTAGAGCTGCAGTGGTAGCTGTGCTCGCTGTTGGCTTCCTCTGGGCCTGTGTGTCTCCTACAACTCCCCGTCTGGCAATGAGAGGAGGGATCGCCCACACGCTGTCTGATACTGGGCAGTGAGCTGCTGTCTGCTCATGTGAGATACTAGGACTAGGCTGGGAGAGTGTGACTGAGCTGCAGGGAGAGTGAAGAGGTGGGGGACACTGGGTGTGTGTGCAGCCAGCCTCCTGCTGGTTTTACTGATATGCAGCGTGTACTGAGACTGAGGCAGCTGTCCAGATCATAGTCTTCCTTGAATGATTGGGAAGGGTCCTGACCATAGCAGCGCCATGTGCCATGCTGTCTTTTAATGCAGGAACTTAATCATCGGAGCCTGTATTTAGATAACATGACAGAGCAAAGAACTTCCATTTGCTGTTCTGCTGGAATATCCTGATTTGGTGGGTGATTGTTTTCTTTTTCTTTGTGGTCATAGATCATTTTTATACATTTAACTTATATTGCCTCAGGAATATTTGAAGCTTCACTTATTCTGCTTTAAACATTGGTTGTCCTACTTTTTTTTATTCTCTGTGTCAGGTTGCCTCTTTAAGGCAAAGACACCCTTGTGTCCTGAAATACAATTTGTCACATTGGGACAAACCTTTGTATGCTTGTCACAATAACAGGGAGCAAATAGGTATCAGATTAGGTAAGGTGATTAATTGGAACGGAGGACCAAAATAGTTACTACCGCTAAGAGCCCAACCACATGGTCCTAGTGCTACCAAGTCCTATTATTTCACAGCTGTATCCTCTGTATGGACTGATCTCTCCTGCAGTCTAACTCTGGAGACGCTGGGTGTGATTGGAATGACAGAGCCCCTACCCAGCTGGCAGACAGTTAAAGGCTTAGAGGGTATCACTATTGGACGGATGCCAAACGTCCGACCCCAGCCAACCCACCAGGCAGACTAAGCCTGCCAGCAATGCTTTGGTTCCATGCCTCACTCAGTTGGTATGACTTGAGGGCAGAATATTGGGTCATGGGTGCAGAGAGAAGAAGGGGGTGGGAGGTGTTAAAGTTGTAGAAGGTGTAACACAGTTGTAGGATAGGGTACTTGAAGCGAGGGGTACACAGAGTCTCAGAAGTAAGGCACACAGCCATTCCCATTAAGGTGCAGAAACTAATAATTTCAATTTGGTCGGAGGATTCCGGAGATGGGTAATACAGTACATGAGTTGGATGCATATTGGTTCTTGGGCAATTTTTAAATCTTTATAAATAGAATTGGTCTTAAAAATATAATAAATATATCATCTCCTTCATCTTTCCTTGAACCGCATTGCCTATCTATGTATAATTTGCCATTCACAATCTAACAGTAGGCATTTTGTTAGAGTTCAGCATTCGCTATATTCTTAGTAGAAATAAAATATGATATTATCTTGATTATGGATACAAGGATTGTGGCTCTTGACAGGACAGAATATTCCATTACACTAAAATGTATGCCATTGTTAAATGTATGCCATTGTGTCCTATAGGCCTAGATCCATTAGCAATATTAACCATGCAAGTCCCTATTCTTATGTTTAGCAATAGCCATCAGCAAATATATAAATTCCTCCATATATACAAAAATAAAATGTGCCATTCTATCTGATGGATGTTATGTTGTACCTAGTGCTATGCTAACATGTGCAGTATTACATACCACAATTTGGCATAGCTTTATATCTAATTTTAGAACAACAAGTAGAATATCACACTGAAATCTTTGTGTGATGCACATTTTTTGAAACACCTCTAAGATGCTTCATGTTTTTTTTCGTGAATAAGGAAATATCTCACAGTGGCCAGAGGTAGTACCCGGGTTCCCAGGGACTAATTTGTTCCTGTCACTTCAGTAATCTCCCGCCTCCACAGCCAAAGCCACCTAGACAGCTGTTTATGTTTTGCTTCTTACATCTGAAAAGAAAAATTGCAAAACTTTAAATCAATAGATGTCAGAAAAAGGGTTGTGCTTAACACATGTACTTTGAGGCAATTTAGTAATTCCCTTTGTCATTGGACTAAATGCTTGCATTTTGGTTTAATGACTATCGACGCGGCAAATGACCACAAGCGCCCCCACTGGAACGCTAACAAACTATCCACTCTCCACCACAACCTTCCTCTTGTGCCCGGGCGAGCACGTTGCGGTTGTAAAATTACCTCCCTCCCACCCTACATTACCTGTTACCGGTAAATCTTATAAAATAAGGGTTATAACCTCAAACACTAAGGAGGATTGACTGTTAATTGATACATGTTTATCTTGTGACCTACTGACCTACTTAAAATTTATGTCAAATATTGACCTCGTTAGGTCTCATACTGTATTTACTGTTTATGTGTAAACTCACAATGACGTGATATTTCTTTAAACCATCCTACAGATGTAAAATGTACTCAAAGTTCAATTGTTTAAATTGTTGTAGTTTATCAATCAGTATATAAACTCCAAATATAAACTCAGTAACTCGTCGTGTTGTCATTACTGTCACAGTTTACTACATATTCCATACATCATTCTAGAGCACTTCATGATCTTTAGCATATACATCCAGACGTTGTACCCAGACATAGTGAAAGGGGTTCCTCTGGCTTTAACACAGATAAATCAGGAAAATTATTCAGTACATTTGTTGTCTTCAAGCCTGTAAAAACTGCTAAAGAATTAATCAGTGATCTGTCCTGTCAGATATGGATCATTGACTTCAACAAAGACTACTTGTTAGGTAAGTTGACCACTGGAAAACAATCACCTAGGCCAAAAAAAATGAAGGTTTGTTTCAGGTAACATGGGCAGGAAATTTGGGGTCAGTAGGTCGGACTTTTTTTTTTAAATCTTTTTTAACTGAAAATACCAGCTGGCCGGCCCGAAGACTGGAAAATTGACCAAAAAAGGGTACAAATACAGAAATTTCTTAAAAAATTGCATAAATAAACGTAGCCCTGTTTTGATAGGGTCGGTCAGGTGACCTGAAACAAACATTCTTTTTTTTTGGCCCTAGCTCTATCTTCCTCCCAGAGTTCATGTTGGTCCTTCAGACCTGCAGGTGACAAGTAGGGCCAGGACTACTGTCACCTGGCTGGCACCTCTGGTAGATTTTTGGCGGGTCTAGCAGCACTGGTCTATCAGTGCTGCCACCTGGTGATCTATAGGCAGTGGGGGGGGGGCACCAGGTGTAAATGGAAGTGCAGAGGAAGGGATTTTTAAATGATTGAAATACTAAGAACTTTGGGGACGATATCATTACTGTTACAAGGTTGGCATAAGCATAAACAGCTAATAACTTCTTTTGAGACTTCAAGATGCAGCACATCCATTAGATTTAACACATACATCTAACACATTAAGAAATGGATATCATCGAACCAAATCACCAAACCCATCTAATTTAAAATAGAGTGGGTTAGCTACTTGAGGAACGCACTCTCTGAGGGACTATGTTGACAGGGTGACTGGAGGCAGCTGCAAGGTGGAAGGAGTAAGGTGGTTCTAGTGTCCTGCAGTAGGTGCTAACTGCTACTTGACATGGCCACATCACATTTACCCCTGGTGCACAAACCTCTCAGTCGAGTAATAACTGTCCTCAGTCCTGCCCCATCCTGACACTCAGCTAGACTGAGGATAGTTTAGTTGAGGTTATGGGGCTGGGTTATATAAGTGACAGGGGTGTGACCTGGCCACCTAAGAAGTCTGGGAATAGTCTACACTGCTACTTGATCCGCCTTCTGTGTACAAACCTCTCAATATGGTAGCATGTGTCCTCAACCAGACTGAGGCAGTGCCCTAATGCCCTAATTAATCGCAATATTGTATAACAGACAACTGTCTAGTAGTACTTATTTGATATCAGTACCACCCCATATATAGCAGTCAAACTAACTACCCCCAGCGCCATCCTGAATTATGCCTGTTTTACTGAACCAGGCTTCTAACCCGGTCCACTAGGGCCACTCTGTGTCTCTGTTTTTTACTCCCTTTATTGGGAGGAATGATGTGTCAGTATAAGCGAGTGTCAAGGAATTTAGAAGCCATGTTAAGCTTCTGCATACTTATCAATAATTATGTGTTCTCACCTGTACTAACCAGATCCTACGTTGACACCCTGAGTGTGTCCTTAGTTATACCTTTGTATAACTATTCAACCATGATTTGCAGGGCACTAGACCCTTACTGCATCTATGACAAATTTGGATATGTAACGCCATGATGTCCAGATGCATTTTGATTGTTGTATTTTGAAACATCATTTCTATGAATAAATACACACTGCAAAATCAAAAAACAAGTATTCTATATTGCACCAATTGGTATTTGTACTTCTGAAACTGATCTATGATAGATGTACATTTTTTTGGATTTTTCTTTCATATTTGTAATTTTACTACAAGACATGATATTGTTAAAAACATGTGGATTAAAAGAACAGAAGCGACACTTGTACACATGTAAACACCAGACTTCTTCTTGGTTAATAAAGTCAAATTGTTCTTAAAAAAATGTTCTTAAGGGAGGTCTCCACAGCAATTCAGACGAATTTTTTTTTCTCAGAACTAGGAGTATCACATATCAAGTTGACCGTAATTAATGACTCTTTCAAATTATTTCTATTTTTCAAGGTGTTGATAGCTGTGGAATGTGAATGGAACAAAAAGGTTATTTTTTAGCTTCTTTTTGTTTCAATTGCATTATGGGATGGAAATTGGATCTAATTCCCTCATCTAATGATTGGACACTGATCTAAGTGTAATTTAATTGAGCCCTTTTTCTTCTTTGGTTGAAATTTGCATTTTAAGGTCAACAGAGCTCTTCAAAGTTGCATGGTTACCATTAGAAGTAAGAGATTGACTGTGCATACCCTGGAGCTGTTTTTCCCTTGTCATATGAATCTACTCTGATGTGTGAAATGTTGTCAGCTTACTGCACATTGAAATGGAATTCCTGTAAAGGAGGTAAATGCATACATCTTTAACGATGCCTTTATAAGTGAGAGGGAGAGTAAAAGGACATTTTAGTAAACTATCACACACAAATGACACATCAACAGCATAGTCATGTAACACGCTACCCTCTCTCATACTCAGCTCTGGGAAGTTACTCTTTAGTGCTGCTCACATACAAGCTAGTGTCTATGAATGACAAAAGGATCAACACAATGCACCAATGCAGGCCTGTTGAGTTACTCTGTCTATATACCATGAATAGCACCGTTTGTGGTTTTATGGAAACATCTTTGTACCATAGAGATGTCCATTCCCTGTGCACTACTTGAGACACCTGGGGGTCAGACCCTACAGAGGGCACCACTGTAGCACCTGGTCTGCGGCCTGTGCAGAAAGCCATTAGCGAAGAAGAGGATTAGGTTAATGTCTCCTACCAGGGACCTATGTAGGCAGGTGGGCACTCTAGGTTAGGTGGCAGAGTGGCTGGGCATGCTGGTAAGGGATAGAAGGGATAGCAGAGTAGTGAGATCTTAGACAGAGTAGTCTTTCCTTATTCCTTAATATCTAAAACCTTGGAAACCAAACACAGCACAACATAATTTCTGCAGTGCAGCCAGTTAAAAGATGTTGTTACTAAAACCAGTCAAACCAGTCAAGCATTTCAGATTATCAAATATTTACGTCTAAGACCAGAAACGGAATGTCCTAACTATATTGTGTTTTGCAACAAAAACTATCAAAAATCAATTTATTCAATTCGATGTATGAGAGAAATACCTCTCTGCCATAGACATGGCTTCGGCCAATTTCAAACCTAGTGGCATGAAAGAAAACTGGACCCAGGGGCATTTCTGCACTGCAAAGGTCATTCAGGTCAGACCAGCCTCAAACAGGGGTCACAAGGTCATGGTCCCGCCTGACCTTGCATGACCTTGGCTGATGGAAGTCTGGTGGCAGAGATTGCCTGCCTAATCAGAGCTCAGAGCCTCCCCTTTACACCTCTCTCACATTATCTTTTCTCGAGGCTGAATAACAGAACCACCATGGTTCTGTTACCTGGATACTCGACCCAGTGCAAATTGACACCTTTAGCAATATCAACATGGTGGCAATTATTAAGTAGCAAAGGTTAGAAATGTTCCTTGGTCCACTCCTCAAATTCTACCCCTCCTCTATAACCACTCCCCATAAAGTAGCAGGTAGCTAGCTATATGATAGCATCACTCGACGTGTGAGAGAGCCTGATCCCTAATAGAAGATGATAACTGTGTGGTGTCCTTTGCATGCAAGGGTTCCATGCAGCTAATGTGTCTGTTATTAGACCTTAGATAACTACATAATGCTTTAATGCATTGTGCCCTTCATTATTATGATTAGCATTACCGCAGATAAGTTAAGAATACACCATCTGATCATCTTTTTTAGGTGTATCGATGGGTCATGCCATTAGGATGACAAAACTTTTTAAATTTTATTTCTAGGGTATCTAGAACCAACATAATTTTAAATTAACCATCGGAAAAAGAGGGGTTCATTGGAGGAATGTCTCATAGCCATCACACCTTTACATGGACCGCCAGGTGTGAGTGTAGCTAGGCGAGTCAGAGTATTCACAGCTATATCTTTCACAGAGTTGTGGGCAGTGTCAGAAACATTGTTGCAATTTTCTTTCTAGGCAACTTGCCAACTTATAGCTTTGCATACGCATACATATATATATTTTGCAATTGCCTAGCAAGTTTCAGGATGATAAATTCAATATCTAGCCCTACAGAGCACATTTAGTGAATCTCTACCCCCATTTTTACGGCCTCCAGGAACTCTAAATCCGGAATTTACGGACAAAATGCTTGTCAGGAACATTGTTGTAATTTTCTTTCTAGGCAACTTGCCGATACATAAAATGATGTACAAATACATGTATTTAGCCCTACAGTGCACATTTAATGAATGCATACCCCTATTTTTACGGGCATCCCTGAGGGGCACGGCCGTTGCAAGTGCTCCCCCGGACACCCCCTCAGGTACATGGGGGTGCTGGGGTATGAGGGGCGGTCTTACACCCCCTGGCAGACCCCCCCAGTACACATACTAATTTGTGTATTAAAATCCGTGGATCTTAACTACATCTTTTGTTGACCATCTATGTATCATTAGAAAGGCAAGTTTCTCCTTTTCAAACCGTAACTAGTAGATAATATGCGCGGGATAAATATCTTGAAGGGTCTATAGGAATCTAAATTACTTTACTTAACAAATTCATAACTCTGGTTAGCAGTATCAGATTTTAAAGTGGCAACCACCGGAATGTAGCTTAAAATGATCTCTAATTAATTATATTATTTCCAGAGACATATATGGATCAGGTGATCCCCTCAGCCATAAAATTGTGCAGGGAGACTCTTAGTGGTAGTGAAAACCACGGCCCAAGCAGGTGTGAGTAAACAGTAGGCACAGCCATCCAACTGATAAGAGTGGGCAATTGGTGAGGCTATTATAATGCTTGAGAGCAGGCGTGGTGAGAAAACCACATAAATGTATTCAAGCAACAAGGAATTGTTACACTTCAACTACCTAGACTTTTGGCCTCTAATGGGCTCTATTCTAAATAGGAATATAAGGTCATAGTACAGAAGAAATTGAGAGAATTTATAGATCTTGGCTAGATTGAGTGGGAAAGTATTGGCTGATAAGAGGGGAATATTTGTTAACACAGAAAGTTAATTCAGCACAAGTTAATGGGCTTCACAAATTAGGCAGTTCTTGTAAACTGTCCCTCTGCCCTCCCATGGGTATGACATCCAACATTCAGCGAGATTGGACATGAAGGACTCATCTGGTGCTCATGCAATGTTTCACATCGAGGCATTTTTTGTTTCTCTTGATGGAAAAGCTAAGTGTATTATTCACAGGAGATTGGTATGGTTGGGAAATATGATATTGGATGTAATGATATCAACTAATGCAATAGATTTTCTGTTTTAGAGGGGATAGCAATACACACATGAACACTCCCTAAAAAAGGTACAATCTGCATGATCTTTGAAGTATATGAATGTAAACAGTTTTGCATGTAACATTGTAGATATGTCTTCTGTCTATACAAGATCAATAGAATGGAGCAGTCTCATAGTTTGTTGTTGAAATTTGCAGGAAACGGATAAAATTTGAAATGTGTATTTGTTATCTAGTTTCATCCAAAAAGTAATTACCTGTTGTCATTATACCTGCACAATGACATTTGGGCATGGGAAGCAGTTACATATTATTGATCTAAGCTTAACTTATACTGATGCTATGTGCCCTTACAATCTTGGGCGGGATGGTCTCAATATATATGCCAAATTCATAACGGAGAGTACAAACACAAACAGATTTGTTCTTTAGAGCTGTTGACTGAGTTGATTGGGAACACTGAGGTGCTACTCATCTTGTGCCTTGTATCCTTATTTTTTTAATGTACTGCAGGATCAGCGAGTTTTGATTTCAATATCCTGTGGTTTTCTCATAAAGTGTCCTGGCAGTTATTACATGACCTAAATGTTCACCTGTGGGATCCTGATATTGGTGTTTTGTTGCATGGTGAGCTGCCTTCTCATCTCATCCTTCAGCAGGCGTACGGACATCCAGTCCTGATTCACATAGTTCATACACAGAACATTATCACATCATAATGTATAGTGATGTATTCCTTGTACTAAAGTTGAAAAGACAACTATTTCATATATACACAAATCAAATAATAACTTGTGAGTTTAAAGGAAATTTAACATCTCCAACATACTATGGGTTACAGTTTAAATTGAAGTAAGGCATGCTTATTGGTCAGCTGTTTTGTGTAACTGTGGTACATCACAGATTTAAGCCCAATGTCAAAAAACATTCAGCAGCAGTGAAAGGTTTCCTCCACACCTTTGGTTATTGCTCTCAGAGCACACAAATACTGGCTGTGATTTGACCTCCCAGCTGGTATTTCTGGCATGCCATGGACCAGCAGTACTGTCACACCTGCCAACATTAGATTGTCTGATTCCACAGTCCTGCCAATTACAATGAAAGAGCATTCTCATCTCAGAGTCCCATTACAATGGCATCAAATACATGGCCACCACCACTTGACTTGACAACAATTCTGTCTCCAATCTCCATCATATGAGTGGCATGGCACTTTTTCCCTTGCCTTGTAAACCCATGTTTTACAGCAAGGGACTCCCATTTGACACCTAAATACAACCTGACAATCCTGCATTCTAATGCACACTATTTGAAATTGTTCTGTCAATCCCCTGTATTTAAGATGTTCAAAAACATAGCTGTTAAAGACAATGTTATAAAGGTGCTACTGAACAAATTCAAACATAACTTTATTTTTGGAAAAGTCACCCTTTCTGGCATCAAAATTCTATGCAGAGAGACTGTTGTAACATGCATTACACAGTTAAAGAGGCCTTAAGGTTCTACCAATGAATGATGCAAAACTTCCCTGAAAGGTAATATTTCACAGCCTCCAGAGATTGTTGGGGTCTTCTGGGATTAATCTGTTTCTGCCACGGTGAAAGCTTCATACACGGTTGTATGTGTTTTTCATCTTCCATTTGAGAAATTACTTTTTAAAAAGTCACTAGAACACTTGAAAAAAAAAGATACATGAAAAATCTAAATTTTGCTTGATTTTGGCATCCCAAATTGCACAGGAAGCCAAAAGTAAAGTTTTGACAGGTCTTGGAAATGGTTTATGGCTCATAGTTCCATGAATTGGCTGGAATTAGGTCATTATTTAATAAAATGGATATGGTTTTGCAGAATGGCCCTCTGATTTGATCATTTAATTTGCAGTGATGTAATAAATTAGGAAATATTGAATTCAGAAAGGCTGTGATTCTCCATTGTTCCCAGGAGGTGTTGTCACTAGCAGACTGAGCTTAAAGATTTCTTTTCCTCAGGGTGTCCTTTGCATCTAAATCACCATTCAAAGTTTCCAAGTTTGGTTCAGAACAATGTCTGTAGTATTTACTGTAATGATACTGGGATTTGGCTAATTATACAATTATTTGGTTATCTACTGAAGGCCAAGTAGCACTCTTTTACTGAAGCTTTTACATGTGGCATAGTGTTACAATGCACAATGGCCTTTGTTGTCCTACCCATGGATAATTTGAACCGCTAAAAGTTGCCGATTGATTTCACTCCTTCCCCCTATTATTTGGCAACCAGGGCAGAGCACAAATTGACATCAAATTGCATGTTATGGTTTCAATTTGGCAAAGAATGTGATGAATGTTGCAGATTCAGAGTTGTATTTCAATAACCTCAGTTTTCTTAATGGAAACTTTTCCAGTGTTTTAATCTTGCTGTTTTTGAAATTATATGAGAGCCATCAAAGTGTTTTAATGCATTATGCCCTTAAGTGGCTGCCACGTACAACTAACCATTTTGCCCTTGGTTGACATGATGGATGAATGTAGCCCAGGGGTGCCTTGAAGCATTATGCCAGCCCTATGGGCTTGATGTGCTCTTGCAGAGTTGTCATGATGCACTGCCCATTAGATATGCCAGGACTGTATTCATGTAACATGATTATAAAGGGCATATTCTATTGACACCTTATTCTGCCAATGAAGGGTGGTTAACTCATGACATAAGATAGATAAACATTTATCTAAAGATATTAAACCAATACATGTCTTGTTTTTTTTATATGCAAAGGGTACTGGAATCTTCCATTGCTATCGCTTTTCTAAGTCTGCCTCCTTGTGAGATAATCCTCCATGGTGAACAATTCTTGAACAATCTTGATGTATCATTTGTTTATTGTCTGTCCCAAAAGTACAACTAACAATGCATGGCAAGACTATTATTTTCCCTTTATAAGGCACTGAGTAAGGGTGGGAAGGAGGGGAGGGGAAGGGGATTCTTCCACATAGTTATGCCTAATTGATTGAAAAAAGCTTACCGTCATATTTCATCAGTTTTGAGCATCTGTAAGTAAATAGACAAAGGTGCACGAGTTTCAGTTTGTTGACTTGGTTATTTCACGAGTTGACCTTGGGCCGTATTTCACGAGGCCATAGGCCCGAGGGTAGAACTTCTTTCTACGCCGTTCAAATGTAAACAAACAGCCGTTTTGATGACGTCCAAGGGTCGTGTAATACGGCCATGGGTTATTTAACAGGGGGTGTGTAATACAGACCTCTTTGGTTAAGTCAATGGGACTGCTGTATTCCATAAAAAATAAAGATTATGTATATACGGGGACGGCCATATTGGTCAAAAAATATCATGATAGGAATAAACCATGAGGAATGTCACCAGGGTATCAACAACCTCTGAATATTCATCCTATACAGGAGAAGGACTATCCCAGAATATCTTTATAGGCTTCATCTCCTCTGGGCTCTAATAACCCCAGCCTTGTCTACTAGAAGCTACAATAAAGATATCTCCAGTTCCCTTAGGACTTTTCTAATGATGTGAAGGGACAGATATGGGACATAATGTGAGCAAGGCAGGCATTGGTGATGACTTTACAGGAACAGCACCTTGTCTGCTACAGTATACATTCAAGATGTCTCCAGTTCCCACAGGAATGCGTTAATGATGTGAGCAAGGCAGAAAGTGGTAATGATTTAATAGGAACTGTAGTCCCATGCTGTGCATGTGAAACAGTGAAATTTAATATAGCTTAGGCTGTTCATCCACTATTTGATGGATGCAGGTGTGCAGTACTAATGAAATATATGACTCTTCTGCATCAAGATGTGGTGTACAAATTCGGCAATACCATAAAGTATTAGCCATGCTCACACTATGTGCTACCAGCTGTTGCTATTCCAGCAGAATGTGTCACGTAATAAATTATTTATTTAAAACTCATGTTTGCTTAGTGGTAGACTAAGCAATCATAAGTTTCAAAATGCATGTTAATGGTTTGACATGCAGACCATTTGGTACACAGATGCCTTATGAGCTATATAGTTTATTCTCATTCCAAACAGCATATCTGCAGACTTCATTATACTGTCTTAATTGTGGGAAATAGACAATTACCGTCAAAGCTTCTGTGAGCTCTGTTTCTAAAGCCCTGCTTAGGCCCAGATAGTAGTAAAAGTAAGGCTCAGATTGCTGTGAAAGTGAAGCTCAAATCGTTTTGAAAGTGAGGCACATATTGACATAACAGTAGGTGGGAGGGCTCAACTTTTTCCAGTGCCATTCCCAATCTCATTCATGAGTGAAATTTACTGAAAACAAATAACCCCAGTCCTGACTTCTTCATTGCTGTTATCTACAGATAACATGGCCTCTTATGCGTACAGTGTTATACCGTTCAATCATATGTGAAATGATCATCTGTTCTCAACTGAAGTAAAAGAGGTTAAACAGCGGTAAAGATTTTATTGTACATCTATTGTGGTAGCTCAAATTGTCCTGAAAGTGAGGCACATATTGACATAACAGTAGGTGGGAGGGCTAAACTTTTTCCAGGGCCATTCCCAATATCATTTATGGTGATTGTGTTGACCACTGTCAAAAAGAAGTCTCACCTTTCAGAAAGGAAGCAATGATGAATTATGATATTGACAGAAAAACAAATTAACATTTAAAAAGTAGGCTAATTTCTACTCACAAATATTACTTTTTTTTAGCAGAGTGAATACTGTGAGTGAAATTAACTGAAAATGAAGAACCATAGGCCTAACTTCTTCATTAGTGTTATTTACAGATAACATGGCCTCTTAGGCTCTCATTAATTTATCATTCAATCAAATGTAAAATGATCATCTGTTCTCAACTAAAGTAAAAGGGGATGTACAGCGGTAAAACACGTCTCTTGTTATGGCTGATGGGTATTGAGGCATGTTCATGTTCTACAGTAAGGGTAATCTTACACATAATAAATCAGGCCAGTGTGAATGGGAGGGTTCAAGGTGGTATTGACTGTGTGTACATAAACAGTCTAGGTCTTATGCCATCAGTGTCATGGAATATAACTAAGCAGTTTGCTATTTGCATACCCTGCATTCATATGAATATGTAGACCAGTGGATGTAAAAGCAGTCACATGCACAGAGCTAACTTCTGGGGGTTGACTTGGAATAAGGTTTAAGATCTTAAAATATAAAAGTATTGGTATTCTTAAAGTCATCTGTTTGATCCATATTCTTTAATTTATTGTTGGTCTTCCACAGCAAGACATTTTAAACCAATAGTATTCTAGATGTGAATATTGCCTGGACAAGCAGAGTGTTGACATAACATAAACGAGAAAGCTACCGATGTTTTGATTTAACAGATTGCCCAAAGGCCAACAAACAATAGTCCATATGGACTATTTTCCAAGTAGTGTCGATGAAATATCACAACAATAATTCCAGTTTTTGAAATGTAAAGTCTTTAATAATGGAATTTTCAATGGCAAGATGCTTGATGACACATCAATCCAACCCAAAGCTTTGCCTCATTAATATATAAGAAAGGACAATTATCTTGATCTTAGCATGATCCAAGATGCAGATGATAGTTAAGTGGGCAGTTGTAAGATGGCTGGTAGTGGTGTACACATACCATCATGAATCTTGTTCAGCATCCACCCCTGTCCTTACCTCCCCACTCACATCATCAACTCACATCCCCTGAGGGCTACACCGTCTGTCACCTGCCACATTGCATCAGCCTGGCCACTCTTCTCCTCCCTGTACTGTAGCCTTTGTATGCAAGGCACAAAGGCCCTGCTTTATAGCGCTTCCTTCAGAGCACTAAATATGTCACATCAACTAGGCTAAATTGAAGAGGGACTGATACAGCTCATTTCAACCTGACAGTACAATACCCTGTAATGAAAGGTAAAATAGTTTCAAGCACAACCTGAGCAGTTGGCAGGAAAAAAACTGTTGTTATTTACATTTTGAGCAGGACAGTATATCATTTAAAAAAAAGTGATATTGGCAGCAGTATCAAATACAGTTACAAGATGAAGATATCTTGATTTCAATGGTCAGGCCTCCTGGTGATATGGAAAAGAACTATGTACTATAGTATCTTTATTAAAATCTACTCCATGAGATCATTCCTGTGCCATCATATCCTTGTGTTGGCCTGTAGTATGGGGATGGAAACTCCTACAAATGTATTCTCATATTCATTGTCAAGGGCAGCATTACCATGTGAAGGGCGGTAAATGTAGTTGAATCTATGGCTGGGATCCATGCCATTTGGTATTAGCTCATATTGATGGCGCCTTCTGAGGATGATTTTGGAGGCCATGACAGCAACAATCCCAACACATGTTAATATTGAAAGGAAGACTACTAATACAACAGTTTCATCTCGTTGTACTAAATCCCAGAGTTGTTTACTAGCCTCTATATGGAGTGAGAGGTCATCATCAAGGCCATAAGTCAGTGGGCTCTCACTGCCATCATGGAGGTTGTCATCATTGTCAGGCAGCCACAGAGCCTGCGTAGAAGACACAGGAAGTGATGACTCAGCAGATGTATCTACAGGAAGTGATGTCATGGCAGATGGTAGTGATGTCATTGTCGAGTCAGCTATGTGTGGAACATTAAGTATAGTACTCTGCAGTAAGTATGTGAAGAGCACAGAGGAAGTATTAGACAAGAGGGATCCACTGGAAGATCTTAATGTTTGATGGTTAGCATGATTTTTGATATCCATCCCCCAAACTGGAGGCATCCTGGTATAGGATAAGTTACTGGAATCTCCACTACTGCCTATTTGATCTGGATCCATAGTTTCTGCCGTTGTTCTGTTATTGTATTCTCTCTAGATTAAACACCTAGAGCCGATACTCCTTGTACTTCTGTGTTCAGAAAGGAAGATTTTAAAGAATCTTTTGGAGAAGGAGAGATCAGATGAAACACACTATATCACAGAGTGAGAACAGAAGCTGTTGATTCCCACAGGGTTGTGTGAATCCATGAGGGTTCTCTACAGAGATCACCCTATAATTCTTTTGTCATATATTGCCAACCACAGTCCTATTGTATTTCAGACACAGACCCAGTGTTGTTTCTGTCTGTATATGAAAATGATCAATAATGCCCAGGGCTCCAGGGCTCAAAAGCCTTTCATCTCTCAAACGGATGCATCACAAACCAGAATGTAGACTCTTTTTCAGTTTTTTCTGAAATGATAGAAAGTGAAATTAGTTTTAACATTACGCAAGGGTTAGCGGTATTTAATGCATTACTGTCATATGCTTTGAATTCTATGAATGTACTACTCAATATGTAGTTATATTCATAGAATGATTATTTACAGAGTTACAACAGTGTATGTGAATGAAGTTGTTTTGAAATAGTGCTGGTTATATTGTAACATATGTTATGGTACTGATAACATTGTCACAGATTTCACATCTTTGTACTGTACTGGACTGGACAGAATAAAGTGGGGACAAAAACAGAGAAAAGGTAACAATTACATGGATCATGGAGAGCCTCATGAAGCAGTAATGGCTTTTGTCAACAGCTTTAGTTTCCAACAGGCAGGCATGTCCTATTTTGTTTAACTCATGTGTATTGTACAAGGTCATATAGTAAACATGTAGGCCTCCTAAACCTTTTTAATATATAATCAGGATACTGACTTAACTTCTGAATTGTAAAACATGTAGAATTTTTTCAATACATGTTATTAGTATAAAAATCATTGACCACGAGCTCCTTTGCTATGTGCTGTTCTAATGTATGAGTGATGCAGTGCCAGTCCGTTACACAAAAAATGATCAATTGGCGTATTATTGTGACATGGCATATCATGCTGTCCTTAAAGCACTAAAGTGTGTGCTTAGTACAGCCTGGTGCCCTATACTTTTTAGCAATGTACATCTGCTGATTGACTGCTGGTCCTGTACAAAACATGCAATAATCACATAACTGTCCGTTCTACCTACACGGGGGTCTTATCATTGTTCACACTGTGGTATGTAGTGCATTGGTAGGGCATGAGGGAGCAGGTGCTTTTGATATGCATTACATGGTCAGGAGCCCTGAATCACAATCCACGTTGTATGTTTCATTGGCTTCTGAATTATTACACAGCAAGGGTTCTTAGACTATATAGGTATTGTTTACCACAAAGGGGCTCTATAGCTCTTTAGGTGGTTATACCATCCTCTGTGTTTTATCACATCCTCTGTGTTTGTACTGGGTGGTTGTGCCTCCATTACCCCCTCATCCCCCTGCTCTGGTTTTCTCCCATTTACAGTGGGTGGTTGTGGGAGGTCTGAGCGTTCTGGACGGTTACCAGCACTGCTAACTGAATGAGAGGCGTTCAGTGGCTCTCAGGAACAGCCAATAATTGGTCTATTGTATTCCTCATGTAAAGCCCATCCTTTGTATTCTTATTTTGCGGTTGTTTCTCTATCTGTGGAAGATACTCTACACTGCACGAACTTTGCCTTTTACATTGGATTTACATTTGGTGTAAAGGCCGATTTTACAGACCATTACAGACATTTACAGACATTAACAATAAAATTTACCTTAAATGTAAAGCTGATCAAAATCGATCTTTGCATGGCTTTACTACCCTGATCAAAGCTCGTAATGGCTGTATTTACACCTTGCACAAAACCCTGTAAATATGAGTAATTTCGATCTTTACACCTTGCACAAAACCCTGTAAATGTAAGTAATTTCGATCATTACACCTTGCACAAAAACCTGTAAATGTGAGTAATTTCGATCATTACACCTTGCACAAAACCCTGTAAATGTGAGTAATTTCGATCATAACACCTTGCACAAAACCCTGTAAATGTGAGTTATTTCGATCATTACACCTTGCACAAAACCCTGTAAATATGAGTAATTTCCATCTTTACACATCGCACTAAACCTTGTAAATGTGAGTAATTTCGAGCACTACACATTGTGTAAAGCCCAGGTAAATTCAATAGTAATCATTGTAAAACCCTGGGAAACCCTACTATGGGATACATCACTATTTAGGACATGGAAATATAACCATGAATGGAGCATTTTATTCAATTTTCATCAATTGGAACATCATTTGGATATGTTTATAGGCATCCAGGGCCCTGGATCAGCCCTTAGGTTCCGCCTCCAGAGCCCTGAATTTGCCTCCAGAGCCGTGGGTCCGCCTCCAGAGTCCTGGGTCCGCCTCCAGGCCGGGGAGAGGCTCTTGGAGGCCAGGGAGAGGCTCATGTAGGCTGGGGAGAGGCTCATGTAGGCCGGGGAGAGGCTCATGTAGGCCGGGGACAGGCTCATGGAGGCCGGGGAGAGGCTCTTGGAGGCCGGGGAGAGGCTCTTGGAGGCCGGGGAGAGGCTCTTGGAGGCCGGGGACAGGCTCATGTAGGCCGGGGAGAGGCTCATGTAGGCCGGGGACAGGCTCATGGAGGCCGGGGAGAGGCTCTTGGAGGCCGGGGAGAGGCTCTTGGAGGCCGGGGAGAGGCTCTTGGAGGCCGGGGAGAGGCTCTTGGAGGCCGGCTTCTGGTGACTGGGTTGCTTCTGTAACAAGTAAAAAAGTATGTTATATGAATTATTGTTAAAAGTATCTATACATAATTTACTGGTATATGATACAAAACAGAACAGCAAGAATTATTCCAACTATAGCTGATTATTTCCAAATACCAAGGATGAAGAAGATATATACTCTATGTGTATGCTTTATAATTATGAGGATATTGTGATACATATAACTGCTAGATAACAGATGTAAGCCTTATCCTATTAAAGTATGCATGTTAAACAAGCTGACAATATAATACCTATAGCTACCTGCGCCATGTACATGTATGTAAGTGGCCACACATACATGTGGTCTCTCTGCTGCCTGATGGTGTACTAGTCACACTGTACTGTCTGCTGACCACTACCTGCACGAGAGTTAGCTATGTAGGTCAAGTCACAGGCCGCACTGAGCCTCACCCTGGTAGGGGTGCATTGTTCTTCCCACAGTGTGGCGGTCAGGCCGCTGCGGTTGGCATGGTGACCACTGGCTGGTGGCCTACAAACACGTGTATACACGTGTCTATACACGTGATACTAACAAGAGAAATTAGGGGACCCTCACCCTGTTATTATATATTTTTTAAAGGTGTTTGGATGGGCACAACCCGTGATACTAAAAAGAGAAGTTAGGGGACCCCCTTCACCCCGTTATTATACATTGTTTTAAAGGTATTTGGAGGGATACAACCCGTGATACTAAAAAGAGAAATTAGGGGACCCTCACCCCGTTATTTTACATTGTTTTAACGGCCTTTGGAGGGATACAAGCCGTGATACTAAAAAGAGAAGTTAGGGGACCATCACCCTGTTATAATACATTGTTTTTAACGGCCTTTGCAGCTGTACGACCCTTGATACTAACTGAGAGACACCTAAATTAAATCGACATGGCCACATGGCCACATCTTAAAATCGACATGTGACATGGCCATTTAAGTGACATGTGACATGGCCATTTCTTAAAATCGACATGCGACATGCAGCTTAGTGACATATCGAAAAATCCCTCATTTAGGGTAGAGTAGGTTACCCAACCTTTTCTTCAAATTTTGACCCTGTAGATGGTCAAATTTCCTAAATTGTCCTGGGGCCTGCGGCCCCAAGACCCCCATATATGAGTCCTTTAATGACACTGGTGACATGGCTTTTTCCCTAGTGACATGTGACATGGTCATTTCTTAAAATCGACATGCGACATGGGGACCCCCCCATCCCCTTGTGGCGTCAGGGTTGTCTGGGTAGAGCCTTAACCCAGCCTGTATGGCACCAATTGGGATAAGGGTACACCTTACAAAAGAGGTAAATATCAATTGATGTAAATGCCAGGTAAATTGGTGTAAATATTAAGCTTTGTCTTTACACAGATTTACAATTATACTTGCACACGATTACTACAGATTTTACTTGGAAATTACAGAGAGGTAAATCCATGTAAATATCAATGGATGTAATTACCAGGTAAATTGGTGTAAATTTTGAACCCAATCTGCACATCTATTTACAATGAAAATTACAAAAATTTACAAGATATTTACATGGGTTTTACTAAAATTGAAAATCCATGTAAATATCAATTAATGTAAATGCCAAGTAAATTAGTGTAAATATCAATCACTATCTTTGCACAGAATCTCGAGGATATTTACACCTATTTACATGGACTTTACATGTTGTAAAACCCAAAACTCGTGCGGTGCTAGCTTTGCTTAACACTAATTGTAATGAACAAATGTGTATGATCAACAGATATACATACCTCTCCCTCAGGTCACTGCACTCCAGCATTTCTATTTTTATGTTCATGCTCCTCATCTTTTACTTCAGCCTGTACTACACCACCTCCCAGACGGCTATAGGTCCTACCTTATCAGACACCCCCACACATACTAAGAACCATGAATGGTCTTCTGCAGGTAGAAATATGTGTTCCATCCAGCCAGCTCTGAATATGCTCACCTTGAATCATAATCCATAGATCCACCTTAATCCATAGTATGTGTAGTTGATACAGATAAGTGATCACACTGGGATCTAGCTCACAAAGATTCCTGATTGATGGAAACAAAGAGTACCTCAAGTATCATTGTATGTGACTGATTCGTTACATCATCCCCTCTATTCACTAAACAGCTTAAATAGAGATCACCTTAAAACACATGTTATAACTTTAGAGAAACTTAAATAGTCAGCCACAATTTGTATGTTCCACATAGCTATATACATTCTACTCCCAATACTTACTCCTAGACTTAACTCCTCCTAGTATGACACAGTATGTCCCCAGCTCTGTGATACATCCAGCCTCTGGGTATAGGGCCTGTAGAGCTGCAGTGGTGGCTGCTCCCTCTGCTAGCTTCCTCCGGTTGTGTGTGTCGCCTACAACTCCCCATGCGGCAATGAGCGAAGGGATCACCCACGCTCTTCCTAGTACTGGGCCCTGGACTGCTGTCTGCCCATGTATGGCACTAGGGGAGTGTGACCGAGCTGCAGGGAGAATGACGAGGCCGGGATGCTAGTATTGCTGATATGCAGCTTGTACTGAGACTGAGGCAGGTGTCCAGTTCATAGTCTCCTACTAGAGATAGAGAAGGGTCCTGACCGTGGCAGGTCTTAGAATGCATGAATGAGCAAAGAATCAATTTGCTGTTTTATTTTGTGTAGTTCTCCCTTACCTGTCACAGTCCCATTTTTTGCTGGGTTTGGAGCAAATAGCTATGCAATTAGTATAGGCCTGGGGTTTCAACCACAAGACCACAATGGTTATTTCAACTAACCCTTTAAGAACCCTACCACATGATCCTGGTGCTACCAAGTCTCACTTTTGCACAGCTGTGTCCTGTGAATGGAATATTTCCTGACAGTCTTACTCTGGAGACATCGGATGTGATGGGAATGACAGAGGCCCCTACCTGACTGGCAGACAGTTAAAGGCTTAGAGGGGGATCACAATGGGACGGCTGCCAAACGTCCAACCCTAGCCAACCTACCAGCCACGCAGACTTAGTCTGCCAGTGATGCCCCCCCCCCTATGCCTCACGCGCTTAGTGTGACTGGGGTACTAACTATTGATGCAGAGGGTAATGGGGAAGGAGGTTATGGAAGTGTTAGAAGGTGTAACATAGTGGGGGGAGAAGTTTAGGCTGGAAGGGCTGAATAAAGTACACAGCAGACATGGACATGGGTACCTGAGGGATGGAGATGTGGAGACTCAGAAATCCGACTACAAGCATTATCCATTTTGGGTGTGGAAGGTAAGAAATGCAATGTGGGCGGAAGATTGCCCTGTAAATATCAAGGAAAGATAACAGTGGCAAAGTGGCATTTACTCAAATGAAATACACTTAAAGTGTGTCTTTAAGCATATCTAATTAGATTAAATACAAACATCCATGCAGTGCTGCCACATACAGGTAAGATACACGTGCTGCTCCCTGGTGTATTTCAACCTCACTAACTATGATGACCCAATGAGAGCCCATCAGCAATTTACATTCATAGAGTCTAGGCAGGCATTACCCTGGCTGGGGAGACTGATTCTCTCCTGCCTTTTCCTGACAGCCTGAACTGAGTGATGGGAGGAAGGATTTACAGGACAGGGAGGGAATGAGCAATGTTGTGGGAGTAATTAGCAATTAATCTCTGCATTCAACTTTGGATTTCTGGGCAGAAACTCAGATCATAGAAGCTTACCAGCAAAAACTGAATTTTCCACTTGAGGCTTTTGACATTTATCACAAATTTATGCTTAATGAGCTTTCAGAATATATATCAAATTCATCATAAATAGTCCAACTTCCTGAATTTGGCTAAATGTTAGACTAGAAATTATCCAAAATATGATGGTTAATGGAAAGAAATTTACGTATTTCTTTAGCACTTGTTACCTGAAATACTGTATGGATTTAGAGGAGGTCATACATAGCCCTGATGGAGAGGGAGGCTATAACTAGACAGTGTGTAAGGAATAATCAATTTAAGGGGGTCATTACGGCTAATGATGGATGAATCTGAACGGACATCTGTACCTTCCCTTCCTACATCATCTAGAGCAGATTAGCACCTCGTATGAGAAGACTTACATCAGGGAAGGCTCTCAATTGATATTTCTCTCATTTTTACTACTGGTTAAGGGTCATGACCAGCAAGAATAACAAAATATCTATATGATGATCTCTATGACTGCATTTAATCATAGTTATAGACCTTGATTCAAGGATTTGATGTTAGGGACAAAGTTATGTAAAATACACATACATATCTAGTAAACTGTTGGTCACTTCTTCCCACTTATTCATCTGAGAAATACCTAGTCACATAGGTACTGGATGATCCCCGGAAGCACCATCTTTCCCAAAGGATTAATCCAAAGAAAATTTGAAATAAAACAATTGAAGTCTAACTTCAGAACCAAAAAAAAAGGATCAAATAAATATATCCTACCCACCGACTCTGCATTTTTCTCCCATGTTACCTGAAACAAACCTTTTTTTGCCCTTATTTAGCTATATTTCCTCTCTTATCTAACATTTATAGATATATTCTCAGTCACCTAAGCCTAAGTATAATACACACATAGTGTGTGAAGATCAGCGCTAAATATTGAAGCAGCAGAGATATAGAAAATCCCCTTTAGACATTATGCACACAGATACATTTTACAGACATTATAGCACTATAATCACTGATGCGGGGGCCATTTCTCTATGATGTGGGCTTTTTTCAGGGGCCTATGATGCTACTGTATGATACAAAGTATCCCTTAATCAATGTTTGCCTTTCACCATCTGCAAGTGATTACTGATGGAAACTGCTGCTTTTGGGCATCCATATTTACAACTCACAGAACACATTTCACCCTTTGATGGGGGTATACTGCTAAAGATACACTGCAATTCTTTTTTTTTTTTGGTTCAATGAGAGCTCACGACCCTCGTTTATCAACAAAAAACACTCTTGAGACGTGGTATACATTTGTTAACATTTGAATGCAAAAAGAGTATATGTCACCAATGATAATAATATCAACATGTACTAGGGTTTTCTTGAACAAGTTAGCATCAGCCTTACCAGTTTCACTTGTATAAGCAGATGAATAGCCTTTGTAGAGGTCCTTGCTGAACAATGGCCATGCCCTAAGGCTATGTTTGATACATTTACTTGTAATTGTACTAATTTAACCTGAACGAAAACCTTTACAAAAAACCTGGCTACACCACAAAAGGCACTCTCCTACAATCTGACACTATGTGGAAAACATGTGCTATAGATATAGTAGTACAAGAAATATGTGAAATGGTTTGGCACTTCCGGCAGAAGGCATGAAATTTGGTATACAGGGGTTTTAAGACATGCTGAACCCGATTCTAAGAGGATACATTCATTTTTATTAATGTGACTACATGTAAAATGACATTGAAAAAATAAAGTAAAAAATTTACTTTTAATTCTTTAAAAATATATATTATTCATTTTAGAATGGAATAAAATTCAAAGGATAATTCTAATGATAGAAACCAATATGTACATGTATTTATTGCATGTGAAATGTAGTGTTCAGATGGATGGCTATGCATAATAAGGTGGTAATTTGCATATATTCATTACATATTTACTCTACTATAGGTATGTATACAGTAGTTGGGTGGTGAGAGGTCAATGACACATTAAAAAGTTTCTTCATATCATCCCTTTGCCCTTCCATGGTATCACATTCAACTTTCATCTAGATTGGTTATCAAAATGCTGTCCTCAGGTTATCGCTTATATTCAGAGATCTCTTATTCATCATTGGAGACTGCATTGTTTTATCCATTTGAGAGATTGGAACAATGATAATTTAATATTGGCTGCAATGACATTTGCTTTTAAAATTAAGTCCCGGCTCCAGAGAGGATTCCTAGCTGTGTATTGATAGGAACTACAATTACATTGCACAGAAAAAATATTAATAAAGTATTAATGTTTTCAACAGTTCTTAATCACAGGTATCGCATCCAACATTCAGCTAAATTAGATATCAAATTCTTGCCCAGAAATTGGAATAGGATTGTCCTCAAGTGAGGCTTATATTGAGTGCCATCCACATATGTTTTTCCTCAATGTAGAGAAACTGGAAATATGGGAATTTAATATTGGATGCAATGACATTAGTTAATGCAGTTGGGTCTCTGGTCCAGGTGAGGTTGCTTGCTGTATGATTGGATGGGAATACAATTACAGAACAAGACATCTGACTGTCAGAGACTGTTGTGTTTTATCTGCTAGAAGTATTCCTTATTCCACTATCTATAAGTTTCCATTTTCCTATAGTGGCTTTATCTCATTGATTTTACCCCTCTCAATATTAGACTCCAAACAAATCTTCCGACAATCTTTCAATGAAAATGCAGGCACTAGGCTCCTATATTACCATTCTTTTATTCTATTGATTTCACATAAGCACATAAGTTATAATGCAATTTCAAGTTCAGAGTTGAGGTGCTCCAGCATCAGCGATCATTGTCTGATCAGTGCACAACATCGCTCTAGTAGAAGCCACTATTGCCCTTATAGATGGAAGGCAGGCATTACTTTGAGGGTGTGTAAGGAATAATCAATGAAGGCAAGTAATTACCTGCTTACTAATTCCCCACTGATGATGGATGAATGTGGTCGGGGCTATGCACTTCTATACATCAAGTAGAGCAGATTAGCAGGTTTCAACCCATCTCAGTTGGCACAGAACATCGAATCAATGTTAATAAATCGTCCTCTATGTTGATTCAATATTGAATCAATGCTGAACATAATTTTGTGCCCACTTGGATTCTTATTTCTCTTATAATTTAAATGTATATCCACACATATTTCTCTCCTATGCTTAAATTCACAGTGTAAGGTTATACACAATTATCAGAAACATTCATGATGCTGCTATCTACCTAGTCATTTAATCATTTTAAATACACATATACCTACTTACAGATGTATAGGGCTACCTTCATACTGGGTGTGTTCATGAATTATGATGACAAAGCACATAGCTCATCAAAAAAACTAAGTAACCCTTAAAGGGCTAAGCATTAGAAGTTGGAGATTGACTGGACATACCCTGGAGCTGTTTCCCTTTGTCATGTGAATATACTTCAATGTGTGAAATATTGTCAGGTTATTTCACATTGAAATGGCATTTAGAGATGAAACTAGAGTAAAAGGACATTTGAGCAAACTATCACACACCAATGAAACATCAACCTTCTAAAGATGGCATAATAATTCAACGTCCTATGCCCTCTAACACGTAGCTCTTGGGGGTAAATCCTTGTGCTGCTTACATGCATCATGCCACCCATATAGAGTCTATACATGCCAAAAGGTGCACCAATACAATCCTGGGGAGGTACTTCATGATGTTGCTTTAAAGGCCCAGCGCCCCTATAAATAAGGCTGAGTACCTGTCCCGACTGCACTTTGACTGTTACTGGATGTGCAGTAAGATCTGCGGGTTTAAGGGAACATGCCATAGTAGGACACCTGCCCAAGGTCATATATACGCATATTTTCAATGTAAGATATGTAAACATGTAGTATATGCAGCAGATCCCATTGGTTGTCATGACTGTTTACAGGTTTCAACATAGTTGTCTATCCACCAAAAATAGCACAATTTGCAGTTTCATAAAATATCCATAGACAACATAGAGATGTACATCCCTAGGCCACTACTTGAGACACCTGGACTCAAACCCTGAAGGGGGCTACCACTGTAGCACCTGGTCTGTGGCCTGTGGAGAAAGCCATTAGTGAAGAAGAGGATTAGGTCAATGTACAGTACTAGGAACCTCTACAGGCAGGTGTGGCACCTGAGGGCAATAGAGTGGCCATGGTGGCGGGTTAGGGTTGGAGGGGGTAGCAGAGTGGTGAGCCACAGAACAGAGTAGTGTTCAAGTATTTCTCTATTCCTGAATATTTGTAACCTTGGGAGGTAGACCAAAAACAGCACTTTATTATTTCTGCTGTTAACACAGGCTTAACATATATTCTGTTAAATAGATAACTCAATAAAGTTACATCTACCATTATCTGGTGTTGCAGGGCTAAGATTAGAACTAGTCTAAATGATGCCTAATGAAACTCCACAATAAGATACTGATAATGTAAATATCATGAGTCAATTATTTAGCCGCAAAAAGTATTAGAATGATAGACAGGAGCATCTCTGCATGGCAAAGGTCATTCAGGTCCCATCAGCTTGAGACAGGGGGCACAAGGTCACTTTCCAGCCTGACCTTGCATCACCTTGGCTGATGGGATATCGGTGTCAGAGATTGCCTGCTAATCATAGCTCAGTGCATCCCTGTATCCCCCCCCCCCCTCGGAGGCAAGCCAAATCCGGCCAAGGCATTGAAACCCCCTGTCACTCTGAGGCTGGCAGAACCTGGTACATATATGATTACATGCTGAGATTGTCATTTTCATGAAGCCCCCAGAACTATAAAGTGGGCATCTTGTAAACATAGGATCATGCGTATATATAAATTAAGGAGGGATTTTCGACCATATTTTACTTAATGCCGAATGTCAGGAAACAGACTCAGCATGGTGCCGGGATTGTCATTATAGCTCAAATTGATTGGGGTAGACCTCTTTTCGCCAGATTAAAATGCTTAATATTTGACTGAGATGTTGTGGTGTTCCTTTGGTCCCCAGGGGGTAGCAATAGACATGCATTATGACAACACTGTTCAAGGTGTGAAAGAGAATATGTATCTACATTTTGTATTGTTCTCTGCATACAATCATTCCATGCTGACCTGAGATTATTACACTCCCAGAATCACTCACAAACACTGCATGTATGTATCTTGCTTACCAAAGATACAGCACTTCCAAACATTATGGGTGATATTCCAAGTTCTTACTATAAAATAAATTGAGGAAAATCCGAAAAGGATAGCTCGGCTATAATGAGATTGAGTGTCAAAGTATTGCCTGATAAGAGGGGAACATTTGGCAACAGTTGATAACACAGTTAATGCAGCACCCACTGAGAGGGGTGTTACACATTGGGCAGTACTTGCACACTGTCCCTTTGCCTTCCCTTGGGCATCACATCCAACGTTCAGCTAGATTGGACATGAAGGACTCATCTGGTGAGCAAAATTGGATGGTATTTGAGCGATGTTTCACATTAACATATTTTTTGTTTCTCTTGATGGAAAAGCTAAGTGTATTATTCACAGGAGATTGGTATGGTTGGGAAATATGACGTTGGATGCAATGACATCAGCTAATGCAATAGAGTGTCTGTTTCAGAGGGGATGACAATACATTTGGCAAAAACAGTCCATCAGATGCACCTGCTGCAAGATCTCATTTACTCTTGCTTCAGGAAAAGAATGGAACTGTTAACTAAGTCTGAGTGGAAGATCAAATTCTACTTATAATGCCATGTGAATTATTCAGATGCCTGTATATTTTTGTATTTGCAATGCTATAGATGTACAGCAGGGTCTACAAACTGAACAATTCTTCATCTTGTCTCGTCAGACAGAGTAGGACTTACTTAGTGTAATACTGGACAATCTCTCTTACCTGTTGCTGGAGAATATTGATTCAAAGCAAACATTGATGATGTTAAAGCTGTCTATATGATATTCAGCTGTCAGACCCACTCAGGTCATCAATCATATCAAGGGAGGTTTGCAGACAGAGACAGCCGAAAGAGTCAAACACTGCAGTATAAATATTTTACAAAGTACAATAAAAGCCTATGAATATAAACAGCTCCGCATATCATGTTGTCTTTGTTTATATAGTTAATGATGATGACCCAAGGCCAACATGTAGACTGAGTAGTCCAACATAAGTTTGGCCATTCCAAGGACACTGGTAGTTTTTTTAAATGTCATGTTGTATTTATAAAAGCAGATCCAGTATTACAAGTAAATCATACTTAAAAAAGTAATCATTTTCTCAGCTTGTGTAATTGGATATATGAGAGATTTCCTGTCAGTGTAATTTCTACAGTTTTGTTGTCCTATGTCAAAACTTCAATGAAATTGCAAACCTAAATTGTGACCCGTTTTAACGAAATGGGTCGGAAGTCGCAGATATAAAATGTTCTGATATTGCTGGATTCGTGTACAGCTCATCAAGAGCTTTCATTTGATATAATATGACAAGTGGTATATTGCCCAATATTCACTCTTAGGCAATATTTTTGATACTTTTTTGTTGATTTAAATGGAAATTAATTAAAATGAGATAATTAACATTTAAATTAGATATTAACTATATTATACAATACAATTGTAAATCACATGGCCATTATTTTGGCGAAAATGGGGTTAGAAATTAGTTTTTTAACTTAGTTTGCCAGATGATAACTATTCATATGTTAGAAAAATGTCAAAAACTCATTTTTCAAAAATAATAATTTTTCCACACTATGCTACTTTGAATGCCCATATCTAGGCTCTTAAAGGTGCGACTTCCGACCCATTTCGTTAAAACGGGTCACAATTTACAATAATCCATACCCAGTGGGCACAAAATACTGTTCAATGTTGAATCAACGCTGAATCAACATTGGATCAACATTAACAATCCTTTATCAATGTTGATTCAACGTTCTGTGCCCACTGGGTAAGAGTATCTTATGCTATGTTGTGTTAGCTGACATACAATGAACTACATAGCTAAAATAGGGTTCATATGTAAAATGGTATATGAGTTTTTTTTTCTCTGTTTCTAACTTTGTTATTCCTCAGGGATGTAAGGGAGGGCTCTATTCAGATATATCATTGTAGCCTGGCAAGTGTACAGCATAATTTTGGTTTAATTTTTCATATGAACTCGTATGTATATGTGCATGGTGTCTAAGTGGTTTTGAAATGGGGATCCAAAATCTCTGCAGCTCAGAATGGGCAATGCTAATGGCCCAGAAGAAAACTGTGCCGGATGGGACATGGCAGCTGGCCTGTAGCCCAATCGTTGAACTTGGAAGGTGGTGAATGTCAATCTGCTCATATTGAGAATAACACAAAAGTCAAACAGGATTCTTCTCATATTCCTTTGGATTGTAATACTTGAGCGGATAATTATATTGCCTTCTTGATAACACGGCCAACCCCCCAGATTGTATGTTTCATTAGAGTCTCTTAGGCTTTCCAGACCAACGCATTAGAGTCGTTAGCAGGGCTACTTCTATAGGGTTAGGGGTTGACCTCGGGGCACAGGGAAGATCCCAACGCGATCCAATGTCCATATTTGCAGCTAAAGGTGATCACTAATGGCAGATAGCATGTCAACACATCATCAAAGCAGTTTGCTACATCATTAGTTCAACTTACTACATCATTAGCGCAACTCTTGGAAGGTCAAGTCTAACTTAAATTTTTTTCAATATGTTATCACATTTAAAAAGATGTTGGTATAAATATTTGCTAAAGCCAAATATTCCAAGTATACAAGTAGCCAAATTGTGTAACTGTACTGTGTCTTTAACTCTGATCCTTACCCTTGACATTTGATCCTTACCCTTGAATTTGATGATGGAGGCAACACATGATACCTAATGCTCATTCAATGGATTGCAGAAGATAAATTACAAATATTGCATCCATAATCTTTCTATAAGATTCAATCCCCTGATGCAGGATCTCTGTTCTTGAACTATCTTGTATAACAAATTATATTGCTGATGTTATCCAGTTTAATCCCATATGTAATTCCCTGGTGTCATTATACTTGTACAATGACATTGGTGCATAGGATCTAAGCATAACTTATACTGATGGTATATGCCATTATAATCTAAAAGGATGGGCAGGGTAATCTCAGTATATGTATGCCAAATTTGAAACGGAGAGTGCAAACACATGCTGTTTTTTTTTTCATTCTTTAGAGCTGTCAACTGAGTAGTTTGGAAACACTGAGGTGCTACTCATAGTGTGCCTTGTATCCTATTTAAGATGTACTGCAGGATCAGCAAATTCTCACTTCAATATCCTGTGGTTTCCTTATAAAGTGTCCTGACAGTTATTGCATGACCTAAAAAATAAGATCCTGATATTGGTGTTTTGTTGCATCGTGAGCTGCCTTCTCATCTTGCCCTTCATCAGGTGTACAGACATCCAGTCCTGACTCAGATAATTCATACAAAGAAGAGCATCCATCATCACATTATAACGAATGTTAATGTTATCCTTGTACTAAAGTTGTAAGGACAATTAGTTCATATACATAAAGGTTCTCACACTAATCATTTAATGACTAAGTTAAGGGAATTTAACACAAACGCTACCATACTACAGTTTACGGTTTAAATTGAAACACTGCATGCTGATTGGTCAGCTGTTTTGTGTAACTGTGGTACTTCACATATGAAAGCCCCATGTCAAAAAACATTCAGTGGCAGTGAAAGGTTGGAGACAGTAGGATATTTAGTTTCCTCCACACCTTTGGTTATTGCTCTCAGAGCACACAGATACTGGCTGTGATCTAACCACTCAGCTGGTATTTCTGGCCTGCCATAGACCAGCAGTATTGTCACACATGCCATTTTACATGGTCTCATTCCATAGTCCTATCAATTACAATAAAAGAGCATTCTCATCTCAGAGTCCCATCACAATGGTGTCAAATACATGGCCTCCACCACTTGATTTGACAACAATTTTGTCTCCAATCTCCATGATATGAGTGGCATGGCATTTTTTCCCTTGCCTTGCAAACCCATGTTTTACAGCAAGGGACTCCCACTTGACACCCAAATACAACCTGACAATCCTGCATTCTAATGCACACTATTTAAAATATATTTGTTTTGTGAATCTCCTGTATTTGAGATGTTCAAAAACATAGCTGTTAAAGACTATGTTATAAAGGTGCTACTAAAACAAATTCAAACACAACTTTATTTTGAAAAAGTCACCATTTCTTGCAGCAATGTTCTATACACAGAGACTGTGGGAACATGCATTACACAGTTTAAGATGCCCTAAGGTTTCACCAATGAATAATGCAAAACTTCCCTGAAAGGTAATATTTCACAGCCTCCAAAATTGATGTCAAATACCATGTTGTTGCTTCAATTTGGCAAAGAATGTGATGAATGTTGCAGATTCGGAGTTGTATTTCAATAACCTCAATATTTTTTTAGTGTTTTAATCTTGCTGTTTCTAAAATTGATTGTTTAGACTAACAACACTAAATCCTTGATGTAGTTAACCATCAAGTGCCAGAAAGTGCTTTAATGCATTATACCCTCAGTTGTCATGATGGATAAATGCAGCCATGGGGCACATTCAATCATTATGCCAGCCCTATGCTTGATGCACGCTTGCAGGGTCAGCATGATGGGCTAGTCATGAAATTAGGTAAACGCATTTAAGATCCTAAAAAATGTATGTTTCCATTTTTTTTTATATACATGGGGCACTGGAATCATCCACCGCTATGTATTATGTAACTCTGCCTGCCTTGTGAGATAATCCTCCATGGTGAACAATTATTGTCCATCGTCACCCAATGTATCATGCCTGATTGGCATCCCGGACTGCTCATCCTATTTCTTTTATCTCGTCACAACTGTTCGCCTGCAAGTCCAGACACAAAGTAGTTTCATTTGTTCAGCTCACAAGGAACACAAGATTTAAGATGTTTTCTTGTTGCTACAGTTGTAAAGACACCATTGTTAATTGCAGGCCTGTTCCTGAAACACCACTAACAATGCATTGGAAGACCATTCTTTACCCTTTATAAGGCACTGAGTGAAGGTGGGTAGAAGGGGAAGGGAGCTGTTCCATATGGTTATGCTTAATTCGGTGAAAAAACACACACTCATATTTCATCACTTTGGAGCATCTATAAGTAAAGATTATGTTTATATGGTTTCAGCCATATCGGTCTCAGCATGTAAAGACATGAATAAACCATGGGGAATGTCACCAGGGTATCTACAACCTCTGGATATTCACCCTGCACAGGAGAAGGACTATCTTATAAGGCTTCATCTCCTCTCGGCTCCAATAACCCTAGCCTTGTCTACTAGAAGCTACAATAAAAATGGCTACAGTTCCCTCAGGATTTTTCTAATAATGTAAAGGGACAGATATGGGACATAATGTGAGCAAGGCAGTAATTGGTAATGATTTTACAGGAACAGCAGCCTGTCTTCTACAATATAGATTAAAGTGTCTTCAGTTCCCACAGGGATACGTTAATGATGTGGGTGAGGGAGAATGTGGTAAAAATTCAAAAGGAGCTGTGGTCACATACTGTGCATATGCAGCAGTGAGATCAAATATAGCTGAGGCAGGTGAGATGGATGCACGTGTGTAATACTAATGAGAATAGAAAATAAATCTTTTAGGCAGGAGACAAGGAAAAATAGGGGAAATGAATGACTCTCCTGCTTTAAGATGTAATATACAAACCAAGCAGTACCATATTGATAAAACTTTAATTCTCTGGGATAACATATATTATCTTGGTCCAGCTGTTATAATAAGGTGTGTTTCTGTGAAGGAGTGATTCAGTGATCAATTGTCCCATTTCCATAGCTTTGGGTGAATTTGCTTACACTTGTTATTCCCGTGGATAGCATAATGCAATATATTATTTCTTTAAAACTCATGTTTCCTAACTACTTTTTCATGGTAATTGTCTCCACCACTGAAGCTGTCGAGATGAAATGCCACCATTCAACATGGAAGCTATAGTGAATTTGAATATTGACAGAAGAAATTGAACATTTAAGAAGAAGGCTAATTTCTACGGATGAATGTAACTTATTTCAGGGGAGAGAATACTGTTGCAAGTGAAATTAGCTGCAAAATAAAGAACCATTAAGTGAAAAATGAAGAACCATTGTCTTTGTTGCTGTTAACAATGCCTCTTAAGCCTACATTGCTTTATCATGTTGGTCAGATTTTGTTTAAATGTCACATTCTGGGGTCAAAAGTGAATAACCATGAAAATTCACAAACCTCAATTCATCTTTATACAAGCTTATTACAGTGAAAACAATAATTGAATGGTTCTACCCCTACCGGTGCAGTTTATATTAACCTGCGAACACATCGTAGAGTAAAAGTGTAGGCAGTTACGCCCAAAACTATTACAACATGGTTATTATATCAAAGAAACACCACAGTGACTCCTAAATTCATTTACAAGTAGCCTCAGTATGTGTGAATAGGCATACCAAGTTTGAAAACACTTCCCAAAGATTTATTGTGCTGGCACCCCGCAAACTTTGCTGAAATATTGAAAATGCTGAAATCTTTACACTAAATCACCAACTTTAGTCTAATTTTCTCAAAACTGTCCCTATTATCATTATGTTTCACTCAAATGTAAAATTAAAACTAATTTAGTAAAATGGGATATATAGCACCAATGATTTTAGAGTTAATCTCTTGTTATTGCCAGTGGGTATTTGGTCATGTTCATATTCAACAGTAAGGGCAATCTTATATGATATTTTAGGCCAGTATTAATGGGAGGGGTCCTGGTGGTATTGACTATATATACATTAAGAGTCTAGGCTTCATAGTTACGGGAGATGACTATGCAGTATGCTGGTTCCCTCTGGACCCTGTATTCATATGAATGTGTAGACATGTTTGCTAAGACCCAGTGAATAGAAAAGACGTAACTTGGACATGCACAGATCCAACAAAGGTTGACTTGGTATTAGGTTTGAGGTCTACGACTATAAAAGTCCTGATATTCTTTAAGTCACCTTTTGAATCAAACAGAACAGTATATTATATCCCTTATTTATATTTTGTCTTTCACATCAAACCATTCAAAACCTGTAGTAAAAGACATGTGCTTATTTTTAAATGGTTTGACGAAATATCAAGTCCGGTAGGCCTAAGCACTGATCCTCGCATTTCGCAAAAGCTGAATAACCAGCCGCTGTATTTCCTCAAACCTCCATATTTCGCAATAAATTTACTTCCGGGCTGGCGTAAGAATACCTAAGGTCAGCGGGTCAAAACCACCAACCGAGGGTTCCATAGCACCTGTGTCCGAGATAGTCTAGTGGTAAGCGCTCTCGCTTACCACCATGGCGGCCTGGGTTTAATTCCCGGCCCGTGCGCTGACGTTTTGGTAGGAGTCTCTGTCCAATACTTTTTTTTGCAGATCTGTCAAGTTATAAGGCCGAAACCAAATTTGAGCCTCTGTCGTCTTCGTTTTGATAGATTGCATTCAAACCAAGCAGTTTAACATTGATTTTGTACAATAAAACGATAAAATGGACTCGAGACGAAAATGACCGGACGCTGCGATCAGCTGATCGTTTACCTATTTTAAGCTTGAGACAATTTTTTTTTCATTGAGTTCATTTGGGGGTTAGAATATATTATTTTAGCTTGAAGCAAAGCCTACACACTTCAAAAAATCCTATATTTACACTTACGATAGATGAATTAGGCTAGTACCCCCTGAAAAGTTGGTTCAGGCTTTCTAACATGATGGATTGGGGAAAAATTGTACAATAAAAATGTACCCGGGTTCATTTTGGCTTGCCATATGTCGGAACCAAGCCGATGGTCGAAATTCCCAAAATGTAATATAATGGTTGTTGGGTTTAAAATGGAGTTATATTAAAAAAAACATAGCGCACACAAGAGAAAAGATGATAAACTTGATGGAACGGCAAAAAATGTATCGTTAGAAAGAAACGGTGGTGCCAATATCGTAAATCGGCGGGTGAACAAGCAATAATTAATTTTTTTTGTAATCAATTATCGTTTGACCATCTTTAAAAAAAAAAAGAATGGTTTTTCATAGCATATTAGGCCTAATTTTTACCAATAACACCGATATAGCAATAGAGGGGGGACTATATTTTTGCAAACCAAATCACGCACATGCAAAGACTGGAAGTGAAGTTGAGCAAGGTGTCATGGTGGTGTTCGGACGTGTTTGGGGACAATGCAGGTTAATAAATTGCCTTTATCTCCTTTAATTTGTTACAAATGCATTTAGAAATAAATACAGGATCAGTTTAAGTTCTGTATTGCCCTCCAGATTGCGCTCTCAAGTCCCTTATAAAGGGTTTCAACAAAATACAGGGACTATCGAGTTCAATCTGTTGTGCAAATACAGAACTTGTATACTTATTTACTTTAACACATTGTATCAGCTCAAGTGGCTTGGTTTGAGCCAAAAATGTCTGAGTAGTGTCAATGAAAACTAACAACAAGGACACAGTCGTAATGTTCAAAATATAAGATATTTAATAGTGGACTTTTTTGTATATACATCATTACAAGTTATTCTTAAACCTAATGAAAATGGAGAAAATCTTAGTTGTCCAATGATTTATGATTACACTTTCCATATCATAAAATGCAATCTCACTTATAACACTGTGCTGCAATTTAATGGTAAAATGCTGGATGTTACATTAATTCAACCAATAGCTGTGAGAAAGGGAAATAATCTTGACTAAAGACTGGAGGTTTAATACATTGTTGTTTATGACAACTTTAACTACATTGCAGGACAGTCATAGGCAGTAATCAATCTATGTTCATTTGATATTAAGGCCCATGCAAATGTGAAAGAAACTGCTACACCCCTCAGTAAAGCTTAAATGCCAAGATTCATTCCATGATATCCAGAGTTATCTGAGCATGACCTGAGAAGAGGATTGTAGATTAGTGGGCAGGTGAAAGATGGCTGGTAGTGGTTTATATATATATATAAACCGTCATGAATCTTGTTCAGCATCCTTCCCCGTCCTCACCTCCCCACTCACCTAACCAACTCACATCCCCTGGGGGCTACACAGTCTGTCACCTGCCACATTGCATTAGCCTGCCCACTCTTCTCCTCCCTGTACTTTAGCCTTTGTATGCAAGGCACAAAGGCCCTGCTTGATAGTGCTTCCTCCAGAGCACTAGATATGTCACATCAACTAGGCTAAATTGAAGAGGGACTGATACAGTTCAATTCAACCTGACAGTACAAAAACCTGTAATGAAATGTTAAAAAAGTATCAACCACAACCTGAGAAGTTGGCAGTGAACAAACTTTTTTTTGCATTTTGAGCAGGACAGTATATCATTAAAGAAAATGTGATATTGGCAGGAGAATCAAATACAGTTACAAGTTGAAGATATCCTGATTTCAATGGTCAGGCCTCCTGGTGACATGAAAAAGAACCATGTACTATCTTCACTAACATCTACTCCATGATATCATTACTTTGCCATCATATCCTTGTGTTGGCATGTAGTATGGGGATCGAAACTCCCACAAATGTGTTTTCATATTCAGCATCCAGGGCAGCATTACCATGTATAGGGCGGTAGATGTAGTTGAATCTATGGGTAGGATCCATGCTATTTGGTATTAGCTGATATTGATGACGACGTCTGAGGATGACTTTTGAGGCAACAACAGCAACAATGCCAACACAGGTTAATATTGAAAGAAAGACTACTAGAACAACAGTTTCATCTTGTTGGACTAAATCCCAGAGTTGTTTACTGGCCTCTATATGGAGTGAGAAGTCATCATCAAGGCCATAAGTTAGTGGGCTCTCACTGCCATCCTTATTGTCATCATTGTCAGACGGCCAAAGAGTCTGTGTGCTAGACACAGAAAGTGATGACTCAGCAGTCTTATCTACAGGAAATGTAGTCATGGCAGTGGGTAATGATGTCATGTTGGAGCTGGCTCTGTGAGAGGTATCCAGTATGGTACTCATATTCTGCAGCAGTAAGTATGTGAGGAGACCAGAGGATGTGTTGGATGATAGGGAACCACTGGAAGTCCTAATTGTTTGATGGTTAGTCGGAATTTTGATATCCATCCCCCAAACTGGAGGCATTCTGTTGAAGGATGAAATATTGAAAACTCTATTACTGCCAATTGGACCTGGAGCCATAGTTTCTGCCATTGTTCTGTTATTGGAATAGACTGCCAGAGCAGATACTCTCTACACTTCAGCATTCAAAAAGGCAGACTTTAAAGACTTTTCTGGAGAAGAAGACAGCAGATGAAACACACTACATCACAGCATGAGAGCAGCAGCTGATCATTCCCAATGGGTTGTGTGAATATATGAGGGTTCTCTATAGAGATCCCTCTACAATCCTTTTACTATGTATTGCCGACCACAGTCCTATTATATTTCAGACACAGTCCCAGTGTGTATTCTGTCTGTATCTGATAGTGATCAATAATGCAGTGCACAAGGCCTCAAAAGTTTTCATCACTCCATTTCCATCAGCTCTTTCTGAAACGATAGAAAGTAAAATTAGTTTCAAGCATATGCAAGGGTTAATTGTAGGCTGAGTCCATTTAGATTGGACTAAAATCGGCAGATCTTCCCGGGTGACCATCTCAGATTTCATCCTTACTTGGTACTATATATACAACAGATATACATACCTCTCCTATAGGTCTTTGCACTTCAGCATTGTACTTTCATATTCATGTTCAAAGACTGCAGCCATTACTTATCCACCTTGCAGACTGCTATACTTTCTACCTGATCAGAAACCCAAACACATACTAAGATCCGCAAATAGATTCCTGCATGTTATTGGTCAAAAAACATGTGTTACAGCCAGCCTTACCACTGCATCTATAGTGTGTAAAGTTGATACAGATAAGTGATCACACAGGGTTCTAGCTCACAAAGATTCCTGATTGATTGAAACAATGAGTACCTCAAGTATCATTGTCTGTGACTGATTCACTACACCATCCTCTCTATTCCCTAAACAGCTTAGAGCTCACCTTAAAACAGATGTTATAACTCCAGACACACTTAAAGAGTCAACCACCATTCACATGTCCCACATAGCTGTATACACTCTACTCCCAATGCTTACTCCTAGACTTAACTCATCCTAGTATGACACAGTACGTCCCTGGCCATGTGGTACATCCAGCCTTTGGTTATAGGGTCTGTAGAGCTGCAGTGGTGGCTGTGCTCTCGGTTAGCTTCCTCTGGGCCCATGTGTCTCCTACGACTCTCCGCCCGGCAATGAGAGGAAGGATCACCCACACGCTGTCTAGTACTGGGCCCTGAGCTGCTGTCTGCCCATATGAGGCACTAGGACTAAGCTGGGAGAGTGTGACTGAGCTGCTGGGAGAGTGAAGACGTGGGGACACTGACTGGGTGCGTGTGCAGCCAGCCCCCTGCTGGTTTTACTGACACGCAGCTTGTACTGAGACTGAGGCAGCTGTCCAGATCATAGTCTTCCTCTAAAGATCGGGAAGGGTCCAAGCTGTAGCAGTGCCATGTTGTCTTGTAATGCAGGAACTGAATCATTGGAGCCTGTGTTTAAGGTAACATGAAAGAGCAAAGAATTTCCATTTGATGTTGTCTTTTAATGTTGTCTCTGTGTTGAGTTGCCTCTTTAAATAGATCTTCTCACTTTGGTACGGAGCTTTTTAAAAGAATATTAAACTTGAATAATGAATAACTTTAATAATAACTCAGATAAGAGAAGCTTAGATAACCAATTTTAGCCACTGTATGCTTATGTCATCATAACAGCGAGCAAATAGGTGTGAGATTAGTTTAGGTCACTGGTTAGAACCCAGCACCACAATGATCATTCTTACTACCCCCTAAGATTCCTACTTTATATGGTCCTGGTGCTGCTTAGTCACATTATTACACAGCTGTATCATCTGGATGGACTGATCTCTCCTGCAGTCTAACTCTGAGGAGGCTGGGTGTGATTGGAATGACAGAGCCCCTGCCCAGCTGGCAGACAGTTAAAGGCTTAGAGGGGGATCACTATTGGACGGATGCCAAACGTCCGACCCCAGCCAACCCACCAGGCAGACTAAGCCTGCCAGTGATGCTCCCCCCACGCCTCCCTCAGTTGGTCTGACTAGGGTACTGAACATCAGGGCTATGGGTGTAGAGGGAAATGGGAGAGGGAGGTGTAGAAGTTGTTACATGCTGGTGGGAGAAATGCAGGCTGGAGGGGCTAGATAGTAAACAGTGAACAATGGAAGATTGCAAAAAGGATTTGGGAATGGATATACTATGGAAACACTCATTTAAAATAATCATTTCATTCAATTTCCATAGTAATATAAGTAAAACATTTTTTTACATATATTCTTGTGTACTTCTTTTTCTCATTCCAGAAACATTCTCAATTCTTGTAAGGATGCCACACAAGAAAGACACTAGTTCTGCCTAAGATTTTGTTTGCAGGGTAGAGACAGTTGAAAGGGATTTTGACATTATAATAATGCTATCGAAATTCTGGGATGATATTATATAATCAGGCTGCCTAATATATAAATGCCTAATTACTTCCATTTGCCACTTCATGATGCAGCATTTCCATAACATTGTTATACAACTGTGCATCTTCCAAACTGTGCTGTGCCATAGGCACTCAGCTAATTAAAAGCCTATTTCAAAATTTGATTTAATAAGTGTGGTTAGAGTAAAGGTAATTTTTGTGTCTGGGAGATCTTATGGTACCCTCATCTCTCCTTTGAAATTACGGAGAATCAATGCTAAATTTGACGGTGTATCACCATAATTGTGATTTACGGTGAGACACGGTAAAACATATTACTTTTACATTGAACATCCGTAAACCATTACAGTGAAACAATGTTTTTTCATTTACGGTGAATCTCGCGTTAAAAGTTTGCTCACCAGGTGGCAGCTTGGTTTGATAGAGAGACTAAAAACATACATGATTGTGTTAGATTTATAAAGATATCCAATTATCTCATTAATTACACAATCAAAATTGAAGCCTTTGGCATATTAAAGATAAAAAATATATAATTTCCTTTTTTGAGACCCTGGACACTAGTACGATTAGTATAAACACCCATGTTGTGGTAATTAGAATGCCACTTATTAGGGTGTGAGTAATCACTGTAGACTTGGTAGGTATTCTGCACAGAGATGCATACAAATGGTACAAAAAGCATTGCTGTTTGGAGACTGTTCTTAGTTATGTTAAAGGGGGCATTTTTGTAATTACCACACAGCTTGTCTCAAAGTACCCTTGATAACCCAAAAGACATAAAGTGGTGTTGTAGGCCACTGTCAGATGATGTTAGTCTGAAGAGTCTACACTGCTGCTTTTATGTTAAAGTCCCTATTACTGATAAAAGCACAGGAAATCTGAGCCATTAAGGATAACCTTTCGTGAAATGGCCTCCACCAAACCAGGCTAACCAACACTGTGCCTGTGAGACTGTACCTACTCAGTGTTGAAGGGGACCTCTGGGAATTACCACACACCTAGTTACCAAGGACCTTTAATAACCCATTAGATATAGATTGGTAATGTAAGGTACCGTCAGATTGTGTTAGTTTGATAAGTCAATATTGAGCTACCTTTAGTCTCTAGTACCTCCATGACACAGCTCTCAGCCTGGTATGTCTGTTCCACAAAGTACTGGTCTCAGCATTACTTAACTATTACTAATGGAAGAGTAGATAGTTTAATTGGCTTATGCCAACACCTAGTAATGGCCGAATAAAAGTGTAAAAATAACCAAAGTGCACTAAATTCAACAAGTTATTAGCAGCCTCCAGTAGCACAACAAAAGTTCATGTTGCAGTATGTGTACTGATATCATGTTAACCTGATTCTTTATCATTCTTTTATCCTTGCTCTTCTGTATGTTATCTGGGGCAGTATTTTGAACCAGCTGTAAATAATTCTCCACTAACTCTTTACTAAACAATGATTTCCTACATATAAGAGACCTCCCTTCTGTCTCAATATTCACTACCACACTTATTCCACTAATTAGTTTTATCTCCCTCCTTCCATCCCTTTCCATACATTTACATCCCACTGTGGCTGGGGCAGACAAAGAGCTGCCCTTCTAGTGACTGTGGCTACCTCCCTGTGTCCTGATGTGGGTGACTGTTTGAATGGCCTGTAATTAATCGTTCTTGCAGGGTATATCAATGCCTTGAAACAGCCCACTTGATCCTGCTGGAATGTCAAGTATGCCAGAAAGTATGTCTGCAACGTCTAAACCCTTCCCAAACACCAAGTCCCTGCCAAAAAAACAGACCCCCACCATTCTCAATCCTGCTTCTATTTCAATCTTCTATCTTCTATCTTTTTCCCCCATTCTTCTGGAAACATTTATTTGCAGGGACCACTAAACTAAAAAGGTGTCTTCCACCCTTCTGCCTGTGTTGAATACATTTGAGGACCTATCGCCTATCAAACCAGCTAAATTAGCACTAATTCTAGGAGTATGAGAAAGTTGTGTGACATCATTTGGTGTAGGCCTATATCATAGCTTTCAAATACAGTCATTTTCAAATTTATCAAACAAGATTATCCAAGCATAATAGTTCTACATAGTGTTTTGGAGAGCTCTCAATTTCCAGTGCCAAAAGTGGTGCTCACATACTCATTCAAATAAAACCACTATTCAACATGTACAAATCATTGCAGAAACTTCATGTTGTATAGACTGAAACCATAGCCTCCCAATGGTATGAAGATGCCTATGGCTTTTCCAGTCTATTAGCCATGAATAGGAAGATGATTGTTGAATGGCCTAAGTGTAGTAGTGTAAACTGTCATTAGTTTGGAACAGCTACAAGCATAGATTATGTGCATACAGTATCTACTACAGACTTTATTCCCTCAGGGGTCCAATTAAGCAGCACAGTGTCTACCACAAGATACAATAAAGACGTCTCCAGTTCCCTTAGGAATGCATTAATGATGTGAGCGAGGCAGGGGTTGGTAATAATTCAACAGGCACTGTGGTCCCATGCTGTGCATGTGTAGCAGTCTGATTTAATATAATCAAGGCAATTTACCTGCAGCTTCTACATCCATAATGGAAGAGATGCCAGTGTGAACAGAATCATTAAAAGAAGAAATGGGCAATAGTAGGTGAGAACTTCCCATACAACATATTCATATATTCATATCAGTAACATACAGAGAGGAGAGGGTGAACCAATCAGGGACTAGAAAATAAAGACTTAGTTACAAAATGTGGATTAGAGAAATCCATGCACTGTTTAAATCCTGTTCCAAAGTGGAACCACCAGCCCATTGGGTGTTGTGCAGTAGGGAAGGTGTCAGATAACAATAAGTGCTGTAACCCAGTGTAATCTTGACTTTTTCTATCGGCAATTTGTGTTTGTCTGGCTGAAACTTTTTGAGAGGGAAGGTTTAATTCTTTCTCCTAATCATCTCCACCACTGGAGCTGTCAAAAAGAAATTTGACCTTTTATCAAACAAGCATTGGTTAATTGAAATATCGAAAGAAAGGAATTAAACTTTTAGAAAAGAAGATTAATTTCTGCTGATGAATGTAAACTGTTTCAAATCTTGTTGGGATTTAAATAAACTGTAAAATGAAGAACCGTTAGAGAGCAATTTTTCTATTCATCTCCTAACTTTTTTGCTTTTTGCTGTTATCTAAAGGTAATGGGGCCTCTAAAGGCTAACGTGCTTCATGGTAACAGCTCATACATTAAGAAAATCATGGGAATAAATCTGTACACTACTGAAATAAAAGGGGATATATAGCACCAACGATTTCATAATACATCTTTGGTTATGACCTGTTGATCTAGTCATCCAGTTCATGCTCCACAGGAAGGACAACATCTTACACTTAATAACTCAGGTCAGTGTGATAAGGAGGGTTCCAGATGGTACTTAACATGTATACATTAATAGTTTGGGACTCTTGCCTTATTATCTAAGCACAGACATCCCCCGAGAAAGAGAGTCACTGGTGTTTATAACACCTGATCAAATATCCTAATTTTTATCTCTCAAGTAATATCACTGAAAAAGCACAACACACATAGAAACGTTTTACTGTTTGAAATATGAACTTTTTAATATTTGTCATTTTTGTATGTATGTATATACATATATGTCAAAAGCAGCTATTCTACTATTTAGACTGACCTTATGTAACCACAAAAAATAGTAATACATGTACAGAACTGATAAAATAATTCATAAAAACGATTCAGTATGCAGTTTTGGTTATGGATTTAAGACATTGACCCTTTCAATATCATCAAACCAATTTCACTTTTTACATTGTGCTGCATTTTAATGGAAAGATGTTGAAAACTGTTATTGACAAATATAGTGAACAGCAACTACCTTACAACTGGTGGATGTAATTATTTTTTTGGAAAATGTTTTGCAGGTCATAGGCTGTAATGAAACATCTTCATTTGATGAGGTTCCATCCCTATCTGAACATAAACAGCCACAATCTTCAGCTTGCAACGTATGGCAGCCAAGAGTAGTCCGTGCATGATCAGGGTAGGGCAGTATAGGTTAGTCAATGGATGTATGATTGGTGGTAGCGATGTACACATTCGGTCATGAACTTTGTTTCGCATCCTCCCCTGTCTCTCCCTATCTCACTCACCTCACCCTCTGCCACCCCCTGAGGGCTACACTGTCTGTCACCTGCCACATTGTATCAGCCTGCCTGCTTGTCTTCGTGGTGCATTGTAGCTGTTGTATACAAGGCACAATAGATATATTTTGTAGTGCTTCTTCTGAGCCAATAAATGTATCAAATCAACTACACTGAAGGTAAAATAGATTGGTACACAATCTGTTCACAAAGGACACACTAATGACCTTCATTAAAATGATAAACCACAACCTAAGGAGTTGGCAGGAGAAACTTTTGTTGTTTGATGTATTTTGAGCAGGACAATAAATCATTTATTAGAATACATGATACTGGCAGGAGAATGATATAAAGTTCAAGATATCCTGATTTCAATGGTCAGGCCTCCCTGTTAAATGAAATAGAGCTATGTACAATGCTACCTTCATTTAAAATTTATGCTGAAAGATCATCCTAATGCAATCATATCCTTGTATTGGCATGTAGTATGGGGATTGAAACTCCAACAAATGTGTTCTCATATTCAGCATCTAGGGCAGCATTACCATGTAAAGGGCGATAGATGTAGTTGAATCTATGGGTAGGATCCATGCTATTTGGTATTAGCTGATATTGATGACGACGTCTGGGGATGACTTTTGAGGCAACAACAGCAACAATGCCAACACAGGTTAATATTGAAAGGAAGACTACTAAAACAACAGTTTCATCTCGTTGCACTAAATCCCAGAGTTGTTTACTGGCCTCTATATGGAGTGAGAAGTCATCATCAAGGCCATAAGTCAGTGGGCTCTCACTGCCATCCTTATTGTCATCATTGTCAGACGGCCAAAGAGCCTGTGTGCTAGACACAAAAAGGGATGACTCAGCAGTTGTATCTACAGGAAGTGATGTCATGGCAGTGGGTAATGATGTCATTTTGGAGCTGGCTATGTGTGAGGTATCCAGTATGGTACTCACATTCCGCAGCAGTAAGTATGTCAGGAGTCCAGAGGAGGTGTTGGTCAACAGGGCACCACTGGAAGTTTTTACTGCTTGATGATTAGCAGGATTATTGGTATCTATTCCCCAAACTGGAGGCATCCTGTTAAAGTATGAGTTATTATAAACTCCATTACTGCCTATTGGACCTGGAGCCATAGTTTCTGCCATTGTTCTGTTATTGTATTCTCTCCAGACAGCCACAGCAGATACTCCTTGTACTTTAGCGTTCAGAAAGGCAGACTTTAAAGACTTTTTCTGGAAAAGGAGAGATCCGATGAAACACACTTTATCACAGAGTGAGAGCAGCAGCTTTTGGTTCCCACAGGATTATGTGAATCCATGAGGGTTCTCTATAGAGATCCCCCTACAATCCTTTCTCCATATATTGCTGACCACAGTCCTATTACATTTCAGACACAGTCCCAGTGTCTATTCTGTCTGTATCTAACAGTGATCAATAATGAAGTTCACCAGAGCTCAAAAGTCTTCCAGCACACCAATGGATGCATCACAAACCAGAATGAAGACTCTCTGCCAACTTTTTTGAAATGATAGAAAGTGCAATTAGTTTCAAGATTAGGCAAGGGTTAGTTGTTTTTGACTACTGTCATATACTTTGAATTATATAAATGCACTACTCAGTAGTTGTATTCATAGAATATTTATTTACAGATTTAGTTACAACAGTGTATGTACATGAAGTCTTTGTTACATCAGTTTATTTTGAAATGTTGCCGGTTACATTGTAACATATTTTATGGTGCTGATTACATTGTAACAGATTTCACACCGTTATACTAGACTGGACAGAATACAGTGGGGACAAAACACAGAGAAAAAGAAGCAATTACATAGATAACGGGGAGCCTCACAAATCAGTAATGGTAGCTTTTGTTGACAGCCATGTCCTATTTTGTAAAACTCATGTTTATTGTACAAGGCCATTAAACAGGTGGCCCTCCTATAGCTTTCTGACATATAATAGGGATACTAACTTAGATTCTAAATTGCAAAACATGTAGAATTCCTTTAATGCATGTGCACATTATACTAATCATTGATCAGGGGCTCCTGTGCTATATGCTGTTCTCATGAATGATTTTCACTGAGTTGTCATCGTCAAATTGATTTATAAGTGCATTATTGTGACTTGGCACATCATGCCATCCTCAAACCACTAAGGTGTGGGCTTAGTACAGCCTGGTGCCCTGTAATTGCCTTGCTATGCGCCACTGTACAACTACTGATATATTGCTGGTCCTGTAAATGACATGCAATGGTCAGATTACTGACAGTTCTACCTACGCTGATTACTGTACATGCCCTGGTAGATAGACTATAGGTAGAGGGGCAGGTGTTAATGATACCGGGAAATATAATGAACAATAGTGCAGGGTGTGTTACATGCAACGTGGCCAGGTGTCCTGAAACAAAATCCATGTTATACGTCTCATTGGCTCCTGAATTATTACAGAGCAAGGGTTCTCAGACTATATAGATGTGGATTAACACAAAGGGGGTCTATAGCTCCTTGGTCTCTGCTACTTTATATTCATTGCAGTTGGTAACTCTAGGTGGTAATACCATGCTCCATGCTTTAATACATCCTCTGTAAATGTACTGTGCGGTTGTGCTTCCACTACCCCATCATCCTGCCTGCTTAGTGGTTCTCCCACTTACAGTAAGTGGTTGTGGGAGCCCAAACGTTCTGACCCGGGGTACTATTCCCTGCTCTCCTCACTCCCTATAGTTACCAGCACTATTAACTGAATGAGAGGTGTTCAGTGGCTCTCATTATAAGCAGCCAATCATCGTTCCTCCTGTGTTCCTCCTGTAGGTCAAAACAGTTAGACATACCTCTCCTGCAGGTCATTGCACTCCAACATTTGTACTTTTATGTTCATGCTCAGCGACTGCTCCTCTCCTTTTACTTCAGTTTGTACTACATCACCTTGCAGACTGCTATACTTCCTACTTTAACAGAAACTTTCACACATACTAAGAACCATTAATAGCTTCTTGCCTGTAATTTTTCCCGAAACATGTGTTCCAGCCAGTCCTCTCTGAATATGCTCACGTTGAATCATGATCCATAGATTCACCATGGTCCATATTGTGTGTGGTTGATACAGATAAGTGATCACACAGTGTACAAGGTCACGAAGATTCCTGATTGATTGAAACAATGAGTACCTCAAGTATCATTGTCTGTGACTGATTCACTACATCGTCCCCTCTATTCACGAAACAGCTTAGAGCCCGTGACTCACCTTACAACATAGACCTTCACTGTGTTAGTCCATAGCACATGTTATAACTCCAGAGACACTTAAAGAGTCAGCCACCATTCATAGCTGTATACACTTGACTCCTGATGCTTACCTCTAGACTCCTCCTAGTATGATACAGTATGTCCCCAGCTCTGTGGTAGATCCAGCCTCTGGGTATAGGGCCTGTCGAGCTGCAGTGGTGGCCGCTTTCTCTGTTATCTGCCTGTGGTTGTGTGTGTCTGTTACAACTCCCTGCCCGGCAATGGGAGGAGGAATCCCCGGCGCACTGTCTACTACTGAGCTGCTGTCTGCCCATATGAGGCACTGGGACTAGGCTGGGAGAGTGTAACTGAGCTGCTGGGAGAGTGAATACATGGGGACACTGACTGGGTGCGTGTGCAGCCAGGCCCTGCTGGTTTTACTGACACGCAGCTTGTACTGAGACTAAGGCAGCTGTCCAGATCATAGTCTTCCTCTAAAGATCGGGAAGGGTCCAGGCTGTAGCAGCACTATGTTGTCTTGTAATGCAGGAACTGAATCATTGGAGCCTGTGTTTAAGGTAACATGAAAGAGCAAAGAATTTCCATTTGCTGTTGTCCTTTAATGTTGTCTCTGTGTTGAGTTGCCTCTTTAAATACATCTTCTCACTTTGGTACGGAGCTTTTTAAAAGAATATTAAACTTGAATAATGAATAACTTTAATAATAACTCAGATAAGAGAAGCTTAGATAACCAATTTTAGCCACTGTATGCTTATGTCATCATAACAGCGAGCAAATAGGTGTGAGATTAGTTTAGGTCACTGGTTAGAACCCAGCACCACAATGATCATTCTTACTACCCCCTAAGATTCCTACTTTATATGGTCCTGGTGCTGCTTAGTCACATTATTACACAGCTGTATCATCTGGATGGAATGATCTCTCCTGCAGTCTAACTATGAGGAGGCTGGGTGTGATTGGAATGACAGAGCCCCTGCCCAGCTGGCAGACAGTTAAAGGCTTAGAGGGGGATCACTATTGGACGGATGCCAAACGTCCGACCCCAGCCAACCCACCAGGCAGACTAAGCCTGCCAGTGATGCTCCCGCCACGCCCCCCTCAGTTGGTCTGACTAGGGTACTGAACATCAGGGCAATGGGTGTAGAGGGAAATGGGAGAGGGAGGTGTAGAAGTTGTTACATGCTGGTAGGAGAAATGCAGGCTGGAGGGGCTAGATAGTAAACAGTGAACAATGGAAGATTGCAAAAAGGATTTGGGAATGGATATACTATGGAAACACTCATTTAAAATAATCATTTCGTTTAATTTCCATAGTAATATAAGTAAAACATTTTTTTACATATATTCTTGTGTACTTCTTTTTCTCATTCCAGAAACATTCTCAATTCTTGTAAGGATGCCACACAAGAAAGACGCTAGTTCTGCTTAAGATTTTGTTTGCAGGGTAGAGACAGTTGAAAGGGATTTTGACATTATAATAATGCTATCGAAATTCTGGGATGATATTATATAATCAGGCTGCCAAATATATAAATGCCTAATTACTTCCATTTGCCACTTCATGATGCAGCATTTCCATAACATTGTTATACAACTGTGCATCTTCCAAACTGTGCTGTGCCATAGGCACTCAGCTAGTTAAAAGCCTATTTCAAAATTTGATTTAATAAGTGTGGTTAGAGTAAAGGTAATTTTTGTGTCTGGGACATCTTATGGTACCTTCATCTCTCTTATGATAAAGAGCGCTTGCAGACCTCCACTTTGAATAAGGGGAGGTCTGCAAGTGCAAACGTGCAAAATTCCATAAGAGCTTGTTGCAGAAACAGTTGTCAATATGAGAGAGTAACAAGACATCAGTCTGCTTCTTACAACAGCCATGCGCAAGGCTGCCTCATTTTAAGGCCTGAATTAAAAGTTTGACAAGTCCTGGAAATGGTTCATGGCTAATAGTGCTATGAATTGGCTGGAATTAGGTCATTATTTGAATAAAATGAAAATGGTTTTGCAGGAGGGCTTTCAGATTGGATCTTTTCATTTGCAGTGATGTAATAAATCAGAAAATATTGAATTAGGAAAGGCTTTATTTCTGCACTGTTTCCAGGACGGGTTGTTACTGGCTGACTGAACTCTAAAACGCTGTATTCACACAAGCTTTATATTTCAACTAGAGGGGGATCCTTTGCATCTAAATCATGGTGTAACAAAGATTGGTTCAGAACGATCTAGCATAATTGGGCTGAGTATGAGATTATTGGTAAAGGCAGCCTGAATCAGATTAATCAGTAATGGAATACAGGTCTCAAAAAAGTATAATGTACTTTGTTTTCTCAATCTGCTGAGGTACTCACTATATCAGTATTCTAGTAGAGGATTCTAAGACTGTGGCATTTGGTATTTGTTACCTGTAGTATTATGTTTGTAGACTTTTAACTATGCAATGTTACTGTTGAAACAAATTACAATTATTTGGTTATTTGCTGAAGGGCAATTAGCACTCTTTGACTTACGCTTTTACTGCCTAGTACAACAAGTCACAATGACATTTTGTCAACCCAACCTTGAATAAATTGTAATGTTAAAAGTTGCCAATTGATTCCCTTCTCCTATTATTTGGCAACAAGGACAGGGCACAAAAGTGACTTCAAATTCCATGTTATTGCTTCAATTTGGCAAAGAATGTGATGGATGTTGCAGATTCGGAGCTGTATTTCAATAACCCAAGTATTTTTAAATCGTTTTTTTTCCAGGCTTTTTATCTCACCCTTTCTGAGATGAGCTTATTCAATCTAACATCAATGTCTCGATATAGTTACCGATCATAGTGCCATATACAGCATTCATGCATCATGTCCTTAGTTGTCATGATAGGTGAATGCAGCACAGGGGAGTATTCAAACCTTATGACGGCCCCCAGAGATTGATCATGATAAAGGGCATAAAGCATTAGAAACCTTATAAACAATGCCATTTTAACTCATGAAATCAGATAGATAAACATATTTAAAATCTTAAATCAGTGTATGTTTGTCGCTATGGGTTTTTAACCCTGCCTGCTTGTGAGATAATCCTCCATGATGAACAATTCATACGCAACCTCTCTCTATGTATCATTCCCTTATGAAACATCAATGTTCAGGATCCTATTTCTATTTTGTGATCTTCAAAACCTCCTATGCCTTATTTAGCTAGTAGCCCTATGTGAAAAATGGTAGTATGTATCACTGGTGGCATGTAGCTGTATGTTCCATGGGATACGTTTAGGGAGAGAGATAATGAGCCATGACGGTTGTCATCGTACATATATAACACCCAATAAAATGCACACACCATGAGCAGGCAGCAAGGTCATGAGGTTTCAGATAATTAACTGTCCATAATTAATGAATTAGATACATGGGGGTGGTGACCATGCCCTGAGTGGTCTCCGATTGCTTACATGGTTTATACAGATTGTAATTAGGCCTCAGGTGGCCCTAGTAGTGTAAAACCAGCCAGCTCTATCCAGGATTATCGCTGGGTCATTGCTATCAGTGACATACTAACTTGTTTTGGTCTTTGACAATATGAAATAAATCAGTATTAATATAGTATGTCCTTTGTTGGCATGTTACATGGATGTAGTACCCATTAGTAACAGTTGACCAGTGCTGCATCCAAGCATTTTCTTGTTCCTACAGTGTTGATACATTCCTGGCATACTTGCATGATGCTGTGTGGTGGGGGAGTTATAGGGAGTCTCATTATGACTGCAGACAGTAATTCACACCGGCCACACTCAGGTCTAAGGTCCTCATAGGTAACAGTGGCGTGCACAGACAGCAAGCCTCTCCAGTTATGGTCTTGTTTTTGGTGTATCTGGTTTCCTCATTTGGTTTGTCACACAGGATTCCTTCTCACATAAACACCTATGTGTTACAAGATGTTGGCTTAGGCCATTGCTGCCACCTAATTGGTTACAGCAATGAAAACATGTATAAACCTAACAATATAACAACCGAGCAATACATTTTGTAGCAAAGCGCAATAGCATAATCATGCACAGGGGACTTGAACATATTAGCTTTTACTAATATGCAATCATATGCAATTAATATATAATGGCTACCTAAATTGTGCTACTGAACAAATACATTTACATACATACAACCATTGTTCCTGTCAACCAGATGTTGTCTTGTGAGGAAGGCTATGTATACAAATCTTGTCAAAAAACCTCTTTGTCTCTAAAAAGTCTACACCATAAAGATACCTGAGTAAACTAAAGGAGGTTTAAGATGAAGTCTGGATGGTTAGAGAGACAAGAGTTAGCTCTGTACGAGGCAGTGTTTATCTCAGGGGATTTACAAACCTGTTCTGATTAGTGACTGTCACTTAAAGATTCTTAGCCTCAGGCAGAGTGACTCAGAGCTACTACATAGGGCTAGTATAGGTGTAGTGTATGTGATAGGAGCTTGGTGAGGTAAAGGGAAGGTGATAGACAATCAGTATTTTTTCAATGTCTTTGATGTTTTGTGGGGCTTGTGAGGATTTAGAGAGCGAGAGAGTGATGTGAAAAACACTTGAGACTTGAGAGAGGAGTGCAGACTACTGTTTATCCAAGTCACATACATCTGGCTACTGTACCAGAGATAAAAGTCCCTTTTATCACCAAAAGCACAGGAAATCTGAGTCAATTAGGATGACCTTTCAGGGAAAGGTCAGTAAAAGGTAGTAAATGGAACACCTCACACTCTCCAACCACATACCAGTTTAATTTTGATTGTTATCCTCTGCACCAATGTGTATGACTACATTACAAATTGATGGATCATGCATCTTTTCCACTGCTTTCAGATTGTTATTCACATTGGTGATATATATGAGAGCTTTGCTATATGATGCCACTTGTTATGGGTGTAAGTTATCGCTGAAGACTTGATAATAAATCTATACAGAGCTGCATAAGAATTGTACAAGAAGCGTTGCTGTTTAGAGACTGTTTGTACACATGTTGGAGGGGACATTTTTTGGAATTACCACACAGCTTGTCTCAGAGGATCCTTGATTACCAACAAGACATAAATTGGTGGTGTAGGCCACTGTCAGATGGTATTAGTCTAAAGAGTCTACACTGCTGCTTTTATGTTAAAGTCCCTAGTGCTACTAAAATTAAGGATAACCTTTCATGTAATGGCCTCCGCCAAACCAATCTAACCAACACTGTGCCTGTGAGACTGTACCTACTCAGTGTTGAAGGGGAATTACACAATCCTAGTGACCAAGGACCTTTAATAACCCATTAGATATAGATTGGTAATGTAGGGTACCATCAGATTGTGTTAGTTTGATGAGTCAATATTGAGCTGCCTTTAGTGCTCTAGTACCTCCATGACAGGGATACCTCTTCAGCCTGGTACATCTATTTCTCAAGGTGCCGGTCTCAGCATTACTCAACTATTACTATTGGGAGAGAAAATTCTTTAATTGCATTGTGCGAACATCTATTAATGACAGACTAAAAGTGTACACATGACAATGGTACCAAAGTGCAGTAAATTCCACAAGTTATGAGCAGCCTTCAGCAGCACAAGAAAAGCTCATGTTGCAGTATTTGTCCTGATATAGACACCAGCATTTTGAAAAGGGGAAAACGCAGGTCTAACACAGGTTTACTACACAATACATTATAATCACCTCATCTTCTGAATCATTGAATGGCCATTACTGAGTGCTTCAGACAGTATCACTAATGTCATAGTTCATCATTCCACATTCATATATATTTCATGTAAATGTGCTGTAAATTGTTGCACAGAAATAAATAATTAATTTTGTCCTTCTGTAACAGACACCCTGCTGTTGGGTAAGGTACATCAGACATAACATAAACATCTTGGTTGTTCTCCTCAGACTACAGCCACTGATATTATTATACCTAGCGTATGAAACACCTATCTCTTAAGCACTACAGGCCATATGCTCCACCCGGTGGCGTACGAACGTCATACGCCCACCCGGTGGGTATATGAGTGGCGCGAAAGTAGTCCGTCTGGCGCGGAACGCCGGGGAGGAGAGTGGCGCCCCCATGTGGGCATCGACAGAACTAAAGCGCGGCAAACAGGGGCGCCACCACGCGGATTTAAGGCGTACTACATGCGTTTTTGGGCGTGGCAGAAGGCATTTGTCGTCAAAGCCTCAAAATGGAAGAAGTAAATGAGACGTACCTGACTCCAGCGGCGATGAAGATGTTTCTAGATGACGCAGTGGTTACCAATGTAGCTGAGATCTTCTCGGAACTGTATGTAGAGGAAGGTAGAGAAACTGGTGGTGGAACTGTTGACGATTTAGGAGATTTGATGCATCAAGGTGTCACCACCCTAAAGCACTAGGCCGTGTTCGGAAATTTCAATATTGACCACCATCGACCTGCCATTTGAAACACTTAAAACTCTCACAGTGTTTAGCCACCTATACCATATTTTAGCTTATGACATGCAGAAAAATATATAACGGGTGTGACCCCAAAAAGTCAGGCTAGATTTTGGGTCAATCGCCATGGTAACCGGGTAGTGGTTTTGTACAGTGAGGCCTACGCAGCGTATAGATACACTATAGGGCCGTTTCACCCCCATAAACCTACACTGTTTATATGGAGTAGATAAATCCTTCTTTTAGGACTATAAATAAACACTTTCTGATCACCCTAATAACAAATAACCATGTATTTAACCCTTCTTTCCCTCCCCTATAGGCTAAATTCCGCAAAATAACAAAGTTCATAAGGGACTCTTTGGCCAGTAAACCCGGAAGTGACCCGATTTAGGGTGGTGACACCTTAAACGAAGACGGGTTGCCATGGTTACGAGTGAACTTTTTTTTTAATGACATATTAGAGCGTCCTTAACAATAAAAAAACACTATATAAGGTCTAACTAACAGATTTTAGCTTTATTTTGGCAAAAAAAATATCCCCGGGGGTCCTGCAACTAGCCAAAATCGACAAAAATTGCGGCAGTTTAAGCGAGTCCTTTCTGGACGAACCTACCGAAAAATCTAGCCTGACTTAGTTTATACAAATACCACTCCAAATGAAGCTTAAGACATGAGGTTTCAGGAGGTATACCCCGCTAAGCCCTGTGAGAGTTACAGACATGGCTAGAGCGAGCCAGAGGGCAAGTATGTGGATGATTTTCATGTCAAAATCACCAGTTTTGGCCACAAATTAGGCCCCGGGGGCCTATTATTGTTGTTTATCTACCATAGCAACCCATAGCAACCAATGGAATGTGCAACCTAAGGCCATAATAAGCAAGCACAGTGAATACACTTCACTCCTACTGCATAATATTCCAAAAAAATAAAGAAAATCAATGAAAAAAAAGAGTCCCTGCCTACTATTTCCACCAATGCAAGGCCCTCCCTTTAAGGTGTCACCACCCTAAAGCACTAGGCCGTGTTCGGAAATTTCAATATTGACCACCATCGACCTGCCATTTGAAACACTTAAAACTCTCACAGTGTTTAGCCACCTATACCATATTTTAGCTTATGACATGCAGAAAAATATATAACGGGTGTGACCCCAAAAAGTCAGGCTAGATTTTGGGTCAATCGCCATGGTAACCGGGTAGTGGTTTTGTACAGTGAGGCCTACGCAGCGTATAGATACACTATAGGGCCGTTTCACCCCCATAAACCTACACTGTTTATATGGAGTAGATAAATCCTTCTTTTAGGACTATAAATAAACACTTTCTGATCACCCTAATAACAAATAACCATGTATTTAACCCTTCTTTCCCTCCCCTATAGGCTAAATTCCGCAAAATAACAAAGTTCATAAGGGACTCTTTGGCCAGTAAACCCGGAAGTGACCCGATTTAGGGTGGTGACACCTTAAACGAAGACGGGTTGCCATGGTTACGAGTGAACTTTTTTTTTAATGACATATTAGAGCGTCCTTAACAATAAAAAAACACTATATAAGGTCTAACTAACAGATTTTAGCTTTATTTTGGCAAAAAAAATATCCCCGGGGGTCCTGCAACTAGCCAAAATCGACAAAAATTGCGGCCGTTTAAGCGAGTCCTTTCTGGACGAACCTACCGAAAAATCTAGCCTGACTTAGTTTATACAAATACCACTCCAAATGAAGCTTAAGACATGAGGTTTCAGGAGGTATACCCCGCTAAGCCCTGTGAGAGTTACAGACATGGCTAGAGCGAGCCAGAGGGCAAGTATGTGGATGATTTTCATGTCAAAATCACCAGTTTTGGCCACAAATTAGGCCCCGGGGGCCTATTATTGTTGTTTATCTACCATAGCAACCCATAGCAACCAATGGAATGTGCAACCTAAGGCCATAATAAGCAAGCACAGTGAATACACTTCACTCCTACTGCATAATATTCCAAAAAAATAAAGAAAATCAATGAAAAAAAAGAGTCCCTGCCTACTATTTCCACCAATGCAAGGCCCTCCCTTTAAGGTGTCACCACCCTAAAGCACTAGGCCGTGTTCGGAAATTTCAATATTGACCACCATCGACCTGCCATTTGAAACACTTAAAACTCTCACAGTGTTTAGCCACCTATACCATATTTTAGCTTATGACATGCAGAAAAATATATAACGGGTGTGACCCCAAAAAGTCAGGCTAGATTTTGGGTCAATCGCCATGGTAACCGGGTAGTGGTTTTGTACAGTGAGGCCTACGCAGCGTATAGATACACTATAGGGCCGTTTCACCCCCATAAACCTACACTGTTTATATGGAGTAGATAAATCCTTCTTTTAGGACTATAAATAAACACTTTCTGATCACCCTAATAACAAATAACCATGTATTTAACCCTTCTTTCCCTCCCCTATAGGCTAAATTCCGCAAAATAACAAAGTTCATAAGGGACTCTTTGGCCAGTAAACCCGGAAGTGACCCGATTTAGGGTGGTGACACCTCAAGAAATTGCAAATCAAATTGCAGCCAAGGAGGACGCCCTGGAAGAAGAAGCTGACGGTGAGTTATTTGTCTCGGATTTGGATGGACTTATTTCTTCTCTGGAAATCCGGGATTATGAGAAGAAGATTAAAGCTGTGAATGCAGGAGAAGAAAAGGACACGGTCTTTGTTCTACCGTCTGTCCCTAAGCCTCAGAAGCTACAGTTGAGTCAGAAAGACGACCTGGAGTCGTCAGTATGGGAAATGAGATACCTACAGTCATCAATTTAATACCCAATAGTGATTGTAGAAGCAAGACACCTACCTCAGTGATACAGTATGCAGCGAACGACCCAACACCTTACATAGAACTGACTCCAGAGCAGTATCATGCATTCCTGGCTGCCTAAATTAGATTTTTTATATATGTGACCCATTTTAACGAAATGGGTCGGAAGTCGCACCTTTAAGAGCCTAGATATGGGCATTTAAAGTAGCATAGTGTGGAAAAAATATTATTTTTGAAAAATGAGTTTTTGACATTTTTCTATTATATGATTAGTTATCTTCTGGCAAACTAAGTTAAAAAACAATTTTCTAACCCCATTTCCCCCAAAATAATGGCCATGTGATTTACAATTGTATTGTATGATATAGTTAATATCTAATTTAAATGTTAATTATCTCATTTTAATTAATTTCCATTTAAATCAACAAAAAAGTATCAAAAATATTGCCTAAGAGTGAATATTGGGCAATATACCACTTGTCATATATCAAATGAAAGCTCTTGATGAGCTGTACACGAATCCAGCAATATCAGAACATTTTATATCTGCGACTTCCGACCCATTTCGTTAAAACGGGTCACATATAGTAATTATATAGTCACTTAAGGAGAAGGCAATATATTATAGATACTGTAATATGATATATTGTAATATGCAATGACAGTCAACACGAGTTTGGCATGTGCTGGTATTTGTCTCAGGTACCAGGGGCCACACAACCCTTGATGCCCCCTGGTGAGTAGTACAGGTACCAAGGGCCACACAACCCTTGATGCCCCCTGATGAGTAGTACAGGTACCAAGGGCCACACAACCCTTGATGCCCCCTGGTGAGTATTACAGGTACCAGGGGCCACACAACCCTTGATGCCCCCTTGTGAGTAATACAGGTACCAATCCCTGCAGATATACAGAGGCGTACCAATTGATACTGATATAAACCTGTTATATTGTGAATAAATTGAATTTTACAATGAAATAAATATTCAATTCTAAGTGACTATAAAACATTAATTTAAGCAGATTTCAACTAAATAAAAAATAAAAATTGTTAATATTTCCCTAAAATTGAGGCATTTTCCTAATAATTTTTTTTTTTCAGGCACCTTCGTGAAAACTACTATGCATACTCTATCCTGCTTGATGATGAGTTCCGTGCCAGCCGCGCAGTTTTAGCCAGCAGGCTTAGGGAGCTGAAGGCAGCAGGCAGAGGAAGCCCTGGAGATGGTGTGGGAAAGTGGAGCCTTCGGATCTAATGCACCAAGAAGCCTGCAAGATACAATTTTTTATTTTCTGACAACAGGTTTTGGCTTCAGAGGGTCACACGAAGGCAGGCAATTAAAGTGGGGAGATGTGCATCTTGGCACTGATGATGATGGTGTGAAATTCTTGGAACTCAGGTGTCAAAGGCTGACCAAAACAAGGCAGGGAGAGCAGGGGGGTCACAAGAGGGCATTTATTCCCAGGGTTTATGAGGATAGATCAGATCGTACTAGGGATCCAATTTCCCTCTATGAGCTCTTCACTACAAAAAGACCAGCAGATTGTAAAGTAGCAGAAGCCCCCTTCTACCTTGCCCTGAAACCTGGTATGGGATCTAATGACAGTATTTGGTATAAAAGTGGCCCTATGGGTATCAACACACTAAGTAAAGTGATGCCAGGAGTAGCCAGTGCAGCAGGATTGGAGGGGAAGATAACAAACCACAGTCTGAGGCGTACCACATGCCAGGCTTTGCTTGATTCTAATGTACCATCTACCGCTGCGATCCAACTTACAGGACACGCCAGTGTCGACAGCCTCAACAGTTATGCAGTCGCAAACAAACGTCAACAAAGGGAGATGGCCCGCATAGTCAACAATCAGAAAAAAGCCAGAGTCGAGGAACTACAGGAAACCCCCACCCAATTTGGTTTGGCTCGCAGTCCAGAGGAGTTATATGTCCTCCCCCTTGCCCCTCAGCCTGTACAAATCGCTCCTCGCCCCTCAGCTTCCACCATTTCCACCGCCTCTCCGGCCCGAGCTGAAGATCCAGCCGTAGCCGGGTTTGTCGCAGCAGCTTCAGGCATGTTTTCTGGTGCCACTATCAATGGTGGGTCTGTCTCCGTAAACATCCATTTCACCCCCCGCAGCAGCTCTGTTTCAAACACCAAGGTGGATATGGAGATTCAGAACAGTCAGATGTAAAGAGTATTACACAATTTATCAAGTGACAGTTGATTATTTACCTTAAATAAGGATGTTTTCATTGGCTTCGTGAAAACACGTGGAACTTGTTGTTGAAGATGGCGGCCTACTTCTGGGTGTAGGAATATCATAAGTTATCGCAGACGCTCCGGTGAAAACTTAGAAATAAAATGTGCCTCCTTGGCTTTATTTGTTTCTATTCCATGAAACTTTTCTTAGTAATGATATAATCGATCGAAAACAACCGATAAATTGCATTTGTAGCATAAAGTTTTAAAAAATTAAAAAAATTGAACGCAAAAAACACAGAAAATAGTCCCTAAGAGCATGGATATGGTAGAGAAGCGGTCGGGCGCCCTCTATCTCCTCCCCGGTTCTAGTAACATAAAGTGTATGTATGTGGCGTAGAAAGTGGCTGGAGAGTGGACAACAGCGCCATGCTGCAGATTTGTGGCGTACTACACGGCAGCAAGAAAGCGAAAGGCGGCGTTGCGGTCGCTGCTTCCGGGGAAAATGGCGATAAAAACACGAAAAGACTAAAGATTTGTGCCGTTTGGAGGTAGGTGTTTCATACGCTAGGTATAATAAATAAAATACATCCCCGGTTGGGGTACTCGGTCTATACTTGCACCCTCATGAGGCGGATTAAGACACTCGTGGCGCTTATGATCCGCCTCACTCGGGTGATTGTATAGACCTCTTACGCCAACCGGTGATGTATTTAGTTAGTATTCTGTGACTGAAAAATAGCCTGTTCTCATTAACGATGCTATCCAGTTTAATTTATTCATGAATGATGTTATTTACACAATTGTATTGAGATACACAAGGAGACAAGGAGAATATTGGTGATCACTAATCATGTTTAAACTGATTCTTCCTCTTTCTATTGCTTTTATCCTTGCTCTTCTGTATGTTATAGGGCAGTATTTTGTACCAGCTGTAAATAATTCGCCGCTCACCCTTCACTAAACAAGGATTCCCTGCAGATAAGAGACCTCCCTTCTGTCTCAATATTCACTACCACACTTATTCTACTAATTAGTTTTATCTCCCTCCTTCCATCCCTTTCCATACATTTACATCCCACTGTGGCTGGGGCAGACAAAGAGCTGCCCTTCTAGTGTCTGTGGCTACCTCCTTGTGTCCTGATGTGGGTGACTGTTTGAATGGCCTGTAATTGATCTTTCTTGCAGGGTATACCAACGCCTTGAAACAGCCCACTTGATCCTGTTGGAATGTCAAGTATGCCTGCAAGTATGTCTGCGATGTCTAAACCCTTCCCAAACACCAAGTCCCTGCCAAAAAAACAGACCCCCATCATTCTCAATGCTGCTAGTATTTCAATCTTCTATCTTCTATCATTTTCCCCCATTCTTCTGGAAACATCTATTTGCAGGGACCCCCAAACTAAAAAGGTGTCCTCCACCTTTCTGCCTGTGTTGAATACATCTGAGGACCTACCGCCTATCAAGCCAGCTAAATTAGCACTAATTCTAGGAGTCTGGGAAAGTTGTGTGACATCATTTGATGTAGGCCTATATCAAAGCTTTCCAATGTAGTCATTTTCAAATTTATCAAACAAGATTATCCAAGCATAATAGATCTAGATAGTGTTTTCCAGAGCTCTCAATTTTCAGTGCCAAAAGTGGTGCTCACATACTCATTCAAATAAAACCACTATTCAACATGTACAAATCATTGCAGAAACTTCATGTTGCGTAGACTGAAACCATAGCCTCCCAATGTGTAAAGATGCATATGGCTATTCCAGTCAATTAGCCATAAATAGGAATATGATTGTTGAACGCCCCAGGTATAGCAGTGTAAACTGTCATTAGTTTGGAACAGCTGCAAGCATAGATTATGTGCATACAGTATCTACTACAGACTTTATTCCCTCAGGGGTCCAATTGAGCAACATAGCGTCTACCACAAGATACAATAAAGATGTCTCCAGTTCCCTTAAGAATGCGATAATGATGTGAGCGAGGCAGGGGTTGGTAATAATTTAACAGGCACTGTGGTCCCATGCTGTTCATGTGTAGCAGTCTGATTTAATATAATCAAGGCAATTTTCCTTCAGCTTCTGCATCCATTATGGAAGAGATGCCAGTGTGAACAGAATCATTAAAAGAAGAAATGGGCAATAGTAGGTGAGAACTTCCCATACAACATATTTGTATTTTTTATATCAATAACATACAGAGAGGAGAGGGTGAACCAACCAGGGACTAGAAACTTTTGGAGAGGGAAGGTTTAATTCTTTCTCCTAATCATCTCCTCCACTGGAGCTGTCAAAAAGAAACTTGACCTTTTATCAAACAAGCATTGGTTAATTGAAATATTGAAAGAAAGGAATTAAATTTTTAGAAAAGGAGACTAATTTCCGATGATGAATGTGAACCGTTTCAAAGAAGTGAATCTTGTAGGCAGTTAAATAAACCGTATAAGGAGGAACTGTTCGAGAGCAATTTGTCTATTCACTTCCTAACTTTTTTGTTTTTTGCTGTTATTTAAAGATAATTGGGCCTCTTAATGCTACCTTGCTTCATGGTAACAACTCATACATATAAGAAATCATGGGAATAAATTTGTACACTACTGAAATAAAAGGGGATATATAGCACCAACGATTCATAATACATCTTTGGTTATGACCTGTTGGTTTCCAGTCATCCAGTTCATGTTCCACAGGAAGGACAACATCTTACACTTAATAACTGAGGTCAGTGTGATAAGGAGGGTTCCAGGTGGTACTAAACATGTATGTACATTAATAGTTTGGGACTCTTGCCTTACTATCAAAGCACAGACATCACCCAGAGACATCACACCTGATCAAATATCCTAATTTGGGCCAACAAAAACAAACATTTTTATCTCCCAAGTAATATCACTGAAAAAGCACAACACACATACAAAAGTTTTACTGCTTGAAATATGAACTCTTTAATATTTGTCATTTTTGGTATGTATGTAGATACATATATGTCAAAAGCAGTTATTCTGGTATTTCGACTGACCTTATGTAACCACAAAAAAAAGTAATAATTGTACAGAACTGATTAAATAATTCATAACACGATTCAGTATTCAGTTTTGGTTATGGATTTACGACATTAATCCTTTCAATATCATCAAACCAATTTCACTTTTTACATTGTGCTTTTTTTTTTGAAAATGTTTTGCAGGTCATAGGCTGTAATGAAACATCTTCATTTGATGAGGTTCCATCCCTATCTGTACATAAACTGCCACAATCTTCAGCTTGCAACACATGGCAGCCAAGAGTGGTCCGTGCATGATCAGGGTAGGGCAGTATAGGTTAGTCGATCGATGTATGATTGATGGTAGCGATGTACACATTCGGTCATGAATCTTGTTTCGCATCCTCCCCTGTCGCTCCCCATCTCACTGACCTCACCCTCTGCCATCCCCTGAGGGCTACACTGTCTGTCACCTGCCACATTGTATCAGCCTGCCTGCTTGTCTTTGTGGTGCATTGTAGCTGTTGTATACAAGGCACAATAGATATATTTTGTAGCGCTTCTTCTGAGGCAATAAATGTATCAAATCAACTACACTGAAGGGAAAAATAGATTGGTACACAATCTGTTCACAAATGACACACTAATGACCTTCATTAAAATGATAAACCACAACCTTAGGAGTTGGCAGGAGTTACTTTTTGATGTATTTTGAGCAGGACAATAAATCATTTATTAGAAAACATGATACTGGCAGGAGAATGATATAAAGTTGAAGATATCCTGATTTCAATGGTCAGGCCTCCCTGTGAAATGAAATAAAACTACAATGCTACCTTCATTTTAGATTTATGCCGAAAGATCATCCTAATGCCATCATATCCGTGTATTGGCATGTAGTATGGGGATTGAAACTCCAACAAATGTGTTCTCATATTCAGCATCCAGGGCAGCATTACCATGTAAAGGGCGGTAGATGTAATTGAATCTATGGGTAGGATCCATGCTATTTGGTATTAGTTGATATTGATGACAACGTCTGAGGATGACTTTTGAGGCAACAACAGCAACAATGCCAACACAGGTTAATATTGAAAGGAAGACTACTAAAACAACAGTTTCATCTTGTTGGACTAAATCCCAGAGTCGTTTACTAGCCTCTATATGGAGGGAGAAGTCATCATCAAGGCCATACGTCAGCTGGCCCTCACTGCCATCCTTATTGTCATCGCTGTCAGATGGCCAAGGAGCCTGTGTGCTAGACACAGAAAGTGATGACTCAGCAGTCTTATCTACAGGAAATGAAGTCATGGCAGTAGGTAATGATGTCATATTGGAGCTGGCTATGTGTGAGGTATCCAGTATAGTACTCATATTCCGCAGCAGTAAGTACGCCAGTAGTCCAGAGGAGGTGTTGGACAACAGGGCATCACTGGAAGTTTTTACTGCTTGATGGTTAGCAGGATTTTTGGTATCTATTCCCTAAACTGGAGGCATCCTGCTAAAGTAGGAGTTATTATAAACTCCATTACTGCCTATTGGACCTGGAGCCATAGTTTCTGCCATTGTTCTGATATTGTATTTTCTCCAGACAGCCAGAGCAGATACTCCTTGTACTTCAGCGTTCAGAAAGGCAGACTTTAAGACTTTTTCTGGAGAAGGAGAGATCAGATGAAACACACTATATAACAGAGTGAGAGCAGCAGCTGTTGATTCCCACAGGGTTGTGTAAATCCATGAGGGTTATCCATGGAGATCCATCTACAGTCCTTTCCAGTGCATTGCTCACCACAGTCCTACAAATTTGAGACACAGTCCCAGTGTGTTTTCTGTCTGTATCTGATAGTGATCAATGATGCAGTGCACCAGGGCCACAAGAGTCTTCCAACACACCAATGGACGCAGAATGTAGACTTGCGATCAGCTCTTTCTGAAATGATAGAAAGTTATATTAGCTTTTCAAGCTGAGGCAAGGGTTAGTTGTACTTTGAATTATATGTATGTACTACTCAGTAGTTTTATTCATAGAACGTTTATATACAGATTGAGTTACAATAGTGTACGTAAATGAAGTATTTTTACAATAGTTTGTTTTTAAGTGGTGCTAGTTACATTGCGACAGATTTTGTTGTAAAATCTTCACACCTTTTTACTAAACTAGACAGAACAGAGTGGGGACCAAACACCGAGAAGAGGCATGTGATTACAGGCTGCTGCTAACATCACCTTCATCTACTGACAGCTATGGTAACTGACACCTGTTACTTTTTTCCTACTTCCAACTGACCAGCCTTTTAAACATTCCTCAGCTTCTGGATTACACTTCACTCCACAGTAATACTGGTAAATAACAAGCTGCTATTATAAAAGTAAACATTCTAACTACAGTTCTCATTCCCCACAGTGTTTTAATTTATTACAACTGCTATAAACCCAATGGGATTCTTAATCTGCTGCCACTGATAAATGTCTGACAATGATGTGGTCAATGCTTTCCAGCGCATTTACCATTATTGTTGTCAGTTTCAGGTTGACGTACCCAGGAAATCATCCCACTCCCCTGGTCCTCATTAGTAGCCACCCCACTTATTGTGAGTGGTGGAAGCTCTGACCATTTGTGCTTTTCCCTGTGGCTTTAACCCTTTCCCTGCTGGCCTTAAAAAATGTCACTTGGGACTTAACCACCGGCCCTATGCCATAGGAATAAGCAATTTTGCAAGTATTTGCTCCCTGGGGAAGTGGCTAAGGAGTAAAATAAGTTGTATTGGAGACATAATTTGCACCTTTTTGACAAGGGGATGTAGTAATTTAGTGGTACTGCTGCCCTAGGGTAGCAATTTTGCTGCCCTATGGCAGCAGCGGTTTTTCAAGGGTATTTTAGATGCTGCCCAGTGGCAGCAGCGGCCCTTAAAGGGTTAATGTTTCCTCCGATACATACTAAATGGAGAGTTTCTGCCCTACTGGATAGGAAATACATGTAAGTGGCCTGAATGCTCCACAGCAGTAATCCCAATCTCATGTACTACTTTCATCACATGATTTGCCTACTCTATTCTTAAAGGAGCAATATCACCGCTCGCGGTGCTACCCCATAGTAGACTAGAACAGTACTAGAATCGTGAGTGGGACACGCTCGGTGATTATGCGGCTTTAAGATATTTTAGACTGTGAGGCTACTTGGGTCCAAAATCATCACATGCCTAAGTGTTGTTAAACCTTCTACAGAAGCATTGGGTAGCATTGGTGCTATCTCTGCAAATTTATGTACCTTAGATATTCATAAATCATTGACTCAGCGCCAATGTTCCCAGCTTCCTCAATATATCCTCTGTATTTGTACTGGGTGGTTGTGCCTCCACTACCCCCTCATTACTACTCTGTGGTTCTCCCATTTACAGTAAACTGCTCGTGGAAGCCCTGAAGGTTCTGACCTGGGACACTATTCCCTGCTGCCTTCACTCCCTACAGTTACCTGTTAACTGAATGAGAGGTGTTCAGTGGCTCAGCATGAACAGCCAATTATTGGTTGTATTGCATTATGTAAAGCCTACCCTCTGTATTTGTATTTAGTGGTTGTTTCTCTATCTGTGGAAAAAACTCTATTTCTAACATTAACTGTTATGAACAAACATGTATATTTAACAGATCTCTCCTGCAGGTCATTGCACTCCAACATTGTACATGTTCAGAGACTGTTCCTCTCATTTTGCTTCAGCCTGTACTGCACCACCCCACCAGACTGCTATACTTCCTACATTATCAGAAACTCCCAAATATACCTAGTACCATGATAAGCTTCCTGCATGCAATTTGTCCTGAAATATGTGTTCCAGCCCGTATTACTTGATGGGCTGTCCTCTCTGAATATGCTCACATCTGATTATAATCCATAGATCCACCTTAATCCATGGGAGTGTAGTTGATACAGGAAAGTGATCACACAGTGTCCCAGCTCATATAGATGCCTGAACGTCACACCCCAGCCAACCTACTAGCCACTGAAACAATGAGTACCTCAAGTATCATTGTCTGTGAAGGATTCCCTACAGCATCCTCTCTATTCACTTAAAAGCTCATATCCAGATGCTCACCTTAAAACATATACCTTCACCATGTTAGTCCATAGCACACATGTTATAACTCTAGAGACACCTAAAGAGTCAGCCACCATTCATATGTTCCACATATCTGTAAATTTCTACTCCCAATGCTTACTCCCAAACTTAACTCCTTCTAGTATGACACAGTATGTCCCAGGATCTGTGGTACATCCAGCCTCTGGGCATAGGGCCTGTAGAGCTGCAGTGGTGGCTGCTCTTCTGTTAGCTTCCTCCGGTTGTGTGTGTCGCCTACAACTCCCCGCCCGGCAATGGGAGGCGGGATCACCCACACACTGTCTAGTACTGGGCCCTGAGCTACTGTCTGCCCATGTGAGGCACTAGGACTAGGTTGGGAGAGTGTGACTGAGCAGCTGGGAGAGTGAAGAGGCAGGGACACTGACTGGGTGTGTATGCAGCCAGCCCCCTGCTGGTTTTACTGATACGCAGCTTGCACGGAGACTGAGGCGGCTGTCCAGATCATAGTCTCCTACTAGAGATGGGGAAGGGTCCTGACTGTGGTAGATCTAAATAAATTTGCTGTTTAGCCGAGGCCGTGGAAGTCCCAGTCGAGCCTGTTGAGGTTCCAGTCCAGGTTGATGAGGTCCCAGACGTGGAGTGCTACACCGTCGATGAGTTCGTGGCCTGCATGCACAACACCCAGTGGTTCGTCGCTATAGTGACAGACGGGGTGGACACCAAAGTCATGTACGAGGTCGCTCTCATGGAGCGTGCTAACAAAGCACTGAACTGGTTCCAATGGCCACCAAGGAAGGACCTCATCCGTCTGCCTACAACCGACATCCTCACGAGGCTCGCTGCAACCCCAAAGCGCATCTCAACCCACGGCAAGCTAGCATCCATGTATGCACTGCCCAGTGCAGTCCTGAAGGAGGTGAACACACTCTTCCTGACATCTTGAAGAACTTCAACCATGATGCCAACACTTTGAATGCCCCTGGACTTGAACTTGATCCGATATTAGAGATATCCGAGACGTCTGTGACGTTAACCGGGTATATGTATGGGTTTAGCCAGACAGCTAGTATGGCCCTGCTAGTGCTAGTAGAGTCTTTATTACTGTTTTAAATGGTTGCAAACAGGTTTGCCTTGTAGACTAGAGCCAAGGAGGTTCCTTTGTATTGTAAATATTTTGATAGCGCGATGCTCCCAATCGCGAGCACATGGTAAAATGTGTTTTATTTTTATTAGAGACATAGTGCATGGTCAAAATGTGGTATATCTAATGCTATCTTGGCATAAGACAGTGCAGTAACATGTTTTGTATGAGTGTGTAAGGTTTCAAGAGGTTCTGATCGTTTCTAATGGCTGTGTGACCGTTTTAGTATAGCACTTTTATACCCGAGGCGTCTGTGACGTTAACCGGGTAAATGTATGGGTTTAGCCAGACAGCTAATATGGCCCTGCTAGTGCTAGTAGGGTCTTTATTACTGTTTTAAATGATTGCAAACAGGTTTGCCTTGTAGAATAGGGCCCAGGAGGTTCCATTATAATGTAAATATTTTGATTGTGTGGTGCTGCGCGTCAGGGCACACGGAAAAAAAGTGACTTTATCTTTATAAGAGACATAGTGCATGGTCAAAATGTGGTATATCTAATGCTATCTTGGCATAAGACAGTGCAGTAATATGTCTTGTATGAGTGTGTAAGATTTCAAGAGGTTCTGAACACTTCTGATGGCTGTGTGACCATTCTAGTAAAGCGCTATTATAGTAGAGATATCCGAGGCGTCTGTGACGTTAACCGGGTAAATGTTTGGGTTTAGCCAGACAGCTAGTATGGCCCTGCTAGTGCTAGTAGGGTCTTTATTACTGTTTTAAATGATTGCAAACAGGTTTGCCTTGTAGACTAGAGCCCTGGAGGTTCCATTATAATGTAAATATTTTGATAGTGTGGTGCTGCGCATCAGGGCACACGGTAAAAAAGTGACTTTATTTTTTTTAAAGACATAGTGCATGGTCAAAATGTGGTATATCTAATGCTATCTTGGCATAAGACAGTGCAGTAACATGTTTTGTATGAGTATGTAAGGTTTCAAGAGGTTCTGAACACTTCTGATGGCTGTGTGACCGTTCTACTAAAGCACTATTATAGTAGAGATATCCGAGGCGTCTGTGACGTTAACCGGGTAAATGTATGGGTTTAGCCAGACAGCTAGTATGGCCCTGCTAGTACTAGTAGGGTCTTTATTACTGTTTTAAATGATTGCAAACAGGTTTGCCTTGTAGACTAGAGCCCAGGAGGTTCCATTGTACTGTAAATATTTTGATGGTGAGGTGCTGCGCGTGCCGACACACGGTAAAAAAGTGACTTTTTTGGGTTTAAAGACTGAGCACATACTCAAAAAATTGTAAAAATGTTTTAATTAAGGTTCTAAACCATGCACCAACCTGTCCTGTACATGTGTGTAAGGTATTAAGATGCTCTAAACACTTTTAATGATTCTGTGACCATTCTAGTATATTACTGTGAAACTCGAGGCGTCTGTGACGTTAACTGGGTATTTGGTACCATGTTGCACACACTAGTGTGACCAACCGGTCGGAAACTCACACCTAAAACCTTTTGCTTTGTCAACCAAATGTACTAAAGACATTAGACAGTTATTTTGATGGTAATCAAAGCAAGATTAAGGAAACTAGGCTAAAGTTAGTAAAGTGTAATAGAATGCTTTGGATTTCTCTATTTTCTACAGAATTAAAAGTACCACAATTTTTTTAATTTATGACTTACAGCTTTGAAACTTCCCAGGATTAATAGTACCTAGTCAACCAACAAGGAGCCAAAATTTGGAATACCTAGGTCACTTTAAAAGAGTTTCCTGCAGTGCACTATTCATTAACGTCACAGACGCCTCGGGATTAGGGTAGCATGTGGTCTATGGTGAATAAAAACTGCATTCTTGGGCGAAACAGAGTTCCCCAGCGGTTTCAGGGAGCCAAGATGCTACCCTTTCAGGAAAATAAAATTGTTAAGTGAAATTGTGAATTTTGTGTTTTGTCCTTATGTACCCCCAGATCAGCATTTTTTTTCGATCCGACCCATATATCCTGTGTAAGTAGGTGGTAGGTTTATTTCGTGTGGTTGTCCCTGTCACAGTCCATTGCTTTAAATATGGAATTAAATGGATATTGCCTGTTGACAATTTGGAGCTTTACTTTTTCTGTTCAAAAAAGTCGGTTGTCTATTTTTTCCCGGGGTTGGAACAAATAGCTATGCAATTAGTATAGGCCTAGGGTTTCAACCACAGAACCACAATGGTCATTTTAACTAACCCCTTAAGAACCCTACCTCATGGTCCTGGTGCTACCCAGTGTCATTATTACACAGCTGTATCCTCTGGATGGAATGATCTCTCCCACAGTCTAACTCTGGAGACGCTGGCTGTGATGGGAATGACAGAATCCTCTACCCTGCTGGCAGACAGTTAAAGGCGTAGAGGGGGATCACTATTGGACGGCTGCCAAACATCCGACCCCAGCCAACCTAACAGCCATGCAGACTTGGCCTGCCAGCGATGCCCCCTCCCCCCCCATGCCTCACTAGGTTGGTCTGACTGGGGTACTGATCAGGGTTATGGGTGCAGAGGGAGATGGGGCAGAAAGGTGATGAAAATGTGGAAGTTGTAACATGGTGGGAGGAGAAGTGAAGGCTGGAGGGGGCGGGTAGAGTACACAGGGTACATGGATTTGGGTGCTCAAAGAAAGGGGACTTGGAGTCTACTTGTAAGCATTTCCCATTTTGGGTGCAGAATGTAATAAATGTAGGTGGAAGATTGCAGATATGATTTGAAAATGGATGAGCTATGGAAACAATTTAATGTATTTTTGTGCATTTTTCTTATGCAATGTAATAAAAAAAACAGGTCTTTAGAATTTTGACCAGAAAATAGTAGTTGAGGGACATACTTGGTCAAAGACTCTACAGGGTGACTGGAGGCAGCTGTGAGGTGGAAGGAGTAAGGTGTCTAGTATCCTGCAGTAGGTGCTAACTGCTACTTGACATGCCGGAATCAGATCCGCCTCCCATGTACAAACATCCCAGTCTGTTAGAACCCTCTACACCCTACTCCATCCTGATACTCAGCAAATCCAAGGAGGCTACACTGCTAGTTGACATGCTCAAACCAGATTATCTTGCAGTCCTGTAACATTCCTCAACCTTTCACACCCGGGGTTTTGATTTGTACACCTCTTCTGTTTGGTTATGTAATGGGTCTTCATCAGAACCATGGCCATTTTCCCTGTATTGCATGTAAAGGAAAGACATTTGCCACATGGCACAATATAGATGCATCTGCACTGTCCTCTATATGCGCTATTGACTGGGATTTAAAGTGCTCAATACAAGTCAGAAAGTAAGGAAAAAGTTAAAGCCAATTGCCTTTACTCTAATGTCATGGCTATAACTCTACGTATGGATCACAGTTCGGAGGAACATCAACTCCTGTCAGTCAAAGTGATAACTGGCACAATTCCTCACAGAGCTTGGCAGTATTCTACAAATCTTAAGAACGATTTTGGAAGAAATCAACCATTGGTATGGTTGTCAAACATCAGTGTGTTATTTGTTTGAAGATTGGACTAGAAAATGATCCAAAAAATGATGATATTTGGAAAAGAAATTTACCTTTTTCTTAAGCACTCATTATGTCCAATAGGGTATAGACTTAGAGGAGTCTGTATCTGTAGCCCTGATAGAGAGGCAGTGGGTGTGTTCAGAATAATTATGGTAAAATTTAAGTTATCACCCGCTAATGAATCTTATCTGAGCTCTGCACACTACTTCCATACAACCTCTAAAGCAGATATGCAGCTCTTATGAGAGGACTTACACCAGTTGAAGGTTCTCAATTGGTATTTCTCTCATGTTAACTACTACCCATTGGACATTATTAAGTGCTTATTGAGCCCTAGAGAGAATATGCAGGGCTTAGGTAACAAATATCTATAATCATTGTCTATATGACCACATTTAATTATGGTTATAGACCTATACTTTGAGGATTGGGAATTTAAGAGGGGGCTGAAGCAATGGTCACTTCTTCCTACTTATTCATCTGGGAAATGATTGTTAAAAAAAGAAACACCTAGTTACATAGGTCCTGGTTGGTATCTGGACACACCATCTTGGTTTGATGGAAAGAAAATTCATAAAACAATTGAAGTCCAACTAAAGGCAAAAAAAAGTTTATTTCAGGTCACCCGACTGAGCCTATTCAAAGTGCGCCGACACTACATTTTCTTTCAAAGAAATTTTCGTAATTTTATCCTTTTTTGGTCAATTTTATGACATGTATGGCTAGTACATTCAGGCAAAAAAAAAAGATATATATCTGAATTATCGACCCTTACTTTATCCTCTCATGTTAACTGAAACGAACCTTTTTTTGGGCCTTATATAGCTATTGTTTATCTCATATTTGATATATTCTCAGTCATCCAAGCCTAACTATGATATACACATAATATATGAATATCAAAGCTAGGTATTGAAGCCACAGAAATGTCCCCTTTTGATATGATGCACAGAGATACATTTTAAAGACATATAGCACTGTAATCCCTGAGGCGGTAGGGATTTCTCTTTGATGTGGCAATTCATTCGATACATAGCATCTCTTTATCAATGTTTGCTTTCCACCATCAGTCACCATCAATGGAAACTACTGCATCCATATCAACAACTCACAGAGCAACCTTCACCCTTTGATGGCAGCATGCTGCTAAAGCTACACTGTGAAATTGTGAGTATCAGCCTAACCCTGGCTACATCACCAAAGGCAGTCTCCTACAATCTAACAATGTTGGACAACATGTGCTATTGATAATAATGTAAAGCAGCCAAGAGGAAATTTGGAGAAGAGCATCTTAGCTGGATTTCGTATACAGTAATTGCCCCTGCTGTAATCTGTAACTGATCTCATATAAGGATATATCAACTTGCCTTCAGCTCACAAAACCTATATATATACTGATCTCATATAAGGATATATCAACTTGCCTTCAGCTCACAAAACCTATATATATACTGATCTCATATAAGGATATATCAACTTGCCTTCAGCTCACAAAACCTATATATATACTGATCTCATATAAGGATATATCAACTTGCCTTCAGCTCACAAAACCTATATATACTGATCTCATATAAGGATATATCAACTTGCCTTCAGCTCACAAAACCTATATATATACTGATCTCACATAAGAAGATATCAACTTGCCTTCAAGTCACAAAACCTATATATATATACTGATCTTACATACCAGTGAAACCAGTATATAGGTTTTGTGAGCTGAAGGCTAGTTCATATAAAAAGCTAGATTGGTAGGTTAGACCAGCATGTATATATATATGTTTTTGTGGGCTGAGGGCATCTGTGTTTTGTGGCCTGAAGGCTTTTGTGGGCTGAAGGCTTTTGTGCTTAAAGCCACTTTTGTGGGCTGAAGGCCCGGTGTTACTCTTTTGTGGGCTCAAGGCAATTTAGTGGGCTCAAGGCCCCACAGGCCGCCCTTGAAGTTTAACAACAAACCCGTACCACTCTGCGCCGGAGACGTGTCACCACCTAAACCACTGTCCACCCTACTCCGCCCTTGCTCCCTGTCGCTAGGAGAATTCCCCGCCCTCAGTACCCTACTAAGGGCCGGCTTATCCTATTCTTTTTTCTTGTTTGTACAAGACATAGCTGGGTGAGGGCCTTGACAATCCCTACATACGTGTGTGAACCTAGATCCCAAACCTACACCCTGCCTCCTTGTTGTAATCAAAACAATACCCCCCTCGCCTGCCGTAACCTTGGTTACCATAGCCCTGGTTGTAATCCGACCGCCCTGGGTAACTATCCCTGTACCTAGGCCTACCTCGGCCACCTCTACCCCGGGACCTGCCACCCCTGCCTCTGTTGCCATAGCTCTCCTCCCTCCATTCTCTAGGAATCACACCCTCTGGGCCTATATAATAATTAAAGGTAGAATGATCCCCATAGGTGAAGGTGTGTATGCCAAGGGACTCCCCCCTCTCCTGCATAGCCCTATCATAATCTATGAGACGCCTCTCGTCATACACTTTGACTTTGTCTGTGAGGAACTTGACATGCTTGGCATAACAATGAGCATTTTGGACATAAGCCACCATGAAACTCTCCCCCAAACTCATACTAGCGGAGATTACATCATGAATGGAAGGGTTCTTTACACTATCACTGTGCATATGCGGACCTAGATCAAACGTCACCAACTCACGTTTTGTCGCAGGATTGGAGTACAGGATGAACTGTTGAGCTGGGTTGTGCCACGGCGGTTGAACCACCGTAGTTGGAGTCTGGAACACTGTCTGTGTGGCTTGGCTATCCAACAAGCCCGTAGGTAAGAAGCGCTGCCCCTTCTTGATTGGCACCTTCCGCTGAGACGAATGATCGTCCTTCTTGCCCAACAGCGCCTTCAAAAGCGCTAACTTCCTGGCCTCTGTGTCATCCTCCTCCGCCTCTTCCTGTTGCTCCTCCTCTCCTGCCAACGATCCCTCATTCTCCTCCTGGGTGTGGGACTGTAAAAATGCTAGGTAGTCCTGCATGCCCTTGCCCGCGGGTCCCGTCACACCTAACTGCGTCGTCCCTTTGTGTGGGTTCCCGCCAAGGCGCGGACCCTCGGCGGCCATGTCACCCCGACCCAGCGCCAAGCCTCCTACCAGAGTGGTCAGCATATGCATTTGTTGCTCCATCAACTTCCTGGAGGATTTCATCTCACTCAGCATTTCTTTGAATAACTTGCTGCCACCCACTAGAGAATCGTCCTTTTTGGTACCTGGGGGGACTCCCAAGTACCGGTCACTCTCCTCCTTGACCCGGTCGGCGTCTATGTACAACTTCCAGCCCTCCACTTCTGTAGATCCGCATTTGACCGCCGCCGCTTTAGCCTCCACAATGTACGGGCAAGGTCTCCCACCTTTAGGTAGATGTTCCATAGCACACTCACTGCATAGTTGAAGCCGCATGACTAAGCCTTCTCTATGTGCAGAATTTACACTTATCCTCCTACTCTCCCACTTTGATTATAGAACCATACTATACGTTTGCACTGGTTGCTTCTCATGGAGTGTCTGGTGCATACCGGCCGAACGCACAGGTTAATCCAACACCCTGCAGGGGGCGGCACCTAAGTCCTGACCTCACTAGCGCCCCCTGGAGGTGTAGTCCGCCTTCATTAATTTATAGAGTCATAATGTTCGGGCACTATGCCCACAGCTAATGATGGATGAATGTGGTCGGAGATATGGACTTTACTTCAATACATCAACTAAAGCAGATTAGTAGGTATCATCCCACCTAAGTTGAATATACACACACACATATTTCTCTCCTATGCTTAGAATTACAGTGTAGGATTATACAAAATAAACAGAAACATTTATGATGCTGGTGTCTATGTAATCATTTAATGATTTGACCTACATTAATCCTTTGAGGCCTAGCATCCACTATAGTTGATGCCATGGCAGGCCTGGCACCAACTATAATAGTTGATGCCATGGCCCGCCTGATATTGACTATAGTTGACACCAGTTACATAGGAATAGTTTAGGAATTGAAATAAAGTCCGTCCCCCTGTTCCAGTGGATCAATATCTATGTTTGATGTAAGATACAATATATAAGCACATAGGATGTGTAGCAATTCCCATCGGTTGTCATGACCATTTAAAAGTTTCAACATAGCTGTCTATACACCAAAAATTTGGTTTCATAGAAATATTCATAGCAATGTCCATCCCCTGGCCACTACTCGAGACACCTGGGGTCAGACCCTGCAGGGGGCACCACTGTAGCACCTGGTCTGCAACATGTGGAGAAAGCCATTAGTGAAGAAGAGGATTAGGTTAATGTACAGTACTAGGAACCTCTACAGGCACCTGAAGGCAATAGAGTGGCCATGGTGGCGGGTTAGGAATGAAGGGGCTAGCACAGTGGTGAGCCACAGAACAGAGTAGTATTTCTCTAATCCTGAATATTTGTACCCTAGGAAGGCAGACCCAAAACAGCACCTTATTATTTCTGCTGTTAACATAGGCTTAACATATATTCTGTTAACTCAATTAAGTCACATCTACCATTATCTGGTGTTGCAGGGCTAAGATTAGAACTAGTCTAAATGATGCCTAATGAAACTCCACAATAAGATACTGATAATGTAAATGTTATGAGTGAAATATTTTTGCAGCAAAAAGTATTAGACTGATAGCCAGAAGCATCTCTGCATAACAAAGGTCATTCAGGTCACATCAGCTTGAGACAGGGGGCACAAGGTCACTTTCCAGCCTGACCTTGCATCACCATGGCTGATGGGATATTGGTGTTAGAGATTGCCTGCCTAATCAGAGCTCAGTGCCTGCCCTTAACACCTCCTGCGGTGGCAAGCTAAATCTGGCCAAGGTATTGACACCCCCTGTCACTCTTAGGCTGGCAGAACCTGGAACATATATGATTACATGGTGGGATTGCCATTTTTATGAAGCCCCCAGAATTATAAATTGGGCATCTTGTAAACATAGGATCATGCGTATATAAATAAGGAAGGGATATTCAACCATATTTTACTCAATGATGAATGTCAGGAAACAGACTCAGCATGGTCCTGATGCCGGGATTGTCATTATATCTCAAATTGATTGGGGTAGACCTCTTTTTGCCACATTGAAATGCTTAATCGTTGACTAAGATGTTGTGGGATTCCTTTGGTCCCCAGGGGGTAGCAATAAACATGCATTTTGACAACACTGTTCAAGGTGTGAAAGAGAGAATATTTATCTACATTTGTGTTGTTCTCCGCATACAATCATTCCATGCTGACCTTAAGAGATTATTACACTCCCAGAATTACTCACAAACACTGTATGTATGTATCTTGCTGACCAAAGATAGAGCACTTCCAAACACTATAGGTAATATTCTTAGTTCTTACTATAAAATAAGTTGACAAAAATCCGAAAAGGATAGCTGGGCTGTATTGATATTGAGTGTCAAAGTATTGGCTGATAAGAGGGGAACATTTGGCAACAGTTAATAACACAGCTAATGCAGCACCCACTGAGAGGGTGTCACACATTAGGCAGTCCTCTTACAGCGTCCCTCTGCCTTCCCTCGGGCATCACATCCAACATTCAGCTAGATTGGACATGAAGGACTCATCTGGTGAGGGAAATTGAATGGCATTCAAGCGATGTTTCACATTGAGATTTTTCTTCTTTTCTTGATGGAAAAGCTAAGTTAATTATTTACAGGAGATTGGTATGGTTCGGAAATATGATATTGGATGCGACGGCATCAACTAATGCAATATAGTTTCTGTTTCAGAGGGGATGGCAATACATTTGACAAAAACATTTAGGAGATCATGAGATACATGTCCTGCAGGATCTCATTTACTCTTGCTTCAGGAAAAGAATGGAACTGTTAACTTAGTCTGAGTGGAAGATCAAGTTCTACTTATAATGCCATGTCAATTTTTCGGATGCCTGTATGTTTTTGTATTTGCATTGTCATAGATGTACAGCAGGATCTACAAACTGAACGATTCTTCATTTTGTCTTGTAAGACAGAATAGGACCAGATTAGTGTAATACTAGACAATCTCCCTACCCTGTTGCTGGACATCATCGATTCAAAGCAAACATTGATGATGTTAAAGCTGTCTATAAGTGAGTCAGCCGTCAGACCAACTCCGGTCATCAATCATATTAAGGGTGCTATGCAGACAGAGACAGCCTAGAGAGTCAAACACTGCAGTATGAACATTTTCCCAAGTACAATAAAAGCCTATGAATATAAACAGCTCTGCATATTATGTTGTATTTGTTTTAAAGCTAATGATGAGGATAAAAGGCCAATATGTAGACTGAGTAGATAAAAACATGTTTTTGGCCATTTCAAGGACACTGGTAGTTTTTTTAAATGTCATGGTGTATTTATAAAAGCAGATTCATTATTACAAGTAAAGCATATTAAAAGAAGCAATCATTTTTTCAGCTTGCAGATTTTGGCATAGATATTTGCTGCAGCCAAACATCCCAAGTATACATGTTGCCATGTTGTGTACCAATACTGTGTCTATTACTGGTATAATAAGGTTAATCTTCTTACCAGTGCCATTTGATAATAACAAGAATGGAGGCAACACATGATACTTAATGCTAATTCAATGGACTGCAGAAGATTAATTACAAATATTGTATACATAATCTTCCTTTCAGATTAAATCCCCTGATGCAGAATCTCCGTCCTTGAACCATGCTGTATAACAAATTATATTGCTGATGTTATCCAGTTTAATCCCTCACATAATTACCTGGTGTCATCATACTCTATGACATTGGCACATGGGAAGCCATTACATATCATTAATCTAAGCATAACTCATACTGATGGTATGTGCCACTATAATCTTAAAGCATGAGCAGAAGGGTCTCAATATATGCCAAATTCAAAACGGAGAGTGCAAACGCAAATAGATTTTTTTCATTCTTTAGAGTTGTCAACTGAGTTGTTTGGGAACACTGAGGTGCTACTCATCTTGTGCCTTGTATCCAAATTTAGATGCAGTGCAGGTTCAGCAAGTTTTCATTTCAATATCCTGTGGTTTTCTTGTAAAGTATCCGAACAGTTATTGCATGACCTAAAAGCTCACCTCTGGGATCCTGATATTGGTGTTTTGTTGCATGGTGAGCTGCCCTCTCATCTCGTCCATTACAATGTGTACAGACATGCAGCCCTGATTCAGATAATTCATATACAGAAGAGCATCCATTATCACATCGTGATGAATGTTAGAGTTTCCCTTGTACTAAAGTTGGAAAGACAACTATTTCATATACACAAAATTTCTCACACAAATCAAATAATAACTTGTGAGTTTACAGGACATTTAACATCTCCAACATACTATGGTTTACAGTTTAAATTGAAGTAAGGCATGCTTATTGGTCAGCTGTTTTGTGTAACTGTGGTACATCACAAATTAAAGGTTTCCACCACACCTTTGGTTATTGCTCTCAGAGCACACAAATACTGGCTGTGATCTGACCCCTAAGCTGGTATGTCTGGCCTGCCATGGACCATCAGTATTGTCACACATGCCAATTTTACATTGTCTCTTTCCATAGTCCTGTCAATAACAATGAAAGAGCATTCCCATCTCAGAGTCCCATTACAATGGTGTCAAGAACATGGCCTCCTCCACTTAATTTGATGACAATTCTGTTTCTAATCTCCATGATGTGAGTGGCATGGCCCTTTTCCCCTTGCCTTGCGAATCCCTGTTTTACACCAAGGGACTCCCACTTGACACCCAAATACAACCTGATATTTCTGCATTCTAATGCACACTATTTGAAAGATAATTGTTTTGTGCATCTCCTGTATTTGAGATGTTCAAAAACATAGCTGTTAAAGAAAATGTTATAAAGGTGCTACTAAAACAAATGCAAACACAGCTTTTTTTTGAAAAAGTCACCCTTTCTTGTGCAGCAATGTTCTATACACAGAGACTTTGGGAACAAGCATTACACAGTTTAAGGTGCCTTAAGGGTTTACCAATTAATAATGCAAAACTTCCCTGAAAGGTAATATTTCACAGCCTCTGGAGGTTGTTCCCAGTGGGCACAAAATTCAGTTTAATGTTGAATCAGCATTGAATCAACATTGAATCCACATTGACAACCAGTTATCAGTGTTAATTCAATGTTGTGTGCCCACTGGGTTGGGGTCCTCTGGGACTAAATTGTTTCTGTCACTACACTAATCTCCCACTGCCACAGTGACAGCGTCCTTCACAGTTGTCTGTGTTTTTCATCTTCCATTTGAGGAATTACTTTTTAAAAAGTCACTAGAACACTTTAAAAAGAATATAGAATTTCCCAAATTGTAGAGGAAGCCAAAATTAAAGTTTTGACAAGTTCTATGAATTGGCTGGAATTAGGTCATTGTTTAAATAAAATGGATATGGTTTTGCAGAACAGCCCTCTGATTGGATCTTTTAATTTGCAGTGATGTAACAAATCAGGAAATATTGAATCAGGAAAGGCTGTGATTCTGCATTGTTTGCAGGAGGTGTTACCACAGGCAGATAGCTTAAAGATTTCTTTCCCTAGGGGAGTCCTTTTCATCTATATCACCATGTTTCAAAGTTCCGTTCAGAACCATGTCACATAATTGGGCTGCAATTTGTTACCTGTAGTTTAATCTTTGTAGTCTTCACTGTAATGATACTGAGATTCAGCTATGCAAGGTTACTGTCAAAAATGACACAGTTATTTGGTTATCTGCTGAACAGCAAGTAGCACTATTTTAATTAAGCTCTAACCTGCAGCCTAGTGCTACAATGCACAATGGCCTTTGTCATCCTACCCTTGAATGAATTGAACCTTTCTTGTACAACTTCTCTCTATGTATCATCCCCTTATAAACATCAATAGAACATGTTGAATTGCTTCATGGGCATCCCAGGCTCTCATCTTGTTTCTTTCATCACTAACAACTGTGAGCCTGCGAGTCCAGACACAAAGTATTTTCATTTGTTCTGCCCACAATGGACACAAGATGTTTTCTTGTTCCTACAGTTGTAAAGACACTATTGCGTATCATATGTCCCACTAACAATGCAGGGAAGACCATTCTATTCCCTTTATAAGGCACTGAGGAAGGGTGGGAAGGAGGGTGGGAGAAGAGAATTCTATTTTTTTACGGATTTTGTAATTCCGCAAAAATATGTACACCACAAAAATGTCTACATGTATGATATCTACAACCTCTGAATATTCATTGTGTACAGGAGAAGTACTATCTCAGAATATCTTATAAGGCTTTATCTCCTCTGGGCTCCAATATCCCCAGCCTTGTCTACTAGAAACTACAATAAAAATATCTCCAGTTCCCATAGGACTTTTCTAATGATGTGAAGGGACAGGCATGGGACATAATGTGAACAAGGCAGGCATTGGTGATGACTTTACAGGAACAGTACCTTGTCTACTACAATATACACTCAAGATGTCTCTAGTTCCCAAAGGGATGCGTTAATGATGTGGGTAAGGCAGGATGTCGTAATGATTTCAGGAGATGAGCGGTCCCATGCTGTGCCTGTGAAGCAGTGATATTGAATATAGCTAAGGCTATTCATGAGCATATATAAAATCAGTAATAAGACAGATGCAAGTGTGTATAGAATACAGAAGATAAATCTTGTAAGGATGAGACAAGGAAGAATAGTGCAAATGACTCTCCTTCATCGAACAGTGTGATATACAAACCAAACAGTACAATATTGATCAAATTCTCCATGCATGTTGCATCAGTCATGTAACAGTCAAGTATAACCTAAGGGTGACATAATATTGGTCAATCTGTTATCATAAACTGTGTTTCTGTGAATGAGTTATTCAGGTATAGGAGGCCTACCTAATGTGTCAACTTGTACATATTCATACAGACTATCTACTCTGAGCACTTACAATATCTCCCGTTACCATAGCCTTTTGTGAATTTGCTTATGCTACATGTATCTGCTATCTGCTTTATCACTCAATCCAATGTAAATTGATAATCTGTTCTCAACTGAAGTAAAAGGGTATATACAGTGGTAAAGATTTTATTGTACATCTCTTGTTGTGGCCGAAGGGTATCCAGGGATGTTCACGTTCTACAGTAAGGGTAATCTTACACATGATAAATCAGGCCAGTGTGAATTGGAGGGTTCCAGATGGTATTGACTGTGTGTACATAAACAGTCTAGGTCTCATGCCAGCAGTGTCATGGGAGATAACTGAGCAGTTTGCTAGTTCCCTATTGGCATACCCTCCATTCATATAAATGTGTAGAACCAGTGGATGTAAAAGAAGTCACTTGGTCATGTGCACAGATCTAACCTCTGGGGGCTGACTTGGAATAAGGTTTAAGATCTAAGAATATAGAAGTCTTGGTATTCTTAAAGTCATCTTTTGAAAAAAAATAATTCTTTAATGTATCCTTGGTTTTCCATAGCAAGCCATTTTAAACCAATAGTATTCTAGATGTGAATATTGCCTGGACGAGGGGAGTGTAGACATAACATAAACGAGAGAGTTACCTATGTTTTGATTTACCAGATTGCACCAATAAAGACCAACAGTCCATTTGGACTATTTTCCAAGTAGCGTCAATGAAATCTCACAACAATAATTCTAGATTTGAAATATAAAGTCTTTAATAATGGAATTTTCTATGGCAAGATGCTTGATGACACATCAATCCAACCCAAAGCTTTGCTTCATTGATATATTAGAACGGACAATTATCTTGATGTAAGCATGACCCAAGATGAAGATTATAGGTTAGTGGGCAGGTTTAGGATGGCTCGTAGTGGTTTATACATACTGTCATGAATCTTGTTCAGCGTCAATCCCAGCCCTAGCCTCCCCACTCACCTCACCAACTCACATCCCCTGGGGGCTTCAGTGTCTGTCACCTGCCACATTGCATCAGCCTGCCCACCTGAAGGCTGTATTGTAACTTCTGTATACAAGGCACAAAAGCCCTGCCTTGTGGTGCTTCCTCTAAAGCACTAAATCTGTCACATCAACTATTCTGAACGAAAGATACAACCAATTCACAACCTGAGGATTTGGCAGGAATAACTCTTGTCATCTGTATTTTGAGCCAGACAAAATATCACATGACAATCCATGATATTAGCAGGAGAATCAAATAAAGTTACAAGCTAAAGTAGCCTGATCAAAATAGTCAGGCTTCCAAGTGTCATCAAATGGAACTTCTACTCTATGTGATTATTCTTGTGCCGTCATATCCGTGTGTTGGCCTGTAGTATGGGGATGGAAACTCCAACAAATGTGTTCTCATATTCATCATCCAGGGCAGCATTACCATGCAAAGGGCGGTAGATGTAGTTGAATCTATGGTTAGGATCTATGCTATTTGGTATTAGTTGATACTGATGACGACGTCTGAGGATAATTTTTGAGGCAACAACAGCAATAATCCCAACACAGGTTAAAATTGAAAGAAACACTATTAAAACAACTGTTTCATCTTGTTGGACCAAATCCCAGAGTTGTTTACTAGCTTCTATGTGTAATGAAAACTCATCATCAAGGCCATAAGTCAATGGGTTCCCACTGCCATCATGCAGGTTGTCATCATTGTCTAGAGGCCACAGAGCCTGCGTACCAGACACAGGAAGGGATGACTCAGCAGTTGTATCTACAGGAAGTGATGTCATGGCAGTGGGTAGTGATGTCATTGTGGTGCTGGCTATGTGTGAGGTATTAAGTATAGTACTCATATTCTGCAGCAGTAAGTATGTGAGGAGGCCAGAGAAACTGTTGGACAATAGGGAACCACTTGAGGTAGTATCAGAGTTATTTCCTGACAAAGTTTTTACTGTTTGGTTGTTATCGGGGATTTTGGTATCCATCCCCAAAGTTGAAGACATCCTGCCATAGGATAAGTTGTTAAAAGCACCATGAATGTCTGTTAGATTTGGAGCCATGGTTTGTACCATTGTTTTGCTAGTTGTTTTTGCTTAGCAATATAGACCCAGAGCTCACACTGTTTGTATTCTTCTGTCCAGAAAAGCAGATGTCAAATAATCTCTTCCAGAGAGAGGGAACAGATGAAAAACACTTTATTGCAGAGTGCCAGCAGCAGCCGTTAGTACCCACAGAGGTTCTGTATGAATGTATGAGGGATTCCCTATGATCCTTTTCCCATGTATTACATTTCAGACACAGTCTCAGTGTATATTCTGTCTGTATATAAGATCTGATGGTGATCAATAATGCAGTGCACCAGTACACAAAGGACTTCACTCACACAAACAGATGCATTACAAACCAGTTTGTAGACTATCCACCAGCTTTGTCTGAAATGATAGAAAGTGAAATTAGCTTCAAGATTAGCCAAGGGTTGGTTGTATTTGAAGACTGTCATACATTGTCATTCTCTTTGAATTATATGCATGTACTACTCAGTAGTTATATTCATAGACCGTTTAGTCACAGATTGAGTGACAGCAGTGTATGTAAATGGATTCTTTCTTACAACAGTTTGTTTTTTAATGGTGCTGGTAACATTGTAAATTTGATATTGTAAACATGTCACACCTTTGTACTACATGCGGCAGAAGAGCATGGGGACACAACACAGAGAAGAGGTAACTATTACATGGAGTATGGAGAACCTCACAAATTAGTACACCATAATCTTGCCTGTTCAGGGGTTCCCCTACTTACGGTAAGTGGTTGTGGGAGCCCTGAACGGTCTGACCAGGGGCTCTATTCCCTGCTCCCTTAACTCCCTACAGTTACCAGTACCATTAACTGAATGAGAGGTGATCAGTGGCTCAGTAGGAACAGCTAATTCTTGCTTGTACGGTAAAACTCGGTTACAACAAACTTCTTTATTGTATTGTATTACTCGCGTAAAGTGTAACCGTTGTATACATATTTTGTGGTTGTTTCTCTATCTGTGCTAGATACTCTAGCTATTTCTAACATTAAGTGTAATGTACAAACATATATATTTAACAGATATACCTCTCCTGCAGGGCATAGCACTCCAGCATTGTACATTCATTTTCATTTTCAACGACTGCTCCTCTCCTTTTACTTCAGCCTGTACTACACCACCTTGTAGACTGCTATACTTCCTACCTTATCAGAAACTCCCACACATACTAAGAGCTGTGAATAGCTTCCTGCAGGTAATTTGTCCTGAAACAGGTGTCCCAGTCAGCCTTACTACTGCATAGATCTACTGTCCACTTCGAATATACTCACCTTGAATCATAATCCATAGATCCAACTTAGTCCATAGTATGTGTAGTTGATACAGACAAGTGATCACACAGGGTTCTAACTCAAAACAATTCCTGATTGATTGAAACAATGAGTACCTCAAGTATCATTGTCTGTGACTGATTCACTACATCATCCTCTCTATTCACTAAACAGCTAAGAGCTCACCTTAAAACAGATGTTATACCTCCAGAGACACTTAAAGAGTCAGCCATCATTCATATGTTCGACATAGCTGTATACACTCTACTCCCAATGCTTACTCCTAGACTTAACTCCTCCTAGTATGACACAGTATGTCCCCGGCTCTGTGGTACATCCCGCCTCTGGGTATAGGGCCTGTAGAGCTGCAGTGGTGGCTGCTCCCTCTGCTAGCTTCCTCTGGTTGTGTGTGTCGCCTACAACTCCCGCCCGGCAATTGGAGGCGGGATCACTCACGCGCTGTCTAGTACTGGCCCCTGAGCTGCTGTTTGCCCATATGAGGCACCGGGACTAGGCTGGGAGAGTGAGACTGAGCTGCTGGGAGAGTGAAGAGGCCGGGAACACTGACTGGGTGTGTGTGCAGCCAGTCCGCTGCTAGTTTTACTGATACGCAGCTTGTACTGTGAGACTGAGGCAGATGTCCAGATCATAGTCTCCCTCTAAAGATTGGGAAGGGCCCTGACTGTAGCAGCACCATGCTGTCTTGTGATGCAGGAACGTAATCATTGGAGCCCGTGTTTAATGTAATATTGAAAGAGCAAAGAATTCCCTGAGGAAAATTTGAAGCTTCACTTCTTCTGCTTTAAACATCGGTTGTCCTGTAATTTTATATCTGTGTTGTGTTGCCTATCTAAGGCAAATACCCTCTTATGTCTCAAAATACATTTTCTCCCATTGGGGCAGATATTGTATGCTTTGTCACTATAACAGGGAGAAAATAAGAGATTAGGTTAGGTAATGAATTAGAACCCAGGTCCACAATGGTCATTGTTACTACTCCCTAAGATCCCTCTTACATCGTCCTGGTGCTACCAAGTCTCATTATTACACAGAAGTACCCCCTGGATGGAATTATCTCTCTAACAGTCTACCTCTGGAGATGCTGGGTGTGATCGGAATGACAAAACCCCCTACCCTGCTGGCAGACAGCTAAAGGCTTAGAGGGGGATCACTATTGGACGGCTGCCAAATGTCCGACTCCAGCCAACCCACCAGCAATGCCAGTGATGCTCCATCCCCCCATGCCTCACTAAGTCTGAGTGGAGTACTGAGCATAAGGGTTATGGGTGCAGAGGGAAATAGGAGATGGAGGAACATGGACTTGAGGGATGAAGAGCATTTCCCATTTTGGGTTCAGGAGGTAATAAATACAATCTGGGTGGAAAAAGAATTTAGGAATGGATATACTATAGAAACAAAGAAGCTATAATACATTTACTATGGCAATATTGAACACTCATTAGAAACAAACATTTAGTTCCTGGGAAATGTCCTTATTAATAGAAGGAATAAATGTATCCTTCGGTAAACTATATTGTTTTTTTGTATGTTCTTGTGTAGTTCTTGTAAAAAAAATATCTATATTTTCTCATTCTAGAAATATTCTAAATTCTTCTAGGGATGACACAAGAACGCCATGAGTTCTGCTTAAGATTTTGTTTGAAGGGTAGAGATAGTTGAAAGGGCTTTTGACATCATTAAAATGCTTTCAAACTTTGGGGATGATATTATGTAATAAGACTTAATCATTTACTCAATTACAATTAGATACTTGTTTGATAGAATTGAGAGAGAGTTGTATATCATCAAACCATACTGTTAAACTTCTCTATTCTATAATACAAATACCAGTAGGCTAGCTCGTAGAGGTACACTCTCTGTCAGAGACTGTATTGACAGGGTGACTGGAGGCAGCTGCAAGGTGGGAGGAGTAAGGTGGTTCTAGTATCCTGCAGAAGGTGCTAACTGCTACTTGACATGCCCAAATTAGATCCACCTCCCATGTACACACCTCTCAGTCTAGTTGTAAGGGTCTTCAGCCCTACTCTATCCTGGTACTTTAAACCTGAATCATATACCAGATGGTATATATACTACAGATACGCAGAGACTGAGAAAACATGCTTTAGACAGTTTAAGATGCCTTAAGGTTTTTCCAATTAATAATGCAAAACTTTCCTGAAGGGTAATATCTCTCAGCCTGTAGAGGCTGTTGGGGTCCCCTGGGACTAATTTGTTTCTGTCACTACACTCATTTTCCAATTCCACGGCTAAAGCTTCCTACACAGTTGTTTGTGCTGTGCAGCTTGTATTTGAGAAATTAGTTAAAACATGTCACTAGAGCAGTTTGCAAAAATATATTGAAGAATTTGAACTTGACCCTCTGTGAGCATTTTCAATTGCACAGGACTATAACTATTTGATGTATATATCGGCATGTTTCATGTTCTGAAGATGGAATGATGAAACATTATGATTTAATTAAAAGTGATTTTTATATATGGGGCCATTTAAGTTATGCTCCAAGTGCAAAATTCATTATAGCTTGTTGCAGTAACAATTGTTAATATAAAAGAGTAACAAGACATCAGTCAGCTTCTTATCACAGCTAGGCCCAAGGCTGCCTCATTTTACCAGTTTTAAATGAGGCCAGAATTAAAAGTTTATCCTGAAAATCCTTGAAATGGTTCTTTGTTTATAGTCTCTTTCTAATTGGATAGAATAAGGTTATTTATATGAAAGTTTATTTTGGTCTTAGAGGATGGTGTTTTGATTGGAGCTTTTCATTTGCAGTGATGTAATAAATCAGTAAATATTGAATCAGCAAGTCTCTCAATTTTGCATTGTTTCCAGCGGGCATTGTAGCTCGAAAACTGACCTCCAAAACATTATATTCACATAATAATTCTTATTCTATCCCACATTGGGTCCTCTGCATGTAATCACAGTGACACAATGTCTAGTTCTGAACTATGTCAGGTTATTGGGCTGCCAGAACCAGAATGTCACTGATGCAGCAAAAGGAGAATAAAGCAGCAATGGAATACAGGTCTCAGAGAAGAAGAATTTTCTATGCTGTTTCAATTAGCTAAGACACTACTATGTCAGTATGTATTATAATAAGGGATATTTAGGCATGTTTAAGACCACATGAGCCCATAGGCATTGTTACCTGTAATAAAATGTTTGTTGTATTGAATGTAAGGAAGCTCCAAATGTGATACGCATATCTTGGAAAAGAAGATGATTATTTGGTCATTTGCAGAACGGCAAGTAGTTAAGCCTTGACTTGGCAAGCTAGTTTCACAACGCATTATGGCCTTGTTTCCAGGGCAGGGAACTGACATAAAATGTCATGTTATTGCTTCTGTCTTTGTAGGATTTCAATTTGACAGAGAATGTGAGCAATGTTGCAGATTGAGAACTTTATTCTAATACCCTCTTTTAACGGCAAAGATTAACCCTGAAAGTGTAGATCATCATGTTGCACTTGCCATTAAACTCACATCCAATTGGCTGCACTCATGCATCAAGATGATGAAGTGCACATTGCATTCCTCTACTGCTGTTATTGGCTAGTGCTATAATGAAATAAGATATATACATACATATATACATATATATATATATATATATATATATATATATATATATATATAATTCACTTTTAGTCAATATAGAGAACAATCTTATCTAAAGATTAATATGAAGGAGCACTGAAATTATCCACCAGTAAAGAGTATCTGCTGTGCATTGTGAACATTTCTCACACAACATCTCTCTGTGTATCAGTCACTTATAAAGACACCATTAGGCATGTAGTACAGCCTAACAAGGCATCCCCGGCGTCCCATCTCTTACTACTGTCAGCCTTGGAGTCCAGACACAGAGTAGTTTCATTTGTTCAGCTTACAATGAACACTAAATGTAAGATGTTCTCTTGTTATTATATTTGTAAAATCAGTATTGTGTTTTCTCATTCCTACAGTTGTAAAGACACTGTTGCGTATTGCCTGCCCCCTAGGGAGATTTTTCATCATATCACATGACAGAAACCCTGTTAACACTTTGTAAGGCAGCGAGGGAGGACGGGAGGGAGAAGTGAGAGAGGGACAGCGAAGTAAACAATAAAGCAGCCTCTGAAAAAAAGATCATGGTGCCTAAAGCTCACCTTTCCCGCTGGCCCTATCGTTATCTCTACTCACATCACTCAAATCAAAATGTGAAATACACCCAAACAAAAATAACCTTGATTCATACATTATCACTAAGACCAATTCTCAAATTCTAATGGTACCGCTGTACCACCCTAGTATAAGTATATAAACCGATTCCCTATTCACACTCTTATGTATGATATCTGCATAATCTAAAGTGTCTGACTTAAGGTGTAGTCCGTCTGTAAATCTACCCTACATCAGATCATCTAGTAGATCCTGATATATTTATCACAGTAATTATGACACCATGCCATGAAGTGTATTGATGAGGCGCAAATTGTTTGGCCTTCATTATATTTTACAGTAATTTCCACCATGTTAATTGATGCTGGCCAACTGTCTGATGAAGGCAGATTTTCAGTTCATTACATCTTAATTGATGTCTGATGGAAAATGATTACCTGTAGGGAAAGCACCAGCTGTGCAAAGATTCTTCTTTGACAATTTGAAACTCATCTAAGAACTACACACTAGAGGCCATCTAATGACTAAAAGCATGTGAAATCTAATTCATTAAGTGTGAGTATTTAGTGTCGGGTCATTAATAGGCGGGGCACTGAAGCTGATGAGGTTCAGCTAAACTGGTTGTTCTAAATCTCTTTAGTAACATGCATTAGTACATTAAATGTACAACTTTGGAAATTATATTTTAATAAAACTGTGTCCAATTTGGGATCACAAATTGGTGGCATTGAAATCAGCTGCAGAGGGGTGGGAGGGAAAATTATATTGTAATGGATATGAACCCTCCACCTCGACGCACCCTCTTCACAAGATAAATCATCTTGAGACAAAGATTATTTTTGCTCATCAAGATTCTAGAGGAGACAATAGCATTCAACCTCCCCATTGCCTACCATAAACCAATAGAATGTCTCAGCTTGTTGCAGAGATCCAACAAAAGAACACTAGATGCTGCTTGGAGAGTTTAAGTACTTAGTGTTGCAGAGACCGTCTGGGAATTATCCAGTCTATAGGGAAGTGTAAAACACTGTAGACATGGCTTGGTGGTGTAGGGGGCCGTCAGATGGTGTTAGGCTGGATGGGTTTTATACCATGAATGTTTTCCATTACCAAAGTATGCCATAAAAGGAAATGCTGCTTGACTTTACAGAATGCCTTTTTGGTGTTGTGTTAATTACTACCTCAAACTAACAACCATTGGAATATTTATAACTGGTTTGTATGATGGGAGCCATTTGTGATGAGATATAATGTACTAGGACATATCAAAAACAATCGCACACAATACGATGGGCAGAAGGCTAGGTCATGAACTTTCAGATAATTAATTTTACATAACACATTGATTAGAAACAGATAGGAGGTGGTTAACATGGCCTGATTGGCCCCTGATGACTCACATGGTTTATACAGATTGTAATCAGGCCTCAGGTGGCCTTAGCTGTGTTCAACCAGCCAGCTCTACTCAGGATTATTGTTAAGTCATTTTTATTAGATAGATATTTATAACCTGTTTTGGTTATCATCAATAAAGGGAACGTTAGCCCTTCAATGGCTGCATTTTACATCAATTATACAGGATTGCCTTTGTCATCATGATAGCAGAATGTAATCCTTATAAGTAACTCACTACTGCATCCAAGCATCATTTTATTCTGACCGATACACTCCCATAAGGTTTGGTAACCAATTTCATTAAATACCTTAGAACATTAAGCACACTGCTGTCTGTACAGAGTTTAGGGAGGTTTAGCTGGGGTGCAGCTGTTTGGTAAGAAAGTAATTAGGAGTCTCATAATGACTGCAGACAGTAATTCACACCTGCACACTCAGGTCTAAGGTCCTCATAGGTAACAGTGGCGTGCACAGGCAGCAAGTCTCTCCAGTTATGGTCTTGTTAGTGGTGTATCTGGTTTCCTCATTTGGACTCAGCATCATGCCTTTAATGCCTATGGACATAAACCTTCCTGTGTTACAGGATAAGTTAAAGGCCATTGCTACCTCCACCATAATAGGAGAGTCTTGGTATTACAGTGTCTAGTGTCCTTATTTGGATTCAATAACATGCTTTATTCATTCAGACAGAAGTCCTCTTTACATAAACTCCTGTGTGGGTTACAAGATGTGGTAAATGTCATTGCTACCTCCCCATTGGTAAATGCAAAATATACATGTGCTTTCTTAATCTCAGTCGATTATTTGTAACTGTTGATACTGGACTTGATTACTTGCACCTAGTACCGTTGGTCATTTATACCTCAACCCAAAAATATCCCAACAGTGGGATATAATGACTATAGTGTGTTTGCATAATCATGCATTATAACATATTAGCATATGCTAACATGTAATGAGATGTGATTAGTAATCATTTGCTACATGTTATCCCTGCAAAAAACGGTTATTCCTGACACAGATTTGGTCTACCAGTTGTGGCCTCAAATAACAGGGAGGATGTACAAGAGAGTGAATGTCTCTAGATCTACACAAAAAGGAGACCTGAGTTCACAAAAGAGCGTGTAAGAAGATCTCTGAACATCCAGACAGACAAGAGTGAGCTCTGAAGGAGGATTTACTAAGCTACTCTCATTAGTGACTGTCACTTTTTGAGTCTCAGCCTGAGACAGAGAGACTCTGAGCTACAACATCTAGAAGGCTTAGCAAAGGTGTACTGTATGTGACAGGAGCTCAGTGAGGTGGAAGGGAAGGTGACAGCACTCAGGCAGGCAGTCTTTCTTCAATGTCCCATGTAGATTTGGAAAATGGGGATAGTGATGGGACAAACAATGAAATGGGCTTGAGAGGAAAGGCAGACTAAAAACATTTTCGAAAAGCAATAGGGAGAGGGGATGGAATGGATGACAATCAAAATCAAATATTACTGAAATAAAAATATCTGTTGGGATTTTTCCGCAGTCTTGGAAGATTATTTCTTTTCAAAGTCACGTACCGAAATCAAATCACTGCACACTCAATGTACACTTAGAATTGCATCAATTGATAATCTGTTATTTTCCATTCCTTTGACTTTATATTCTTTTTTACTGTGCACATGAGGGAAAGCCACATTGAAGGCCAATGATGGCAAAAGAGAAGTAGTGTGATGATGTAAATACAAACTGATCCTAAACAGACCCCTTATGTGATATATCAGCCCTTCACACCCTGCAGGCAGCACCCAATGTGTTTATCTGCAGAGTTATTGGCTCTGACATGCAAGAAGCATTGCTGGTTGGATACCGTTCTTACTCATGTTAAAGGGGACATTTTTTGAATTACCACACAGCTTGTCTCCAAGGACCCTTGATTCCCGGCAAGGTAATTAGTTGGTGTAGGCCACTGTCAAAGGCCGTTAGTCTGGAGAGTCTATATTGCTGTTTTTATGTTAAAGTCCCTATTACCGCTAAAAGCAGGAAATCTGAGTCAGTAAGGATAAACTTTGATGGAAGGGTCATGAATGAATAGACACTGAGTGAAATGGCCTCTGCCAAACCAGGCTAACCCACACCGTGCCTGTCAGACTATACCTACTCAGTGTTGAAGGGACCTTTGGGAATTACCGTGCACCTAGTCTCAAAGGACCCATAATAACCCATTAGATATAGATTGTTAATGTAAGGTACCGTTATATTGTGTTAGTTTGAAGAGACTATATCATGGTTGCTTTTAGTGTGCGAGTACCTCCATGACAGGAAGACCTCTTCGCCTGGTAAGTCTGTTTCACAAGATACCTGTCATTTGCTACTATTACCAGTTGGAGACTAGATTGTCTAATTGACTTGTGCCAACATTTAGTTATGAGCAGCCTGCAGTACTACAAAAGCTCAAGTTGCAGTATCATCTAACCTTTTTCCTCTTTCGTTTACTTTCATCCTTCCTCTTCTGTTTTTTTATGTGGAGCTGTATTTGAAACCAGCTGTAAATAATTTCCACTCAATCTTCACTAGAAAATGGTTCAGTTTTACTTCCAAGTTCTTCTTCTTTGTCTTTTCATCCCATTCTATTCCTTACATTTCATTTTAGTACCACTGAGGCTGGGGCAGACAGAGAGTTGACCTTCTGGTGTCTGTGGCTGCCTCCCTGTGTCCTGCTGTGGGTGACTGGTTGAATGACCTATCATTAATCATTCTGGCAGTGTAAATCACAGTGTTGAAACAGCCCACTTGCTCCTGTTGGAATGTTGAGTTTACCTGCAATGTCTGTACCCTTCTCCTCAGAGATGCCTTGTCACGGACAAAGAATCAGACCCAACCATTCTCAATGCTGCTACTGTTTTTAATCATCTACTTCCTCCTCCCCATGTGTCCTTCTATTGTCTACCTGCAGTGAATTCATCTGAGGACATAACGCCTATTAAATCAAAAACTATTATGTTATACCTCAACTGTTTGTTTTTCATTTCTGGCTTGTCATCTTTTTCAGTTGTCTACAAATCGACTGCTAGCCATGTAAAGTCCTATGTTATTTTCACAATTGTTTTAACTGTATTACTTCATCATGTTTTTAGCCTCACTCTGTATCTATACTTGAGATATCATTTAATTAAACCCTAAGCTGTAAACAATTTCTAATTTCTAATTGCAACTATCATCTCCGAGGTGGGCTTTATACTTACCACACAAATAGAAAACAATTTTGTTCATAGGGGAAAGGGACACACCCATAGGGAAAGGGAAGATGACCAGGAAGGAATTACAGTGTTGGTTTCAGAGGGAGGGTGCCTTGTCATGAGGGTTTACAAGTGACTTATTACAGCTTAGGATAGAGTTTAGGCTCAAGGTGTGGAGGAGACTGAGAATCAGATGCCTCTAGATATCTGATCACTAGCAAACTGGCAGTGGGCTAAGTTGCCTGTTTATATTGGGAACAGGTCAAACATCAAGGAAATCATGCATGTGAGTTCCTAGTCTAAGGATATGCAGATGTCCGATATCTTTCTGAATATGCTGTGAAGTATTGTGAAGAAGATTGCAGTGTTAACTGTCATATCTCATTAGTTTGGAACAGCTGTAAGCATAGGTTTTGGGCATACAGTTTCAGCGAAAGACTATCTCAGAATACCTAACGCAAACTTCATATCCTCAAGGGTCCAATTAAGCCGCACAGTGTCTGCCACAAGACAGAATAAAGATGTCTCCGGTTCCTACAGAAATGCGTTAATGATGTGAGTGAGACAGGGGTTGGTGATAATTTAACAGGAACTGAGGTCTTGAGCTGTGCGTGTGTTGCAATAAAATTGAAATTGGGGCAATTTATGACAAGCTCCTACATGCATATAGAAAGGAGATGCCAGTGTTAACTGTATCATTAAAAGGAGAGATACTATCGTGTTCGGATGAGACTAGGAAGACTCGGGGAAATGACTCTCCTGCATTCATGTATGTGTACAAGCACACAATAGTTAAAGTGTTCAAAGTATAAAGTAAATAATAATAGACATTTTTGTATATACATCAGTATGAGCTATTCTAGTACAATGACAAACATTAATCAAGGACACAACAAAGAGAAAATCATATGCACTAATGATATGATTTGTGTTCTGTGATAAATCATGTTGATCAAGCAATCAATATGCAGTCTGGATCATCAGTCTAAGATATCAACCCTTTAAATATTATCAAAAATTCATTCATATTGATGAAAAGAAAGTTAATGAAAGCACAATGAGAATATATTTGTTTCTGCCATTCTTATGTCTGTTGCACTTTCCTAGGTTTATATACAATAGCAGACACTCTTGAATTTTAGTTTTCAGATTTCAAAGAATCTTCTCCCGAAAGAGAGATCAGATGAAGGACACAGAGTAGCAGAGTGAGAACAGCAGCTGTTGGTTCCCACTATGTCTGAATGTATTACAGTTGTCCACAGGACCCATCTACAATTCTTTTCCCATCAATGGCAGAGCTCAGTCCTATTTCATCGCAGACTCAGTCCCAGTAGGACTATATATTCCGTCCTGCATCTGACAGTGATCAAAAAAGCAGTGCACCAAGACCCCAATATATTCCTTCAGCCAAGTTTATGTATCACTTATTGGACATAAATCCTCCTTTGAATTTATCTGAAACAAAAGAAGGTGAAATTAGTTTTGAGTATTGTTGTATTGATAGTGATATTCAATCACAATTTCTTTGTGAACCTGTTTCTTGTTATAATCTCTGCAGATGCAAATTACTAAAGAAAGATTAGATCAGCTTTACAAGATGCTGCTGGGTACAATGTAAAATACTATACCATAGCTTTGCATGTGAGGCTTACTCCTCTTATTTTCTGTATTTACAGGGACTATACCTCCACTACCTCCTCACTGACTCTACTCAGTGGTTCTCCCACTCAGGGTAAGTGGTTGTGGGAGGCCTGAGCGGTCTGACCAAGGGGCTCTCTCCCTTTACTCTCTACAACCACTAGCATCATTAACTCAAGAGGAGGTGTTCCTGTCTCCATCAAATAGCCTATTACAGCAAAAGCACTTCCTATGTGTCTGGTACACTACCGATAGGTTTTACCATTTTCCTACACTAAACTGTACACAACAGTAAATTATATTGTGCACCTAAGAATATGAGCATTCACTTTTATAGTGAATTTATGCATGAATTCACTAGTGATGCTGCCCTGGGAAAGTGCAAACTCATATTGTTTTGTTGCAAAACACCAGTTGATAGACTGCTGAATTTATATTGCTAAACCTCTTTGAAACTGACCAACTCTCAGTAGGCATGTGCAGCCATGTGCTGATACCCTGATACCCTATTTGTACTGAGACTGAGGCTGTTCAGACCTCAGTTTCTCCCCACAGATTTGGAGGGGTCCTGGCAGTAGCAGGTCACGGAAAGTAAGTACTGGATATTTGCTGCCCTTCTCTCAGGTAACATGAAAAAGCACAGAGTTGCTGTATGGCTTTTAACAATGTCACAGCCAATTGCTTTACAAATGGAATCATGAGACAGCTAGTTGTCACAATATTACAATTACTATGAGGACGGACATCCATCTTTTTAGTGACCATAACAAGAAACAAATCAATATTCAATAAGAATGGCCAGGGGTTTAAACCCTGGACCATAATGGTAAGTCCCACCACATGGTGCTGGTGCTACCAAGTCTCATGACAACACAGCTGTATCCTCCGACAGTCCAACTCTGGAGATGCTGGGTGTGATGGAAATGACAGAGCCCCTATCCAACTGGCAGAGCGTTGAAGGCTTAAAGGGGGGTCACTATTGGACGGGATGCCAAAGTCCAACCCTTGACAACCCAACAGCCATGCAGATTTAGCATGCTAGCAATGCTTTGGTGCCATGCTTCACTCAGTTGGTCTGACTTGGGGCAGGACATCGGGTCATGGGTGCAGAGAGAAAAGGGGGAGGGAGGTGTTGGAAGTGTGGAAGATGTAACATAGTGGTAGGATAGGGTACACGAAAGAATGGGTACATAGAGACACTCATAATGAAGGTGCAGAAGGTAAACATTTCATTTTGGTCCGAGGATTCTGTAGACTTATATAGTACACAAGTAGGTCTTAACAATAAAGAAAATATATGATCTCCTTCATTAGATTTATGTGTCTTTCTATGAACCTCATTTCTATGTATAATTCGCCATTTACAATCTAACAGTAGGCATTTTGTTAGAGTTCAGTATTCACTATATTCATTGCAAGGATTGTCACTCTTGACAGGACAGAAGAGTCCATTACACTAAATTATATGCCATTCCGACAACAAAATATTGTATGTAATACAAGTATTGGTTTAGTGAAAACCTAATGTTCTTTTCAACTGCTATAGGCCTAGATTTACTAGCAATAGTTTCCATGCAAGCCCCTATCCTTATGTTTAGCAATACCCTCCAGCAAATAGATATATTCCTCCAGATACAGAAATATGGGATTCTATCCGATAGATATGATGTTAATGCTGTGCTTAGTGCTATGCTAAAATGTGCAGTATTACATACCAAGATCTGGCATAGCATTATATATATATTTAGAATAACACACAGAATATCACACTGAAACCTTTGTGTAAATGCACATATTTTGAAACACCCCTAAGATGCCTCATCGGTTTTCTCATGAATAATGCAACACTTTCTTGAAAGGGAATGTCACACAGTGGCCAGTGGTAGCACTGGGGTTCCCAGGGACTAATTTGTTTCTGTCACTTCAGTAATTGCCAGCCTCCACAGCCAAAGCCACCTAGACATCTGTATATGTTTTGCTTCTTACATCTGAACTGAAAAATAAAATCACAAAACTTCAAAGCAATGAATCTCAGAAACACATTTGTATTTAACACATGTACATTGAGGCAATTTAGTATGTCACAGTTTACTACATATTCTATACATCATTCTAGAGCGCTTCATGATCGTAAGAATATACATCCAGACGTTGTACCCTGACATAGTGGAAGGGGTTCCTCCGGCTTTAACACAAATAAATCAGGAAACCTATCATTAAATTAATTTTGTTTAAGCCTGTAAAACCTGGTCAAAGATTTATTGGTGATCTGTCCCATCAGATAAGGATCATTGACTTTAACAAAGACTACTAGTTAGGTAGGTTGACCGCTGGAAACCAATCGCCTAGCTCCATCTTCCTCCCAGCATATATGTTGGTCCTAGTAGGGACAGGACTACTGTCACCCGGCTGGCACCTCTGGTAGCCTTTTGGCGAGGCTAGCACCACTGGTCTATCAGTTCTGCCACCTGTAGGTAAGGGGGGCAGGTGTAAATGGGTTACAGGGGTGGAGAGGTGTTGGAGAAGAGAGTTAGCGCTACCAGAATATTGGGAAGAGAAAATAGAAGAAAGGTACTTTGAAATGATCAAAATACTATCGAATTTTGGAACAAAATCATTATAGTATCAAAGTTGGCACAAGCAAAAACAGCTCATAACTTCTTTTGAGACTTCAGGATGCAACATATCCATCATATTTAACACATACAGGTTACATATAAAATCAACTATGATGATATTTATGTGAGTTCATAGGGAGACTTTGATATCATCAAACCACATCACCAAACCCAATTTATTTGAAATAAAAATTATTCCCTGTAGGTTAGCTACTTGAGGAACACAGGTTGACTGGAGACAGTTGCAAGGTGGAAGGAGTAAGATGGTTCTGGTATCCTGCAGTAGGTGCTAACTGCTACTTGACATGCCCAAATCGGATCCACCTCCCGTGTACAAACCTTTCAGACCGGTAATAACTGTCCTCAGCCCTCCTCCATCCTGACACTCAGCTAGACTGAGGAGGGTTTAGTTTTGGTTGAGGTTATGGTGCTGGGTTATATAAGTGACTGGGGTGTGACCTGCCACCTGAGAAGTCTGAGAAAAGCCTACACTGCTTCTTGACATGCCAGATCCACTCAGCCCTTTTACATTCTTCAACCTTCCATACCAAGGCTTATTCTGCTTGGTTATGTAACCAGCTGGTAGGGTGCTCTTCTGGCTCCCCACCCCCTGTCCAAAATAATGTGTTAATACAATCAATCTAATTCATTGCAGTTTCTGGAATGACACTCTCTTATTTTATGACAGTTGAAGATTAGTTGAGGTCTTCCAAACAACAACCACTAGCCATTGCCCTGCATTGCCTATGCATTTTTATATGCTGTATATATACATACAGATATATATTCATGAATCATGATGACAAAGCTCATAGTACATCAAAGCACTAACCAACCCTTAAAGGGCTAAGCATCAGAAGTTGCAAATTGACTGTACATACCCTGGAGCTGGTTCTTTTTGTCAAATGAATACAACTTGATGTGTAAAATGTTGTTGGCTTATTGCACATAGAAATGGCATTCTTGTAAAGAAGGTGAATGAATACATTCTTAATGGTGCCTTTTAGGATGGAAGGGACAGTAGAAGGACTTTTGAGCGAACTATCACACATAAATGAAACATCAACCTTCTAAAGACGGCATAATAATTCAATGTCCTTTGCCCTCTAACATGTAGCTCTGGTGAGTAACTCCTTAGTGCTGCTTACATGCATCATGCCACCCATACAGTGTCTATACATTTTCTTCTCGTCGTGTAATAAAGCTGGTATTGCATGATTGGGTCACGCATTGGCCGCAGCATAAGTGACCCCATCATACAATACTGACTATTTACAATCTTGGGCAGGAGGGTCTCAATACATGCCAAATTCATAACGGAGAGTGCAAACACAAACTAAATAATTTCATTCTTTAGAGTTGCCAACTGAGTTGTTTGGGAACACTGAGGTGCTACTTATCTTATGCCTTGTATCCTTATTTTTTTTAGATGTACTGCAGGATCAGCAAGTTTTCATTTCAATATCTTGTGGTTTTCTCATGAAGTGTCCTGAAAGTTATGGCATGACCTAAAATTTCACCTCTGGGATCCTGATATCTATGCTTTGTTGCATTGTGAGCTACTGTCTCATCTCGCCCTTCATCATGTATACAGACATCCAATCCTGATTCAGATAGTTCCTAAACACAAGAGTGGCCATCATCACATCATTATCAATGTGGATATTTTCCTTGTACTAAAGTGGTAAAGACAATTATTTCATATACACAAAGGTTCTCACAATAATCATTTAAAGACTAAGTTAAGGGAATTTACCATGCAAACTACCATACTACAGATTATGGTTCAAATTGAAACACTGCATGCTGATTGGTCAGCTGTTTTGTGTAACTTTGGTACATCACACATGAAAGCCCCATGTCAAAAAACATTCAGTGGCAGTGAAAGTTTGGAAACAGTAGGATATTTAGTTTCATCCACACCTTAAGTTTTTGCTCTCAGAGCACACAGATACTGGCTGTGATCTGACCACTCAGCTGGTAGTTCTGGCTTGCCATGGACTAGCAGTATTGTCACACATGACAATTTTACATTGTCTGATTCCATAGTCCTGTCAATTACAATGAAAGAGCATTCTCATCTCAAAGTCCCATTACGATGGTGTCAATAACATGGCCTCCACCACTTGATTTGACGACAATTCTGCCTCTAATGTCCATGATATGATTGGCATGGCCCTTTTTCCCTTGCCATGTGAATCTATGTGTTACAGCAAGGGACTCCCCCTTGACAGGTTTATTGAAACTAAGAGTTGGAATCCTGATATCACAGCATAGTAAAAACTGATATTCAGGTTTTTTGCCCCAATCACTTCTAATCCTTTCTCCTCACCAACCTGTAGCAATCTGTCAACTCCCTTAATGTTATGCAATTAGTCATCATGAGTTGTATTTGTCACTGATACAACCTACCATGTCTAAGTTACACCAAGGTCATTCACATGACCTAATAGTTATATGCTGGTCATATGACAATCTGAAAATAAGTAATTCTAGGCAAAGCTCCTTCTTCAACCCAAGCAAGAATCATTTGTTGGAGATTTCACCACAGTTTCTGAGCAGGTTCATACTTTGGTTAGACGAGCCCCCAACATCAAATTTTTGACTCAAACACAATATAATGGTTATAGGCATTCTCTGTTTAGACTTTACACACCATGTGGCGCCATTAATGCAATGTGTCAACCAGTTCTAAAATTATGACCTTTGAATTACAATATAGCTTCAAGATGTAAAATGTACCTTGATAACTTGGCACCTATGATATCTTTTATGTCAACCTCAATAGGGGTTCTTTGTAGGAGCTGTCCAAGTAGTCTACAGGATCTCCTACTTTGCTGGTGCTATAGATAAATGTGGGTTAACCCTCTGGGGACCAGCGGTTCTCTCCGAATTACAAATATATATATTTGAGGGTCTCACGTCAGTCCGTTAACATTATACCCAGCACAATCTGGCAACACATGTTTCTAACACCAGCTTACTGTCAGGATTTCTGGGAGGGCTTAAACGGGCTGTTACCAAGACAGGTAGCAGAGCCTTATACCTACTGGTGAAATAAAGGGATTTCATTTGTTTTTGTTCTAAGGTGCAACCACTAAAAGAGAAGCAAATATGTATCGAAGGTTTTAGTATTTTGTCTGTCCTACCATTATGTTATTTACCCCGATTAATTTCCAAAATTAATGGTATAGACATCAGAGATGCACAGAGACTGAGAAAACATGCATTGGACAGTTTAAGATGCCCTAGGGTTTTTGCAATGAATAATGCAAAACTTTCCTGAAAGGTGATATCTCACTGCCTCGGGAGGTTGTTGGCAGGTTGGAGACTGACCAGTTTCTTAGTACGCCCTAAGATTGAATGACAGTCCCCAGAACACAGGGTGTACCAAGAACTTGGTACACTCATTTATTGTCACTCTTCTCATATTTCCATGCCAAAAAGCATAATTCTGATGCCACTATAGGAAGCAGAGGTCTATAATTTATGTATGCACCCTTTTTCATAACTAAAATCGGAATATTATCTAAGAAATGGCTTTATCTACATATTTTCCTTCATAAATTGTTTAGTAAAATCAGTTTGCTAATTTTTTGTTAAATCTGCTAATAAAAATGAAGCCATAGGATAAAATCATTGATTAAGGCCCACAAAATGACGTTTTTGTTTTCACTTAGTGATGTTTGATAATGTAGTAAATAAGTCATATAATGTAAATATAAGTATGGAATAGTAGAGTGGTTTCCCTAGTCCCACCTATAACCCCAGTGAACCCACTAAGTACATGCAAAGATAAGGGTCACAGTCCAGTGACCACAGGTAAGGTACATGAGTACTGGGCTGTGATTGGCCCATTTCCCTGCATGAGCAGGGGTCATGGTCCAGTGAACACACCAGGTGTACCAAGATTATGGTACAGCCCAAGATGGTGCACAGTACCATAATCTTGGTACAGACCCAATGGAAAGGGTGTACTATGTTTTTAGTACGTTCTGATAACATGGTCTTGGCCCCAACCTGGTTGGGGTCCTCTGGGATTATTTGTTTCTGTCACTGCACTAATCTCCCACTGAAACAGTGACAGCCTCCTTCACAGTTGTATATGTTTTGCATCTTCCATTTGAGAAATAACTTTTTTTAAAGTCCCTAGAACACTTGAAAAATAAAATCTGAAATTTGCTTGATGTAGCCATCCTGGTACAGGAAGCCAAAATCCTTGTTCGACAAGTCCTGGAAATGGTTCATGAATCATAGTTCTATGAATTGGCTGAATTAAGGTCATCATTTAAATAAAATGGACATGGTTTTGCAGGAGGGCGCTTTGATTGGACCTTTTAATTTGCAGTGATGAAATCAATTAGAAAATATTGTACATGTATCAGGAAAGGCTGTGGTTCTGCATTGTTTCCAGGGGGTGTTGTTACTGGCAGACTGAGCTTAAGGTAGGTCAATACCATTGAAAACGGGACCACTGCGCATGTTTCCACGCATCTAGATTAAAAATGTCAGAATGCCATCATATTTGGTGTGTAGAGGGTCATATGTGATGTGTTTTCACCTAACCAATCACATGTCGGAAAAATGGATTTGAGGATTATACTGCTTTCAGAGAGAGCACATCAAAGGCTTCATTCTACTTTTTATTTCATCAAAATATCTTTATTTTCCAATTTTTAGTGAATTTTCAAAGTTAAAAATTTACGGACACAGATTCTTCGTAATACAGCACTAAACATAAGGCTTTATGTTAATGTGTACATACACATAGAACAGCCATCCCTGTTTGTATTCCTCGTGCATTTGCAAATATCAGCACAAATGAAATAAGCCTAGGCCTGGTACCAATGTAAAGAGAAAATGTGTGGCTATAGTAGTAAACGACCAGCAGTACTCCTGGTCCACACCAGACGGTGCATCATGTATTACGTCATATTATCGCCCATTTGCTTCGGGCAGCGGTAGTGCTAAGCCTATGGGGCGTCTCAGTATTTTGGGTCTGGAAGCTTTAATAACCATCGTATCTACTAACCAAACACATGTACATGATCGGGGGAGCGATTCCCATCTGGTTTAGCACATATTATTTTAGCCTAAGGTAAATAAGGGGATAATTTCAACCACTGCAATGGTGAATGTATGGGGAGTTGCCCAGCCAGAGACCCGTATGTTAGGGTTGGTGCGCGATTTTCTCATGTGTCCTGACGCTGTTAGATGAGTAGTATATGTAAATATCAAATGCTCATGTAAGCTTGAGAAAATAAATATTTAAAGTACAGGATACTAATCATATTGCGGATAGATTTTGATAAAAATGTGATAGTGATAATTGATGATGGTCATCAAAACGATCAAATTAAGTCATTTTTGCTCATTTCTTTTTTACTCCCCCGCACACCCTCCCTATGGTGTATGTGGCTTTAATATAATTATATGATTCAACCTGACCCATATCTCCCCTGCACCAACAGAATATCAGCTTGTTGCAGAAATCCAACAGAGGAACACTAGAAGCTGCATGGAGAGTTTAACTACTTGGTGCTGGAGAGTCCCTCTGGGAATGAACAAGCCTATGGGGAGCTGTAAAACACTGTAGACATGTCGGATGGTGTTCAATAGACAATGTTCAATAGACAATACATGCTTTTAGTGCCCCATCAAGTACCCCATGAGAAAAAATGGGAAGCTTTTAGGCTGCTGTGCTTACCACTTAGCTACCTTTTAAGCTTCAACAATAATTGAAATATATGCAACTTGAGCAATAGTGTTGCTTCACTTCTGAGTCATGCTCTCTGCAACTTCAGCTTTTATACTAATTCCTTACTCCATACATAGATATATCTTAGCTCAAAATAACTGATTCTATTTTGTGATCTACCATACCTTCCATGCTTTAATAGGTTGGTAGCCCTACCGCAAACAGTGATTGAAGATATCACTGGTCAGATACATATACGATGGGAGGCATTGAGGGGGAGAGATGATGAACTATGACTGTTGTAACCTTACATATATAACACCTATAAAAATCTACATACCATTTTAGTGCTCAAGTTCCCAATGAGAGAAAACTGCAGAATGCTTTTAAACGGTTGTGCTTCTTACTTAGCTACCCTCCAACTTTCAACATCCAGCTTTAATACAAACTCCTTACTCCATGGACATATATAAAAAAAGTCTGATTCTTTTTTGTTATCTCTAATACCTTTAATTAGCTGGTAGCCCTACTTGGATCAATGATAGTAGGTGTCACTGGTCGTATGTACCATGGGAGTCATTTAGGGCAAGAGACTGTTTTCATTACACATATATAACACCCAATAAAATTTACACACCATGAACAGGCACCGAGGTCATGAATTTTCAGATGATTAACTTTCCATAATGAATGAATGGGGGCTATGAAAATGCCCTGAGTGGCCTCTGATAGGTTATATAATGTAAACAGCTTGTAATCAGGCCTCAGGTGACCTCACTGATGCACAACCAGCCAGCTCTATCCGGGACTATCACTGAGTCATCGTTATCAGAGACATACTAACTTGTTTTGGTCTTTGGCAATATGAAAAAAAAAACAATTAGCCTCTAAGGGATGAATATTGCATTGATACAATATGATTTTTCTTGCCATTATGCATGAAGGTAGTTCTGTCGAATAATCAAACAGTGCTCTATCATGTTGATCCTACAGTGTTGATATGTTCCCTAGAGATAGGCATGACCAATGAATCCAGCCTTGGCAATCCATGTGACTGAAGCATGCTGCTATCTGTAAAGGGTTGACAATGAATCAGTAGCTCTGGAGCTGTGTGATGAGGGAGTCATAGGAAGTCTCTTTACCACTGCAGACAGTAATTCACACCGGCCACACTCAGATATAAGTTGTCTCCTTGATGGCACAGGGAGCACACTTCTCCGGTTATGTCTTGTTATTGCTGCATCTTGTTTCCTTATTTGGACTCCATAAAATGAGACACCTTCCTACATCCACACCTCTGTGTGTTACAAGATGTTTGTAAAGGCCCTTGCTCCCTCCTCTTTTTTTAAGAAGGAATTAAAACATGTACTTATTAAAATTAATATTGTTATTTGTGTCTAGTCCTGTTTGTCCTTCACTCCTCAACCTGTTTCATACTGTCTGTAATATTCTGTGAAAACGCAATCATGCGTATAACATATAACGTATAACTTATGGCAATTAATGTGGCTTAAGCATTCTGTTAAAGTACTTTGCTGTCTGTAAAGGGTTAATATAAGGGAGAATGGGTGCAGCTGCTTAGTGAGGGAGTTATAGCGAGTCTCATTATTGCTGCAGACAGTAATTCACACCGGCCACACTCAGGTCTAAGGTCCTCATAGGTAACAGTGGCTACAGAGACAGCAATACTCTCCAGTTATGGTCTTGCTATGGTGTATATTGGTTTCCCCATTTGGATTCAATACCATGCCTTTGTCATTCACCTGGACCGCTTCTTCCATACACTGTATTAACAGTTGTGTGACTGATTGACTTGATATTGATTGGTGCTTTGGAATTTTATAGATTTTGATTATCCACTTTTCTGTATATCATGAGAATCTCATTAATAAACAAAAGTAAAAGAAAAGATGGACCATAACAGTAGTGAAAGGAGGTGGTCATGAAAAAAATGAATGGGGGACAGTACATGTAAATGGTGTAATTTTGGCAGACTGTGTCATGGCATAATGCATTCATGTATCATGCCCTTTGTCGTCATGATGCATGAATGAGGCCCTGGTGAGTAACTCGCCAGTGATGTATTCAAGCATGATGCTGACCCTACGGGGTTAAAACAACCCTGAATGGTTGGCATGATGCACAAATGTAGCACAGTTGAGTTACTCGCCGGGGCTGCATTGGTGCATCATGACGACAAATGTCATCTTTTAGCGACATCCGTCCTTAAAAGGTTAAGAGGGCCTCATCAGGCAATGTCTATTCATCTATATTCTGCACTATATGCAGCTAACCCCAGGGTGTGCTTTACACCAACCACACATATTTTGATAATAGGTCAGACATCAAGGAAATCACGCATAAAATCTCATAGTCAAGGCCCTAAAGTCATGCAGTCCAATACATTTGTCTGGATATCATGTCAAGCATTCTCTGTGAAGAGTGAAGTAGTGTAACCGGTCACATTTCATCAGTTTGGAAGAGGTGTTAGCATAGGTTACGTGCATACGGTTTCAGCCAAGGAACATCTCAGAATACCAACTACAGGCTTAGTCTCCTGAGGGCTCCAATTAAGCAACACAGTGTCTACCACAGGATACAATAAAGATGTCTTCAGTTCCCTTAGGAATACATTAATGATGTGTGCAAGACAGGGGTTGGTAATAATTCAACGGGGACTGTGTGGTCTCATGCTGTGCATGTGCAGCTGTGTAATTCAATATAATTAAGGCAATTTATGTGAAGCTTCTACATCCATACTGGAAGAGATGCCAGTGTGAACAGAATCATTAAAAGAAGAAATGAGCAAAGGTATGTTAGAACTTCCCATACAACATATTTGCATATTCATATCAGTAACATACAGAGAGGAGAGGGTGAACCAATCAGGGACTAGAAAATGGAGACTTAGTTATAAAATGTGGATTAGAAGAACCCATGCACTGTTTAAATCCTAAGTGGAACCACCAGCCAATTGGGTGTGGTGTAGTAGGGGAGGTGTCAGATAACAATAAGTGCTGTAACCCAGTGTAATCTTGACTTTTTCCATCAGCAATTTGTGTTTGTCTGGCTGAAACTTTTTGAGAGGGAAGGTTTAATTCTTTTTCCTAATCATCTCTACCACTGGAGCTGTCAAAAAGTTACTTGACATTTTATCAAACAAGCATTGGTTAATTGAAATATTGAAAGAAAGGAATTAAACTTTTAGAAAAGAAGACTAATTTCTGCTGATGAATGTAAACTGTTTCAAAGAAGGGAATTTTGTTTGGAGTTAAATAAACTGTAAATAGAAGAACTGTTAGAGAGCAATTCGTCTATTCATTTCCTAACTTTTTTGCTTTTTGCTGTTATCTTAAGATAACAGGGCCTCTAAAGGCTACCATGCTTTATGGTAACAGCTCATACAATATATAAAATCATTGAAATAAATCTGTACACTACTGAAATAAAAAGGGATATATAGCACAAACAATTTTATAATCCATCTTTGGTTATAGCCTGCTGGCATCCAGTCATGTTCATGTTTCACAGTAGGGACAATATCTTACACACAATAACTGAGGTCAGTGTGATAAGGAGGGTTCCAGGTGGTATTGAATTTGTATACATAAATATTCTGGGACTCCTGTCTTACTATAAAAGCGCAGACATAACCTAAAATGGAAAGTTGTTATTTTGATGTAACAGATCACACCTGCTGTGTCATAATTTGGGCCAACATAAACACTCATTTTTATTGCCCAAGTAATACCAATGAAAAAGCACAACAACCATACAAAAGTTATATTGTTTGAAATATAAACTCTTTAATATTGGGCATTATCTTCCTGCATATATATTAATCAGTAGCAGCTATTCTGATATTCAGACAGTCCTTATGTACCCATAAAAACAGCAGTACGTGTATAGAATTAATATAACTACTGTCCTCAAATAAGTCATGCAAATCATAAAACCATTCAATATGCAGTTTGGGTTATGGATCTGAAAAATTGACCTTCAATATCATCAAAACCAATCTCATTTCTGACCTTTTGCTGCACTTCACTTGCAGGTCACAGGCTGTAATGAACCATCTTCATACGATAAGGGTCCATCCTAATTTGAACATAAATCGCTTCAGTCTTCAGCCTACAAAAACATGGCAGCCTAGGGTAATCTAAGCATCAACTGGGGAGAGCAGTGTAGGTTAGTTGATGGATGTAGGATATGTGGTAGTGATGTATACATACCGTCATGAATCTTGTTCCACATCCTCCCCTGTCTCTCCCCATGTCACTCACCTCACCCTCTGCCGTCCCCTGAGGGCTACACCGTCTGTCACCTGCCACATTGTATCAGCCTGCCTGCTTGTCTTCACAGTGCAATGTAGCTGTTGAAGACAAGGCACAATAGCTCTGCTTTGTGGGGCTTTGTCTGGAGCAACCTATATGAATAAATGAACTACACTGAGGGGGAAAAGAGACTTATACAACCCAATCACAATATGACCCAGTAATGACCTGTACTGAAGTGTAAAATGGATGCTTGTGGTGTACATAGAGTCGTGAATTTTTTTTCAGCATCCTGCCTTGTCTCTCCCTACCTCACCCACCTTACCCATTGCTACTACCTGAGGGCTACATATTGTGTCACCTGCCACATTGCATCAGCCTGCCCACCCTTCTCCATCTTGTACTACAGCTTTTGTATGCAAGGCACAATAGGCCAGCTTTGTCCAGCTTCTTCTGGAGAATATATTATATACTTACTGGCTTCCAGGTGAGAGTGCTTTCGTTGACAGCAACAGTCACTTTTCTTAGCGTGTATGTCCAATCAACCACATTAAATGAAAAAAAAGACTGGTACAGCCCAATCACAACCTGATACACTACTCACCAGTATCAAAAAGTAAGAAAGCATGTAAATACAACCTGAGGAGTTGGCAGGAGAATCTCTTGTCATTTGCATTTTGAGCAGGACAAAATATCATTTGAGGAAACACAATTTTGGCAGGAGAATCAAAGTTACAGTCAATTGCAATGGTCAGGCATCTTAGTGACATAGAATAGAACCATGTACAATGCTCACAAACATCTAGGCTTACTCAATAAGAACCTTCATGAAAATATCATATCCGTGTGTTGGCCTGTAGTATTGGGATAGAAACTCCCACAAATGTGTTCTCATATTCATTGTCCAGGGCAGCATTACCATGTAAAGGGCGGTAGATATAGTTGAATCTATGAGTAGGATCCATGCTATCTGGTATTAGCTGATATAGATGGCGATGTCTTAGGATTATTTTGGAGACAACAACAGCAATGATCCCAACAAAGGTTAAGATCGAAAGGAAGACTACTAAAACAACAGTTTCATCTTGTTGGACTAAATCCCAGAGTTGTTTACTAGCCTCTATATGGATTGAGAAGTCATCATTTAGGCCATAAGTCAGTGGGCTCCCACCACCATCCTGGAGGTTGTTATCATTGTCTGAAGGCCACAGAGCCTGCGTACCAGACACAGGAAGTGATGACTCAGCAGATGTATTTACAGGAAGTGATGTCATGGCGCTGGGTAGTGATGTATTGTTGGAACTGGCTATGTGTGTGGTATTAAGTATGGTACTCATATTCCGCAGCAGTAAGTATGTGAGGAGGAGAGAGGAACTGTTGGATAACAGGGAACCACTTGAAGTAGTATCTGAGTATAACTTTGTTAGCAAATAATATTTGCTAACAAAGTTTTTACTGTTTGGCTGTGATCAAGGGTTCTGGTATCCATCCCCAGAACTGGAAGCATCCTCTCTTTGGATAAGTTATTGAAGGCTCCATGAATGTCTATAGGATCTAGAGCCATAGTTTATGCCATTGCTCTGGCAGTTTCATATTACCAGAATTATAAACCATAAGCAGACTCTTGTAATTTGTAATAATGTGTCCAGAAAAGCAGATTTCAAATTGTTTCTTTAAGAAAGAGGGAACATATGAAAGACACTTTACTGCAGAGTGTGAGTAGCAGCCTTTAGTTCCTGACGAGGTTCTGGGTGAATGTATGAGGGTTCTCCATAGAGGTCCTCCTACAATTCTTTCTCTATGCATTGCCAACCACAGTCCTATTACATTTCAGAAACAGTCCCAGTGTGTATTCTGTCTGTATCTGACAGTGATCAATAATGCAATGCACCAGGCCTCCAAAGTCTTTTATCACTCCAACGGATGCATAACAAACCAGAATGTAGACTCTTGAGCAGCTTTTTCTGAAATGATAGAAAGTGAAATTAGTTTCAAGCTGAAGCAAGGGTTACTAGTATTTGACTCCTGTCATATACTTTGAGTTATATGTTTATACTACTCAGTATTTATATTCATAGAATGTTTAGTTACAGATTGGGCTACAGCAGTGTTTGTTAATGAAGTCTTTGTTACAACAGTTTGTTTTGAAATGTTGCCGGTTACATTGTGACATATTTTATGGTGCTGATTACGTTGTAACAGATTTCACACCATTGTAATAGACTGGACAGAATACAGTGGGAGCGAAACACAGAGAAGAGGTGGTAATTACATGGATCATGGAGAGCCTAACAAGTCAGTAATGGCTTTTGTCAACAGCTTTAGTTTCCAGCAGGCAGGCATGTCCTTGTAAAACTCATGTATATTGTACAAGGCCATTTAATAAACATGTAGCCCTCCTATGGCTCTTGAATATATAATTTGGATCCTAACTTAATTCTAAATTGTAAAACATGTAGATATTTTTTTCAATGCATGTATGCATTATACAAATCATTGAACAAGAGCTCCTGTGCTATGTGCTGCTCATTTGTATGACTATTGCAGTGTCAGTGAGTTATTCAGTGGTGCATTATTCTTACTTGGCACATCATGCTGTCCTTAAAGCACTAAAGTGTATGCTTAGTACAGCTCCGTGCCTGGTAATTGCCTGGTTATTCACCATTGTACATCTGCTTTATAACTTCTGACCTAACATGCAATAGTCAGATTAACCTACACAGGGGGCATTATTATACACACAGTGATATCTAGTGTATGGGTAGGGGATGAGGGGCAGGTGCTACTGGTCATGTGATTTAATGCCTTAAACACCAGTCAATATATTGAACAATGCTGTGGTGGTGTGTTACATGTAACATGGTCAATACCTGAAACACAATCCACATTGTATGTCTTATTGGCTTCCGTAATATTACACAGCAAGAGTTCTCATACTATATAGATATTGTTTACCACAAAGGGGCTCTATAGCTCTTTAGGTGGTTATACCATCCTCTGTGTTTTATCACATCCTCTGTATTTGTGGTGGGTGATTGTGCCTTAACCACCCCCTCATCCCCCTGCTCTGTTTTTCTCCCACTTACAGTAAGTGGTTGTGGGAGGTCTGAGCGTTCTGGCCGGGGGCTCTATTCCTTGCTCCCTTCACTCTTTACAGTTACCAGCACTGCTAACTGAATGAGAGGTGTTCAGTGGCTCTCAGGAACAACCAATAATTGGTCTATTGTATTCCTCATGTAAAGCCTACCCTTTGTATTTTTATTTTGGGGTTGTTCTCTATCTGTGGAAGATACTCTAGCTATGCTTAACACTAATTGTAATGAACAAACGTGTATAATCAACAGATATACATACCTTTCTGTCAGGTCACTGCACTCCAGCATTTCTATTTTTATGTTCATGCTCCTCTCCTTTTACTTCAGGCTGTAGTACACTACCTCCCAGACTGCTATAGGTCCTACCTTATCAGAAACTCTCACACATACTAAGAACCATGAATGGTCTACTGCAGGTAATTTGTCCTGAAACATGTGTTCCAGCCAGCCTTACTACTGCATAAATTTACTGCCCGCTCTAAATATGCTCACCTTGAATCATAATCCATAGACCCACCTTAATCCATAGTATATGTAGTTGATACAGATAAGTGATCACACAGGGCTCTAGCTCACAAAGATTCCTGATTGCTTGAAACAATGAGTACCTCAAGTATCATTGTCTGTGACTGATTCACTACACCATCCTCTCTATTCACTAAACAGCTTAGAGCTCACCTTAAAACAGATGTTATAACTGCAGAGACACTTAAAGAGTCAGCCATTCATATGTTACACATAGCTGTATACACTCTACTCCCAATGCTTACTCCTAGACTTAGCTCCTCCTAGTATGACACAGTATGTCCCCGACTGTGTGCTACACCCAGCCTCTGGGTATAGGATCTGTAGAGCTGCAGTGGTGGCTGCTCCCTCTGCTAGCTTCCTCTGGCTGTGTGTCTCCTACAACTCCCCGCCTGGCAATGGGAAGTGGGATCACATACACGCTGTCTAGTACCAGGCCCTTAGCTGCTGACTGCCCATGTGAGGCACTAGGACTAGGCTGGGAGAGTGTGACTGAGATGCAGGGAGAGTGAAGAGGTCGGGGACACTGACTTGGTGTATGTGCAGCCTGCCCCCTGCTGGTTTTACTGATACGCAGCTTGTACTGTCCAGAACTTAGTCTCCCTCTAAGGATTGGGAAGCATCACCAAGCTGTCTTGTAATGCAGGAACTGAATCATTGGAGCCTGTGTTTAATGTAATATTGGAAGAGCAATTGGTTGTCCTTTAATTTTATATCTGTGTTGTGTTGCCTATCTAAGGCCTATCTAAGACAAATACCCTCTTATGTCTCAAAACACACTTTCTCACATTGGGGCAGACATTGTATGCTTTGTCAATATAACAGGGAGAAAATAAGAGATTAGGTAAGGTAATGAATTAGAACCTAGTAAGACCCCTCTCACTTCGTCCTGTTGCTACCAAGTCTCATTATTACAAAGAAGTATACCCTGGATGAAATGATCTCTCCCACAGTCTAACTCTGGAGATGCTGGGTGTGATGGGAATGACAGAACCCCCTACCCTGCTGGCAGACAGTTGAAGGCTTAGAGGGGGATCACTATTGGATGGCCGCCAAATGTCCCATTGCAGCCTACCTAGCAGCTATGCCTGCTAGCGATGCTACCCCTCATGCCTCACTCAGTTGGTCTGACTGGGGTACTGAACATCAGAATTATACAGAGGGACATGGGGGAGGGAGGTGATAGAATTGTAGAAGATGTGACATGGTGGGAGGAGAAGTGTAGGCTGGAGGGGTCAGGGACTGTAGACAGGGGACATGGACATAAGTAATTGAGGGATGAAGAGCTGAAGACTGAGAAATCCAACTACAAGCATTTCCCATTTTGGGTGCAGGAGGTAATAAATACAATGTGGGGGAAAAAGGATTTAGGAATGGATACACTATAGAAACAAAGAACCTGTTATACATTTACTATGGCAATATTGAACACAAAATTTCCTCATGAATAAAAGGAGTAAATTTATTTTTCCGTAAACTTTATTGTTTTTCTGTTTGTGAAGATAGTTGAAAGGGTTTTTGACATTATAAAATATTATCAAACTTTGGGGATGATATTATGTAATACGGCCTAATCATTCATTGAATTACAATAAGATACTTGTTTGATAGAATTGATAGAGAGTTGTATATCATCAAACAATATTGTTAAACTATTCTATAATACAACTCCCAGTAGGCTAGCTCGTAGAAGTACTTTCTCTGTCAGAGACGGTCTTGACAGGCTGACTTGAGGCAGCTGCAAGGTGGAAGGAGTAAGGGGGTTCTGGTATCTTGCAGTAGGTGCTAACTGCTACTTGACATGCCTAAATCAAATCCACCTCCTGTGTACACACCTCTCGGTCAAGTTGTAAGGATCCCCAGCCCTACTCTATCCTGGTACTCTATACCTGAATATTATACCAGATGGTATATATACTAAGGATACTTAGAGACTGAGAAAACATGCTTTAGACAGTTTAAGAGGCCTCAAGGTTTTTCCAGTGAATAATGCAAAACTTTCCTGAAAGGTGATATCTCACAGCCTGTAGAGGTTGTCTGGGTCCTCTGGGACTAATTTGTTTCTGTCACTGCACTAACTTCCACTGCCATAGCTAAAGCTTCCTACACAGTTGTATGTGTTGTGCAGCTTATATTTGACAAATTACTTTAAGAAACGTCACTAGAACAGTTCGCAAAAATATATCTAAAAATGTTAACTTTACCTTATGTCAGCATTTCCAATTGCACAGGACCATGACTATTTGATTTATAAATGGGCATGTTTCATGTTCTGAAGATTGAATAACGAAACATTGTGGTTAGATTAAAGGTGATTTTTATGTGTGGGACCATTTAAGAAATGTTCCAAGTGCAAAACTCATTAAAGCTTGTTGCAGTAACATTTGTCAATATGAAAGAGTAACAAGACATCAGTCTGCTTCTTACCACTGCCATGCTCAAGGCTGCCTTGTTCTATCAATTTAAATGAGGTCTGAATTAAAAGTTTGACCTGGAAATCCTTTTAATGGTTTTTTGTTTATAGTCTCTTTCATATTGGATAGAATTAGGTTATCTATATGAAAGTGTACTTTGGTCTTAGTGGAGGGTGTTCTGATAGGACCTTTTCATTTGCAGTGATGCAACAAATCAGTAAATATTGAAGCAGAAAGTCTCTCAGTTCTGCATTGTTTCCCGCCGGCATTGTAGCTTGAAAACTGACCTCCAAAACATTGTATTCACATCATAATTCTTATTTTATCCCACGTTGGGTCCTCTGCATGTAATCACAGTGACACAATGTTTAGTTCTGAACTATGTCAGGTTATTGGGCTGCCAGAACGAGAATATCAGTGATGCAGCAAAAGGAGAATAAAGCAGCAATGGAATACAGGTCTCAGAAGAGAAGAATTTTCTATGCTGTTTCAATTAGCTAAGACACTACTATGTCAGTATGTATTATAATAAGGGATATTTAGGCATGTTTAAGACCACATGAGCCCATAGGTATTGTTACCTGTAATGAAATGTTTGTTGTATTGCATGTAAGGAAGCTCCAAATGTGATACGACTTTGCAAAGTTACTCTTGGAAAAGAATATGATTATTTGGTCATCTGCAGAAGGGCAAGTAGTGCCCTTTACTAAGTTAAGCCTTGACTTGGCAAGCTAGTTCCACAATGCATTATGGCCTCTTTTCATCCCACACATGGACAGTTGAACTGTTAAAAGTTGTTGATTGATTCCCTACCTTCCCCTGTGCCCCTGTTATTTGCAACATGGGCAGGGCATTGACATGGTTTCAGCAGAAAATGTGAGCAATGATGTGAATTGTTTTTTGATACCCTGTTTTAACTGCAAAGGTTAACCCTTAAAGTGCAAATCATCATGTTGCACTTGCCATTAAACTCACATCCATGGGCTTCACTCATACATCAAAATAATAAAGGGCACATTGCATCCCTATACTGCTGGTATTAGCTAGTGACATAATGAAATTAGATTGATCCACAAGTGAAGATTATATGATATGCGATGTGAACAATTCTCATACAACATCTGTCCCTTATAAAGACACCATTAGGATATGTAGTACAGCCTGACAAGGCATCTCCGGCGTCCCATCTGTTACTACTATCAGCCTGGGAGTCCCCTTTTCCCCTGACCTTATCATTATCTCTACTCAAAATAAAATGTTAAATGCACCCAAATTTTATGTGTCTTGATGTTATATCAATCCTTATTTTACATCAGATCATTTATAAGATCCTGATATATTTATCAAACTAATAATGACACCATGCCATGGCGTGTATTGATGAGGTGCAATTTGTTTCGCCTTCATTATACTTTAGGGTTATTTCCACCATGTTAATTAATGCTCGGCTAACTATTGGATGAAGGCAGATTTTTAGTTCATTATGTTTTTAATTGATATCTGATGGAAAATGATTACCTGTAGGGAAAGGCACCAGCTGTGCAGAAATTCTTCTTTGGCAATTCAAAACTCATCTAAGAACTACACATTAGAGGCCATCCAATGACTAAACGCATGTGAAATCTAATTTATTAAGTGTGAGTATTTAGTGTTGGGTCATTAATAGGCGGGGCACTGAAGCTGCTGAGTTTCAGCTAAACTGGATGTTCTAACACTCTTTGGTAACATGCATTAGTACATTAATGTGCAACTTTGGAAATTATATTTTAATAAAACTGTGTCCAATTTGGGATCACAAATTGGTGGCATTGAAATCAGCTGCAGGGGGGTGGGAGAGAAAATTATTATATATTTTAAAGAATATGAACCCTCCACCCCAGTGCACCCTCTCTACAGGATATGTCATCTTGAGACAAAGATAAATTTTGCTCATCAAGATTCTAGAGGATATAATAGCATTCGACCTCCCCATTGCCTACCATTAACAAATAGAATGTCTCAGCTTGTTGCAGAGATCCAGCAGAAGAACACTAGAAGCTACTTGGAGAGTTTTACTACTTAGTGTTGGACAGGCCCTCTGGGAATTACCCAGTCTATAGGGAGGTGTAACACACTGTAGACATGACTTGGTGGTGTAGGGTGCCGTCGGATGGTGTTAGGCTGGATGGGCTTTATACCATGAATGTTTTCCATTACCAAAGTATGCCATAAAAGGAAATGCTCCTTGACTTTACAGAATCTTTTTTGCTGTTGTGTTTATTACTTAGCTTTGAACAACCGTTGGATCTTGAGGGATTATTGTATTGTATGATGAGAGCAATTTAGGATGAGATATAATGTAGTAGGACAGTTTTCATCCCACACATATCACACACGATGAAAGTCTCAGCACACCATGGATAGAAGGCTAGGCCATGAACTTTCAGATGATGAACTTTACATAACACATTATTAAGATACAGCCTGCAAGGGGGGGGGGGAGGTAAACATGCCCTAATCGGCCACTAATTGCTGACATGACTTATATAGATTCTAATCCGACCTCAGGTGGCCTTAGCTGTGTACAACTTGCCAGCTCTATCCAGGACTATTGTTGGATATATGTAACCTGTTTTGGTTATCAGCAATATGAGGAACGTTATCCCTTTATTGGTTGCATATTGTATTAATGTAGTATGCCTTTTGTTATCATGATGACTGTGCTGCATCTAAGCATCATTTTATTCCTACAGTGTCAAGACGCTCTTGAAGGAGTGGCCAGATGCATAGATGTTGCCCTAATAAGTCATATCTTGGCACATTGAAATACTCTGCTGTCTCTGCAGGGTTGAGAGGCAATAAGCTGTGGTGCAGCTGTGTGGCGAAGGAGTCTTTTTATTGTAGCAGACAGTAATTCACACCAGCCACTCTGGGGTCTAAGGTGTCTCTTTAGGTAATAGTGGATTGCACAGACTCTAGACTCTCCTGTTATGGTCTTGCTATTGCTGTATCTAGTTTCCTTATTTGGACAAGCCTTCGACACCTATCGACATAAACCTCTCTTTGTTAGAAGATACTGTAAAGGCCATTGCTACCTCCACCATGATAGGATGTTATTGATGTATCCAGTTTCCTTATTTGGACTCAACAACATTTACACTGGCGTCCTCTTTACATAAAGGCCCGTGTGGGTTACAAGATGTGGTAAAGGTCATTGCTACCTCCCAAATGATATAAACATGTGCTATTTTGATTTCAATTGATGATTTGCAACTGTTGATACAGGAACTGATTAGTTGCACCTACTGATGGTTGTTTACTTCTCAACCCAACAATATGCCAACATTGGGATATAATGACTATAATGAACACACTCATGTAATTGTTTTTGTTGACAAAACATAATGTGTTGACCACATTAGAGAGAGTAGTATGGACCTTGGGACTGGGGAATCAGTGACCACAATGTGAGGTGACCACATTAGAGAGGTGACTATATTGGAGAGAGTTTTCTATATTAAAAAATAGAGAAAACTTGACGGTTCTGTCCATAAATGACCACATTGGCCAGGTGACCACTATAGAGAGGTGACCATTAGGTAAGAGTTGACTGTACTTTTGGCATTATTTACATTCTTAACATGGAAGGTTCAATAGGAACACGTTTATTGATTCAAGGTCAATTAAGTGACCTTGACCTTGGTTATGACCATGACCTTGGACAAGGTCATTACTATAATGGTATTTTTAAAGGTAGTTATTTCATGAATATCTATGCTAAAGAGTAAAGGAGTAATACTGGAAATTATACGGGAATGAAATTTTTTTTTTTTTTACCATTTTCTTAAAATTTTCTTAATTTTTAATTTTTATTGAAATTTATGTTACCATGGCTACCAGTTATCTAATATCCAAGTTAATAACTATGTTACTTTGTATTGATGTCCTCCATATGTGAATCAGAATACTGTTGAGAGTTCATGCATCTAGCATATATCCGGTTCTCACATAATTCACATCAGATTTCAACAGTTGCCAGTATTTTAAGGATATTCTCACTTTCAAGGTCAAATCAAATGACCTTGACCTTGGCCAAGGTCAAGTATTTCATTTCTACTGATAGGGGCCCAATATATGAGTCTCATGTCAAAATGTCACATGTCCAGCTATAACAGTTATCAAACAATCTTTTTTTTTAAAATTATTTTCTTAAAATTTTCTTGATTTTTGATTTTTATCAAAATGTATGTTACCATGGCAGCCAGTTATCTAATATCAATCTTAATAGCTATATAACTTTGTATTGATGTCCTCCATATATGTGAATCAGAAAATGTGAGAAAAATGGCCATTTTCCAAGTCCTGACAGGAGTTGAAACATGGTCATATGCATTATTTCAGTGATTTTCTGAAGTTCAAGGTCAATTCCGGTGACCTTGACCTTGGTCAAGGTCATTTTTTATATTTCCTGTGTAAAGTCCAATTGAGCATGTGTCACATACCCAAATTTTATAAATGTAGCTTAAATGCTTTGGAAAATATGGAAGAATTTGTGTTTCTGTAGAAAGGCATGAAAAATCCAAGATGGCTGCCAAGAAGGCCGGAATACATCGAATACGGTAGTAATCATTTGCTATATCAGACTCACCACTAAACAATGACCAAAACAACATGTTATCACTGCATAAACTGTTATTCCTGATACCAAATGGCTAGATTCGGCCTCAAATGAGAGGGAGGATGTACAAGATCTACAATGTCTCTAGATCTACACAAAAAGGAGACCTGAGTTCACCAAAGAGCGTGTAAGAAGATCTCTGAACGTCCAGACAGACAAGAGTGAGATTTGTAGGAAGATTTACTAAGCTGCTCTCATTAGTGACTGTCACTTTTTGAGTCTCAGCCTGAGACAGAGAGACTCCGAGCTACAACATCTAGTAGGCTTAGCAAAGGTGTATTGTATGTGACAGGAGCTCAGTGAGGTGGAAGGGAAGGTGACAGCACTCAGGCAGTCAGTCTTTCATCAATGTCCCGTGTAGATTTGGAAAATGGGGAAAGTGATAGGACAAACAATGAAATGGGCTTGAGAGGAAAGGCAGGCTAAAAACATTTAGGAAAAAGCAATAGAGAGGGGGGATGGAATGGATGACAATCAAAGACAAATATTACTTAAATAAAACATATTCGTTGGGATTTTTCTTGAAAGGTTATTTCTTTTCAAAGTCACGTAGAGAAATCAAATCACTGCACACTTAAAGTACACTTAGAATTGCATCAATTGATAATCTGTTATTTTCCATTTATTTGTCTTTATATTCATCTTTAGTGTGCTACATTAGCTACATTAAAGGACAATGATGGTCAAAGAGAAGTAGTGTGATGATGTAAATTATGCAACGGATCCTAAACAGACCCCTTGTGCTGATGTATCAGCCCTTCACACCCTGCAGGCAGCAGCCTCTGTGTTATATACAGAGTTGAAACCTCTGACATCAACTCACAGTTGGTTGTTATAAAGAGGCATCTGGTCCATGTACTACAGTAATGGTAGTGATCTGCAGCACCACAGTGCTGAGTATAAAGGTCCCTCCTATCACTAAACACAGGAAATCTGAGTCATTACAGTTGACCTTAAACGACAGGGTCATTAATGGGTGGAAACTGAGGGTGAGTGCCTCCACCAAAACCAGGATTACTTCTCTCACAGCAAAAATAACTCAGCTGGGTACTTCTGTTTCATGGCATGCTTGCCAGCCTCAGCATTGTCAACTTGTACCACTGAGAGGACCTTTATCTGAAAATACAGCTGGGTGATGGTTGCCATCATGTACTCATGGCATACTAACAGTCCGCATATAACAATGTAACCAAAGTGCACTAAATGTAACGCCTTCACCCTTTTAGCACATGATCTCCTTTTCCAAGAACAAATTTCCCGCTAAAACACCTTCTATTAAAAGCCCAGAGACATCTCTTTCGAAATTCCAATAAAGACTGGGCCATGCCGTTTCTAAAAGACTACAGTTAGGGTTGGGGTTTGTCCCTTTACAATACTTTTGATAGAGAATGTATCATCTGAGAATTCCTTCTTATAAAAGGGGATCATCTGCTAATAGTCTAACACAACATGCATAGCAACTGTCCTGTACCTGAGAAACAGAGGCCAGGTTGCAGTAGCTGTCCTGATATATATATATATGGGTGAGACCATCTATAAATGTACAATTCAGGCATTTTGACAGATACATTATCCTGCAAAATGCTACTGAACCAGAAATACTGGATCTATTTTATAAAATCCTTTCTTTGTGACAGGGAATAGTTGAGACTTTCAGAAAAAATACACTTTTGGTATGTTTGCTGAACAATTTTTTGATTTATGTTCCGTCAAACCGGAGATTCACATAAATGTAACATCCGTCAGATCTATTTGAGGAGACCAATTGGCTGGCTAATAAAATGAGTTTAATAGCCATGTTATCATCTGCCTAGAGGGTTGTTATGGGTTTTATATTGACAGAAAAAAAAAGAGAATTTATTATCTTTTCTCAGCTCAGGGTTCGAAAACCCTATTGTGGACAGAATAGATCTTCGGACGTTGCACACACATTAGTCTCTCTTCAGGATAAATGTATCCACTTGTACACATTAAATGTGTCCTACAACCATGGCTGACCAAACATTGATCAATCTTGAGCAATAGTTCTATTGTGATGTTGCTCCTGTGGAATGCACAACCTATTTAGCTCCAATTTGCCCCATGTAACATCCGTCAGATATATTTATGTAACATCCATCAGATATATATATGAAACTTATCAAATAAGCATCAAAGTACATTTTTCCATGGTAAATATTCTACCTGTACCCCCAAGCTATCAATTTGGTATGCTAAACATATCCAGGCATCTTGTCTAATATCCTGAACCTTCAATATGTTATTTTCACCCACTGTTCATTAATTTAGGGCACATTTTATCTATCTAACAGACGTTACATTATCTGATTATTCTTCAAAAATCCCATTTCTGCTCACTGCAACCTCTTCATATTGAAACATAGTATTCCCCTATGGTACTTTTATTATACCCAACACTCATTTAAACCATACCAGATACTTCAATCTTTGACCCAAAACAATCAAAAGTGTGAAAATAAGGATATTTTTGTTCTCAAACAGACCATGGAGACCTAAAAACTAATGGGTGTTTTAAATCAGTTCAGCCACTTAGGATAAACATCAAACTTGCTTTATACAAGGAGAGTCAAGGTGAACAGGTCTAAGTAGTGTTTGATGATTATTTGGTGCTCATGGAACTGGGTTTATCCCAAGTCTTATGACAAATCCGTCAGATCTATTGCGATTTGAGGGCTCTCAACAGGTTGGTCAAAATTAACATACATGCATGCATAATTTGACACAGGTATGTTGAGACTATACATATTATACACCAAATTGATCATATTTGATGTTTCTATCAGATTAGTTCCATTTTGGAAGTTTTTTGAATACATGGAATGCAAATGGAACAAAAACGTTCTTTTTTCTTTGAACAGCTTTATGGGATAGAAAAAGAACACTTTTATAGCATTTTATGATTGGAGATACATAAGTCGTTACCTGGGGAACTTTTTTTCTTTTAGCTATATCTCAATTATTAAGCTCTAGAGAGCTGTTCAAAGTAGCATAGTCACTTGAAAATTGATTATTCTATGTGAAAAATGGCCAAAATCCCCTGTTTTTGGCCTGTTTTCACCAATTCTTACCAATTTCCAAGGAGAGGAGATGGTAGTGGACGTGAGGGAGGGTCGTGGACGTGAGGAGGAAGTGGTATGACAAGAGTTGTGGACATATGACAGGGTTGTGGATAGATGACAGGTTTGTGGACGTATGGCAAGGTTGTGGATGTATGGCAGAAGTTGGACGTATGTATGACCGGTTGTGACCTGTATACATAGACAGGGGGCCTATGGCAAAGGCCAAAGGTCTGGGGCCTGAAATCCGGAGGGCCTAAGGGCAGGGTGCCAGTGATCGGGAGGGGGGGCTTGCATCTCAGGGTTATTCTTAAAATGTGCAAGTTCCGTTTTTGCGCGTGAGCAGGGTGGCGTAATTCCGGACAGTTGCGCAATATAGGCATAATGATTCACATAAAAAAGTCCCGACATTGCGCAAGTTCCGATATTATGCGTGACATATAGACTGTCATTCTGAAAAGTAGAGAATGCAGGTCTAGTACAGGTTCAGTACACAATATTGCTGTTAACACATGTTGCTGTTAAGGCCTCAAACTGTTGCACAGCTATAAAGAATTTATCCTTTTATAACCTCTCTGTTGGCTAATGCACATCTCAGTAAACATAACTAGAGCAACCTTCGTGTTAGACAACCCTGCAGTTACACAAAATATGGCCCTATGTTTATTGGAGCTGTCATCTATGCATTATGAAACTTTGCCAATAGCTCTAAAAACAATTAAAGTTATATTCTAAGTTCCTGGGTCAGTTACATCTAAGATGAATCTGTATCAATGATTTATTGCATAACAAATGAACGTTCCAATAAAGGTCATGTTTAATACGTATACAGGATTTGTTTAAGTTGTGTATTTCCCCGACAGATTGACATTGAAAGGCACCGTATTTCGTTGAAACCCTTTATAAGGGTTGAAACGAAATACGGGGCCTTGAAATGTCAATCTGGAGGGGAAATACACAACTTAAACTGATCCTGTATTTATTTTTAAATGCAGATGTCAAGTATTAAAGGAGAAAAAGACAATTTATTAACCTGCATGATCTCGAAACACATCCAGATCCGCCATGACACCTTGCTCGATACACACTTCCGGTCTGTAAGTCTGCGCGAAAAAATAGTCCCCCCTCCTTCGATCACCTACATCTTCTTTATTTGTATAAATTAGGCCTTCTTTTCAATTTTAATAGGTTAATTTCTTTAAAAAAAGAAGACGATAAAAGTATAAATCGTCCTTTATTGCCGAAAAATATATCGTCGCCCAAAAAATAAATCTAGGTCAAGTTTAAGTTCAAGACGCCTCAACCGCTGGCAAGTTGATCATGGAAATTTTTACGATAGTTTTTTTGGCCGATGAGTCAAGTTTATAACCCTCAACCAAATTTTCTGGGGGGTTAAGGCCTATTTTACCTCTCGTACTTCCAAATATAGGATCTTTTCTCCACCCTGCGCTATGTTTCTTTCAATATAACTCCATTTTAAAGCTGAAAACGGACCATTTCATTTTTCGGGGAATGTGAAGAAAGCACTCGCGGCCTGCCACTGTCAAGCGCAAGACGGGCGGGCACATTTTGATCGTCTAAATTTTTCGCCGATCCATCAACTAAATAAGCCTCAACCAAATTTTCTGGGGGACTAGGGCCTAAATCAGCTATTGTACGTGTAAATATAGTGTGTTTTGTAATGCTTAGGCTATATTTGAATGAAAAATAGTGTATTTTAACCCCCAAAACGAAGTCAATGAAAAAAAGCGCGAGTGACGAAAATCGTCACCGCCTGCTCCGGGAATCGAACCCGGGCCGCGAGGGTGGAAAGCGAGAGCGCTAACCACTCGGCCATCTCGGCCACAGTTGCTTTACAGTCTTCAGTTGGCGACTTTGAACCGCTGACCTTTGGTATCCATACGCCAGACCGGAAGTGAAGTTTTCGCGAAATACAGAGGTTTGAGGAAATACGAGGGCTGGTTATTCCGCTTTTGAGAAATACGAGGCTCAGTGCTGAAGCCTACCCGACTTGATATTTACTCAAACCATTTAAAATTAAGTATACAGGATTTGTTTAAGTTTTGTATTTCCCCGACAGATTGAAATAGAAAGGCCCCGTATTTCGTTGAAACCCTTTATAAGGGTTGAAACGAAATAGGGGGCCTTGAGATTTCAATCTGGAGGGGAAATACAGAACTTAAACTGATCCTGTATTTATTTTTTAATGCAGATGTCAAGTATTAAAGGAGAAAAAGACATTTTATTAACCTGAATCGTCTCCAAACACATCTCGATGCAGCCATGACACCTTGCTCGATACACACTTCCGGTCTGTGCGCCTCCGCCAAAAAATAGCCCCCCCCTTCGATCGCCTATATCGTCTTTATTTGTACAATTTAGGCCTCATTTTTCATTTGAATGTATTAATTTGTTAAAAAACAAGACGATAGAACTATAAATCGTCCTTTATCGCCCAAAAATATATCGTCGCCCGAAAAATTATTGCCCCACCCTCCACCCAGAGGTTTAGTAGTATAAGGTTGCAAAGAATATGCTTGAAGACCGATCGTACCGCCCCTGTTTTTACTCGCCAGTCAAGATTTCGGCGCTACTGTTTGCCTATGGGAAAATTTTACGATACACTTTTTCGCCGATCTATCAAGTTAAGAAGCCTCAACCAAATTTTCTGGGGGGTTAAGGCCTATTTTACCTCTTGTACGTCCAAATATAGAATCTTTTTTCTTCCCTGCGCTATGTTTCTTTCAATATAATTCCATTTTAAAGCTAAAAACTACCATATTATTTTCCGAGGGAAAAAAAAGTCGCTGACGAATTTCGTCACCTATGAAAACGTCGCGCCTCGTGCGGGAATCGAACCCCGGCCCGGCGCGCAAGAGGCGAGGACGCTAACCACTCTGCCGTCTCGGTCAGGCCTGGGGGTTGGAACTCAGTTGGCGGAGTGATCCTTATGCTCAACCGGAAGTGAAGTTTTTGCGAAATACGGAGGTTTGAGGAAATACGGGGGCTGGTTATTCAGCTTTTGCGAAATACGAGACTCAGTGTCTAAGCCTACCGGACTTGATATTTCGTCAAACCATTTAAAAATGATGATAAATAATGTGCACACTTAACATATATTATAGGTAGCCTTATTCCAAATATATTGCTGCTTCGGACAATGTCCAACTAGAATTTAAAAAACTATGTGGAAGTAGAATCACAAAATAAAACCTACTACATAGTAAATAGTGTATACAATATATCTACACTAAATGTACACCTAGGGAATATGAAACTGTGTAACTACTATTCATTGTGCACCTATGGTCGATTTTACTGTATGCCTAGAAGAAAAAGCTTTAGGGTGTATAAGAATGCGCTCAAGAAGCAAATATATATTACCAATTACAGAGAGTGGGTTAGGAAAATTCAATGTATTTCACTCTGTGCCCATGGCATACTCTACGGGAACCAGAGTGGCCCATTTGTTACCTGCTTAGTAGGCTGTGAAACCTGTCCTTTGCAACACCTGGGATCTGTCTCCGCTATTGCCACCCCATTTAACCATGTCTTTGTCTGATAGCTATATAGGCTAAAAACGTAACAGCCACATGTGTTTTGTTTGACACAGAACACAAGGGACATTTTGTTCCTGTACATCAATCACCACCTCAAGAATTTAATATTAAAAGAATTACTTAATGATATAATAAGGAGTGCAATTGTCTTCACTGTGACATAAATTCTAAGGTACCTCTGTACAATTGTATATATGTATCTCATTCATAGCCACTCACTTAAAGAAATCATATTTCTGCAGGTAAATCACCAACTGGGTCTTCCTGGGTAAACATGGACAGACTGACTGTTTTGACCTCAAACCACCGAACAGAACAACATACTTCCCGGTCACCCTTGCTGACCTTGACTAGTGTGAGAGATTGCCTGCCTAATCAGACCTCACTGCATCCCTCTCCACACTACTCCCTCTCAGCCCGGCTAAAGTTATATCAATATTATATGTTACTGCCAAAGCTAATACACCTGATATGGTGATGCGGTTTCAAATAGAAAAGTACATTAGTGAATGCATACAAAAGAGTATATGGCTCACTCTCACACCAAATCAATGCAAATAAAATGTTGCCATACATGATCGGTGGCCGTACATGATCGGTGGCCATACATGATAGGTGGCCGTGCATGATCGGAAGACTATGAAATCCACCAGTTACACCATGCACTCCACTATTTAACTCTTCTAACCATACCTACTAGCTGTAATGTATTTTTGGGGAGTGTATTAGGAAAAGAACACTCCCAAAATATTCATAGGGGCCTCAGGGGAGTGCCTTAATGCACAACAGATCATGTAGGTCACATGACCGGCTGGGAATGTCATGTAAAATCTTCTTATTACCCCACTGCTGCACATGTTTCTGATAATACATGTTAAGACTTACATCGTATGTACACCTTGCTATGATTGATTTATGTTTTACATATGGTCAGAAAAAGTAAATAAAGCAGTCAATAAATAAAAGCCGATCATGTAAGTCACAATACGTACATGATCGGTATTGAATTGTCATGTAAAATACCCTTACTAGACTCATAGATCTGGGTCAGTTCGAAAAAAGATGCTGATCTGGGTTTTGGGGGATTTTCTGCTTTGCAACAGCCACAGAATAAAAATACATACACCAGTGTGGTCTTTGCTGGTGTTTCATAAGAGGGCAGACTCTAGGCTTTCGGGAAAACTTAAAATTTTGCATTTAAGATGATTTTTTCGCTGATTTATGAGCCTCCAAAGTTGAAAAATGGCTAAAATCCATGATTTTTAGCTAATTATCCATGTTTTACAAGGCCCTCATGTCAACTGGGACATCAACAACTATCATTAAACAGCATTTCCTAGTAGCTTTATATGTTATGTGAACAAATCAGTTCGTTACACTTTCATATCCGCGCAAATTTTTCAACAGTGACCTTCAAGTGTAGCAACTACATGTTTCGGAGGCGTCTGTGACAGTAATATAAGGGCCTATATCTTTAATAATAGTATTCACTAAATATCCTTACTACCAGCAATCTAGAGCCTCCCAATTGGTGTGGTCATGGCTAAAAAAAGATTTGAGTCATGCCCACTTTTTCTCTCCCTTATGTGCAATATAGTGTATCGGAACTCGAGTTACTGTCACAGACGCCTCAACACATGTTACACTCTCCAGCTTATATTTATGCTTTTATTTTAAATTCTTGCACCCTATAATACCTATTGGGTGTTGTTGATGGATTATCAACAGCATTTGCATGGATAAGTACCCCATATGTATTGCGTTTGCTGTATTTGTGTATGGGTGAGGCGTCTGTGACAGTAACTGAGGTTTCTGTGACAGTAATGAAAGGACAAGGAAAATTGGTCCTAGCCCATGAAATATGGGTCACTGGTGGTATATATCAACTGAAATAGATGATCCCCATCCCGTCTGTGTAGTTTTGTTATAATCCCATGTGATTAAGGTTGTATTTCGGGCACTTCCATAACAAATTCTTGAAAAAAGTCACAGACACTTAACACCTTATACCCTCTCGAGCATATATTTATGCTTTCATTCAAATATTTTTGTATCTATTACCCTTATATGGATATGTTGATGGATTGTCAACTGCTTTTTCATTGATAAATACCCTATGTACCTTGTAGATGCTGCCTTTGTATACCAGTGAGGCGTCTGTGACAGTAACGGAGGCGTCTGTGACAGTAATGCGTGTATGTGCAAATTGGTCTTGGCCCGTGAAATATGGGTCCCTGGTGGTATACACTGACTTTAATGGGTAGAATAGATGTTCCTCTACTCTTGTGTGTAGTTTTTTCTATGATCCAATGTGATTATACTTATACTGTTGGCACTTTTAGAACAAATTCTTAAAAATCTATGAAATTTCGTCAGGAGTTATAGCACCGTCTACCAAAAGGCCATCCAAGCATAATATTTTATGATTTATGTACCATCTGCACACCCCCCTTCATCATTTTAGGCTGCTACATTTACCCGACTGTGCTTTTTTCTGGCAATTTCATGTCATTTTATGCATTCATGAGTTTTTGTCACAGACGCCTCAGAGAAAAATTTAATGTCTGCTATACATGGACTACTTAATTGAATTGAACGCTGTAAGTTTACCACATGCTTTAGGGGCATCTAGTCTAATAATCTTAACCCAAATAATACAAGAAACCCTTTTATTTTTCAAAGTTTATCTACATTTTAAGGCCATTTAATTTCCGTCACAGACGCCTCATTATTCTATAATTGAAGGAATTGACTAGTACTCCTGCACCCAGCCTCCCAATATTTTAATACAACATGCCCCTATCATATATCTATAGTATGAGTAAGGTGCTTTGGCCGTAGTAGAAACTTCATGTTTCAAGTGCTTAATGATGTATGATATCTACATGAGGTGTCTGTGACGTTAATGAATTCTTGCATAGGTCTCACACAGACAGCTGGTATTTACCTCTGAAGTCTGGTATAGTCATTATTATTGTGCCTTACAGATTAGGGATGGAGAAATGTCATTGTGATGTTGAATTTCTATTAACATGGCCCCACAGATTGTGTTGTGAAAACTGATGAAAATGTAACTTTTTAATTTTTCAAAGACTGAGTGCATAATTCAAGAGTGGTATATCTCATCGTATATTGGCATTAAATAGTTCAGTAACCTGTTTTGTATTTGTTTGTAAGTTTTAAACATGTTCTGAACACTTGTGATGATTCTATGATGATTCTAGGGAATTGCTATGAGTCTCGAGGCGTCTGTGACGTTAATAGAGTATTAAACACCACATTGCAATGACTGGTGTGGCCAGATGGTCCAATACCATTATCTAATGATTAATATTTTGGAAACTAGACATGTTAAAGATATTACACAGCTATTTTGATGGTAAACCAAGCAAGTTTGAGGAAACTAGGCTAAAGTTGGTAAAGTGTTACAAACTGCTTTGGATTTTTCTTATTTCCACATAATTTAAAGTACCACAATTTTTTTAATTTGCGACCTACAGCTTTGAAATTTCCCAGTAGTAATGGTACATGATCAGCCAAATAGGAGACAAAATTTGGAGTTCCTGGGTCACTTTAAAAGAGATTGTTGCATAGCACTGTTCATTAATGTCACAGACGCCTCAAGATTATGGTAGCATGTGGTGGACAGTGAATAGAAACTGCATTCTTGGGCGAAACAGAGTTCCACAGTGGTTTCAGGGAGCCAAGATGCTACCGTTTTAAGAAAATAAAGTTGTTTAGTGAAATTTTGAATTTTGTGTTTTGCCCATATGTACCCCCAGATCTGCATCATTTTTTGATCTGACCCATCTACACCTTTAAACCATTTTAAATACCAAGAAGGACATTATATGTACACCTTGGTAAGGTTTATTTATGTTTTGTCATGGTCAGAAAGGGTAGAGCAGTCAATAATCACCGATCATGTCAGTCACCGATCATGTACGTCACATGACGTACATGATCGGCATTGAAATGTTATGTAAAATACTTTTACTAGACTCATCTACACATTTAAAGCATTTTAAATACCAAGACAGACATTATATGTACACCTTGGTAAGGTTTATCTATGGTTTATCCTAGTCAAAAAGGGTAGAGCAATAATCCCCGATCATGCACACCACCGATCATGTACGTCACCAATCATGTACGTCACCGATCATGTACGGCCGCCGATCTTGTATGGCAGCCGATCATGTACGCCAAATAATAGTTGCATCAATCTGGTGAGAGTGAGCCATATTTTTTTCTTTTTCTCATGATATAAAGGCATATAATTTGTATCAGATGTACATTGAGACTATAAAAATTAAATCTTTTCATGGGGTAGTGCACATATTTTTCTATCATTAAATGTAAGCATTGTTTGTGGCTAAGAGACCTGTTTTCTGGTTCACATGGTTTCTCTATCGTGTCAGACAGAGAACTTCATTTACGTAGATAAAAAACCTTAACACTTTTTCATACACACAATTTATACCTACATTAGCATTGATTTAATATGTCTCACCTGAATACTACCCTGAGCCTACCGTTTCCTCGGGATGCAATAAGTGTGTCTCTATTTAATTGCAAGAAAGGTAAATAGAATCTTGAGAATGCATGCCAAATCCATATAATATATGTATACAACATAAGGCTAAGACCGCGTAGCCTGGATCCGTGCTTTAAGTCTCTGTGTATATCTGTTCTAAATACGCCTTTATCCTCATTGTAATTCATAAATAGTTGCCATATGTAGAGTTTCAACTTGTATCAAATTGGTGAGACGTAGCCATGGTGTCAAACGTGAGAGGGAAGTATTTGCTGACATACACTGAAAATCCATAGATTGAAAGGGTTAGTCAGTTCAGACTATCCTAGGTTGGTTATATGAGTGTTAGTCATAATGGCAAAGTTATATTCAAAAATGACCCAGGGGTCAGACTGTAGTGGCTAACCTAGGTTCATCATTGGTGTGTTGTATTTGTATACCACTAGTTGGGGCCACCTGTCATGACCACTCAGTGGCTCCCGCTGGAAATAAAAAGACTAAGGTCGGTTGGTCAGTACTGACCAACCTGACAATAAAAACTGACCTAGGTTGGTCGTATAGGGAGCCAAAAAATGACTAACTAGGTAAGTCACTAGTGACTGAGAGGTTGGGCGTATAGGGAGCCTAGGAATATCAGTGTAGACAGTATACATGGGGAACCACAGAGAGCATCTCACAAATTAGGTCGTCCTCATACACTGTATCTCTACCCTCCCATGGGAGTTATAACCACCATTCTCTCAGATTGGATATCACATTTCTGCTTTAGATGGGAAATTGGATTGTCACCAAGTGATGGTTTACATTCAGAGATAACCCCAGTTTTCCTTTTTCACTGTCCGTTACAATGTATTATCCATGGGAGACACTGAGGCGATAGGAATTCGATATTGGATGCGATGACATTTTCTAATAAGTCCCGGATCCGGAGATGATGGCTAGCTGTGTAATTTGAGTAGGATAAAATTACATTGCACAGTTAAACTAGATGGCTGACTGCCAGAAACTATTATCTTTAATTATTTAGAACCCTGCATTATCTGCCAAATTTCTGCTCTGCTTCACCTATATGACTACCAGTGCTGTTAATGAATAAATAATCTTTAATCCATCTGTCTTTGCGAAAACTGTCTCATCTGCCAGGACATTTGGTCCTGCAGATTCTCAATGTTGCAGGAAGGGCTACAATTTTCAAGGACTGGATAGCCACATATCTAACAATTTATGCATTTTAAGTAAGAAATAGTTTCGCCCATTGAAAATACATTTTCTTTGTAAACATCTTTTACACAGTATATTGACAAACATATTTCAGGTTTAGAAACCCAATTAAATTATCATAGTTCTGAAAAGCTTGACATGGGACTGGAGATGTGGACCTGCTACACTAGTCAATCTGCTGGACCGCCGGCATTTAAGGAGGACATTGCCACTGTCCAGTATGTTTTCACAAAGACTACTTTGGCTGTGCATATCTCCATCTTTCCTGTCATCCATATTGGTTCCTCATTACTTTATCAATTTTTCTTCTATTTGTGGGATTAAGTTTGTTTAGGTGCATGGCTCTTTATTTCATGGAGAATCCTATATAACATGATGACAGTTGATATATATTGACAATTATGTCAATGTTCAATAGGTCACAAGAAAGACCTGCCATTCAAAGAAACATCTTAAAGTATGCTTTCTTTACACAGCATCTAAAAAAAACTCATTCAAAATACTTAACATATTGAATAAGGAATGCAATCATAATGATCCGCAGGTGAAGTTATAATTATATGGACTCAGAAAATAACATGTTTATTTATTCGCTATGAGCTTTATTGATTATCAAGCCATAATAGAGTATCACACATGTACGTCATACATTGTACAAAGTCTTTTGAAGTCCTATTAATCTTAAGCTGTGTTAGTACGTAGTTTGTGGCTTCTGGAAAAGACACTTTAATATTGGATTGAAATAGAATATAGTCTAGTTAGTGAAGGTGTCATCTAGATATTGATTTAAAGCATACATTAATTATTGCAATGCAGTCCGTTAAAACCAGATAGACGCCAGCATTGATCCTGTGTGGGCCTGTGCCAGAAGAGTGAATCCCACCTAGAGGTATAGTTCCTGATGTTCATGTGAGCCTTCACATTTCTGTATAGCTACAATTGATCATTGCTAGAAAATGTAATGTTAGTTATGTAATATAGTGCTCTTTTTGGTCCCAGAGCTTCCTGATGACCCTGCTAAGGCTGGTGTTTGATATACAGGTTAGCTGGAGGTCCTTGATGAGGATAAGCAGACCTCTGCCAAGGACCTCTGTAAGTCAAAATTGTCTCTGCAAGTTTCAGTCCACAAAGCCTCATTTTCCCTAGGGCAGGAGACCCTAAAAAAGGGCTATGGACCCTCCAGAGGAGGGGACTGATACTCAGATTAAATGTTTATCTAACCATCATTTTAGATGAGAGCACAGAGTTGCCAAATGTGGTACGCGAATACCAATGCATGCCCTCTCCAGCCACAGCGTTGTTGTAGATGCCATTCAGGTTGGAATGGTGGCACCAGCCATACCACCAGCCCCCCTTTCCAGTTCTGAGCGCAACTTGATGAGGTCCCGGCGTCGTTATCCCGGTCTCTTGTAGAAAACTTCTGCCCATTAGCTCTTACAATCAGAGACTCCCCTGCAACAATGAAGGTTTTACAAGATGTTTAAGTCACTGATTGGTTTGAGAATAGAAGGACACAGCTGTGCATATAATGCATACTGCTCTATAATCCTACAGGACTAAGACAGGACCCAAGAGGTAGTCATTTTCTAACAACAGGAGAGGTAGATTTGTGGGGGGGGCAAAATAATTTGGACCCCTTGATGGGGGAGGGGGATCAACTAAATTTGGACTCCTCATGAGAGGTGAACCAAAAATATCACACATTACTATAGCACATTAATATAGGTCAAAGGGGCAGCGCTCAATTTCAACCTGTTTTGGATGGTGACTGGAAATATTTTGACCGCTTCGGTGGGAGGGACAAAAAAAAATTCAAACCTGGTTGCGCAAAAATCAACCAACCTCCCCAGTTGTTCAAAACTGACCACTCCCTAAGACTAGAGAAGTACTGGAGAGAGGTATACTACACCATGGAAAGAGGGATAGATAGACAGATAGATAGATAGATAGACAGATAGATAGATAGATAGATAGATAGAAAGATGGATAGATAGATAGATAGATAAATGAGAAGACAAGAGTGGAATAGGAGATGGAGTCAAACAAGGAGTGACGTCTGAGATAACAGAGGAATTGTGAAAGTTTGAGGACAGGTAGAGAAAAGAAACAGAGGCAAAATGGAGTCCAGGCTGCCTTCAAAATGAAACTGCTTTTTAGGGGAGCTCAGGCTGTCTAAGAGAGCCTAGGTGACTCCCTCGTTGATCTAAAAGAGTCACATAGGAGAGTCGCATTGCTCCCTAGATCACCTAAGGGAGTCACATAAGGACCAGGGCTAAAGTCATAGTTATTATTAATACAATAAGCAGTGCCCACCCATATACTGACATGTCAATTCTTTTCTTAAGGTTTGAACGCTTAATCAGTAAAAACACTGATTTGAGATATAACCAATGATTATTCTGTATTTGTAACTAACCTGATTTTGGTGTGGTAGTACTGGAGTACCCTGATACCCATAGGGTGTAGTCGGTACTAGAATCCTGGACTACAAATGAGCTGTAGTCAGCTGAGAAGAAGGTGCCAGCGGGGTACTCCATGACGATCTTCAGCTGTGTGTAGGACAGGGAGGTCACGAGGTGGATGTTGTCCAGGCCTAACCAGTAGTTGGTAGCAGGATCCCCAAAACCTGCTACGTAGTCTGCCTAGTACAGGAACAAGTCTGAGGCACTGATTCTCTTCTGGAACACCTTTAATAGAATGAGGATGACTAATACTTGTTGAAAGTGGACCCAGACACATCTCTCAGTGCATGTGTCTTAAATGGACTAGAATGAGTTTATATTCAATACTCACATAGCCAAAAGAAATTATGTCATGTTAAGAAAATAAGATAAATAAAACAACCTAGTGGACAAATATCTAGGTTTAATGAAATTTTTTTTAAACATTTTCATAACATTTTCTTTTACCTGGTCATATACCCTGGATGAGTATTATTCAGGAGAAAGCATGACAGAAACACCCATGAGGAATGAGGTTAAGGAAGGTAAAGTGGTATATGGGGAGATCAATCTAGCATCAGTGCTCTGTGTTGGCATATTACCACTAAGGGCTGTGTCTCACAAACTTGGGCCAATGTGTTTGTCTATGACCGGGTGCCGTCTATGACCGGATGCCATCTATGACCGGGTGCCATCTATGACCGGGTGCCGTCTTTGACCGGGTGCCGTCTATGACCGAGTGCCGTCTATGACCGAGTGCCGTCTATGACCGAGTACCGTTTATGATCGGGTGCCATCTATGAGCGGCTATCTAAAAAAGTTGTTTGCAGGATTAAAAAAAAAGAAAAATTTATTTTTTACAATTTTCATAAGGTTTTACTAAGCTCTACATTAATGTGTACCGTTCTATAATCAAAGATAGACGGCACCCGGTCATAGACAGAACCAGGTCATAGATGGCACCCGGTCATAGACGGCACCCGTTCATAGACAAAAACATTGGCCCAACTTGGTGAGACACAGCCTAAGCTGGTATGGCTCATGAATACAGCATATGATCTTCAAATAATTGAGTATGGTGTTCCGTGAACCAGAATTAATTAGGATGGAGCTACTCTTTATGTTTGAGCTGCTCTAGACTTGCAACACATGCAACTTCCCATAGTTCCAGTAACAAGTATTCACATTCGTTTCAGGCAATTAGAAGCTATCAACACTTGCTGTTATCAATTTTGAATAAATTCTTCACAACTCAGAAAAGTGTAACGGCTAGCTTTATTATCAACCTCTGTATGAGTCAGATAATTGTAGCATTGTTAGAATGAATCTGATAAATGAACAGTACAGTATTTACAGGAAAAAAGTAGTCCTAAACTATCTTACAATCCAGCCCCCTCCAGCGGTGTCCTGGTCACAGTAAACCTTCATAGCTGTTTTCTTGTCTGGGTAAATGGTGGTCACACCTGTTGGGAGGCCCACATCCATGGCTGCTGCACAGTCTGGGAGCAAAACAGAGAGAATCACCGTTAAGCCGAATGAGTGAACATTTTAAAAGATAATAAATAGCAGATACATTGTAAATCTTACCTCAAGACAACTTTATACAAATCCATGACTTTATTTAAAAGTACCCCATCACTATTATTATGCTTTAGCAAACTGATTAAAGTAGATTAGGATTATAGAATAATATTTAGCCCTCATGTTGCACTTATTAGGTGTCAGTACACTCAAAAAGTAAACTTGTCTCCAAACTTGTCATGTGCCAGCCCAAAACCCGAAATTTGCCAGATCCAGATTCTATTTGATGGGTGGTAACCTTATGGGTTAGACAACTTTTGACATGTTTATTTTATGATAGTCGCTTTGACGAGTCTGGAGACAAGTTTATTTTTTCAGTGTACCAGCTCATAGCCTCAGTTCAACCAGTATACTGCCTGGATAAAGAGGGGATAAATGTATGGACCCCTTCATGGGGATAAGAGGGTGAAAGCAAGTCTCACCTTGAATTTGATCTATACGTCTAGTTTCAACATAAATACAAGGTACATGTGTATCGTAACCAGTCAGGGTAACCCTTCTTGAGAATATGCTTTCACCAGAGGACGACCACTTGCTCCATGTCCAACCTGTAACATTATGTTATATACATTGCGGTTATTTTACAACATCAAACACAGAATATTATAGAGTTTGATTAGGTAATATCAGACCAAAACAGAGACAGTATATATATATAGCTTTTTACAGTTGACTTTTATTGTTGACAAAAGGCATATAAATATATTAATAGGGGTTACAGGGGCTGTGGTAAAGTTATATTTGCTGTTGTTCAATTGAATATGCCAACAGCCATTATGCCATATTTGTAAAGGTTCCCTAGTTAGTGGAAAACATGGAAACTAGATTTTGTTTTTGTTTTGGGACACTTTTAAATCCTTTTTACTTCCACTATCTATCTATGTTTCGATGACCTTTGTAAACTAGTTATTTATTTGCATTTTCTGCAACTAGTTGTAAGCAGCACTTAGTTAAGCAACAAGTGATAAAAGGGACCCGAATGAATAAACTCTAAATCATAGAAACTTGATGCACTATGTATGTAAGACTTTTCACACCTTAGTATAAAATTCACGGCAATATTCTTATTCTACCATTTTGCAGATGTGTGATTTGAATTGTTAAGTCTTGGTGTTGTTCCACCGGGGAGCACATATCATGGGTTCTGTAACATCTGGTGCTTTATACAAGTATCTGATCTGAAAATGTCAAATAATGAAATGCCATAATGTAATACTGCAATAAACTCTCCAAGGAACACCTTACTTTGGGTATTTGATAAGTCACTTTATATTTTCCGAGATTAATGTAAATTTCAATAGTGTGTGATTAATTCCATTTATACCAAGGAAATCAAAACAGAAAATTCCTCATATTCTATATCTGTGATTAAGGTAACTTTTACTAGTGTGTGATTAATACTATTTAAACCTGAGCCAAATCAAAACATAAAATTGCCTCATATTTCATAGTGTTTGATATTGGCTATATCTGTATGAAAGTGGTAATACCTTGTTCTGCCTGAGGTATTGTTGGTCAGCAGGAGTAGACACCATACAGGGCCTTTTATGTGGAGCTGACAGACGCCCACAGGGACTGATGAAGTCACTGTGTAGCAGCACCCTCCTGCAGGCATCATACTGACTGCCTGCTGCTGTATCCAGGGTTATACCAAGACAAAGGACCAGCTCCAGGAGGAAAGCGGTCCTCCTACCCTCCATGTCCTCATCTAAACTGGTGATGCTCTATATGTGCCATAACTATGTAGACAACCAGGAAGCGGTATGGTGTACTTCATCGATATATGGAAAACGTTTCAGCTCACCAATTATATTGATCCTCAGCATGACTTGTAATAAATCAGTATTAAATAATTTACTCCTGGGTTGAGAAAAGTATAGTCAACCACAAGACAGAAGAGCTGGCCGTGTCTAGCAACCCACCCCAATGCATGCTGGTACTGTGTACAGCATTGGTATAATTGAGGGTTTATAAGCACCACCAAACAAGAGTGTTCAGTCGTGCGCGACTCACTCACTCACAGTGTCCAAGAGGTCATTGCCCCTGTTATATAACCGTCTCATAAATTGTTATTGTCCAAAAACTATGAAAATTACCATGAATTTTAATTCCTATTGAGAGCCGATCCCTGATAGGATATTGCCCTTAGTAGTCACTGGGAAATATGCTGCCAGCTAATCAAAATAGGTTGTTTGGCATTTTCTTTTGCATCTCATATATAGTTTCACACAAAGCACTGCTAGAGAAGGTCTTAAAGTTGACAGTTAATCCCTGTGAGAGTTCAGTAGTCACACCATCTGCCCCTTTCCAACAAATTGACAGTGGGTAGTATACAGTGTATGGTTGTCAGCCCTCATAATGTGTACTGAGCAGAGACTCATCTAAAAGGGTGAATCCACTGAGACAAATCCATCGGATCGGATGAACCTTCAGAGCGTTAAACCTATGGACTAGTCTTGTCCGATCCAGCAGATTTACCTCAGTGGATTCACCCCTATAGAGAACAACTCAGACACCACAATAACACAGATCTAATTAAGATAAGGCTGCAGATCGGGATGATACATTACATTGTAAAGGACAGGCAATCCCCTCCCCTGGCTGCAAGCAGCTCAGTAGCAAAACACCATTCAGAGTTTAGATCCTTTTTTAAACAGAGATAATCTGCTATTGTGAACCTGTTAAAATGTGGAATGATGAATGATGGTTCTGTCTGCCTGTCTGCACCAAGGCATTCCCAGCAGGGGTGTTCTGTTCTCAATCTTGACACTTAGATAAGTGTTTGTAAATGTGATAACATGAACATAGGTATCAAATTAGTATTATCACGGAGTAGGAGATTAAGTTCCCTAGACAGATCAGCTTTCATAATAACTCATTCATAGTCAATGTCCCTGTGTATATCTACTTTTATTGATGTTTAAAAGAACAGATTAGGATTTGAATTTAAGAACATCGTTAAAAGATCTACTGTATGCTTAGTACACTGGGGATGAGGACCATGAACTAGGGACCTATTGTACGCTGGTCTTTTAAGTAAAAGTAAAAACCCTTGATCAGTGGCCACTTGTGTCTCAATATCTGCATAGACCAACTACCTTCTGATCAATGACTTAATTTGCAACTGCAGAGATGGTAAACTCTATCAGGCTGGCCTCAGAGTGATGGGTAAGGAGGCCAGGAAAAGGTGGAAAGGTGCATAATCAATACCCCGACTGGAGACAGGTATGTAGGCTGTAGGTATCTACTTTAATCTACCAAATACTGACTTTAAGGATGCTCATAATAGGAAGAATATAGGTATCGGTATTTGGATAAGAGGATGGTTGACAGTGCCACACTGATTTATGGTGTATGATTTACATGGTAGTGACCAAATGTCCTGATTACACATACCTTGAGACAGACACATGATATTTTGGTTAAATGCAAGCTTTTTATGCTTTTTATTTGTGAACTATGGTGAAGTTTGGATGCTATTCTTTCCAAAACTTTGTCTGACTCATAGTCAATCTACCCTGGTTAAAAGGCTCATTTGTGCAGACTGACCGACCATGTTGGGGAATCAGAGCGTGGACGTTACATTAGACTCCTGCATAGGTAACCCAAGCTGTTCCTGCAAGATTTAAAAAATGGTTGAAAATAACCTCCAGCAAAATGGGGCAAAATTTTCTACATATTTTAATTCGTTTGTTTTTGATTCTATTTTGGTTAAATTTTGGAATGTCATTAGTCAACACAACTGACTAAGTATTGGAAATTGAACAGAACTTTACGTCACATGATTAAAACTGTTCCTGTCCGAGGATATTTGAAAGGTCTACGACTTGGGCTTACTATTGGATTGCAGTCTAACATTGTAAAGTGGAGAAGTCTAATCAGCAGTAAGGTCTCGTGTAAGTCCAGGTCTGCAGGTTGCAAATAATGGGTGTGGGGTAAGGCCTCTAGTATATCCTCCTGGACCTGTCAGCCAGGGTGCAGACATGTCACCTTGTGTCTGTCAGTAATCTGTCCCTGCCCACATTCCACTGAGTTGCATGAGAAAGGAAAACTGTGATTCTGTTAGCTGTTAAGATACGACTGGCGCTGATTGTAGTAGGTTAGTTTATGTGTCATCTTGACTCTCTCTACATGTTCAAACCTTAACCCAGCACTGTACAAAATATTTGACCAATTTAAGATATAACCACTACCCTTTGGCACAGGACATTGAATTAACATTGATAATTGGTCATCAATGTTGATTCAATGCTGATTCAAGTTTTTTAATGGAGATCTGAATTTTGTGCCAGGCATTGGGGAGGGGTTATAATTATGCTTGGTTAGATAATTCCATCTATAAATTCCCCCATCACCACCTAGCCTAGTGCATGATCTCCTGGTCACACTCAGGAAAGCTCACCCTGAGTATGTCATGAATATGACCTTGGTTGTTGCAATGTCATTACGCGGCCATTACTCACACACTACGCCATCCTCTGATGAGAGCATAATGATGAGAGCGTTCTAATGAGGCGTTGAGGTAATGAATTCAACAGACACCTCCTTCATTTATGCTGCAAAGCTTGCATCCAGTCTTTGCGAAAACATGCAGGACAGTGGCAATGTCCTTTTAAAATGCCACCCGTCCAGCAGATTCAGTAGTGTAGTAGGACCGGATGTCCAGTCACGTGTTGGGCTTTTCTAAAATAGAAGAAGTCAATCGGGCTTCTAAAACTGAAATATGTGTGTCAATGTACTGTGTAAAACTATATATCTATCCTGATCCAGCCATAAATGATTACATAAAAGTGTATTTTTAGTGAACAAAACTCTTTTATACTTGAAATGCAGAAATCATCAGTTATGTGGCTATCCGGTCCTCCAAAAATGTAGCCAGTCCTGCTACATTGAGAATTTGCAGGACCAAATGTCCTGTGGGATGAAAAGGTTTTCGCAAAGACTGGCATCCTGCAAGAATTCATGGCTAAAAGACTGACAAAGGCTGAATTTAATGGTGGCACAGTCAAGTGTTTTGTAAAGCGTAGCACACTCGAGACGGCTGAGATGTAACAGGTGTGTGTGGTGTGTTATCGTGGCAGCATTCACAGTGCTATCTACATTTTAGCTCATATACTTGATATGAAATCAACAACGTGCAAACACGGCAGAAGTGTAGCCTACCCTACTTGTTATATTCATAGATCATTAAATAAAAGGTAAGATCAGAGGAGTATTTTAGGTAAAATGGTGCCACTGATCTGCAATAGAGTATCAATGATGTGCTCCGGACAGATATATAGCCACATATTATTCTTCTACCCTGTATTGGCAACATGCAGCAGCATGTATAAAGGAAAAACAGGCAATAAAAAGCAAAACACTCCATCTGTTACAAACAGAAAACTAAGCCCCCCCAGCTGTTTTACAGACTACTTATCCTCTAGTAACCCTATGCCTCTGTGGTAACCTTAAAACATCTCACAAAATCTTGTCTGTGTAATGCCTGCTAAGCCTTTGTTGTACATACATAAATGATGGCAATATAGCTCAGGGATCAGGCCAAAACAAAAAAAGGTTTGTTTCAGGTAACCCAACCTACCCTATCAAAACAGGGCTGACCCTACGTTTTTTTTAACCAAAATTTGTGTATTTTTACGCTTTTTTGGTAAGTTTTTGGGTTTTTTGAGGGGCCGGCTAGTGCTTTCATGTTTTAAAAAAAATGTAAAAACAAAAGAATCCGACCTACCGACCCTACATTTTCTTGCCCTGTTACCTGAAAGTAGTATATAGGAGCATATTCAGCGCGTAGTAAACGGGTGCATCTAGGTCAGTTGACACTTGCAGAACGGAAGTGACCTCTGTCAACCAATCAGAAGCTTCTAAATGACAGGAAGTGACGTCATCAGAGGTCATGACATACTTTACAAGCTTCTGATTGGCTAGTACAATGTCAACATGACCTACTTCACTTGTACACGTGTTGAAGACCACGTGCTTATAATAAATGTCAACAATGACACGTGTTTAAGACCACGTGGTTGAAATAAATGTCAACAATGACATTGAGTAATGCCGTCACATGCTAAAGACAAACACAAGGCAAGAAATATTATTTTGGTTACTTTATTCACATTTTATACTTTGTACAGTTCTTGCACACAAACAAGTCATGACCATCCCCTGCAATGTTACACATGATGCAGAAAGAACAATTGGTTGTGAAACCTTTCTGGCCTTTCCAAGAAACACCTCGAGTATTCCAAGTACTCACCCAACCAGTCCCCATCTTCACAATTTTAGATAGTTTCACATCAAACAATGACTGAGCTAGAAAGTATTCACGATTGTTTCTCACACCTGGAGTCAGGGCATTCAAGTAATCAGTTTTGAAACTGACTTCATACGAGAAATGCTGTAACACGGCTGTGAGAGACAAAGCTTTCAACTCTAGAGTAGCTTGCAGACACGTGAAACACACATTGTAAGCGATATCTGAAGGGTTCATCGGAACATTACACCTACAGAATGCGCCTATAATAGGTGATTCACGTAAGACTTCGTTGAACTCCATGAAGCTCTTGAAACTCCCTAGAGTGTATCTAGCATAGTGTCTGGGGCAAGTCAGAGAGTTATGCATTTGATACACAGCAATGGTGAAATCTGCAACGAATATAGGCAGATTCAATGTGGATTGCTCTATACACTGAGTGTATGCATCCCAGAAAGCTTCATGGAAATCTCTGTACACATGTATACTGGAAAAACAGCGCTCAACAACATCAGGTAAGGTTCCTCTAAAATAGCTAATATTATTTACAGGTATGAACTCCCAGAAGAAATGACCTCTACAACCACAAGTCAAAGCTGTGTCGAAGTTATGAGGTGACACTGGTTTTACATGAGTTGTAATGCGCGGGGGTGTATGAACATTTTTCTCACTTTCACGTGCTGAGAGAGTTGGTGCTGAAGCATCAAGTCTAGAACTACAACTACCATATATAGAACTGTACATACTGACAGAGTCAAGGATATCGTCTATTTTTTACGTCAACTTGCTGTCAGCCATTGTATATATTTCTTGACACTAATCAGAAAAAAAATAATTTTCTCTGATGAATTTGACGGACAAAGAGTTTGGTAAAGTAGTCTGAAATCAGTCAGTGGCGTCTTTGTAACAACTCTCTTTTCACGCCTGCTTTTATTTTTTGGTGTGATACAGTTCACTTTTTTTGGTTATTTTACGAGCTTTTTTTAGCGATATAGTTCACTAGGAGAGAAATTGAGGTGAAACATTCGGAGAGAAATTGGATAATTTCCTCGAATGTTCAACTATAATTTCTCTCTCTTTCTCTTTATAGAAGCTGTATTATTTACATTTTTATGAAAATTTTTCATGAAAATTTTTCTCTTTTCTTCTTTTTTTTTTTTACTATATAGTTAGTACTACTTAATTTCCAATTATGGAATTTTTTTTCTTTTTCTTCACAGAAAATTTTCCTTTACTCTTTCTTTTTTTTACTATATAGTTAGTACTACTTAATTTCCATTTGTGGAAATTTTCTTTTCTTCACAGAAAATTTTCCTTTTTCTCTTTAACTATTTTCTCTTTTCTTTTTTTACTGTAGGAAAATACTGTTGGTTTTTTTTACTTTTTTTTGAGTGATACAACTCACTTGTCTTTATCACACACAAACACAAACACAAACACAAACACACACACACACACACACACACACACACACACACAGAAAGAGAGAGTCATATATCTAAAGGTTCAGTGCTGACACCATCTTCACATACTATTCTCTTAATGTACTGGTAATTTAGACCTTGCTTGTTCTGAGAGTATGTAGTGACGTGATGGTCTATAACTCTGAAACCTCTGTTTGTCACTACATGAGTCTTTTCTGTTTTCAAAACGTTCTGATAATTTGTCTCAGTAAGATTATTCTGCCTCTGGATAACTCCTTTGCAACTAGTCTTATTCCCTGTCTCACTGACACACATGTAACATTTAGGGTTCAAAGATGTCATAGCGTCTCCTTCCCACTCTATCTTGAGCAGACCTGGAGTTCGCTTGTCAAACACCAGGCGGCGATAGCAACACGGTGGTTGTACCCATGGGTAGTTGTGTGTTCTGCATTGAATGTACGTCTCTCTATGTTCAGGATTATCACAAGATTCAGAAGGTAACCACTTGTGACGCTCTCTGAAGTATTGCTCACGCATATCAGGTTTGACAGCTTCGTCTAAATTTTTTTTAGACAATGCAAAATAAAAACTGTCAGTGTCCATTTCACACATTTCAAAGTCTTTTGAGTCAATGAACTTCAACAAGAAGTCGTGGTAGAACGCTAACATTTTCAGTTTAGCATACTGGTATACCATGAACCCAATCTGAACAGGTAAGTCGTATGTGATACTAGTCGGGAGAGATGACATTTCTACAGTGTTCTCACTGATGTCATGCACTTGTTGTACTGACCAGGGCAGACAATGTCGACTAGCAAAATCTGGACTTACATATTTAGTATTCAAGAAATTCTGCTTGTTACATATAGTCTTACCATATGAACTGTTACCTAACAGTTTATACAAGTCAGACAAGATCTTGCAGTCAACATTCTCATCTCCTTTCCGCCTAGCTGCTGTCACTTCTTGCACAAAAGGTCTGAAAGTTTCTTCAGGTGTGTATTGAACTAACAAGTGCACTTTGCTAACTACTAAACCTTTCTCTAGATACCACTTAAGTAACGGAGTACCTAGTAGAAGACCTGATCCATGGAAACTACCTATCAACTGTCTCTGAGGTTGACGCAGTTTCCCTACACTTTCTAGATAAGTTTTCATATGGTCACCTACATCTTCTTTGCTGACAAGAATGTTCTTGAAAACTGGTGTCATTTCAGCAAAATATGGTTTGAGATGTTCAGGTGTGTGAATATCTACTTGAATCAACCCAAACACTGAACCACTTTTCACACTTTCTATTATCTCAGCTTGACTCATCTTACCAGCTGAAGACGGTCTATTAACACTCCATTCAGGTTTCAGTTTCAAACACTGAGTGTTTTTTCGTAATTTGATCCACTGACATTCATATTGTTCTACTACTGTGTAACCTAAACTTTTCAGATACAGAGTTACAGCAGCTGTTTTAGTAGAACGCTCTTCTATCCATTCCCGACCCTTCGTACTAGTCATCAATGTCTTGTTGATCTGACATGTATGACCATGCCAATAGCAACCGTGGAACTGATATATCAATTTACGATCAGGGACTATCCCATCTACTCTTATACGCTGACTACCTACACTGACTTCACCATAGTTGTATTGATGTAAAATAGGTACTTTGTCTACTATAGCTCTGTAACGGAGCCATTCTACAGCTGAGTAACTGATTTGCTGACTGAGAACAGGCTTGAAATCATCTTCGTGACGTCTCACTACATAGAAACCTGTACAATGAGCTTCACCCATACATTTCAAGTACAAACTATTTGCATCTACTCCTAAAATGTGATCACACTTTTTACTCTCAACTCCATACTTACGCTCTCTTATTCTAGTTATACCACTACGATGGTGTCTCTGGAATATTATAGCAGGTCCACCAACTAAATTCTTTCTCAGTAAGTTGTGGACTTCTTTTTCATGATGTGAAAAGAGAACATAAGGTGTCGTATTCAACTCAGTGTTCTGAAAGAGGAACTTCAAAGTCAAACCTGGAAGTGTCAAACCATCTTTGAACATGTCGACACTCCTTTCTATGAAGAACTTGCTATGTTCATTTATAGCTCTGACAAATGGAGCTACATCTAAATTGTTATAGTACACTAAGTAGTCTTTCATTGTTTTCATTTTTTCTTTCACCCACACTTCTTTACAGCTTCTATACTCAGCTTGAGTTATACCTTTCCCAGTCAGAGAGCTATAGAAACTTCTCCTAGGTGGGAGAGTTGTGTTATCTAATTTTCGGACATTGTCCATCCACTCATAAGGAAAAAAACCTTTCTCTGTGTCTTTCAAAAAAGCTTTCAAATAACTAGCGTAATTATAACCTGGAGCTAGATAGTTCACCATGTCTAAGAAGACTAAGTGCTCAGTGTATACAGCAATGTACTGGTTGCACCTTTTTATAGTCGTCATAGGTTTCTTTTCTCTTTCTGAGAAGAAAGTGTGGAAGCTTCTCTTTATTAGATTTAAGTCATATCGACCTGAGTTGAAACCTACTACAGGTACTCTGTTCATATAAGCTGTCAGAGCTTGTTTAGCTCTGACGACAGGTGATAAATTATACTTACTTTTCTCTAACTTAGCAGCTTTCAAAGCTGCACTCTCTAACCTTTCCTCTTCAGCTTGCAGAGCATCTAGCTGATCTGTCACTACTTTAAAACGCTCTCTGACACATTCACCTATTTCACAAGCTAACATATCTATGTACCCTAATACACGACTGACTAAGTCATCATTTTCCCTGTTACTCTCTCTGACAAAACACACTGGTTCTGTATACCCTGGAAAGTCACTAGCTACACTAGCAGACAGTGGTACATGATCTAACTCAAAAGTTGTGTTACAACTTTTCTCACCGTTCTTTACAAAATAACTTTCAAAGTCGAAAGCAATCTTATATGGGTATATCTTTAAGTGAGCAGGTGTATGTACACCTAGCTCACTCAACTTCTGAAATATAGTTCTACTAGGTTTGTACACACCCCCTTTGTATATAAATCGTACTTTAGTACAGTCTTTTGTTACAGCAGTGTGTCTCTTCAAGTTGTAATTAGAAGAGAATGCTTTGTAACATTTTTCACAACTGTACACGCGCCCATATTTACACATGTCTACTATCAGACTCAAGTGGTTGCGGTACATGTTGAGATTCAAGACTTTCTTGCTACTACAAAGCTTGCTACGCACTACAGTCACTTTATTAGTACTAGACAGCTTGAACACTCGTATGTCTATTTTGAATACTTTCTCTAATATATCTAAATCACTTAAGAGAATACCTTTGAACTTTTTCTGACAAGTGTCTGGATAAGCTTCTTTGAAAAGCTCTACAGTTCTATCTAATGTTTTATACAAGTGGTGTGACAAGCATCTAAAGAAACACAAGTTGTCTCTGTACACTCTCTTACTGTAAGAGTCTCGGTGGAAGTGTAACATACCTCTTTTCCTGAAACTAGGAGGGACACTCTCTAACTTACCTAAGAACACATTTGTAGGTCTAATATAAGTCAGATTCACATTCACATTACCTACTACTGTCCACTTTGTGTCAGGTCTACTTGTGTCAACTTTCACTTTACTTTTCAATAGATCTATGCAATTTTCAAAGCTCTCAGAGTTCTTAACTAAGAAGTAAGGGTCTTGATGGTCTTCACTGTCATAAAAAACTGAAGAGTTGTTAGCTGAAGCATGAAAATACATGACTCTTTGCTCAGCGTCTTCAGTGCAAGTCAAAATTCGACCAAAAGACACAGCTACTCTATAACTGTATAACTGGTTCTCATGTATAGCTCTGAGAGCTGTCACTATCTCACTCACTCCTTGATCAGATTCAAAAGTAGTTTATCTGACGTTATATATAGCTTGTACACAACCTAACACAACTAAACCTTGACCTATCGATCTGAAATTTGATTTGTAATATTCTAAGAAAAGAGAGTTTTTCTCAATCTCTTCAGGTAAAACTGTTTCACTAGAGAAGACTTCTCTCAAGCAAGTCTCTGAAGTACACAAGTTCTTACTACTGTTATGTATAGTAACTTGTCTAGGAATTCTAGGTGCATTACACCGAATACAACTGATAGTATTCACGTGTCTATGCATTTTAAAAACTCTTCAGATATACACTCTCTCCTTCTTTTTTTCTTTCCTTTTTTCCACTAAAACATACTCACTAACAAACAAGCAGACAGACAGACAGACAGACAGACAGACAGACAGACACATAATGCAAAGAATTTACAGCCCTATCAATACAGTGTTGAGGAACCTTACAACTGATGTAATTTAATTGTTGAGCACTGACCTAATCAGTCTCATCGCAAGTGGTAACACCTCTGTAAAAGTTCTTGTCACTCTCCAGCATCGGCCCAACACGTTCCAGTATGTCTTTGATCGTGTTGACAGTCACCGTGTACCCACAGTGTATTGGGCTTGTTGTTGCTCGACCTGCCGGCAGCGCTTTATCCATTTCTTCCACGTACGACGACGTTCCGATGTGGATCTTAGGTTGTCCCCTGTAGAGGTTGACTAAGACACCTGTGTGTTTGACAGGGTTGTCTAAGTAGTTCAGATAGTTCTGGACTGCTGGCGCTCCTTTCTTGGCTTCTTCTTTAATCCTGTCATAGTTCTCTATGATAGATTTGCTCTGGTAGAAGAGCCCTCTGAAGTCGTTTGCCCGTAAGTTGACGCGCCTCTCGTAAGGCTTGTTCAAATATTGCCTTATTGAGACGCCACTGATGAAGGGGAGCTTGTATACTTCAAGCAGCGTGCATGTATCCCCAGGTGGGTAGAAGAGTTGGTCAGGAACAATACTACCTTCGGCTTGTTGAGATGGGAAACCAAACCGACTAGGCCACTTCTCACCAGTCAAAGGGACTATGCGGAAGTTAGCCAGCTTAGACCCAACTTTCTTGGATCCATTCCTCGGCGGAAGCGGTGTCACAACAGCAGTAGCAACCGTAGATTGGGAAGTAACACTTCCCACACCAGCCTTTGCAGCACGTGCAGCAGCTGCAGCTACAGTAGCCACACTCTTGGTGTACTTTCGCTTTTTTTTTTTTTCAACAACCGCTTCTGGCTGAATCTGTGGAGATGGACCTCTTTTAGTAGCAGTCGTCACGCCCTTGGGAGGATTCACTTCACCACTTGTGTCACCTACTACTCTTGAGTAGTACTCATCCGTGACTACTGTAGCTTCCCCGTTGATGACGACGACAGTGTCGGTCAAGCCAGGAGTGATGACGGCCCCGGCACTATCCCTCACTACAATGTCGGCTGGTACAGCTGTAGTGACAGGTGAGGAAGGTGGCGCACAGCGTCCTTCAGCTTCAGCTTTCTGGAACCACTCATCTAGTACTTCATTCAAGTCGTGCCCGATGATTTCACCTTCTTCTACTTCGTCCTCTGTCAAGTCGATGACGATTGGCGTACTGGGTCGAAGTATCTCAGCACCAGTCAAGTCGATGATGACTGGAGGAGTAGCGGCAGTGGGAAGAGCTCCATTGCCTCCGCCCATGGGCATGACGTGTGACAGGGTCTGGTAAGTGAGGACATCTTGGGGTGGTTCAGGGTTGCTGAAGCTTGTAGAGCTCAAAGCTGGTGCTGATGTAGATACATCACGGTCCAGTACGCCAGTGGAAGGAGCCAGCATGCAGTCCAGATCGTGATGTAACCCCAAGATAGCTGCACTCTGCTCTTCAGGTGTACTTGGACGATGAATCCACTGTACTTCATTGCTCACTGTAGGAGGTATCTCCACAGAAACGTCCAGAACTAAGTTCTTGCTCTTAGCTACTTTAGAACTCTTCTTAGAGCTCTTGTTGCCAGCAGACCGCATCCTAAACTAAAACAGTTAGTTTTGTAGAAGTTGAAAAGTAGAGGCAGCGTGTAGAGTGGCAGGTGTAGAGTAGAGTAGTCTTCACAGTTGAGCAGCTCAGGAGCGGTTTGATTTCAACTGAGCAAATCAAGGGGTATATATACTAATTTTACTGAGAACGATTGTCAAACGTTGTCACACGTTTGTTGAACCACAATAGACGAACATTTGACGTCTGACATTTTTTTCATATTTCATCTCTAATTGTTATTGTACGACAATTATACGCACATGTCACTATAGTAAAGCACTAGGCTGAGTTTAGATACAATGTATCTTTATCAACCACACTACATAAATAAGCACGGGATAACCCATAACAGACTGGTGCTTCTGCGGAGAGCAAAACAAAAAGTTGAAAAACAACAGTTGGAAATGTGAACTCTATTCAGATAGCACAGTGGCTGTCAGCTGGATGGGGCGTTGCAACATAAAAGGAACGTTCATGAATGATGTATCTTATACTACACTTTTCAAGATGAAAAAATATAAATACAGTCTAAATTTTTTTTTAAACTTATTATATGATTGACAAGTTTGAAGGTGAAGTTTACATTTTCTTCTTGACGTTTATTTGAAAGATTTTCGTTCAAGTGAGTTAATTTGTGAACACTACTTTTCTAGAGAGGGTGGGGGAAACGATTAGTGTACGTTGAAAACAACCGGCTGTGATCAGATTCAAACTGAGCAGCTCTGAGACAACATGTCCAGTGCAGCTTGTACACCTCTACCGATTTCACTCAGCACTAAACACAGGCGGTCAGTTTGGGAGTTCATTTCAGACGTCAAGAGTGGAGTAGAGACTGGTGAGGAAAAGCAGTTGTTCAGATATTGTCCTGAAGAGTACATCAGAGATAGTTACATACCTCCAAATTTAGATTTTTCAAATTGTTTTCTGCATAACAACACGACTCCCATAAATGCTAGTAGTCCTTCTCTCAAGAAGTTCATAACTAGTTCTACTGGGAAAGCTACTCAATCTGAAGTAGTGAGTAACGTGTTACTGCTAGTTTCTAAGTTACAACACAGTGTAACTTCTCATAGTGTAGTAGCTTCAGCTATCAACTTTCAAAAATGTAGGACGAAACCCTACTTCAAAATTAATCAGCTCGAATCACACCAGCTGGGAAATTCCGTGTTCATCTCTACGAGTATGGTACATGGCTTAATCAAGCACACAGTATCAGCTCCTGACAAGATAACACGTGCTAAATACTCTTCAGATCGGTTTTTGTATGAAAGAGCATACAAGATACGAGATTGGACACAATGCAAACGGGTGTTGTCACGTTGTAAGAGTAGTTGTACAACGTTGTCAAAACCCTACTCTACTGTGCCAAGGAGTCTTGTATGAACTGGTGACAGCCTTTCCAACTCAATTCTTCTCCCCTAACTGATGAAAAAAAAAACTTGACCAATAGTCTATTAGATGCTTCACAAAAAAATAAAAAAGTGAAAAAAAGGTATAGGTGTCAAGTCATAAATCACTCAGAGTATATAGGGTCGTGTAAGTGCACTCACTCATTCAAACGACCTTTCAACGTCATCATGAAGACAGCTCACGACCTCTACACGCTAGTTAAAGCTAGATACCCTGAAGACGAGTTAGTATTACAGTATGTGTGTGAAAGAAAAGAGTCTGTCACATGCACTGTAAAAACTTTACAGTACATTTTCAATCATTTCAAACAGACTTTAGAGCATAGGAAATGGTTGTATTACACTTGGGTTCTGCTAAGTGATAGCTTCAATGAGAGTGAAGCTAAATGTATAGACAAGTTGATAATGAAGCACGACTTGTCTAAGTTTTCAGCTGTAGAAGCTGTTGGATACGGGTGGAAGTTTGGCCGCCTTAAGAGTTCAAAACCTCTCAAGAACTCTGACCACCTTGCAATGTGGGAATCAGCGCTGAAACATCACTACGCAAACAACCCTCATCATCCTCAGTACCACTCTAATCAAGACATGCCGACACATTACTTGTTAGAGAGTATCATAGACATGCTAGGTTGTCGGCTTCAAAGGAACTTAGCAGGTCTTTCGGATTTGAAAGTAGAAGACATTTTCAAAATCCCAGATACGTATCTAGAACGTTACACTGAAGCAGACAGACACAGAGTTAAAACTTATTTAAGTCAGTGGGAGCGTGATATTACAACGTCCCCTCATCGTAGTGGTTTAGCGCTCAGAATGTTATTGTAAACACTCTGATAAAAAAGTGAAACGTTAGTGCATCGTATAGAGTTGGGTGGGGTGGGGGGTGTGTATAGTATTAGCATAGGGTGTATGGGGTGGGGGCACCTCTCTAGTGTGAAATGGATAGGGGGGCGAGGAGTTCGAACTCAGAACGTTTTGCATACTCTTTACACGATTTCCCTACGTATTCTAGTCTAAAGAGCTATATAAAAGCTCCCCCTAACCTACAACACCCCATACAACGCTCTACCTACCTACCTGCCTGTCTACTCCTTCACACACTCACTCATCATGGCAGATTTCAATTTAGTAGTACCTGTATCATCATTCTTCAAAGGAGAGCCGTTAGGATACTTACCAGACGCTATGCTACTGAAAATAAGTAGTAAGTTGCCGACATCAGATTACATACGGTTAGGTTCATACCTCAAAGTGAACTTGAAGGACATGGGATATCTCAGTTGTGAGAGAAGTGTCATAACTCAAGCTAGAGAAATGTTCACTACTTGGTACCAGAAAAGTTGTACTACTAGGTGGAAGGAACTAGCAGACGCCTTGGAAGAATCTTACCGTATGGACCTCATCCAATTCTCACGTGAGTACATGGACAAGCATGACATGTGGGATGGCTTAGAGAGTGGAGACATGGAGTGGAAAGTGCAGAAATATTTCTCTCTTTTAGCTGAGCTCTGCCCTAGAGACTGGAAGACCATAGGGATCTACTTAGGGTTGACTTCTCATGAACTAGCTTTCATCTCTCAACCTGTGCCTTCTGACAGAACTGTCAAGAACCCTGTCTATGAAGTGCTGAGAGCTTGGAAGTACAACGAGACGTCTGAGCCTATGGCTCTGATGAAAGTGTTGCAAGACGACATGGGTCGCAGCGACGTCGCAATGTATGTTCAAGGGTTGTATGCAGCTGTACCCAAAGACATAAAAGTGAGCTGTGTCACTCCAGTGTTGACCACTCTCTTCTGATCACTGCACTAAGATGGACGTCTCTAGCACTGTGGAATCTGTTGAATTCGATCCTAGACTACAGTCACCTTTCACTATGCTAATAGCTGGACCTACATCGTGTGGTAAGAGTCGTCTAGTATTCGAAGTGATAAATAACGTGAAGACTCTCGTCACACCTGAAGTACACGATATAACTTACTGCTACAGCCAGTGGCAACCAGAGTTTGAAAAGTTGAAAAGTGCAGGTGTGAAATTCAACGAAGGTCTTCTTACAAGAGATGAACTTTTCAACTCTAGTCGAGATACTACTAAACACTCGATGCTCATCATAGACGACTTGTTAGACCCGGAATATGCACCTATAGCTAAAGACCTCTTCATCAAAGGTTCTCATCATCTGAACATGAATGTAATATTCATTACTCAGAACTTATTCTTTGCTAACAAAGACTTCAGGACTCTCAGTTTAAACAGCCATTATCTAGTTATTTTCAAGAACCCTCGAGATATGAGTCAGATAAGTTATATATCTAGACAAGCTTTCCCAGCACAACCATCTTTCTTGACTCAGGTATATAACAAAGAGACTACAGCTAAGCACTCATACATAGTGTTGGACTGTAAGCAGAGCACACCTGACAACTTGCGAGTGAGGAACAGTATAACAACACCTTGGAACAGCGTAGTATTCATTCCTACTGGGAAAAAGCAGAAGAAATGAAGGGTAGTACTAAGAGTAAGCGTGCTGAGAGTCTTAAGCGCCGTCAGAGAAGTGCTTACTACCAAAAGTTAGTTTCTTTACGTCGTCATTACTCTCTGTTGAAACATATAGCTAAATGTAGTACTACAGACTGTCAACATTTAGTGAGAGGTCTCAGTGAAGAAGTGATCAGACTAATGAGTGTCATATGTGTCAATGTAATGAACAAAACCTTGACACCGAACTCAGTTCACGCAGTCAAGAAGTTATCGCCGTACAAGAAACAACTGAAGGCTATAACAAAACCTAAGATTACTGTCATAGCTAAGAGACGAATACTACAGCAGAAAGGTGGCTTCATAGGTGCACTACTAGGTGTAGCACTACCTCTTATTACTAGTCTCATAGGATCAGCTGTCAAACGGTAGTCATGTCTTACACACGTATGGCTTTAGTGAGACCTGATTTAGTGGGTAGAAGCGACACCCCCATTTCTTCTACTACTAACACTGACCCACTACCTACTGCAACACTCGCGTCTTCTGCTCCAGCTGTGCTACCAGACCCTCAAACTCAGTTTTATGAGAGTCAACTAGTCAGAGAAAAACTATCCCCACACAGTAGTCTAGTGGAGATATTGAGTCACTTACAGAAAGAAGCAACTAGAGTATTGAATGACTCTCAGTTGAACAGTAGTGAGAGACTCAGTAGATACAACCAGCTCATGACTAAATCTTCTATACTATACAAAAAAGCTAAAATTGTGAGTCGAGCTGCTTCTTCTATGAACCCTAGAAATATTACTCCACACCGTCGCAGAAAAGGTAGAAGAGGAGAAGAAGCAGACGATGAAGCTAGTTCAGGCGAGGATGACGATATGTTTTCTACTACTAGTCATCAAACTCCAACTCCAAGTTTACCTGGTAGTAGTGGAGACGATGAATATGAGTCTCAAGAAGAAGAAGGAGAAGAAGAAGACACAGGACCTATAGGTAGACAAGGTGTCATGGTGATGGATGCTTTAATTCAAAGGCGTGTACCTAATACTTATCAGAAGACTGCTATGAATCTGTATAGACACTTGGCAGACTCTGACAAAGGTCGAGGTACTATCAACTGGACTCCTAGTGGTGAACTAGTAGTGCACGGGCGGCGTATAGAAGGGAGTAACATCATTGATCTACTAGGTGATGCAGCTCGGAAAAATAGTCTAACTAAGAAGCAACCTCTCATAGGACAAAAGCCCTTTATCACAGCTGTTAAAAGGCTGAACCCAGACTTGAAGTTCGTCAGAAACAAAGAATCTTTCAAGAGTGTTAGTTCTATGACTGGCTCTCCCTTCAGAAGACGTTCATATAGTGTAACACCAAAGCGTAAACGTAAAGCTAATACTGCACAGAGTGGTACTGGTATAACACCTCGTCAACTAGCAAAGTTATGGCGGACAAAGCTTTGAAGAAAGCTGTAGTAGATCGCTATACTTCAGTCAGAGAACCTGGAAGTTTCACTAGCGTGAGTAAATTGCGACACCATCACTTTAAGAAGACTGACTTAAAAAACATTGCTGAAGCTTTAGAAGATGTGGATGCTTACACTAGACACAAACCTTACAAGAGACGGTTCACAAGACACAAGACTCAGACTTGGGGTATAGATAGACAATGGCAGTTAGATCTTATTGACATGAGAGAGTCTTCACGTGAGAACAAGGGGTACCAGTATATTTTAGCTGGTATAGATGTCTTCTCAAGATATGGCTTTGCTCAACCTGTCAAGAGTAAGAAAGCTGTAGATGTATTAGAAGCTTACAAGAAAATGACTGAGAGTAGACAACCTGTTAAAATCCAGACTGACAAAGGAAAAGAATTTTTGAACCAAACTTTCAGAAGTCATCTAGAAGAAACTGGTGTGGAATTGTTCACTGGAGAGAACGATGACGTGAAATGTGCTATAGCTGAACGATTTAACGCCACACTGCAAGGTAAGCTGTGGCGTTGCTTTGCTTACTTCAACAACTACAAGTGGACAGGCATACTTCAAGATCTAGTCCACTCTTACAATAGTACTGTTCATAAGACACTAGGTGCAGCTCCAGTCGACATCACAGACAAGAACTCTGATGCTCTGTTCTACAGGCTATATGAACAACCACCAGACAAGAGGACTGTGCCCAAGTTACTTTTGAAGAAAGGTTCTAAAGTGCGCATGCTTGCTAAGAAGCGCGCTTTCAACAGAGGTTACGAACCTAACTGGACTGAGGAAGTATACACTATAGATTCTGTCAAACCTAAAGGATACCAACTGAAAGATGAACTAGGAGAAGAGATAAAAGGAACTTTCTACCAGCCTGAAGTTCAAAAGGTCCATGTCCGTCAAGGGAAGAGGTACGACATAGAGGAAGTAGTGAAGTACAGAGGCTCAGGTCGTAAGCGTCAAGCATACGTCAAGTGGAAAGGTTACGGGGATAAGTTCAACACGTGGGAACCTGCTAAGAACGTGAAAAAATGGCGTTCACAATGACACTACCTAGCAACTCGTCTATGAAAGTTTTCCCAGACAACACTCTGACAACTTACAACACATTGTTACCTGAGTATGTATCTTCTAGTACTCCAATGGAGTGTGCTCTGCAAGAAATAACGTGTCCTACTAGTTGGTACAACGTAGAATGTGAGACATTGTTGTTCATAGAAGGTGAAACAGACTCAACTATACCCAAGAGCGTCATGAGTGCTAAAAGACTACAAGAAGCACTACATAAGCGAAGCTCAGACTTTTTTCCTTACACAGCGAACGATCCTGTGTTGAATAGGAAAAGTTCAAGTATACATGACAACGTAGCTAAGAAGTGTCTACAGCGAGGTGTAGAGATCAAACGCTCTAAACAAGTACCAGTACGACAACCTACAGCGAGACTTAGTGTAGAATCAGACCCAAGCTCTGGAGAAGTAGCGCGACCTGCGCCGCCACCTAGTGTCGAATCGGACAGCGAAACCGAAACTGAACCAGACCCTTTAGCAGAAGTGCCGCCATCTGGTGCAGACAGTATCACTTACAGAATAGTACGCGGTTTGAACCCCGAGAACCGTGCGAGTGCAGCAGTCTCAGCTGTGAGAGATTCACTCAACTTAAATTACACAGAAAAAGCAGCATTCATAAACGGGCTTACTACTAGAGAGTCAGAAGTTTTGACTGAGGAAGAACTCAGAGTAGTGAAAATAGAATTAAAGTTGAAGTATTTAGATAAACTAGTCAACACTTTTCAATTCCCAGCAGTCCGGACGTATACAGCTTTCTCTCTGCAAGGTGTATATTTACAAGACAACTCTGACTTCATAAATTATCTGAACAAGTGTATAAACAGGAAACACCCTAGTATAATCAAGAAACTGAGGACACACCACAAGAACAATAAATCTAACGTGTTCACATACAACAGGTATACAATGAAGTGTTTTGTAGCTCTACCTCCTGATGTTGTGATACAACTACCAGTAAACTTGGGTGTGCAGTTAGGGTTCGGAGGTGGTGTCTTCTTGATGAATAAGACTGAAGGTCAAGCTGTAGTAGACTTGAAGTTCAGAGCTCAGACTGTCTATGTATACTCTGATATAGTGAAACATAACATCGTTGGAGACAAGAGAGCACCTCTGTTGAGAGTTGTAAACATTAATCCACTGCTAGGTGACACACAGACTGTCACTTTCCAACCTTTGATGTACCAACCTGTGAGTAAGAGCAGCTTCAGACAGATCGCGATCTACTTAAGAGACAGCACAGGTCGTCCTATACCATTTGAACGTGGAGCAGTGACTGTAGTACTAGCTTTTAAGCCTATAAGCAACCACATATAGTAACAGTATGCTTCAGCGCTTTGGCCCACCTCCATACTTAGCCCCTAGAGGGGAGTATGGTGCTTACTATGCTAAATCTCAGTTTGGTCACGGTGTTCTACCAGCTTTCGGTGGAGTAGCTAGGCAACGTGGTCATGGTATTGGATCTATCATATCAGGATTACTGCGAGGAGCTGTCCCCCTTTTGAGCACTATTGGTCGTAAAGTTGCTAAGACAGCTGGCACAGCACTACTCTCTACAGGTGCAGGAGTACTTTCAGATGTCATGGCTGGAAAACCACTCAAGAAGAGTGTAAACAAACATGTCAGAGGTCAAAGCCAAGCTCTATTGAAGAGGGCTCATTCTTCAGCTCAGAACTACATAAACAGAGTGTCTCAACCGACTCCAGCCAAACGCCGTGCGACAGTCCGACGTGCAGGACGTACTAAGCAGCAGACAGGCAAAGGGCGCAAGAAGAAGAAGCAGAGTCGTGCTAGCAATAAAGCACTACTGTTCTAATCATGAGTCTGTTACATCCTCATGGCCAGACATATGCTGTAGGAGAGTTAGATCTCCATGCAGTAGGAGTGACTCAAAAAGACATTCTGAAAAGTCAGACAGTCACTAAGACAACTAACAATGCTTTGACTGACCACACTGACTCTTTCGACTTTACTTTTGAGCCAACTACTCTGTACACAGATTTGAGTGAAGCAGAGTTGTACTTGGAAATAGAAGTTGTAGATGCTGCTGGGACACGTCTAGCAGTAGGTGACGAAGCTGCACCTGTGAACAACATAGGCCACTCCCTCTTCTCTTCTGTTTCACTGTTAATCAACGGAGAGAAAGTGACAGGGAACAATGAAGACTATGCACTGAAATCGACATTGTTAGACTTAGTAGGAACTGAAGTGAACGACAAGACTACTCGGTTGAAGGGTCTACAGAAGTGGATGATGGACACAGCTGGCCACATGGAAGGACGAGTTGCTGCTAACACGGGTTTCGTTGCTCGCCGGAAAGAGTTCAGTGCAAGACGGACTCACGGAGTCATCATCAGACCCCACATCGACCTCCTCAAGCAGTGCAAGCTCTTCCCTTCACATTGTGAGTTCAAGTTCATATATGAACGTAGCTCTCCAGCTTTCTACATGATGCAAGCTGCAGACTTGGACTTCAAAGTAAAGATCACTAAAGCTGAGATGAGCGTGCGCCAAGTGACTGTGAGAGACGAAGTAGCTGAAGTCCACAATAAAATAGTGATGAACCCTCAGTTCGGGCCATTCAACTACACTCTGACGAGGTGTCGAGTCACTAAACACACTCTAGACGGAGGGTCACAAGAGTACAGTTGGACTCAACCCGACACAAGCCAGATCCCGACCCGTGTCCTACTAGCTTTAGTCAAAGAGACTGCAGCGTCAGGCACTAAAAGCGAGAACCCGTTCAACTTCCAGAACTACTCAGTGAGAGAAGTAGGTCTGAAGTATGATGACCATAAATATGAAGTGAAGACTGACTTTGCTGCAGGGAACTGTGTGAAAGCTTACAGGAACTTGTTCAGAGAGACAGGTCTACTAGCTGTAGGTCAAGATTGTGGTCTCACTTTAGAACAGTTCCAATCAGGGTACACAGTCTTCGCTTTCGACCTGACTCCAGACAGGACTCCTGAATGCCCACGCATCAACTTAGTGAAGCAAGGGAAGTTGACTGTGTCTCTGAGGTTCAACGCCCCTACAAATCACGCCATCTCAGCTGTCATCTGTGCTTTCTACGACAACAACATCCAACTCACAGCTGACAGACTACCAGTCACAGACTACCACATGGCCTGAGAAGATGAAGACTTCACAACTGAACACTGTTCTTAGCCAACACCCTCACACTCGACGATACTTCCTAGGTACTTTCCCTAGTGATGAGTGCCCTGCTGAAGCAACACCTCTGACTTGCTTCGTCAGTAACACACACCCCCACATACAACCTGGACAACATTGGATAGCTTTCTATGTTCAGAGTGATGGAGTAGTGTACTATTTCGATCCTTATGGTTTACCCCCTATGAGTGTATATCACAGAGCGTTCTTGAAGAAATCGTCAGACAAGCGTGGGACGTTCAACAAGCAACAACTACAAAGTTTATACACTAAGACTTGTGGAGCTCATTGCATCAACTTCTTGATAGAAACATGTCGAACCCAAGACCCTCAACACACTCTACACAACCTTCTCCAACTGCCAACCAACCTGACCGATCGCCTGGTAGAGCCATACATGAGTCTATACTAAAGTCTCTAGAGCAAGAAGCTGCAAGTACTAAACACAACTTACTTGCAGACAGCACTCAGAGAGAATTAGACGTGATCGACGGGTTGAAGAGTAACGCTGATGTCATGGATAAAATAATTGATATGATCAGTCAGCTCATGTACAGAGTGAGGCAACTAGAAGAAGTTCAAGACAAGGCAGAAGTGGAGAAAACTAAAACTGGAGGAGGGTGTGGGTTGAACTGTGCCAATAACTCATTCACTTTGTAACTGCTTTGCTTTTTGCTTTGTGTGAAATAAAAAAGAATGAAAAAAACAAATTGTGTCGTGTATCTGTGTATATACCAACGGTATTTATTGAATACTAAAGTTAGTATTCCATCTGCATGTGACGGTATTACTGAAATGTCATTGTTGACATTTGAAAGCCACGTGGTGTATAGCACGTGTACCTTGTATTTACAAAGTTAGTAGGTCATATTGACATATATTAACCAATCAGAAGCTTGTAAAGTATGTCATGACCTCTAATCTAGGTCAGTGACGTCACTTCCTGTCATATAGAGGCTTCTGATTGGCTCTTAAAGGTCACTTCCGTTCTGCAAGTGTCAACTGACCTACTTGCTACCGTTTCTTACGCGCTGAATATGCTCCTATATACTACTCCTGAAACAAACCTTTTTTATTTTTTGGCCTCAGGATATTAGAAGCTGTGAATATGGTTTTAAACTGCTGCATTATGGTACAGAAAGGAGAGCTCTTAATGTGTTTGGTGTATCATTTCACACCTTACTGTTTCTTATAACAAGGACAAGTTCCTGTTAATGTTACTGTTCCATTTGATTAAACTATGCAGAGCATGCATGGTGATGCAGCTTATGGATCAGGTCAACATGATGCTAGAGAAATGAGAGCTCTAAAATTGGGTCTATCTGATTTTTAACAAAATTCTAAATCCTATGTAATCATGTTCCAAATACTGCAAAAAAAAAGTATAATTTATGGGTTGGGGCATATTAAAATGGTACCCATAGTCAGTAAAAGCCAAGAAAGTGTATCTCTTGGGGTCGAACTATGGGCTTTTCTGATGTATTCTCAATGCGGGGAGTAAAATCGTGCACAATTTTATTCAAAATTTACCATATATATTGAGCGATAAAATCAAATTTGAGCAAAATCAGAGGGAAGTGATTATGTCATATGTGAACATTCTGACTTATTATTAGAGAAATCAAATTTTTTTGGTCCCACATTTTTTAATGATGTGAGCCATTTAAGGAGAACATTAATCCTGCACCCAACATGGCATAATGTATGCTAGAGGCACACTGCTATTAAAAGGTTTGGGGTAGACAATCCTTCTGCTACATTTTGAATTAATTGCAAATACCCCCGAATAGTATAGCAATATGCAAGTAGTACCCATTGTAGTACATTGGAATGGGGATATCCTCTACTTGTCCGGGCACTACATGAATCTGCATGGGATTTAGACTAAACCCAATCTCCTCATTCAATTCAGAGTAACCATGAAATCTTGTGTGTCTTGGAATATTGATGAGAAGTAGACCACAGGTCAGTGGGGCAAGGATGGGCACTGTAGCCCATCAGTAACTGCCATCAATGAGGCTGTTTCAGCCTAGAGCGGACTAGGTTAAGGTCAGAATGGGTCATTGGGTCTCTGAAAAACTGGTTTGATGTCAATACATCTAGCACTTAATCAAATTTTAACAACAGAAAGTTGGGTACTGGAAGTATCCTATCCTCCCATTAAGGTTTAATTTGACATTTTTTAAATTGAAAATTGGAGAGGTGAAATAACCATATCCTTCCATTTAGGTTCAATTTGACATTTTGTCAAAAGGAAATTGGGGAGGTACCATCTTCCGAGAAATTCACCACACCACCTGATTAAACACATTGTTGCAAAAAGACCACACTTAGGTTTACATGGATGCAGTCATCTTATAGTAACCTACAATCAATCACAACATGCGGTGTCTAGTCAATAAGACAAGGATATAGAGGCAGCCAGGCATTCACAAAGCTTCACCCATTAGTATCTGTCCCCTCTATAGTCTGGGACAATGGAAGAAAAGAAGAGGGAGGGAGCCTTAGAGAGGTAGTGGAAGAGACAGGGGCTTTCAAAGATAGCTAGGTTCGAATCATTTGGTGGACCAGCAGCTCTTTTTTTATTCTTTGGCATTTCCTACAGGTATAAGTACAGCAGTAACATAGTAATGACAAACATTTCGTCAAGTTGGCTCATGCGCCGGCTAAGAGATGTCACAGCCTACTTTCAGTGGTCTTTAAAACAACAATAATTCTTTTCAGCCATCTACTGCTGTTTCTATATATTCGGAATATAGTTCACTAAATGTTTTTCAGCAGAATACTTTGATTCTTCATAGTTTGACCCTTGTTATTTACTAGCTATTTTTCAAAAACATCCTACACCCAATTTGTTTTTGATTTGGAAATAACTAGTTAGTCCCTTTAATCTGCCAAACTATGCTGCAATGCAGATTTAAAACCCCAATCAGCAAGTCCAATTTATCATCATAGCCACTCTCTAGGTTTAAGTTGAGAAGAAATGCTGATTTACAAAAGAATTAACTAGTTACCCTTACTTCTTGCCGGAAACTAATCATTTATTCTGGCCTTACCACTGGGTCTGACTCAAGCTGCTGCAGTGCAGACACCACAGCTCACACCTGCCTGGGGCCTTAAATAAGACTTACTGACAATCTCTCACATCTCCATATGCATTCCTGGGATTCCATCCAAATAAGGTTAATATTGACTTTGAAAGGACTTCATGCATGCAAACAGTGTTACAAGAAATGCCACTTGTGATCTCTAATTGCAGTTTCGCTTTCTATTTCAAACGTTATATTAAAGAAAACATCATGGTAAATATTGAATAAAATTTGATGTCAATGCTTTGTGAAATGATCCACCATGATAATATCTAACACCATGAAAGCCAAACTAAACATGATAATCTTGGTAAGAAAGAAAGAGGCTATAGAAACAGTTAATTTCTTATAAATTGACAACACATTCCACACTATAAAATGTAGCCTGCAATAAGTTATTCTAAAATACTCCCCAAATTGTAATTTCAAAGTCAGCATAAACCATATGTGAATTCTTTTTATTGCAAATGCATCAGTCCAGAAAGTTATGGGATGAATTTTTCGAATTAGTTCCAATTGCATTTAAGAAGAACAAATATACTTTCAATGGTCTGTAAATGTGATGTACGGCAACCAGTGTTGACCTGCCACAATTGTGAATAAAAATGCAAGAGTTTGAGAAGCCAAACAAGCCAATACTATTCATGTAAATCACATCAATTGTACATGAAAATGGCAATAAACACATTAGTTTAATATGATAATGATGTATCTGTGGGGCCAGTATGACACTCTATAATTTCTCCTTAGACACCGGCAGCAGGTTACCACAGTAGACACCGGTCTGCTTGAGGGTGGGGTGTAGCTACGTAATCTCCGCTACACACCAGGGCAAGATGAGGCAGCTCTTCCACACCACCTATTTCTGTTCACAGAGACGGCCTGATGAGGGCACGTATTTACACAGCCTCCACCTTAAGGCTACAGACCAACACTAGTTCCAGCCCCACTCACCAGGGGCAGCTTACACACTGCTGTACACTCTAGGATACCATCCTCTATGAATGACCTCCAGCCAAGAGCAAGTATGGTCAACTTTTGGCTACAGCACCACACTAGTTCCAGTCCCACACACAAAAGGTGGATTGTACAGCTTAGCACCCACACCCCACACTGCTGTGAACACTAGGACACCAACCTTTTTTAGATGACCCTCAGGAAAGATGGAAAATACTTTTTTTATTGAACTCCACAATAACCAGTGTACAAGTCCAAAATGCCACCTCAAGAACCATAAATCCTAACTACAGTGAGAGTTGATATATTCCCTTTAGGCCAATGAAGACCCTGCTTGACAGGTTTATGACCCCCTAGGGAACAATGTATTGTCCCATTACAATAATAGCTCTAGGAGGCAATACTGACAATGTCAGGGCCCATAAACTCTATTGCAGCTACTAATGCCCCCTTGGCAGGAAATTCTTCTCCCTTCCTGAGACACCATGTTTCTTTTCACACTCTGTACACCCCCTATAAGTCTGTCGACAGCAAATTATGTCGGTGCCAGTGTGTACTTATATTACTAGAACAATCTCTCCTATAACATTTTAAGAATAAAGATCAAATGTTCCCATTCCATAGTGAGAAAAGAGAAATATGCATAAGGAAGGTGGTAAAAGAAGTGTGCTCTTATTTATTCTAAGTCATAAGCATGAAGAGGGCTTTGGCAGAATCAGCATTTTTTGTTTTGTATGGCTCAACTTCAGCCAATTGATATTCCTGTTTCTTTAATGTCAGTTCATTTTAACATACTTTGACATTCCATGTTTCATTTTAACCTGAGCAGCTTCAGAAAATCTGAGTATGCCACAATGCCCAACACATAAAGATATCCTGTTTCTATGAGATGAGTTTATGACATTTACCCTACACCATCTTGGGTACTGATCCCTGACAGAGCTAGGGATGATGTATCTACTGTCAGCTTCAGATTGTCTGAGGATCATTAGGACCACATATTGTGAATTTACAGTAATAACTGAGCACAGACAAGTCATATTAAACAAGGATCGATGATGACAAAAAGGTGCCTGCAATCTCATATATATATGGAGAATGTACATGATTTTATTATACCTAGCATATGAAAATGCTATCATCGAAGCATGTACGCCCAAAATGTGGCGCAAAAATGTGTGGGCGTATGGCCATACTAAGTGCATCCGAGAAAGTAGTGCGGGCCTTTAGTGGCCTGGGATGGAACTAGCCTAGGGTTGACCAACTAGTACCCACGTATCCTGTGTGGCCACACACGCTTTCCCCCATGCTCTCCCTCTTATTGCCGCCACCCCATTTGTTCTAATTTAAGCCTATTAGACTGCACGACTGTAGTTCCAATTAAGGTGCTGGTAACTTTTGGCATCACAATAATTGTGTCTACACTTGCAGTCAAACCAACTAATGAACTGGCACCATTCACTAGTAGGCCTAGGTATTATGCCTACTTTGAAATGTGCAACGTGAGGGCATTGTGCTTGCTCGGCCGTAGATTATGTACCTGGTCTCATGCTGGTGCCGTGCATTGTTAGATCTACAATATTTTAGGGGCTGTTATCAAAACTGTCACATCTGAAAAATGGAATAGCTAGACCCCTTCTTGCAACACGTGTTTATCATGAAAACAGTCACAAATTGGTCAAGTAACTAAACATTCATGCTTTTGAGTGACCTATGTTCCACTACCTGTAAAACCAAAAATTTTCCTGAAAAAAAAACACACTCAAAAGTATTCAGCCTCCTGCATGGCCACCAGCATACAGTACATGTACCGGACTATCATACTGCGCTTCGCTACACACTTGAGTCCTTACATGTACCAATACTCTTGTGGCTGTACAGAGGCTAGATGATTTCTCGTGCAGTTTAGGTTTAGAATACTAAAAACAAAAGTGTTATACAAGGATGTCCTCTCTTGATGCCAGCAGGGGAAAAGAGCTACATTAAAACAGAAGTGCAGCAAAAGGCCTAATTGTTTTTTTTTAAATTTTATTAAGGTTTAATATATTCAGTACCTTACAGAAAGGAGGGGGAGGCTGCATACTGGTAAAAAGTAATCTCCAAGAATTGAAAATTGCACACACTCATTAAAAATTGCCTTTAACACTAAATTATCCCCTTTAATATACCAACAGCACTCTGACGCAGCTATTCCGTGAACCTATTGCTAACCATGCTCTCTGTACCCCATGAAATCTCTATAGTACATAGGCAAGACTTATACTTTAATGAACGTGGGAAGTATATCTACATCTGTGTGCTGTTCCTCTTGATGAAATTCCCATATGTCACAATTAGATCATACATAAGTGAATTAGGAGAGATATGGAGTGGAGCCTGATCTGATAATGCATGCCATACATGTATGCCTTTGGTTGGTAGAGGGGAATATTTGCTGATGATATAATGGAAATTTGATTGTAATCAAGTGTTTTTATTCATAAACGCCGCAAAAGACTAATGTAACCTAATTGAACTTGAGTCCCCAGAGAGGATTGGCCATTGTGGACTGAGATATAGATATAATTACAAAACACAAAAGAAGATGGCAGCTGACTGTCACAGAATTCTGGTTGTATTTAACCTTATCTTCCCTTAAAACAGGATAGAACCAAAAGCATATGATGTCCATCTCCCATACTCCTCAGCCAAACCAATTTAAATCTGTTATTCATGACCTCGTTGTCATATTTCTAGCTTTTTTCCTCCCTATGCTCACTTGCCGGGCAGTTTCACTTGATATTTTGACAGTTCGCCTGCACAGGTGGTGTTATATACTGGTGATGAGACTGCCATAAAATGTCATATGAGATATTCTATTTTCGAATTAGGTTCCGAAGGTAACCAGGTGCAATGTGGAAAAAATGTACTTTATGTCCTCGATTCAGCACAAGAAAACTTTACTAAACCTTGCCCTCTTCAAGGGGAATTCCTAAATTATGTAAACCACCATAAATCATATGAGACTACATGCCAAACACACACTTATGTGAAGGGATTCCAAGTAGAGATCTATCTTTCTGAGAAATGTTATTATTTCCCAAAGCCTGAGAGCATGAAATGGTTTGATAACTTGAATTGAGGTTATTTGTCTTTCAGGTTGCATTTCGGTTCATTTTTGCATCCTATATCACCAAATGCATTATGAGCCAGACTTCATATGCAATTTCTGATTGTTAGCGGGTCAACAAAATAATACACACCAATGATAAAGTACTGGTAGCAAATGTCTTTATGCTTTATATGAAAATTGCAGACAAATCCAAATCTGAATATATAACATTAACGGTAGTGATTACAATCCAAGCTATAAGTTGCGGTACTCAGTCTGAGTGCTTTTTCTGAAAGGGACCATTTCCTGTAAGGGTTTATATTCAACTAGCCTAACTAATGAAACCACATTTATATAGTCTCCTAAAGCTGTCAGTATTATTGTTCCTAACGTTATTAACATCATTACAGACTAGGTTATTGTAATTGGTATAACTAATGGATCCTCAAGGGGAAGTAATCCTGCCAACCTGGCCTCCACATTATTACCATGATAAGGATGTATAGTCCCCCAGGTGGCATTTACTATGTGCAAAAGGTCATATATTGGCTAGTTATGCCCTCCATGGGTATTACATAAAATGTTTGGCTCGATTGGATATCAAATTTCTTCCCAGGATGGGAAATTGCATTTTTTAGAAGTTTAGAAGGCTCACATTGATCATTTCTTGCTCTCCATTTGGAAGCATGGAAATACAGAAGGTGAGCAGGTAGGTAAAAACGTAATTCAATATTGATTGCAAAGCAGGGTTTTATTATATCTACAGCTCAAGACTTTTCTCATTAAACTTCATAATTTCATCTTCATCATTCCATCATCTCCATTATTCCTCTCATGAATCCACATTAATACTCACATCATAACTGTATATTCTTATGCGTGCACTTTTCTTTATTTGTGTATTATCCTGCTTATGCAAATTTTTTTCTCTTCATCTGTTTCTCGTTGTAAGTAATACAGATTCATCATATGTCTATCCCACACCTGTATCACTATAAATAAAAAGTAGCATTTTCAGATTCCATGCACACATAAGCAACCAAACGAAAAGTCTCATGTTTTGACAGAGTGCTTCCTTCTATCAATTTAGTTGCAGCCTGGTGCCTCCCTAGATCTATACCTGAGCAGGCTAGGAAAATCCCGGGATTTCCCCAATACAGGTAGAAAACCCTTCCTGGGCATTTTAACCAGCATGGGGAGATCTTCCCTCACTTAAGATAGCCCCTATGTGGACGCTCAGCCCTTATCTCTGCAGAGATAAGAGATAAGGGCCGCCGCCGGTCAGCACCTCCAAGGGGGATTTTGCCACCAAGGGGGATTCTCCCGGTGGGGTGGTGAGGGAGGGGTGGGGGGGGGGGGGGGGGCAATGCACATATAATGTACCTTATTTCGGCCAGATTCTGCATTTTAAATCATTATAAATCACGGAATATAAAACTGATATAAAAGCCCATCAACATATACCTAGCCTACTGTATTGTCTACCTGTCTATGAAGTAACCATTATCCGCAAACAATGGTTAGATATTAGCAAATTGAATTTCATGATTGAACCTAATATAACATGTATGTTGCCCCAGAATCAAGGGGGAAAAAGCCCTCGTTCTATTTTTCCCCTTCAAGGGAATAAAGGTAGGATTTGCCAGGCCTGCTGAGAAACCTACTGTATCAGTATGCAAGTTATTTGAAATGACATCTAAAGCTGATTATGCAACACTGTCTTATTCGCGGATAAATTGTTACAAGTCACTGTGGATGATAGAAATAACTTAAAACAAATTTTCTCAATGCAATTATGCCACTTTTAACACACAATCTAGGAAATGCAAAATGCAGAAGTAAAGTTTATATCTGATCAGTGATTTCGTCATACAGTTATTGCCATTGAAAGATTGAACTCAATCTAGCCATGTCTGGATATTGCTGAGGCCGTTTGCTCTGTATTTCTTTTTGTGTAGGGCATGCAGCTTCCTATGAAGAGGGGAATTGACATTTTCTACTTTCACATCTTGAATTAAATCACACATCTATAATTTCACATCTTGATTTTAAATGAGACATCTATGATTGTAAAGCTGCTAGTCAAAGAGGGTTGAACAGCAGGCACAGTCATTTCATTAAATCCAACTTTGAATTATTCTTCCAAATGCCTGGATGGATCAGTCGTTATCTGCAGCTCCACAAAGCTAAATGGTTTTTCAAAACGGAAATGTTATTTATACTTTCTGTTCATTTGCCTTTTCCGTACGGTTCTCTATCTGGTTATTTCTAGGCTTAGACTACAGTTGTATAGCAAGTGCGGAATAAAGAATGCAGTGGGATCGTATATATGGGAGTCAGGGAGCATGAAAAGGTGGAGGGAGACAGTGGAGGGGGTTGTGAGCGACCAAGGTGGGGCTTGGAGACCATGGAGTCTTTGAGACACCATAAAGGAGAGGGGGGGGGGAGCAGGAGAAAATTAAGAAAAGAGTATGTTATCATGAATGGGAGTTTGGGACTAATAAAGGAAGTAAGAAACCCAAGAGCGAATGGCAAACCGTGAAGGAGATGAGAGCCCATCAAAGACAGTGGGATACTTCGGACAGGGATTGACAGACCATAGAGTGGGTTTGGACATCATGGAGTAGTCAAAATATTGGACAAAGTAATTGTCACTTAGGCTGTCTATCGGACCATCATCTTAGAAGAGAGAACAGAGTAGTCATGTGTAGTGCGCATTTTCCAACTCATGCCTCTTGCCCATCCAGTTGTCCAGTAGAGACCATTCAGGTTAGCCTGGTGACAGCTGCCATACCACCAGGCTCCCATGTACTTCTGTGCACAATGTGTACCACGATTGATGTCATTATCTTGGTTTCTAGTAGAGAACTTGCGGCCATTGTGTATGCGTATCAGCGAGTCCCCTAAAACAATACAGCTTGCCATGAGTGTACAATTGGGTATAAGTGACACATGATAAGAGTGGTAACTGCTCAATGAACAGGTAAACCCCGTACTAAATACATGATAAGAGTTTAAGATAAATGTATAAAAGGTTCTTTACAGTCAAACTGATTGGAGATTGCCCAAAAACTCTTAGGGATATTAGACTGATACGTGTGGGATACAAAAAAAAATATTTTACAGGATAAATTCGCCTACTGGAGGGTATTCTAATTTGGGTGCATAACATATAGCTCTCATCAGAAAAAATCATTTTCTACATTTTTTGACATGTATAGAAATATAATGACCGTGATGCCAAGAAAACCAAGGTATGGCACTTGAATAGCAGATAAAGGGAGATCATTACATACACATCTGAAAATATCATGGTTTTAGGTAGTTTGATTTTTTTGCTACCATGGGCAGAAATAAGAATTCATGAGCATTATTTTGAGATACTACTAATCATGTGTACTTTTCACTGACCTGCAGCTGGTTTGGAATGACTAGAGTACCCTGACACCTTAAGAGTGTATTTAGTACTAGAATTCCCAACCTCAAAGGAGCTGTAGTCTGCCGCAAAGAAGGTGCCCGCGGGGTACTCCATGGCGATCTTCAGCTGTGTGTAGGACAGGGAGGTCAGGAGGTGGATGTTGTCAAGGCCTAACCAGTAGTTGGTGGCAGGATCTCCAAAACCTGCTACGTAGTCTGCCCAGTACAGGTAGAAGTCTGAGTCACTGATTCTCTTCTGGAACACCTATAATAGAATAAGGATGAGTAATCAAGCTTGACCCATATTTGTTGAAGGACCCACCACATATATACCCTTGATAAGGACTAATAAGGAGAAAGCAATACAGCAACACATAGGGATTACTGTAAGGAAGGTAAACTAGGTATTGGGGAGGTCAGGCCAGCAACAGGGCTCCATGTTGGCATACTACCACTACGACTGGGACCGCTCATGAATACAGTATACTTGTGATCTTCAAATAATTATGTTGTTCAGTGAACCAGAATTAATTAGCATGGAGCTACTCTCTAGGTTTGAGCTGCTCTAGACTAACAAAACATGCTTCGCTCTTCAGTTCCAGAAAGAAGTATCCACATTTGTTTCAGGCACTTAGAAGTTAGAAGGTACTATGAGTGCCTTTACAATCTAAAACTGATAATTATCAATTTGAAATAAAGTTATCAAACTTCAAAAAGGGGTAAAGGCTAGCTTTATCATCAAGCCCAGGATGAGTTACTTAACAATTGCATTGGCAGAATCAATGTGATAAATAAACAGTATTATGAGATGAAGTTAGCTTTAAGCTATCTTACAATCCAGCCTCCGCCATCGGTGTCCTGGTCACAATAAACCTTCATAGCAGTTTTTTTGTCTGGGTAAATTGTGGTCACACCGGTGGGTAGCCCAGCATCCATAGCTGCTGCACAGTCTGGTAGCTCTATAGAGAGAATCAACGCTTAATCAAATGGGTTTGCAGTTTAATACATAATATATGACTGATATATTGTAAAATTGAATTCAACACAATTCCACACATATAGATGAATTCTTTTAAAACTACCCATGCACTTCTTCTTAATTATCCAACTAACCAACTTTCATAGGTTAGGAATTCAGCCAAATGTCCAGCTCTTGTTGCAGGGCTTCAAATTTTCGGTGCAAACTATTTGCCTCTAACCAAATAGGGAAACTGCATGGATATAGAGGAGCTAATCTTACACAGCCATATCGCAGTAAACAAGGCTTACCTCGGAATTGGTCCATACGTTTGGTTTCCACATGAATACAAGGTACATCTGTATCGTAACCAGTCAGGGTGACCCTTCTTGAGAGTATGCCTTCACCAGATGACGACCACTTGCTCCATGTCCAACCTGTAACACAAAGATATATACATGGCACTTATTTCATAACATCTATATATAAACTAAATGTCTATATATATATAAAATGTCTGTAAGGATGTTTGTAAGGAAAATGTAAATTGTCTGTAGGGAAATTCAATGATTTGTTGTGGATTAGGAATATACTAAAACAGGATAAATATATCCCTCTCTTGGGTTGAACTGATAAAAAAAACTATGACTTTGGAAAGGACGGAGAAAACTTCGTTCTACTTTCGATTTCCCTAAATTTTGCATATGTCCATTGTTCTGCAACCAATTGTTAGCGCCACTTAGTCAAGTGACATCTGATATGAAATACGCTGATTGAGAAATGTGTCAGGTGTCGCATGCAGCAAATAAATGAACAGATAAAGTCACCTGATGAAGCCACTTTCCCCGCGCAACGTTGTGATCATACATTTATAAAAATAAAACTCTCCAACATGAAGCTTACTTTTGTTGTTATAGTTGGTTGATAATCTTGAGATATAGATACAAAATAAATAAAGTCCTCAATGGAGACTGCAAGCTTGTTGTAAAGTCAGTGTGGGCTAACTTACCTACAGAATTGTCTGCCTTATCAGGTGCAGGAACACACTCAGCAGTCTTGGTGTTGTTCCATCGGGGAGCACATATCATCTGTTCTGTTACATCTGGTGATTTATACAAGTATTTCATCTGAAACAATCATCACAAATCATAATGAATGTTGCTATAGAACTCAGAAGTGCTCACGACTCCAAGTACACATTGCCTTCTTGCATTTGTTAATTCAATATACATTTTCGGTGACTGAGAAACATTTCAATAGTATGTGATTACTATTATTTAAACTGGAAATGGCAAGATGGCGCTGACAGGCTAAACGTGGGGTGAAACAGCTCCCAGTGATTTTTGGACTCTTTGATGAATATTGAACTTAAAGAGAGTTATATATTATTGGAACTGGTGTATAAATCCCTAAAGCTCCTCTTAGGCTTGAAAATGCCCTAACATATGTCGCAACAGAAGGAAAGAAAGAAGAAAAAGGGCTACATGTTTGAGCCTGGTGCCAGACTCTGGGTTGTCATTATGCCAATCAACGTCTTCAACAATGGCTCGACATCAAACAAAAAACTGGCTCACCAAATCAGTTGGGAAAATAGACAAGGTCTTAGAGAGTATGTGTATTTCACCACCAAGACAACAAACATCATTGAGGTCCTGGATGGCCTTGTCAAAGGCCATTCAGATGAACTCACTGGCCTCGCAACTGCCATGGACACTGCCAACGGTACATTGAGAGAGAATCACCTGTCAAGCACAGACCCAGGTATTGACAGTGCACAGTTTAAAGTTTGAATGGAGTCAACAAAAAAGAAAAAGGTAATTGTCATCGAGGGTTTAACTGAAAAAGAAGATGGAAATCTCAGCATTGTCATGGCTAATCTGTTGAGACACCTGTGGCAACTTCGGTATGTTTTTTTGTTGTTGATGTTCTTACCATAGTTACTCTAATAAAGGGCCTAATATATATGAATAATTGGGAAAATGTTTCTGTGGGCAACGAACTAAATAAAGTAGAATGCAGAGAATTCTTGGACTTTTGTTATAAATCCAGATTTTGAATACTCACAAGGAAAATTGTTCGACCTGCGGATTCCTCAAAATCGACTACCTTATTCATGTAGTCTGTGCATACACGAGTCTGACTACCAGTATTTGATTATCTCTAGTCTCAATCTGGGACATATATATATATATATATATATATATATATATATATATATATATACGAATATATACATATATATATATTTATATATACACACTGAATATCAGCACAAAACCTGTATGTTTTCACGTCAAACTATTATTGCAAATTAGGAAAATCTTCTTTCTACAAAAAAACAACAGCCATATCAAAATCAAAAAAAAAATCATATTTCATAATGTTAAGTATTCTCTCTATATAATTATATAAAACTAGTAGTACCTTGTTCTGCCTGAGGTATTGTTGGTCAGCAGGAGTAGACACCATACATGGCCTTTTATGTGGAGCTGACAGACGCCCACAGGGCATGCGGAAGTCACTGTGTAGCAGCACCCTCCTGCAGGCATCATACTGACTGCCTGCTGCTGTATCCAGGGTTATACCAAGACAAAGGACCAGCTCCAGGAGGAAAGCGGTCCTCCTACCCGCCATGTTCTCACCACAACTGGTGTTACTAGGTAGACAAGCAGGCAGTGGCAGCCTCCACTTCATCAAATTATGATGTTGGACGTTTCAGCTGAACACATATATTGATTCTGACCATGGTTTATTATCAACTATTCCTTGAAGTAATAATCATTTAACATTGCCTACAGTGTATATAGTCTACCTTTAGGCAGGCCAGGTTACGGTACAAAACATTGTGATTATACTCTGATGACCAACGCCGCTTGACGCCCACTCTATGAATACAACATTAAATCAATATTTGTGTAACCATAGTCTTAGTGCAAATAAATGTGGAAGGAAACAACCTCACACAGGCTTTAGTGAACTGTAATTGTATTCATTCAGAACAGTGGTAAATATTGAATATTGGGGACTAAACAAAGATTATCTTTAAAAATTATAAATAGAATATACAGGTTATTTAATTTTCCTACTAATTAGAGGAGTAAAAACATTTTCTTCAATGAAAAACTTTGATTTTTGGAAAAGGTTTAAAGATTTATCACATGATACATTTCCATGTATTATTAGGTAACTATACCCATTTTGTCTTTAGTGATCATCAAAACCTTTAGTAAAGGTAGCATAATCATTCTCTATTTATTGAACAGTACACAATGTTCTTCGTGTTAAGACTGTCTGCTCGACTATAACAAATGATTGTGTCAAGTCTTCATAAGTCGTTATAGGCCTACTGACAGTCGAGATGTGAAGATGGATATTTAATTGTCTTTATAAAATGGTAACTTCTGTCATGTCCTTGTTAATGTAATCTTTGTAGCCAATGTAATGTGCATGACACTTCCTTGACCTGGTTACAGCTGCTGTCCCGTCAGGCTCAGCGTGTCCTATTGCTCTTTGACAAATGGTCAGTGACCTCTCCAGAACTATAGCGAACGGCTACACATTATTGCATTTTTAGTTAGTGCCATAGCATGACTGTTTTTTTTGTAAATTCTTGTTATATCTCATATATAAATGAAATAATTGCACATATCAGAGAGCATTAGAATTTCTCAGCCCCCAGAATGTATCTTTAAATTCACCCCTACAGCTTCAATCCAATTCTTTTTTCTTTTTTTTAATTATCCTGAGCATACAAGCTTTGAATGAACATAGGAATCACTTAGGGCTGTGTCTCACGACCTTGGGCCAATGTTTTTGTCTCTGACAAGGTGCCGTCTCTGACCAGGTGCCGTCTCTGACCGGGTGCCGTCTCTGACCGGATGTCACTTTTGGAGTTTAGTTAGGTTCTACCAACAGCAGGAGGCTAATAATGATTACATAATAGCTGCCATAACGTTTTTACATATCCTTATATATATGAGTATAGATTAACACTTAAGAAACACATTTTTCTGACACCAGGTCAGAGACGGCAACTGGTCAGAGACGGCACCTGGTCAGAGACGGCACCTGGTCAGAGACAGCACCTGGTCAGAGACGGCACCCGGTCAGAGACAAAAACATTGGCTCAAAGTCGTGAGACACAGCTTTAGATGGCTCAGTTATGAGCAAGAAGGATTTTGATATTAATAGCTATTAATCCAATTAGTATGAGTACTGGCAAAATGCAAAGGATTGAGAATATGTGATCAGATCGAAAATGCACCAGAAATAGAACTAGTGACTGGGATAAAGATAATAGTAATACATCACAGTTATTCCCTGTGGGTCTCAGTAGCACCCTCTGTCTCTATCTCCTGGTTCAGACAAATTGACAGGGGAGGGTACACTGTGTGGGTGTCAGACCTGATTATGTACACGGAGCAGGGGCTCATCATACGGTAGGAGCTCTGTCACAGATCATATTAAGATAAGGGCTTAGAGCAAAATGGTAAATGGCAGGCAATTCCCACTGGGTATAAGCAGTTTAATGGAAAACACCATGCACAGTTTAGAGACTTTTGAAATCCATATAGAATAGACACAACCTACCATTGAGCAGCTATCAAAATGTTGAATGATGAATCATAGTACTGTCTGCCAGGCTGCACTTTGGAATTCCCAGCAGAGGTTTTCAGTTTGAATTCTTGACACTTTGAAAATTGCAATTTCGAATTTGATGACTGCTTATAAATTGACCACTTTTAATCTGATGACATTTATCACCTAGCCTGAAGATTACATTTAGTTGTACATCTGGTTTATATTATTTCCCAGTAGGGTTAGGGATTCAGAGGGTAAACTTAATTATGTATTATCTTAATACTTAAGGTGCTTCTTAACACCTCCACTGCTACACAGACAACTCATCCTGTTGTAACCCTAGACCCATCGAACATACTTAAATACATCTTGTGTGTAATCCCAGATAGGCCTTTACTTTACATCCATAAATCACGGCAATATTGCTCAGGGACCAGGATATAAGATACTATGAGTACCGCTTTTACTGTTGCATTATGATAGAGAAAGGAGAGCTCTTAATGTGTTTGGTGTATCATATTCGACACCTTACTGTTTCCTCTAATGATGACACCTTTTTGAAAATATTTGTTGCTCCACTTCATTAAACTTTATATAAGGAATATCCATATAAAGCATTACTTTTCAATAGTAGTTATGCTTGATTATAAAATGAATCCAAAATAATCCAAAGGTACCCTGGAAACAAATTCCCGTGAATTCCCCCTCTATAACACGAGTTGAACTGGGGTCAGTCCCGGGATTAACCCGGGTTGTATTCCCGTGATTTCACGAGATTCTGTGAGCAAAAATTCCCGTTAAATCACGGGATTCAGGTAAACAAGATTGCATGGGTTCGAATCCCACTCATGGAAAATGTACATGAATGTGAGGAACATTTTACAGAGTAATTACTTCAAAGAACTATAAAATTATCTTCACACACATTATATTCAACTATTTATCTTGTAGAACTAGACGTTTCAAATATACTGTAGACCTGCTTAGTGGGGAAGAGAACTTGCAACCTTCATATCCGTAGTGCTGTGCTCTAGCTGGTACTCCACTGAGCCATGTGTTGGAGTAATACATGAACTGTGGCTGTCCTGAGATGCATGTAAGACTATTGCTGACAGATGGACATTAGGGACCTTTAGCAACCACGTAAAGGTTCAGAAAAAGCAGACCTAGCAGTGCTGCAGGCATAGGATACGTCTGGGTTAAATGAGCTATGTCTGGTTTGCTAAAGGTCCCTAATAATACATGAGATCATAACTTCGGCAAATGAGTGAGTCAGTAGGGTATTTGGGGATTCATACAATAATGCATGTCTCTGGCAGGTATTGTAGTCAGGACCTTAGGGACCATTAGCAAACCCGATTTAGCCCATTTTACACACACAATCATATCCTATGGTTTCAGCACTGCTGTCTGCGTTTAATGAGCTTTTACGTGGCTGCTAAAGGTCCCTACTAGGGGACTGTTTCGCCCCATTGCAACATGCTCTGATGGAATTGAAAAAAAGCTTGTCATGAAAGTGACTAGAACACTGGACCTTCAGATTAGAAGTCAAATGCAATGACCATTATACCACACAGTCTGCTGGAAGTGGGTACCCTATTTATCCCACATGACATTGCTCTTACCATATCATCAATTTGCTTAAATGTTAAACATGTATAACCTTACGAATATGCCCAGGACAATATATTCAAAACACATTTTCTTAATACATAGCACTATATATTATTGGGTTGAGATTAAAAGGAAGATAAGTGATATGAATTTGGTAAAATGTAAGTTACTTCTAGCCTGCTATCTAGCTCAATAAAACGGGTCATAACAAAGCTAAAATAAAAGGTTTTATCTGTGTCTAATAAGCTACATTGTTGTTGCTAAACGTAGTTGCTATACTTTTAGCACTGTTTACATCTGTATTTTGATGAGCTATGTGGGGTTTGCTAAAGGTCTCTATTCAATAGCTACGTTGGGTTTGCGAAAGGCCGAATGTGATCTGCACTGTGTCAGCAATACATGCATCTCAGGACAGCCACAGTTCATGTATTACTCCAACACATGGCTCAGTGGAGCACCAGCTAGAGCACAGCACTATGGATATGAAGGTTGCAAGTTCTCTTCCCAGTTATGACAGGACATGAAACTATCCTAATGTAGCTACCTTAACTAGACGTTTACTTTTAGCATTACAGTCAGTAAATGTACATGTCAATCTGTGCTATGAATACCTGTGATTAAATTAAATGTATTGCGGTTCCCTAATAATGGGAAGCATAGTTTGTATAAGAGATAGAGGGCGCAGGTGAATCACTACCATTTAACCCTCCTCTCTCACAGTAATCCTGGCTAGCTCAGTCGGTAGAGCCTAGAACTGTAAATCTTAAGGTGGGTTGGTCGAATCCCTATTGATCTGTTAATTTAGATATGCCTTTTAAGTAGAAAATGTTTCTTTTACACAAAACTTTGTAACGTTTTCCCATGTTTGTCTTATTTATTCATGTATAAATAAGACAAACATTTAGATTAGTATTGTTGCAGATGGTGTCATATCGACAAATCTGGGGTTCAATGAGAGCACTGGCACTAGGGATTCGAACCCATGTCCTGCTGATTCACTAGGGTAAATCCCGTGATTTTACAGGATTATACCTCAGAAATCACGTTTTACAATCCCGTGATATCACGGGAAATTTTGCTCACAGAATCGCCAAAAATTCCCGTGAATATCTCGTGACTTGTTACCAGGGTATACTTAATAAAATATCCATGAAGATTAAATTCATCGATATATCATTTGGTGTGGAGTGATTGGACAGACACCTGGTTGTAAGTTGCAAAATATGGGGTAAGGTTGAGATTTCGATTTTTGACTGGTCCTATATGGCAAAGTGCCTGCAATGCTGCCACTACCCCAACGTGGTCACTGTTCAGTTTACTGGGCCTGTTTCAGTACAGGGCAGACAAGGCTAAGGCCAAAAAGAAAGGTGTGTTTCAGGTTACCCGACCCTACCTAGCAAAACAGGGCCGACCCTCGACATTTTTATCCAATTTTGAAAAAAAAGTATATATATGTAACTTAAGTAGTTTTGGGGGTATTTTAGAGTCCACGAGTCGATGCCCTTGTTGGCAAAGAGGCAGTGAAGTTATTGAGTCAATTTTTGGATACTTTTCAGGTCAAAGGGGTAAGAAACCCCCCCCCCCCCAAAAAAAAATAAGACCTACCTGGATTTTCAGACAATATAATCTGAAACACACCTTTTGCTTTTTGGCCTGAGGTCTGAAGGGATCAGCGGGTCTCTGATTCTTAGCCACTAAAGTTTTACAGCAAAGAGTGGGACAGTGGAATAACCTGCCTGACCAGATTAAAGCTTTACCATCCTTGCAGAAATCAGATACCCCTTTTCACTTAATACAGCTGGATGCCAGCATAATATACATTTTGAGCATTTGGTCCAAATCCTCTCGTCCTGAAAGTGTGATTGATAATTTATCAGCTACTCTGAAGAGGATTTTGCATTTTCAAGATTGTGAAAAAAAAGCTTAACCATTAAATTAAGCAGTTCTGACCAGATTAGAGCTCTACCATCCTTTCAGAAATACCCCTTTTCTCTAGGTGCATCTGGATGTCAGCATAATTTGAATTTTGAACATTTGGTCCAAATCCTCTCATCCTGAAAGTGTGATATATAACTTATACTCTGAAAAGGATTTTGCATTTTCATGATTGTGAAAAAAAACTTAACCATTAAATTAAGCAGTTGTGCTGAAACTGATTGTAATAATGAAACCTCTTCAACCCTACTCACAGTGGCAGTCAGGCATCTTATCTTGATTAAATCTGTGTTTTTTTAGCCGAATTCGCTCCTTCTATGATGGGTCTTGTCTAAATGCATATTATCGACTTTGACAACCATGCTACCTCATGACAAGTGGTTTTGGGATGTGTTCCGTAATGTTCTAAAAGCTGCAGATTAGTTCTTTATTACAAAAAAAAATGTTATGACTTGTTAATGCCAGTTGCCATTGGTGTAGTTTAAAATGATATAAGAAATACATCCTGTTTGTAGAAGATTTATGATTGATCTAAATGAGCTTCAAGCGAAAACATCATAATCCATGTTTTAATAATGTTATGTGGTTACCAGGTCTGACCTTGCTGTGAATAACGTTTGGCCATCTAGTGATAACATGCTTATAACACTATATTGGCCCCTAGTGCCCCATGGACAGAGAGAACACTGTTTTTGAAGTCCTAAAAACCTAGTGTGTGATATTATGAGGACTAAACCGCTATTAATATACATGTATAGTCGGGTATAACACATACTACATCTCAATTATTGTATATGATTATCATCTATTACAATGCATGTATAGACTTGTAGGCTAGTACCTACTGTCACCACTGGTGGCGCTCCACTACTGTTTGTGTATATAGGGAGCCCACACTGCAGGCACTAACCACTCTGGGTCAGGCTGCTGCAGTAGTAACATCTACACTGTTTGCATGCATGAATAAACCCAACTTACACACCTATTGCTACTACCTTTGTCACTTAGTTCATAGTTTTTATTGGTGCAGATCTCTATTATATAAATGCTAATAGACGGTGGCCCGATATGACAAGTGCATCAAAGTAATACAGGAATTGTCAGGCAAGCAGTGGAGCATGATTGACGCCTAGTCTACTGCTGCTCCTACTTGTTAAGGGTCTGTTCTGTAGATTCCAACTTACCACAAGGGGCGCTGCTATCAACAGCTACATGCCCTAAGCTGTGGACTGACTCTATAGTATAGAGACAAAAGAGTAGCTGATTTGGCTGACCTTGTCCTCTGGTGGCAACTGCTTATTTGCATACACTTTTACCCTTTACAGATATAGGAAATGTATAGAAGCAGCACAGAACTGTTACAGGAGGGTGGTTTGCAGCATAAGATGCCAGTGTAGGTCCGGCGGCCTGGGCCTGGTGATGTCCTGACACAGTGACTTCATCAAAAGATGGTGGTTGCTACCTGTCAGTAGCATACTGACCGGGCCCCCGTCTATGCCCTATAATCCCTCTGCCCTCAACCACAATTTGTATACAGAATCAGTTCTAGGTGATTAATATAGGACCCCTATCTAAGAGGGCTTTACAAACACCCTGTGGTCATATATGTACAATCTGCGAAGCACACTACGTGGTGTGAAGGGTGTGTGGACATGGCTCCTGGTCGATCTCAGGAGACTAGAACCCTTCCCTCCAATGAAATCTATACATACATGAGTTATGACCAAAATGCGTGTGAATAACAACCAGCTGTGACTTTATGTCAGAGGCAATAACTCTGTCTATAAACACATAGAGTGCTGCCTACAAGGTGGGACCTGTGGTATATCACAGAGGGGTGTGTTTAGGCTCATTATAGATTCAGATGAAGGGATACTGCTTCCTTCAAAATAAAAAGTACTGTATCAAATGATAGTGCAATACAGAGGTTCGATTCAAAGTATTTTGAAACACTCCTGCTTCTAAAGAGGCAGACAGGTAGTATTGGTCATCATATAGCTTCGTATTATGCCGTCTCAGACCCGACTGTAAGTATACAGTCTGGGAGAGTACTTATGTACTCACTTGTACTGGATATCACCAATCTGAACATCATGGGTTTGAGTCCCACCATGGCACAATGGGTAGTAATTTTGATATCTGTACCATGCACCTCTATTACACTTTTGTCACTATCCAAATGTGTAATATGTAATTTAAGTATGCCAGTATAGGAGTATATATGCTTCAAATAGGCCAAATAAAGAATGTAAAAAAACGAACCTACGTTTTGCCAAAGGTGGGATTCGAACCCATGAGGCCATACACAACCTCCTTCATGATCATGTGACCATGGCTAACCAATCGTGGTTGAGCTATCTCATTAAGAAATGATCCAGGATCCTGGATCATTTTCTAAGTAGGTCACAGCTATTAGATACAAAATTGTCCAGGCCCATTACAGCCTGACGGCTGCAATGGGACAGGAGGGCTCGATGCTGCGTATTATGTGGCTATATCAGTGATATTCACTAAAAAGTGAAGCACTGTAAAGTTTATTTAGATATCCACTGTTTACCACTGTCTCAATGGATTGTACTAGTTACTCATTTAGGAAGCTATGTTTCAATTTGGCCCCAACCCACTCAGCCATTTTCAACAATTCAAAAGAGGTAGAAAATGTAAGAAAAATGAAAAAAAAAGTATAATTTCAATTTTTTTATTGCCCCCTTAAGTGATGTGTGCAGAGGTCAACGTGCAGAAAAACCATGAAGCTAACTAGTTGCTCATAACTCCGGTATTAATGCACACAGCAAATGTCTCCTAAGGGACTATACATCCTAATTATAGTAATAATGTGGAGACCATGTTGGGCAGGTTTAGTGCCCCCTGGGGATCCAGGAGTCATGCCAATTACAATAACTGAGTCCGTAATGAGGGTAATAACGTACGGGTCCAATAATACGGACAGCTTTAGGGGGTTGTACTGGGATCCATGAATTTGTTTTCATTAGTCAGGCTGATTTGATATTACACCCACGCAATAAAACTTCCCTTCCTTTTACATCTCTTGAATTGAGTATCATGGTTTAACCACAGAACTTTAGTATTGATCCATGTGCAAACATAAGTTGCATGAAACATTTAACTGAAGTGACTTGATATGAACATGAGACATTAATACGATAAAGTTGAATCATTCACATGATAAACTGATGAAAAGTCAATTCTCATTTAACTGAAGCCGAATTAGAGCATACTTTTACTATATTTCTAATGCACTTTTTTTTCTTTATTTGTAAAGTCATACAATGGATTTGACTTTTGGCTCTTATATAACCAGAATATCAACATATTTACTGGTTGACTCAATTGAAAGAAGTAGTATCGCTTTACCTGGATTATAAGGTAATCCTACACAAACCCCTTCTGCTGATCTATCACTAGTTCACACCCTGCAGGCAGCACCCTATGTGTTATATACAGAGTTATTACCTCTGACAACCTTTGCATAAACTCACTTCCTAGTTGTTACATTCCGGCATCTTGTCCATCGGTCATACGTAGCCAGTGCTCTACACTGATAGCCTTTACACTCTTATGCTCTAATCAGTAGTGCCTTACAATTTAGTCAATAAAGATTAAAATGGTAAGTCATTTTTTGGCTGCCTATTCACCCAACTGTGATTCGGTAATACTGTCAGTTGAGTCAATACTGACCAGCTCACCTCAGACTTTACATAAGGGTTCATTTTTTTGAAAAAGGCATAATTCATATTTTGTTTTGTCTCAGTCATTTTTGAAAATCAGTTCATCATATAGACTAATGCACGAAAGATACCCCTATGACTTACCTGTTATAGTCACTACAGACTAATAGATACCCAGATTATCAGTGTAGTAGAGGGGTTAAGTCCACCAGGGGCCATGTTCAAACACCATCTACACCACAGATTGCACCCCAGATTACATATAACCAGTGGGTGTTTGTGAGAGCCTAGTATTTAGGGCTAGAACTGGTTCTGTATGGGAAGTAGGGGTAATTTTTACATGTTCAGGTCAAATCTGGTGACCTTGACCTTGGCCAAGGTCATGAATATTGATTTTCAGGATACAATGTAGTAGGCCCGGATACCTGTCTCATTGCAAAATTTCAGCACTGTAGCTCTAGCGGTTGGAAAAATATGGAGAAAAGAGCTTATTTCTTTTAATCTCATGGTTGCCATGGAAACCGTCCAAAATGGTGGTGTTTGTACCACTTTCACTAAGTGAAAATGGTATTCCAGTGTGCACAGCAGTGTGGGGTGTGGGTAATTAGCTGCTGTGGTGTGTGGGGGTGGAACTAGGGTGCGGTTGTAGCATTAAGGGGGAGGCTGTGTAAATATGTGCCCTTATCAGGCGGTCTCTGTGAACAGCACGGTGCAGTGTGAGAGCTGTCTAAGCCCCTCCTAGTGTGTAGGGCAGGTTGTGTGAATATGCCCCTTCCTGAAGTAGGCCCCTGTAATAAACCCTGCTGGTATCTATAGAGATACTATGGAGTGTCAGACTTGCACCACTCAACACAATTACATCAGCATCATGTTTGACCACAATCTGCTAGTCAGCATCGTTATCCAAACCACAATTCATATTAAAAAAATTTGAGTTGAAATAATAATAGTTTTTCTTTTGGCCACTATTGGACTCATTCCCCTGTTGAGAAGACACCACAGCTAACACCCACCTGTGACATTCAATAAGACACCTACAGATGCATTCCTGCTGCTGCTGCTGCTGCTGCTGGGTTTCTGTCCATATTAGTTTAACTTGGATTTGAAATTGACTTCTTGCAAAGATATTACAAAATATGTTACCTGTAAGCTTCTTTTGTAGATTAACATATAACCTGTTATATTTGTTTTCATACATTTCACAAAATAGACAGCAAACTGTAGTAATCATATATTCTGTAAGAGTAAGCTGTTTATATACTAGTTCTTTCCTGAATACCTTTGCATCTCCCACAACATGGGCTTCAATGAGTTACTCAGAGCTGGTCAATTAAAAAGAAACGTGACATTCCTCCGGACTCAGTCCTTTAGCCCCATGCTACCCCACAGCTTCCAATCAGTCTCCCTTGTATATATTGAGAGAGAATTCCAGCCACTTCCTTACCCCAACCCTGAGCTCCTACAGCTGCAGCTATTGTAGGACTTACAAACGAAGGTATGGATCACTCTGTCTGTGGTCGGTACAGATACGGTGGAACACCCAAGTAACTGGTAGCTGTTGATACCACAGTCATCATTCATTCTTCTATCTCAAGGCTAGTACACAGTGAGTCTCTTGTTGATGTACCTAATCCCCCTAAGGTACCCAGCAGTTATACTACTACAGTTTGCAGGTATATAATACAACGCAGTATCAACATATTGTGGGCTATATCAAAAGCGCTTTCAACTCTATATGTATGTAAAAAAGAATTCAGTCAATATTCATTTTATTTTAGCCGAGCAGAATCGGGCCGAGGAGAAACAAACTTGTATCACTGTCATAAGACATAGCCAAATAACCCCTATTTAACAAAATGTAGCAGGATGTTGAATTCATCGCTGGAAAATTACATTAAAATGTTCTGCTCCTAAAATTGTGATTCATCATTTTACAAGTCAGCAATAACTCGGATATAGATTTTGCACATTTAAGCTGAAAGTGATTGTAACATTGGGTTAAATTAGCTGTCATCAGCCATCCCACTCACAGTGGTAGTCGGGGATCTTATCTTAATTGAATCTGTATTTTTAGTGCCAGAGTCGCTGCCCTAGTCTGAGTCCCTGCTCAAAGCACATTAACAGTTGTGACAAGAACACATGCTTATAACAAATGGTCACAGGGTGTGTTCCATAACTCTTTCATAACAAAAGGGGGGGAATGTTATCATCAGTTTGCCATTAGTATAGTTGAAAGTAGGATAAGAAATATATTTACTATCAGTGAACAGAAAGTTTTATCACAACTTTTAACAAGCTTTAGATGAAAAAAAAGTTCTTATTCATGGTTTGAAAATGTAACGAAATTACCAAGTCTGTCTGCACTAATCACAATTGTGGATATAAATGCAAAGTTTTTCCAGTTTTCTCTAGTCATATAGGGCCCTCCAGTCGGCTGGATAGGGGGCGTATTTACACAACAGTTTCCTCACAGCAGCACACTAGCATGCCCTCTGCACTTTGGTAATGCCCTTTAGGGGTTGGTGTGCCCTAATTCCCTACTTGCCATACAGAATTTATTGTATAGATGGCTAATGTTTGGGAAGCCGTACAAATCACCCTTTGGCCATATGTAATCTAGAGATCACACTATATGGTGTGAAGGGTGTGTGAACTTAGCTCCTCATGGGCCTGGAACTTTCAACTAGGGCCTAGTAGTGACTAATAACCCACAAGTCATTCATATGTTCTATGTTGATGCCATTTGCCATCTATAATTCGGACATGATGTCTGATTTGATAATGTGAATGTATTTTGAAAATCACTTAGTGCAATAAATACATTTATAAACTCAAAAAAAAAGAGATAAGATGCTTGTGTAAATCAAAAAGAATTTGGGTTGCTGTCTAAGGTAATAACTCTGTATATACATAGTGTGCTGCCTGCAGGGTGTAAAGTGGTTGTGTATTACTGAAGGTGTCTGTGCAGGATCATTTTGGATTTGATTCAGGTGATACTGCTTCCTTAGAGTAAGAGCTGGATCATCAGTTAACCTATGTAGTATTAAACCGTAAACATAAAATAAAATTATTTAGGTACTGCACTCATACACCAATAAATGCTTCAATTCATGCTCAACACCAATACCCAAATCAAAATAAAAAGTTTCTACTCTGAATTATCTCCTCTCCATCACCAGGGCATTATGTAATTCATGCATGTCTCAGTCTGTCTGTCTGTCTGTGTGTCTCTGCCTCAGTCATCTCAAGTCTGGTCTCTGGTTATTGTCATATCCTCATCTTCTTCTCCACATCCCAATTGGAGATTCACAAAGTCTTTGCGAAAACATGCAGGACAGTGGCAATGTCCTCCTAAAATGCCACCGGTCCAGCAGATTCACAAGTGTAGCGGGACCGAATGTCCAGTCACAGCTTAGGGTTTTCTGAACTAGAAGAATTGAGTTGGGCTTTTAAAGCTAAAATATGTGTGTCAACATACTGTGGAAAACTATATATTTATCCTGATTTGGCCATAAATGATTACAAATGTGATGTTTTTTTTGATGGACAATACTATCTTGTACTTAAAATGCACAAGCTGTCAGATATGTGGCTATCAGGGTCTCCAAAAAATGTCCTGTGGGATGAAAATGTTTCGCAAAGACTATTCACATCCACAGTTTAAGACATTGAGGAAGCACTGAGTGTCCCGTCACCTTCCCTTACATCTCTATAAACTCCTGCTATATGTGATAATACCGGCACACACCTGCCGTCTCACAAGGAGATGCTCAGAGTTGGTCCGTCCTCTGCTCAGGCTACAGCAACAAGGGAAGCTCTGTAAATCCTAATCAGATCTCACCCCCGTCTAGATTTGTGACAGTTACTAATCAAGGAAGCTAAGTTAGGGCCTCATATAATCTTTAAAAACAGATGCTTTCTAAATTGCAAATTCTCTATTGCCTACAGCCATGATACAGACAGAAACGTGCAGAGCTGCAAGTGACCATTACAAGGTTATTGCTGTTAGCAGCAACTACAGAATAACCACCTACAGCTGACGAGTTGGTCACGTCTACCCTATTTATGGCCTCTTAAACACAGTAAATGCAACCTAGGGGACTATTCCTCCTAATTATGGTAATGATGTGGAGACCATGTTAGGCAGGTTTAGTGCCCCCTGGGGATCCATGAGTTGTGCCGATTACAATAACTGAGTCTGTAATGAAGGTAATAACGTAAGGAGCAATAATACTGACAGCTTTAGGAGAACGTACTGATAATGATAAGATCAATAAAATGTAGTTTCATTAGTTAAGCTAATTCAATATTTAACCCCTGCAGGAAATAGTTCCTTTCAGAGACAGCATGATAAGAGAATGTCTTATTACATCAACTCATAGCTCGGATTGAAATCACTGCCTATTATGTTCAAAACTACTGTAAGCTCAAAACCTTTATATTGTGACTAGAATTTGTCTGCATTTCTCCTCATATAGACATTTAGTGACAGAACTTTATTATTGTTTATTACTTAATTGACCAGCCAGCAATCAGCCTATGAAGCCTGGTTTATAATGTCTGAGAGACATAGGATGCAAAAGGTGCCCAATGTAACGTATAAGAGAGCTGACAAATATTCTTGATTAAGGACAGGAAGAGATGTCATGCTATCGAGCTTTAGGATGCAATATTATTTCTTCTCAAACATAAATCTCTACTAGCAATCTGCACACTTATAAGTGTGTGTCTGGCATGTATCCTTCCATTCTATTATGGTTGTTCAGACACAAAATAAAGACACCTTCAATTATTGCGCCATGGTTTCCTGTCCTGAATTGAGGGCATGAATCACTGTTTTTTTGGCATTGCACCTAATTGGAAAACAGAATCTCATATCACACTTTAGATATGCAGCCTCGCCATCACATGTTAACACTACCTGAGTAGGCGATGTTCCATAATATCAAGTGAATCTGACTGCCAAGGGAATATTGACAACTAAAACTTCAAAAAATGTCAATGAGGTCTTGAATATTAGCTTAAAATTGATATTGCTGAGGTGAGAGAACACAGATATCCTTGGGCTCCAGATGGTAAATGAAACTCTATAGATTCTAACAGACAGCTAGCTTGTTCTTTTGTGTTTTGTAACTCTATTCATATATCATTCCATAGCTGGCCATCTCCTCAAGTTTAATAAGCTTATTCCAGTGCATGCAATAACAAATTTCTATCCTACCAGTGTCTCCTGCAGATAGAAGACTGCAGTCGTAATTGAAGAAGACGGTTTCGAGACATCTCCATATAACGTGGCTGCACTTGAGCACAATCTAATTTACATTCTACACAGTCTAAAAAGACAATATTTTGTTGTGCTGTCTCAAGAAGGGACGGTTTCTTCCAAGGGGGCATTAGTTAACGCAATAAACATTATATATGATGACATCATCAGTACAGCCTCCTAAAGCTGTCAGTATTATGGGTTCCTTCACAATATAAGCCCCATTACAGAGTCAGTTATTGTAACTGGAACAATTCATTGATCCCTAAGGCATGCTAAACCTGCCCAACAGGGGCTTCACAGGCTTACAGGAATAACATTGATGATCAGCGTAACAAGGATGTATGGTACCTCAGGTGGCCTGCACTGTGAGCATCAGTTTAAGAGTTGACACAATTCCTACCGCCAATATAATGACACACTCTGTAACACTGAGACATTTTCGTAAAGTTCTTTGCATGCATGAAGTCAATTCCAAGTCTAGGTATACATTAATTCGGGCAGAAACCCAGTTGAAGTAGAAATGCATCTGTAAGTGTGAGGGATGGTCAGTAAGTCTAAAGGAAGGTCACAGGTGGGTGTGAGCTGTAGTGTCTCCTCTGCAGGGGAATGAGTTACACTGAGCAGTAAGGCCAAAAGAAAAAAAGTGTGCTTCAGGCAAGATTTTAGGGTTGGGGTATGTTGAATTGTTGAAGGTTACTTCAAACCTTAACGTAGCTGTGAATCTTGGCTTTTGATTTTCAAATCATAAAACAAATTAGTTTTGATTTCTGTATTTTGAAAATTGAAGTCAAAACAATTCAAACATCACAAAATGGAGTAGTAATGCTGGGTAGGCCCTGTTTGGTAGCTAGGTTTTGGTTTACAAACACACTGCAGATTGACTCCCGATTGCAATTTTGACTCATACATTCCAGGATGACAAATTATAATTTCAAATGGGAAATACCCTCCCCCGAATTTGGTCGGGGGCCTTTTTTGTAGCAAGGGTTGGGTTGTCCGAAACACTTTTGTGGGTTTACTTTGGCCTCAGTGCAGTCAGTGAGGAGTAAGCTGCCGTTCCCTGATAGCACTTTAACCTGGTCAGGTAGAGACGTCCAATCTGCAGTACAGCCTGGTGTGAGGCCCACTAAGGTCTGCAGCTTATAGATCAGGTCAGGCTGACTGTAACACACTTCTCTCTTTCTTTAGCCTCAGTGCAGAGTAAGGTGACGTTAATTTATGGCACTTTAACCTGGTCAGGTAGAGACGTCAAATCAGCAGTACAGTCTGGTGTCAGGCACAGGTCTGTGACCAGTAAATAACAAGGCTGACGCAAGTATTCAGATGAAAGATATCTAGTAATTACATTCATAAGTTACTGTACATTTATGAGAAAAGCAATGAATGGTGGCTGAGAAATGCTGTCATTTTAGAGAATGCTGAAATAACACCTTTATGATCCAGTGAGTCAATGTGATGAATATTAAATTACAGTGACCATTCAGCTTTTACCTTAAGTAAAAGCTGTCTGATGATAATTGAGTGCTGGTTCAAACAAATGTGTGGAGCCTTGCTTTCTTCATACCCTCCCTCTCCCACTGTCTGTCTTTCTTTGCATTTTTGCTCTGTGTCTTCCTCTTTGTCCTTTTGTCTCTGCCTCTTTGTCTGAGTGTCTCACTGTCCATCGCTTCCTCAATGCTCTCCTTACCCCTGTTCCCTCTAACAGGTTTCCCTTCCCTCATTGCATTACCAGCCGCCCTCTCTCTCTACCTCTTTTAACATCTTCTGCTTTTGTTGCTTCCCACCCAATTCACCAAGTCTCCCATCTCCCAAAACATTCCTGTGGGAGGTCTAAAAAACACTGAAGACATTGATGAAGGGCTGCCTGTCTCCTGCTCTGACAGAGTATTTCCTCCTCCTGTCAACTTCTGTTCTACCCCACCAAGCTCCTGTCACATGTTATACGCCCACCCTATACACAAGGGGAACAACGTTGCCTGTCTGACTATAGAAGGGACAGTTAGTAATGGGAGAAGCTTTGTGAATGCCTGTCTGCACATATATCCTTGTGCTATTGACTACACACTGACTGTTGTGATTGATGACTGCATCCATGTATACCTGAGTGTGGTCATTTCTCTGACTATAGAAGGGACCGAAGCTTAGTGAATGCCTGTCTGCTCCTATATATATATACTTGCTCTATTGACTTCATACTGACAGTTTGTGATGGATTGTAAATTACAAAAGGATGACTGCAGCAATATACATATTCATACATATATGCACCTTTGCATTTTCTTTTGATAGTCAGAATGTAAAATCAGGTGGATGTTGGATTTTTCGCAGGGGAAGAATGTTTTCCACTGTCATTGTTTTGCCTTGTGCAAACTGTGAATTGCGCAGTGCAGGTTGCCAATATTAGTGTTATGCATAAATCGGTGAATAGCACCCAACAGATACCCCCTAATGAATCCCATAACCACTACAAGGAAGTATAACATGCGGCATTCAAAGATTGAGCTCCATTAAACCAGCCTAGTCATTGCCGACAGGGCCATCTACCCAAAAATCATGATCAATCTACGTGACCTTTGATCGCTATCATTATGGACATACATCAGCTTGGCACTCCCAGATACCTAATGCTCCTCTCCTATCCCATTCCAGTAAAGCATGTAAATCATCATGACATGTCATCAATGAACCAGCTTCCCACTCACAGATATAATCGGCAGCTTGTATCCCGAACCCATACACATGTAGACTCATTATGACATTAAGGCACTGTCTTTTTTTTATCTAATACCATAAATCAGTGAGGCACTAGTAAAGAGGGTACCACATATGCCACATTTACCCAATAAGAAAAACACATTCCATCCTTAATACCCTCCCATGTGCCTATATTCCTCTTATTATAGACATCCCTGAAGCCAGTGTTTGGACACTCATCATTAGCACTTTGCTGAACACCCACAACCTCTAGCTCTAACACCTGTCCCTACCCTTGTTATTGATGGTGCACCTTCCACCTTCTCCTGGCCCTCCTAACCAGCCGCGGTGCCCCTTACCCGTCACTGCCTGGCAGTGTCTAAGGTCTTTGCAGCAACAAATTAAGTCATTGATCACAAGTAAGTGGTTTGCACAGAAACCACCAAGACAGCAACCTGCTACTGGTAGGCACTGATCCTACAGTTGTTATTCACTCTGCTATCTTAAAGGCTGAGTACTGGCACACAGCGGGTCCCTACACTCATGCTCCTAGCCTCCCTATACGCCCAACCTCTCAGTCACTAGTGCCTAACCTAGTTAGTCATTTTTTGGCTCCCTATACGACCAACCTATATAGCTAGGTCAGTTATTATTGTCAGGTTGGTCAGTACTGACCAACCCTCCTTAGTCGTTTTATTCCCAGGGGGAGCCACTGAGTGGTCATGGCAGGTGGCCCCAACTAGTGGTATATAAATACAACACACCAATGATGAACCTAGATTAGCCACTACTGACTGACCCCTCGGTCATTTTAGAGTATAACTTTGCCATTATGACTTACACTCATATGACCAACCTAGGATAGTCTGTACTGACTAACCCTTTCAATCTATGGATTTTCAGTGTAGTCTGTGTTTTTCTAAAGTCCAGACTATCTGGCATTTTCAAAGGCCAGGCCTGGAAATACTTCAAAAGGTTTCTTTCAATATGAAACGGAAACTTTTATTGTCCAAAGGCTCATCTATGTTGGGTGCTAGCATTTGCCTATACAATACAATTGTATCACTGAATATGGTAGTTTCTAATATTCTTCAGGTCTGTTGATAAATGTCATCAGGTCCACAGTGTTACATTTACATAATACATAGCATTTCCAAATTCCAATTACAAAATGTCAGTATTCAAGACAGAACACCCTGCAGGGAATGCCTTTGTGAAGACAGACAGACAGAACGATGATTCATCATTCCCCATTTCAACGGGTGCTCAATGGTAGATAATGTCTGTTAAAAAGGGATCTAAACTGTGAACAGTGGTCTGTCACTCAACTGCTTGTGACTACATCAGTTTGCGTGTAATTTACCATCCTACTCGTCAGCCTTATCTTCATTAGATCTGCGGTATTGTGGTGTCCTGGTCCTTATCTTTGATAGGTCCCTCCTCATTGTACATTATTAGGTCAGACAGTCTTACAAAACTCTTCTCTCCCAATTTATCGGAAATGGGCAGATGGTAACTTTTATTTTAAATATCTACTATAACTTTGACCACCTGAAGGGTTACAATCTAGTGCATCACAGTGAATTAGGCAATTCTATAACAAATAATTGATTACAACCATGCCTAGGATCAATAAAGGTAGCGAGCTGTAACGTTCTCCGTCAGAAATTCATGAAGTGTATATACATAGTAGTACTTCCTGTTATTCCTACATAGTTACAGCACATATAGAGCAACACCAGTCTAGATGCAGACATGGCGGGTAGGAGGACCGCTTTCCTCCAGGTGCTGCTCCTTTGTCTTGGTATAACCCTGGATACAGCAGCAGGCAGTCAGTATGATGCCTGCAGGAGGGTGCTGCTACACAGTGACTTCCGCAGTCCCTGTGGGCGTCTGTCAGCTCCACATAAAAGGCCATGTATGGTGTCTACTCCTGCTGACCAACAATACCTCAGGCAGAACAAGGTACTACCAGTTTTATATAATTATATAGAGAGAATACTTAACACCATAAAATATGCTATTTTTTTCGGTTTTGGTTTGGCTGTTGTTGTTTTTTTAGAAAGAAAATTTTCCTCATTTGCTAAAACAGTTTGACGTGAAAACATACAGGTTTTGTGCTGATACTCAGTGTATATATATTAATATATATATATATATATATATATGGCTGTGTCTCACGACCTTGGGACAATGTTTTTGTCTCTGACCGGGTGCCGTCTCCGACCAGGTGCCGTCTCTGACCGGGTGCCGTCTCTGACCGGCTTGGCTTGATAAGGTCAAAATACAAGCAGCAGGAGGCTTATTATAATTATAACTATGATTATATAACAACCGCCGTAACATTTTTCCAAATCCTTATATATATGAGTATAATTCTTTTTAAAACACCTTTTTCTGACACCTGGTCAGAGACGGCAGCTGGTCAGAGACGGCAGCCGGTCAGAGAGGGCACCCGATCAGAGACAAAAACATTGTCCCAAGGTCGTGAGACACAGCCGTATATATGTCCCAGATTGAGACTAGAGATAATCAAATACTGGTAGTCAGACTCGTGTATGCACATACTACATGAATACGGTAGATAATTCTGAGGAATCAGCAGAAATGTGTAAAATATGCAAACAATTAAATGATAGGATCTTCAGTAAACTGTTGAAGTGGTCCTTACCAAATAAATAGGTTTGACATCAAAGGATATTTATTAACAGTTCTCGAGAGCAAGAGGCCGAACAGTTTTCCTTGTGAGTATTTAACATCTAGATTTATAACAAAAGTCCAAGAATTCTCTGCATTCTACTTCATTTTATGTGTCGCCCACAGAAACATTTTTCCAATTATCCATATATATTAGGCCCTTTATATGAGTAGCTTTGGTAAGAACATAAAAAAAAACATACCAAAGTTGCCACAGGTGTCTCAACAGGTCAGCCATGACAATGCTAAGATTTCCATCTTCTTTTTCAGTTAAACCCTCGATGACAATTACCTTTTTCTTTTTTGTTGACTCCATTCTCTCAAACTTTAAACTGTGCACTGTCAATACCCGGGTTTGTGCTTGACAGGTGATTCTCTCTCAATGTACTGTAGGCAGTGTCCATGGCAGTTGCGAGGCCAGTGAGTTCATCTGAATGGCCTTTGACAATGCCATCCAGGACCTCAATGATGTTTGTTGTATTGGGGGTGAAATACACATACTCTCTAAGACCTTGTCTATTTTCCCAACTGATTTGGTGAGCCAGTTTTTTGTTTGATGTCGAGCCCTTGTTAAAGACGTTGATTGGCATAATGACAACCCAGAGTCTGGCACCAGGTTCAAACATGTAGCCCTTTTTCTTCTTCCTTTCCTTCTGTTGCGACATATGTTAGGGTATTTTCAATCCTAAGAGGAGCTTTAGGGATTTATACACCAGTTCCAATAATATATAACTCTCTTTAAGATCAATATTCATCAATGAGTCCAAAAATCACGGGGAGCTGTTTCACCCCACGTTTAGCCTGTCAGCGCCATCTTGCCATTTCCAGTTTAAATAATAGTAATCACATACTATTGAAATGTTTCTCAGTCACCGAAAATGTATATTGAATTAGCAAATGCAAGAAGGCAATGTGTACTTGGAGTCGTGAGCACTTCTGAGTTCTATAGCAACATTCATTATGATTTGTGATGTTTTTTTCAGATAAAATACTTGTATAAATCACCAGATGTTACAGAACAGATGATATGTGCTCCCCGCTGGAACAACACCAAGACTGCTGAGTGTGTTTCTGCACCTGATAAGGCAGACAATTCTGTAGGTAAGTTAGCCTACACTGACTTTACAACAAGCTTGCAGTCTCCATTGAGGACTTTATTTATTTAGTATCTATATCTCAAGATTATCAACCAACTATAACAACAAAAGTAAGCTTCATGTTGGAAAGTTTTATTTTTATAAATGTATGATCACAACGTTGCGCCGGGAAAGTGGCTTCATCAGGTGACTTTATCTGTTCATTTATTTGCTGCATTCGACACCTGACACATTTCTCAATCAGCGTATTTTATATCAGATGTCACTTGACTAAGTGGCGCTAACAATTGGTTGCAGAACAATGGACATATGCAAAATTTAGGGAAATCGAAAGTAGAACGAAGTTTTCTCCGTCCTTTCCAAAGTCATAGTTTTTTTTATCAGTTCAACCCAAGAGAGGGATATATTTATCCTGTTTTAGCATATTCCTAATCAACAACAAATCATTGAATTTCCCTACAGACAATTTACATTTTCCTTACAAACATCCTTACAGACATTTTACATATATATAGACATTTAGTTTATGTATAGATGTTATGAAATAAGTGCCATGTATATATCTTTGTGTTACAGGTTGGACATGGAGCAAGTGGTCGTCATCTGGTGAAGGCATACTCTCAAGAAGGGTCACCCTGACTGGTTACGATACAGATGTACCTTGTATTCATGTGGAAACCAAACGTATGGACCAATTCCGAGGTAAGCCTTGTTTACTGCGATATGGCTGTGTAAGATTAGCCCCTCTATATCCATGCAGTTTCCCTATTTGGTTAGAGGCAAATAGTTTGCACTGACAATTTGAAGCCCTGCAACAAGAGCTGGACATTTGGCTGAATTCCTAACCTATGAAAGTTGGTTAGTTGGATAATTAAAAAGAAGTGCATGGGTAGTTTTAAAAGAATTCATCTATATGTGTGGACTTGTGTTGAATTTAATTTTACAATATATCAGTCATATATTATGTATTAAACTGCAAACCCGTTTGATTAAGCGTTGATTCTCTCTGTAGAGCTACCAGACTGTGCAGCAGCTATGGATGCTGGGCTACCCACCGGTGTGACCACCATTTACCCAGACAAAAAAACTGCCATGGAGGTTTATTGTGACCAGGACACCGATGGCGGAGGCTGGATCGTAAGATAGCTTAAAGCTAACTTCATCTCATAATACTGTTTATTTATCACATTGATTCTGCCAATGCAATTGTTAAGTAACTCATCCAGGGCTTGATGATAAAGCTAGACTTTACCCCTTTTTGAAGTTTGATAACTTTATGTCAAGTTGATAATTATCAATGCAAGATTGTAAAGGCTGCATTCTTGGTACCTTCTAACTTCTAACTGCCTTAATTTAATGTGGATCCATACCTCCTTCTGGAAATGTAGAAAGAAGCATGTGTTGTTAGTCTAGAGCTGCCATAACATAGAGCATTCTGTGTTGCTGAACAACATACTCAATTATTTGAAGATCATAATTATACTGTATTCATGAGCGGTCCCAGGCGTAATGGTAGTATGCCAGTATGGAGCCCTGTTGCCGGCTTGACCTCCACATTACCTAGTTAACCTTCATTACAGTAATCCCTATGTGTTGCTGTATTGCTTTCTCCTTATTAGTCCTTATCAAGGGCATATGTGGTGGGTCTTTCAACAAATATGGGTCAAGCTTGATTACTCATCCTTATTCCATTATAGGTGTTCCAGAAGAGAATCAGTGACTCAGACTTCTACCTGTACTGGGCGGACTACGTAGCAGGTTTTGGGGATCCTGCTACCAACTACTGGTTAGGCCTGGACAACATCCACCTCCTGACCTCCCTGTCCTACACACAGCTGAAGATTGCAATGGAGTATCCCGCTGGAACCTTCTTTGCCGCAGACTACAGCTCCTTTGAGATTGGGAATTCTAGTACTAAATACACTCTTAAGGTGTCAGGGTACTCTAGTAATTCCAAACAAGCTGCAGGTCAGTGAAAAGTACACACGATTAGTAGTATCACAAAAATAATCCTCATAAATTCTTAATTCTGCACCTGGTGGCAAAAATTCAGACTACCTCAAACCATGATATTTGCAGATTTTAACACATATATATATGTAATGATCTCCCTTTATCTGCTATTCCTGTGCCATACCTTGGTTTTCTACGCATCACGGTCATTATATTTCTATACATGTCAAAAAATGTAGAAAATGATTTTTTCTGATGAGAGCTATATGTTATGCACCCAAATAAGAATACCCTCCAGTAGGCGAATTTATCCTGTAAAATTATTTTTTTGTATCCCACACATATCAGTCTAATATCCCTAAGAGTCATTAAGAAAACAAATTGGGCAATCTCCAATCAGTTTGATGGTAAAGAACCTTTTATACATTTACCTTAAACTCTTATCATGTGTCACTTATACCCAACTGTACATTCATGGCAAGCTGTATTGTTTTAGGGGACTCGCTGATACGTGTACACAATGGCCGCAAGTTCTCTACTAGAGACCAAGATAATGACATCCATCCTAGTATACATTGTGCACAGAAGTTTGTGGGAGCCTGGTGGTATGGCAGCTGTCACCATGCTAACCTGAATGGTCTCTACTGGACAACTGGATGGGCAAGAGGCATGAGTTGGAAAACGCGCACTACACATGACTACTCTGTTCTCTCTTCTAAGATGATGGTCCGATAGACAGCCAGAGTGACAACTACATCGTCCAATATTTTGACTTCTCCATGATATCCCAACCCCCTCTATGGTCTGTCAATCCCGTACATAGTATTTCCCTACCCTTCATCATCATCTCAGGCCCCTTCCATCTTCTCCACCCCATACATAGTCTCTTAATTCCTCAACGATATTCTATTTGCCACCATGGGCTCCCATCCTATCCATGGTCTCCCTCCCCTTCATGGTTTGCCATCCCTTCAATGCTGTTCCCTTAATTTGTCCCAAACTTCCCAAGGGATTCCATTCCCTTTCCCGGTCTCCCACCCATCCATGGCCTCCCCGTCAATAAAAGGTCTCCAATTCCCTCATTATGGCCCATCAGCGCTACCATGGTCTACCATCCCTTCCAAGTGTCTCACTCCTCTCCAAAGTATCCCACTCTCTTCCATGGGCTCTCATCTCCTTCATGGTTTGCCATTTCCTCTCGGGTTTCTTACTTCCTTTATTTGTCCAAAACTCACATTCAAGATAACATACTCGTTTCTTTATTTTCTCTATGGTCTCCCAAAGACTCAAAGTCTCCCTCCACCTTTTCCCCATGTATAGTACACCCACTGCATTCTTTATTCTGCACTTGCTATACAACTGTAGTCTTAGCCCAGAAATAACCATGTAGAGAACCTACGGAAAAGGCAAATGAACAGATAATATACATAACATTTCCGTTTTGAAAAACCATTTAGCTTTGTGGAGCTGCAGATAAGGACTGATCCATCCAGGCATTTGGAAGAATAATTCAAAGTTGGATTTAATGAAATGACTGTGCCTGCTGTTCAACCCTCTTTGACTAGCAGCTTTACAATCATAGATGTCTCATTTAAATCAAGATGTGAAATTATAGATGTGTGATTTAATTCGAGATGTGAAAGTAAAAAAATGTCAATTCCCCTCTTTGTAGGAAGCTGCATGCCTTACACAAAATAAATACAGAGCAAACGCCATCAGCAATATCTAGACATGGCTAGATTGAATCCAATCTTTCACTGGCAATAACTGTCCCAGTAAACAAATAACGTTATACACCATTTTATAACATTATATAACGTTGTATGTCAACGTTTTTCTAAGGCTCTTTAGTATGACACAACGTTATGTAACGTTATTTTGACATGAAATAACGTTTTTTGTTAGCTGGGGTAGGACTAAATTCCTCATCAGATATTAACTTTACTTCTGTAATATGTATTTCTTAGATTGTGTGTTAAAGGTGGCATAATTGCATTGAGAAAATTTGCTTTAAGATATTCCTATCATAAACAGTGACTTGTGACAATTTATCTGCGAATAAGATAGTGTTGCACAATCAGCTTCAGATATATACTCCTTTTGTTACACAGTAAGAAATTGCTGCATACAGCTGGCTGGTTTAACCTGCCCTTTTATTCAACAAATATATACATAAGTTTTGAAGAGACTGTGAAAAACACCAGCTTAGGCACATGAGGCCCTGTGGGGCCTTCAGCTCACAAAATTGCCTTGAGCCCACAAAAGAGTACCGTTTTGTTAGCTGAAGGCTAACACCGGGCCTTCAGCCCACAAAAGTGGCTTTAAAGCACAAAAGCCTTCAGCCCACAAAAGAAATGTCTTCAGGCCACAAAAGCCTTCAGCCCACAAAAGCCTTCAGGCCACAAAACAAAGATGCCTTCAGCCCACAAAAACAAATAAACATGCTGGTCTTACCTACCAATCTAGCTTTTTATATGAACTAGCCTTCAGCTCACAAAACCTATATACTGGTTTCACTGGTATGTAAGATCAGTATATATGAGTTTTGTGAAGGCAAGTTGATATCTTCTTATGTGAGATCAGTATATATAGGTTTTGTGAGCTGAAGGCAAATTGATCTATTCTTATGTGAGATCAGTATAGGTTTTGTGAGGTGAAGGCAAGTTGATATATCATTATGTGAGAGCAGAACATACGTTTTGTGAGCTAAAGGCAAGTTGAGATGAGAGACTTGATTGGTATGTAAGATCAGAATATATAGGTTTTGTGAGCTGAAGGCAAGTTAATATGAGAGGCTACATTCGTACATAAGATCAGTACATAGGCTTGTATGTCAGATCAGTACATACGTTTTGTGAGCTGAAGGTCAGTATATAGGTTTTGTGAGCTGAAGGCAAGTTGATATGAGAAGCTAGATTGGTATATGAGATCAGTATATATAGGTTTTGTGAGCTGAAGGCCAGTTGATCTATTCTTATGAGAGATCAGTATATATAGGTTTTGTGAGCTGATGGTAAGTTGATATGAGAGGCCAGATTGGTATGTAAGATCAGTGCATAAGCTTGTAATTGAGATCAATTTGCCTTCAGCTCACAAATCTTATGTATTGGCTTTGTGGGCTGAAGGCAAGGTGATATGAGAGGCTAGATTCCTTTGTAAGATCGGTGTTTATAGGTTTTGTGAGCTGAAGGCAAGTTAATATGAGAGGCTACATTCGTACGTAAGATCAGTACATAGGCTTGTATGTCAGATCAGTACATAAGTTTTGTGAGCTGAAGGTCTGTATATAGGTTTTGTGAGCAGAAGGCAAGTTGATATATTTTTATGTGAGATCAGTATATATAGGTTTTGTTAGCTGAAGGCAGGTTGATATGAGAGGCTTGATAGGTATGTAAGATCAGAATATATAGGTTTTGTGAGCTGAAGGCAAGTTGATTTGAGAGGCTAGATTGGTATGTAAGATCAGTATATAGGCTTGTATGTCAGATCAGTACATAAGTTTTGTGAGCTGAAGGTCACTCTATAGGTTTTGTGAACTGAAGGCAAGTTGATCTAGTCTTATGTGAGATCAGTATTTATAGGTTTTGTGGGCTGAAGGCAGGTTGATATGAGAGGCTTGATAGGTATGTAAGATCAGAATAATAGGTTTTGTGAGCTGAAGGCAAGTTGATTTGAGAGGCTAGATTGGTATGTAAGATCAGTATATAGGCTTGTTTTTCAGATCAGTACATAAGTTTTGTGAGCTGAAGGTCACTATGTAGGTTTTGTGAGCTGAAGGCAAGTTGATATGAGAGGCTAGATTGGTATGTAAGATCAGAATATATAGGTTTTGTGAGCTGAAGGCAAGATGATATACTTTTATGTGAGGTCAGTATATATAGGTTTTGTGAGCTGAAGGCAAGTTGATATATCCCTATGTGAAAGCAGTACATGCGTTTTGTGAGCTGAAGGCAAGTTGATAAGAGAAGCTAGATTGGTATGTAAGATCAGTATATATATAGGTTTTGTGACTTGAAGGCAAGTTGATATCTTCTCATGTGAGATCACTATATATATAGGTTTTGTGAGCTGAAGGCAAGTTGATATATCCTCATGTGAGATCAGTATATAAAGGTTTTTGAGCTGAAGGCAAGTTGATCTATTCTTATGTGAGATCAGTATATATAGGTTTTGTGAGCTGAAGGCAAGTTGATTTATCCCTACGTGAGAGCAGTACATACGTTTTGTGAGCTGAAGGCAAGTTGAGATGAGAGGCTAGATTGGTATGTATGATCAGAATATATAGGTTTTGTGAGCTGAAGGCAAGTTGATATATTCTTATGTGAGGTCAGTACATATAGGTTTTGTGAGCTGAAGGCAAGTTGATATATCCCTTTGTGAGAGCAGTACATACGTTTTGTGAGCTGAAGGCAAGTTGATATGAGAAGCTAGATTGGTATATAAGATCAGTATATATATAGGTTTTGTGACTTGAAGGCAAGTTGATATCTCTTCATGTGAGATCAGTATATATATAGGCTTTGTGAGCTGAAGGCAAGTTGATATATCCTTATGTGAGATCAGTATATATATAGGTTTTGTGAGCTGAAGGCAAGTTGATATATCCTCACGTGAGAGCAGTACCTACGTTTTGTGAGCCGAAGGCAAGTTGATATGAGACGCTTTATTGGTATGTAAGATCAGAATATATAGGTTTTGTGAACTGAAGGCAAGTTAATATGAGAGGCTACATTCTTACGTAAGATCAGTACGTAGGCTTGTATGTCAGATCAGTAAATACGTTTTGTGAGCTGAAGGTCAGTATATAGGTTTTGTCTCTCTCTGTTACACACGAAGTGCGCATGCACGTGGCGCATCTAGCATTTGCGCACCACCCTCCTCCATGCGTCTCTGTCGTATGCTAACTCGGTGGCTCCCTCTAGTGTCTAGGTTTTGTGAGCTGAAGGCAAGTTGATATGAGAAGCTAGATTGGTATATGAGATCAGAATATATAGGCTTTGTGAGCTGAAGGCAAGTTAATATGAGAGGCTACATTCGTACATAAGATCAGTACATAGGCTTGTATGTCAGATCAGTACATAAGTTTTGTGAGCTGAAGGTCAGTATATAGGTTTTGTGAGCTGAAGGCAAGTTGATATGAGAAGCTAGATTGGTATATGAGATCAGTATATATAGGTTTTGTGAGCCTAAGGCCAGTTGATCTATTCTTATGAGAGATCAGTATATATAGGTTTTGTGAGCTGATGGTAAGTTGATATGATAGGCCAGATTGGTATGTAAGATCAGGACATGAGCTTGTATTTGAGATCAATTTGCTTTCAGCTCACAAATCCTATGTATTGGCTTTGTGGGCTGAAGGCAAGGTGATATGAGAGGCTAGATTCGTTTGTAAGATCAGTGTTTATAGGTTTTGTGAGCTGAAGGCAAGTTAATATGAGAGGCTACATTTGTACGTAAGATCAGTACATAGGCTTGTATGTCAGATCAGTACATAAGTTTTGTGAGCTGAAGGTCAGTATATAGGTTTTGTGAGCAGACGGCAAGTTGATATATTTTTATGTGAGATCAGTATATATAGGTTTTGTGAGCTGAAGGCAGGTTGATATCAGAGGCTTGATAGGTATGTAAGATCAGAATATATAGGTTTTGTGAGCTGAAGGCAAGTTGATTTGAGAGGCTAGATTGGTATGTAAGATCAGGACATAGGCTTGTATGTCAGATCAGTACATATATTTTGTGAGCTGAAGGTCAGTATATATAGGTTTTGTGAGCTGAAAGCAAGTTGATATATTTTTATATGAGATCAGTATATATAGGTTTTGTGGGCTGAAGGCAGGTTGATATGAGAGGCTAGATTGGTATGTAAGATCAGTTCATAGGTTTGTAGTTCAGATCAACTTGCCTTCAGCTCACAAATCCTATGTATTGGCTTTGTCAGCTAAAGGCAAGTTGATATGAAAAGCTAGATTGGTATATAAGATCAGGATGAAATGTTTCTTGGCTGAAGGCAAGTTGGTGCTAGAGGCTAGATTCTTATGTGAGATTAGTGTATAGGTTTTGTGAGCTGAAGGCAAGTTGATATGAGAGGTTTTATGAGTTGAAGGCAGGTGGATATAAGATGTACAATTGGTGTTCGACCTGAATGCCAATTGCTCTGTGAGACCAGTACATATGGTATGTATATATGTTTTTGTGGGCTGAAGGCATCTTTGTTTTGTGGCCTGAAGGCTTTTGTGGGCTGAAGGCTTTTGTGGCCTGAAGACATTTTTTTTGTGGGCTGAAGGCTTTTGTGCTTTAAAGCCACGTTTGTGGGCTGAAGGCCCGGTGTTAGCCTTCAGCTAACAAAACGGTACTCTTTTGTGGGCTCAAGGCAATTTTGTGGGCTCAAGGCCCCACAGGCCCCCTATAGCTACCCACTACCCACTAGATCACAGAGGAGTATCTATGTATGTACACATATAAGCGCAATCGCCTCTATATAGTAAGTCATTTAACATAACTTGTGTACTGATATAGTTAGCAATTATGAAGTAGGTTTCTCAGGTATAGATCTAGGGAGATACCAGCATGCAACTAAGTTGATAGAATGAAGCATCTGTCATAAGACTCAGCTGTCAATGTATGCGTGTAATCTGGAAATGCTACTTTTTATCTATAGTGATACATGTGTTGGATAGACATCTGATGAATCTGTATTGCTCACAACAAGAAACAGATGAAAAGAAAAAATGAGCATAAGCAGGATACTACACAAAATAAAGAAAAGTGCACAGATTAGAACATACAGGAATGATGTACAGTATTTATGTGGATTTATGACAGGAATGATGGAGATGATGTAACAATGAAGATAACATTATGTTATGTTGTACCCTCATCCAATTACACAGCTTTGCATATAATATGGACTGCATACCCAACGACATGGCTCCCATAGATTTCGCCATTTGAGTCATGATGGCCGCGTCCTGCGGTGCCGGTGGTGACGCCGAGGCCTGGTCTCCCTTGCCCAACTCTTCTGTCTTTCTGATCAAGGAGTTGGCCTCATCGACAAGGCTACCAGCGGACTCAGCACAATGAGGGCAGCATTTCTTCCTGCCATCAAATTCCTTACCGCAATCCGCACAAACTTTGGGATTCCTAGAACTCATCTTGGAGATATTAAATGACGATATTAAATGACGATGGTTGTGGTCCCTTTGGAACCAAGTTGGCGTCTGAGGAGACGCGGTAGAAGAGGGAGTTGAAGTTAGGCTCCCCCTGGTGAGTAGGAGGAGAACCATGTGGGTCCTGTCCCTGGAATATATGACCATATTCCCGCCAGGAATATGGTATACATAATATTGACAAGAGACTGAAATACATTATCCAAAGTCATTGCAATCAATATTGAATTAGGTATTTACCTATCTGGCCATCTCCTGCATTTCCATACTTCCAAATGGAGAGGAAGAAATGCTTAATGTAAGCTTTGACTTCTTAACAGTCAAATTTCCGATCCTTGGAATTGATATCCAATTTAGCTAGAATTAACATTGTAATACCCATGGAGGGCACAACTAGCCTATATCTAGCACCTCTTGCACACAGTAAATGCCCCCTTTGGGACTATACATCCTAGTTATGATAATAATGTGGAGACCATGTAGGGCAGGTTTAGTGCCCCCTGGGGATCCATGAGTTATACCAATTACAATAACTGATTCTGTAATGAGGGTAATAATGTATCGGTCCAATAATACTGACAGCCTTAGGACACTCTATGAGTGTGGTTTCATTAGTTAGGCTAATTGAATATTAAAGCCTTACAGGAAACGGTCCCTTTCAGGAAAAGCACTCAGACTGTGTACAGCAACTCATAGCTTGGATTGTAATCACTACCTTTAATGTTATACATTCAGATTTGGATTTGTCTGCAATTTTTATATAAAGCATAAAGACATTTGCTACCAGTACTTTATCATTGGTGTGTATTATTTTGTTGACCCGCTAACAATCAGAAATTGCATATGAAGTCTGGCTCATAATGCATTTGGTGATATAGGATGCAAAAATGAACCGAAATGCAACCTGAAAGACAAATAACCTCAATTCAAGTTATCAAACCATTTCATGCTCTCAGGCTATGGGAAATAATAACATTTCTCAGAAAGATAGATCTCTTCTTGGAATCCCTTCACATAAGTGTGTGTTTGGCATGTAGTCTCATATGATTTATGGTGGTTTACATAATTTAGGAATTCCCCTTGAAGAGGGCAAGGTTTAGTAAAGTTATCTTGTGCTGAATCGAGGACATAAAGTACATTTTTTCCACATTGCACCTGGTTACCTTCGGAACCTAATTCGAAAATAGAATATCTCATATGACATTTTATGGCAGTCTCATCACCAGTATATAACACCACCTGTGCAGGCGAACTGTCAAAATATCAAGTGAAACTGCCCGGCAAGTGAGCATAGGGAGGAAAAAAGCTAGAAATATGACAACGAGGTCATGAATAACAGATATAAATTGGTTTGGCTGAGGAGTATGGGAGATGGACATCATATGCTTTTGGTTCTATCCTGTTTTAAGGGAAGATAAGGTTAAATACAACTAGAATTCTGTGACAGTCAGCTGCCATCTTCTTTTGTGTTTTGTTATTATATCTATATCTCAGTCCACAATGGCCAATCCTCTCTTGGGACTCAAGTTCAATTAGGTTACATTAGTCTTTTGCGGCCTTTATGAATAAAAACACTTGATTACAATCAAATTTCCATTATATCATCAGCAAATATTCCCCTCTACCAACCAAAGGCATACATGTATGGCATGCATTATCAGATCAGGCTCCACTCCATATCTCTCCTAATTCACTTATGTATGATCTAATTGTGACATATGGGAATTTCATCAAGAGGAACAGCACACAGATGTAGATATATTTCCCACGTTCATTAAGGTTTAAGTCTTGCCTATGTACTATAGAGATTTCATGGGGTGCAGAGAGCATGGCTAGCAATAGGTTCACGGAATAGCTGCGTCAGAGTGCTGTTGGTATATTAAAGGGGATAATTTAGTGTTAAAGGCAATTTTTAATGAGTGTGTGCAATTTTCAATTCTTGGAGATTACTTTTTACCAGTATGCAGCCTCCCCCTCCTTTCCGTAAGGTACTGAATATATTAAACCTTAATAAAATTTTAAAAAAACCAATTAGGCCTTTTGCTGCACTTCTGTTTTAATGTAGCTCTTTTCCCCTGCTGGCATCAAGAGAGGACATCCTTGTATAACACTTTTGTTTTTAGTATTCTAAACCTAAACTGCACGAGAAATCATCTAGCCTCTGTACAGCCACAAGAGTATTGGTACATGTAAGGACTCAAGTGTGTAGCGAAGCGCAGTATGATAGTCCGGTACATGTACTGTATGCTGGTGGCCATGCAGGAGGCTGAATACTTTTGAGTGTGTTTTTTTTTCAGGAACATTTTTGGTTTTACAGGTAGTGGAACATAGGTCACTCAAAAGCATGAATGTTTAGTTACTTGACCAATTTGTGACTGTTTTCATGATAAACACGTGTTGCAAGAAGGAGTCTAGCTATTCCATTTTTCAGATGTGACAGTTTTGATAACAGCCCTTAAAATATTGTAGATCTAACAATGCACGGCACCAGCATGAGACCAGGTACATAATCTACGGCCGAGCAAGCACAATGCCCTCACGTTGCACATTTCAAAGTAGGCATAATACCTAGGCCTACTAGTGAATGGTGCCAGTTCATTAGTTTGTTTGGACTGCAAGTGTAGACACAATTATTGTTATGCCAAAAGTTACCAGCATCTTAATTGGAACTACAGTCGTGCAGTCTAATAGGCTTAAATTAGAACAAATGGGGTGGCGGCAATAAGAGGGAGAGCATGGGGGAAAGCGTGTGTGGCCACACAGGATACGTGGGTACTAGTTGGTCAACCCTAGGCTAGTTCCATCCCAGGCCACTAAAGGCCCGCACTACTGTCTCGGATGCACTTAGTATGGCCATACGCCCACACATGGACGTGCAGCATTTTTGCGCCACATTTTGGGCGTACATGCTTCGATGATAGCATTTTCATATGCTAGGTATAATAAAATCATGTACATTCTCCATATATATATGAGATTGCAGGCACCTTTTTGTCATCATCGATCCTTGTTTAATATGACTTGTCTGTGCTCAGTTATTACTGTAAATTCACAATATGTGGTCCTAATGATCCTCAGACAATCTGAAGCTGACAGTAGATACATCATCCCTAGCTCTGTCAGGGATCGGTACCCACAATGGTGCAGGGTGAATTTCATAAACCTATCTCATAGGAACAGGATATCTTAATGTGTTGGGAGTTGCGGCATACTCAAATTGTCTGAGGCTGCTCCTGTTAAAATGAAACATGAAATGTCAAAGTACTTCTAAATGAACTGACATTAAAGAAACAGGAATATTGATTTGCTGAAGATCAGCCATACATAACAAAAACTGCTGATTCTGCCAAATCCCCTTTCAAGCGTTTCACTTAAGACAAATAAGAGCACACTTCTTTTACCACATTCCTTATGCATATTTCTCTTTTATCACTATTGAATGGGAACATTATGATCTTTATTCTAAAAGTTTTAGAGGAGAGATTGTTCTAGTCATACAGGTATGAACACTGGCTCTGACATAGTTTGGACTTATAGGGCATGTACAAATTGGCTCAGACATAATTTGTTGTTGACAGACTTATAGGGGATGTGCAGATTGTGAAAAGAAACATGGTGTTTCAGGAAGGTGCAGATAATCTTCTTTGCTTGGTAATGAATGGGAACATTGAGTATTTACTCTGAAAGGTTATAGGATACTCTTCTTTTTAACATTGATCTATTGGATCTAGCTCAGGTGCATTGCCCTTTTGCCACAAACAGATTGCTCTAGAATAATAGGTACACACTGACTCTGACATAATTTGTCATTGACAGGGGATGTACAGAGTGTAAAAAGAACCCTTTGCATTAAGGTGTCTCAGGAAGGGACAATAAGCTGTACAATCCACCTCTTGTGTGTGGGACTGGGACTAGTGTGGTACTGTAGCCAAAAGTTGACCATACTTGCCATTGGCTGAAGGTCATTTATAGAGGCTGGTATCCCAGCGTGCACAGCAGTGTATAAGCTGCCCCTGGTGAGTGGGGCTGGAACTAGTGCTGGTCTGTAGCCTTAAGGGGGAAGCTGTGTAAATACGTGCCCTCATCAGGCGGTCTCTGTGAACAGCAATAGGCAGTGTGGAAGAGCTGCCTCATATTGCCCTGGTGTGTAGCGGAGATTATGTAAATACCAGTGTCTAAGGAGATATTATAAAGTATCATACTGGCACCACAATTACATCAATATCATATTAAACTAATGTGTTTATTGCCATTTTCATGCACAATTGATGTGGTTTACATGAATATTATTGGCTTGTTTGGCTTCTCAAACTCTTGCATTTTTATTCACAATTGTGGCAGGTCAACACAAACCTGGTTGCCGTACATCACATTTACAGACCATTGATAGTATATTTGTCCCTCTTAAAGGCAATTGGAACTAATTCGAAAAATTCATCCCATAACTTCCTGGACTGATACATTTGCAATAACAATATTTCACATATGGTTCATGCTGACTTTAAAATTACAATTTGGAGAATATTTTAGAAGTACTTGTTGCAGGCTACATTTTATAGTGTGGAATGTGTTGTCAATTTATAAGAAATTAACTGTTTCTATAGCCTCTTTCTTTCTTACCAAGATTACCATGTTTAGTTTGGCTTTCATGGTGTTAGATATTATCATGGTGGATCATTTCACAAAGCATTGAAATCAAATTTTATTCAATATTTACCATGATGTTTTCTTTAATATAACGTATGAAATAGAAAGCGAAACTGCTATTAGAGGTCACAAGTGGCATTTCTTGTAACACTGTTTGCATGCATGAAGTCCTTTCAAAGTCAATATTAACCTTATTTGGATGGAATCCCAGGAATGCATATGGAGATGTGAGAGATTGTCAGTAAGTCTTATTTAAGGCCCCAGGCAGGTGTGAGCTGTGGTGTCTGCACTGCAGCGGCTTGAGTCAGACCCAGTGGTAAGGCCAGAATAAATGATTAGTTTCCGGCAAGAAGTAAGGGTAACTAGTTAATTCTTTTGTAAATCAGCATTTCTTCTCAACTTAAACCTAGAGAGTGGCTATGATGATAAATTGGACTTGCTGATTGGGGTTTTAAATCTGCATTGCAGCATAGTTTGGCAGATTAAAGGGACTAACTAGTTATTTCCAAATCAAAAACAAATTGGGTGTAGGATGTTTTTGAAAAATAGCTAGTAAATAACAAGGGTCAAACTATGAAGAATCAAAGTATTCTGCTGAAAAACATTTAGTGAACTATATTCCGAATATATAGAAACAGCAGTAGATGGCTGAAAAGAATTATTGTTGTTTTAAAGACCACTGAAAGTAGGCTGTGACATCTCTTAGCCGGCGCATGAGCCAACTTGACGAACTGTTTGTCATTACTATGTTACTGCTGTACTTATACCTGTAGGAAATGCCAAAGAATAAAAAAAGAGCTGCTGGTCCACCAAATGATTGGAACCTAGCTATCTTTGAAAGCCCCTGTCTCTTCCACTACTTCTCTAAGGCTCCCTCCCTTTTATTTCCTTTCATTGTCCCTTGATGCATAACTGTCTGTTTGTCTTACTGTCCCAATCTCTTTCCCCCCCCCCTATGTTTCCTTGCTCAACTTACCTCTATTCCCGCTATAAGTTTCCCCAATATCATTGTCTTCATTTCACTCATATCTCTAGCTCTTTAGAAATGTTGCCTTAAAGTTGCTCCCCACCCTATTTACCCAGTCTTCCATCTTCCTATACATCCCCATGAGAGGTTCACAAAACGCTGTGGACATTGATGAAGGGCTGCGTGTCTCCTTCCCTGACAGAGTCTTTCCTCCTCCTGTCACCTTCTGTTCTACCCCACCAAGCTCCTGTCACATGTAATACCCCCGCCCTATACACAAGGGGAACGACGCTGCCTGTCTGACTATAGAGGGGACAGTTACTAATGGGAGAAGCTTTGTGAATGCCTGTCTGCCTCTATATCATTTACTTATTGACTAGACACCAACTGTTGTGATTGATTGCAGGCTACTATAGCATGACTGCAGCCGTATATACCTGAGTATGGTCATTTCTCAACAATGAGTGGTGGTGTGGTGAATTTCGCTCCAGAGAAAAAGGGTTTTCACCTCCCAAATTTCCTTTTTGGTGAAAAATGCCAAATTGCACTTAAATGGGAGGATTCAATGTGAATTTATGTAGCGTCTGCTTCCTCAATTCTACTTTCTTGCCACCCTACAAATACTACTGGCATACACTGATACTACACAAACAAGTTGGGGTATTTGTAGTTAATCTAAGTGTATCAAAAGCCCTGTCCATCCCAACCCACTGATGGCAGTAAAGCTCTCTCACAAACTATGCTATGTTCTCAGCATGATGGGTATTCTCCTTGAATGGTTCATATCAGCAAGAGCTCATATTTCTCTATAGTAATATATTAATAGACCTCATCACTAACTGCATCACCATGCATCACTTAGCTAAGTGAAACAGTAAATGTCACCGGAAATGTGTCCTTGTTAGAAGAGACATTAATGTGTATGAAATGATTCACCAGACACATAAAGAGCTCCCCTTTCTCTATCATAAAATGACAGTTAATTCACAGCATCTTACATCCTGGTCCCTGAGCCACATGGCCAAACATGATTTATGCATGCAACAAAGCCTTTCCTCGGATTATACAAAGTAGGTGTTGTGAGATGTGTTCAGGTTACCAGATGGGTCTAGGGTTACAACAGGCTTAGTGTAGGGACTTAGTTGTCTTTTTGTAACAGATGGAGGGGTTAAACAAGGTTTTTTATGTTTTTTAATGCCAGCTTTGCCCTTTAAACAAATGCTGCATATTACCAAGCAGTGACATCATTAAATCTAAGACAATGCTCGATAATGCTGATTTCCCTTTGTAATCAGTGATAAATACAATCTTTGTGTGCACAATAAGTAGGGTAAAATTATGCCCTGTTTGCATTTGTTGATTTGATATATATCAATTATGTGAATTAAAATGAAGACATCACATGCTGCTGCCAGGATAACACTCCGCACACAACAATTACATCTCATCCTTCTCAACACTATGATTGTGCCATATTTAACAATACACCCTGCTATGCTGCCATTAAGGGAACCCTTTGTCAGCCTTGCCTTTCTAGTTGTAAATTCATGAAGGATGCAAGCTTTACCCAATGAATAAAGCAGGTGTCTGTTGTATTCATAAAAGTACCTCAACGCCTCATTGGAACACATTCAGCGTATGCTTTCATCATTAAGCCTTCATTAGAGGATGGCAAAGTAAGTGAGTAATGGCTGTGTAATGATATAGCATTAACTTAGGTCATATTCATGACATACTCAGGGTAAGCTTTCCTCTGAGTCTGACCAGGAGATTATCCACCAGGCTAGGTGGTGATGGGGGAATTTATAGATGGAATTTTTTAACCAAGCACAATTATAACGCCTACCCAATGCCTGGCACAAAATTCAGATCTTCATTAAAAACTTGAATCAGCATTGAATCAATATTGATGACCAATTATCAATGTTAATTTAATGTCCTGTGCCAAAAGGTAGTGGTTATATCTTAAAATGGTCATATATTTTGTACAGCGCTTGGTTAAGGTTTGAACATGTAGAGAGAGTTAAGATGGCACATGAACTAACTTACTACTATTAGCGCCAGTCGTATCTTAACAGCTAACAGAATTACAGTTTTCCTTTCTCGTGCAACTCGCTGGAATGTGGGCAGGGACAGATTACTGACAGACTCGAGGTGACATGTCTGCACCCTGGCTGACAGGTGGAGGAGGATCTACTACACTGAAAATCCATAGGTTGAAACGGTTAGTCTGTAACGATTAACCTAGGTTTGTCATATGAGTATTAGTCACAATGGCAAAGTTATATTCAAAAATGACCAAGGGGTCAGTCAGTTGTGGCTAACCTAGGTCCATTATTGGTGTGTTGTATTTCTATACCACTAGTTGGGGCCACCTGTGATGACCACTCAGTGGCTCCCCCTGGAACTAAAAAGACTAAGGTGGGTTGGTTAGTAGTGACCAACCTGACAATAATAACTAATCTAGGTTGGTCGTAATGGGAGCCAAAAAATGACTAACTAGGTTAGGCACTAGTGACTGAGAGGTTGGGCGTATAGGGAGCCTAGGAATATCAGTGTAGAGGCCGTACCCCACACCCATTATTTGCAACCTGCAGACCTGGACTTACACCGGACCTTACTGCTGATTAGACTTCTCCACTTTACCCTGCAATCCCATAGTAAGCCGAATCGTAGACCTTTCAGATATCCTCCGACCAGGAACAGTTTTAATCTTGTGATGTAAAGTGCTATTCGATTCTCAATACGTAGTCAGTTGTGTTAACTTATGACATTCCAAAACTTCATCAAAAAAGAATCAAAAACAAATGAATGAAAAATATGTAGAAAGTTTTGACCCATCTTAAAGCATAGTGTCCTGATTACGGGTGACATTGCTGGAGGTTATGTTCAACCTTTTTTAAAATCTTGCAGGAACAGCTTGGGTCACCTATGCAGGAGTCTAATGTTGTGACCACACTCTCATTCCCCCAAAATGGCCGGTCAGTCTGCACAAATAAGCCTTTTAACCAGGGTACATTCACTATGAGTCAGACAAAGTTTTGGAAAGAATAGCATCCAAACTTCACCATAATTCACAAATAAAGAGCATAAAAAGCTTGCATAACCAAAATATCATGTGTCTGTCTCAAGGTATCCGACATGTGTAATCAGGACATTTAGTCACTACCATGTAAATCATACACAATAAATCAGTGTGGCACTGTTAACTACCCTCTTATCCAAATACCTATATCTATATTCTTCCTACTATGAGCATCCTTAAAGTCAGTACTTGGTAGATTAAAGTAGATACCTCCAGCCTACATACCTGTCTCCAGTCTGGGTATTGATGGTGCACCTTTCCACCTTTTCCTGGCCCTCCTTGCCCATCACTCTGAGACCAGCCTAATAGTGTTTACCGTCTCTGCAGTTGCAAATTAAGTCATTGATCAGAAGGTAGTTGGTCTATGAAGATATCGAGACACAAGTGGCCACTGATCAAGGGTCGTTATTTTTTTATTAAAGGCTAAAGACCAGCGTACAATAGGTCCCTAGTTCATGGTCCTCATCCCCAGTGTACTAAGCATACAGTAAATCCTTTAACAATGTTCTTAGATTGAAGACTACCCAGCAGCCTTATCTGTCCTTTTGAACATCACTGAAATTAGATGTACACAGGGACATTGACTATGGATGAGTTGTTATGTAAGCTGATTTGTCTAGGGAACTTAATCTCCTACTCCGCGACAATACTAATCTGATACCTATGTCCATGTTATCACATTTACAAACACTTATCTAAGTGTCAAGATTGAGAACAGAACACCTCTGCTGGAAATGCCTTGGTGCAGACAGGCAGACAGAAGCATCATTCATCATTCCACATTTTAACAGGTTCACAATAGCAGATTATCTCTGTTTAAAAATGGATCTAAACTCTGAATGGCGTTTTGCTACTGAGCCGCTTCCAGCCAGGGGAGGGGATTGCCTGTCATTTACAATGTAATGTATCATCCCGATCTGCAGCCTTATCTTAATTAGATCTGTGTTATTTTGGTCTCTGAGTTGTTCTCTATAGGGGTGAATCCACTGAGGTAAATCTGCCGGATTGGACAAGACAAGACCATAGGTTTAACGCTGTGAAGGTTCATCCGATCCGACGGATTTGTCTCGGTGGATTCATCCTTTTAGATGAGTCTCTGCTCAGTGCACATTATGAGGGCTGACAACCATACACTGTATACTACCCACTGTCAATTTGTTGGAAAGGGGCAGATGGTTCGACTACTGAACTCTCACAGGGAATAGCTGTCAACTTCAGGACCTTTTCTAGCAGTGCTCTGTGTGAAACTATATATGAGATACAAAAGAAAATGCCAAACAACCTATTTTGATTAGCTGGCAGCATATTTCGCAGTGACTACTAAGGGCAATATCCTATCAGGGATCGGCTCTCAATAGGAATTGAAATTCATGGTAATTTTCAGAGTTTTTGGACAATAAATAATGAGACAGTTATATAACAGGGGCAACGATGACCTCTTGGACACTGTGAGTGAGTGAGTCGCGCACGACTAAACACTCTTGTTTGGTGGTGCTTATAAACCCTCAATAATACCAATGCTGTACAAGGTACCAGCATGCATTGGGGTGGGTTGCTAGACACGGCCAGCTCTTCTGTCTTGTGGTTGACTACACTGTTCTAAACCCAGGAGTAAATTATTTAATACTGATTTATTAAAAGTCATGCCCAGGATCAATATAATTGGTGAGCCGAAACGTTTTTCATCATAGTTCTATGAAGTACACCGTTCCACTTCCTGTCTAGTCTACGTAGTTACTGCACATATAGTAACACCAGTCTAGATGCAGACATGGCGGGTAGGAGGACCGCTTTCCTCCTGGAGCTGGTCCTTTGTCTTGGTACAACCCTGGATACAGCAGCAGGCAGTCAGTATGATGCCTGCAGGAGGGTGCTGCTACACAGTGACTTCCGCAGTCCCTGTGGGAGTCTGTCAGCTCCACATAAAAGGCCATGTATGGTGTCTACTCCTGCTGACCAACAATACCTCAGGCAGAACAAGGTACTACTAGTTTCAGACAGATATGTTTAATATTCCTTTTGAAATATGAGTTTTTTTCTGTTTTGATTTGGCTGTGAGCTAAATGGTATTAATCATGTACTAGTGAGATATACCTTAATCACTGACAATAGGTTCTGACTTGACAGATGCCCAAAGGTAATGTTTATCTGAGCAGAAACTAAGAGCTTTATTGCAATCTTGTATTATGGCATTTTATTATTTGACATTTTCAGATCAGATACTTATATAAAGCACCAGGTGTTACAGAACCCATGATATGTGCTCCCCGGTGGAACAACACCAAGACTGCTGAGTGTGTTCCTGCACCTGATAAGGCAGATAATTCTGTTGGTAGGTAATCCTGTATCATGCAGTGATTCAGAGTATTTCAATAGATTCAAATCACACATCTGCAAAATGGTAGAATAAGAATATTGCCGTGAATTTTATACTAAGGTGTGGAAAGAGCTTGTCCACCTAGGGAATAATGAATCTCTGGTCTTACATACATAGTGTATCATGTTTCTATGATTTAGGGTTCATTCATATGGGTCCCTTTTATAACTTGTTGCAAGGTGATGCATCCAACTAGTGGCAGAACATGCAAATTAATAACCAGTTTAAAAAGGCTATCAAAACATGGATAAATAGTGGAGGTCAAAAAGATTTTAAAGTGTCCCAAAACAAAAACTAAATCTAGTTTCCATGTTTTCCACTAACTAAGGAACCTCTACAGACATGGAATGATACCTGTTGGCATAACCAATTGAACAACAGCAAATTTAACTTTACCACAGTCCCTTTCACCCCCAACAATAACTTTATATGCCTTGTTGTCAACAGTAAAAGTCAACTGTAAAAAGCTTTATATACTGTCGCTGTTTTTGTCTAATATTTCCTAACCAAACTGAATAATATTTTGTGATTGATGTTTCAAAATAACCGCAATGTACGTAACATAATGTTACAGGTTGGACATGGAGCAGGTGGTCATCCTCTGGTGAAGGCATATTCTCAAGAAGGGTCACCCTGACGGTTAAAAACCACATGTACCTTGTATTCATGTTGAAACCAGACGTATAGATCAAGTTCAAGGTGAGACCTTTTTTTTGAACTGAGTCTATGAGCTGGTACTGACACCTAATAAGTACAACAAAAGTGCTACAGATTAATCTTTAATCCTAACCTACTTTAATCAGTCAGTTAAAGCATGATAATATTGATGGGGTACTTTTAAATAAAGTCATGGATTTGTATAACATTGTCTTGAGGTGAATTCTACAATGTATCTGCTATTTATTATTTTTTTAAATGTTCACTCATTCGGCTTAACGGTGATTCTCTCTGTTACCAGACTGTGCAGCAGCCATGGAATGGGGCCTCCCAACAGGTGTAACCACCATTTACCCAGACAAAAAAACAGCTATGAATGTTTACTGTGACCAGGACACCGTTGGAGGAGGCTGGATTGTAAGAAAGTTTAGGACTGCTTTTTTCCTGTAAATACCGTACTGTTTATTTATCAGATTCATTCTGACAATGCTATAATTAGCTAACTCATACAGAGGTTGATAATAAAGCTGACCTTTAGAATTTTCTGTGGTGTGAAGAATTCATTCAAAATTGATAACAGCAAGTGTTGATAGCTTCTCATTGCCTGAAACTAATGTGAATACTTGTTACTGGAACTATGGGAAGTTGCATGTTTTGCAAGTCTAGAGCAGCTCAAACATAAAGAGTAGCTCTAGCCTAATTTATTCTGGTTCAGGGAACAACATACTCAATTATTTGAAGACCATAATTATACTGTATTCATGAGCCGTCCCAGCTTAGTGGTAGTATGCCAACACAGAGCACTGATGCTAGATTGATCTCCCCATATACCACTTTACCTTCCTTAAAGGGTAAGACTTCTCAAACCAAATCGTAAAATCCTCTGCCAGGGTTGTTGAGTTTATATAACACCTCAGTTAAATTTAGAATCGCCCAAGCACAATCCCTGAGATCCAGGCATGTCCTTGCCCTGTAGTATCATATTCCCTAGCAAAGTGCCCCAAAAATAATGGCAACCAAGAAATAGGATGCTGGTTGTCCCTTTGTTCCAGAAAATCACTGCTCTACATAAGTTGCACTGGTGTGGCCAGCAGTTAGGCTATGCTAGTGGTAGTATACAATACTATTGATACCCTCCAGTGTACTGACTGTCTAGACTACCACTTGTGTGTATACTACCCCTTGAATAGACCACATCCCATGGATTCGGTTAAAAATAAACACTTAAATACACAAGGATTCCTTTCTGCATTGTGTATCCTTAGAAGCCTAGTTGTGTATCCCTAGAAGCCTAGTTAATTTAAGGAGGTTATGATAGCTTTATTCTGGTTTTATAGAATGTTTCAAACCAAGCCAAGCCTGATTCATGGTCCCCCTACCAATTTCACCTGACCAGGCCGGGCCCACTGGTTCAAGGTAAAAGAGTTGTCCAGTTGTGCTATTTATGGATGATTGGGGATCAAACAAAAGCAGTGCTCTGTGCAGGGTGCAGTCAGTAGGGTTTGTAAACTACAAATGTGCAAATCAATCTGAGAGACTGCTAGTGGCACAGTTAGGAACTACATGATCTACTCTCATCCAGTCTCAGAGATCGGCCCCTTTAACCTCATTCCTCATAGGTGCTTTCTCCTGATTAATACTCATCCAGGGTATATACACGGCCAAACAAATAAAAGGAATCATCTTGTCTGATGGCCAAATGACTAGTTAAAAGAAAACGTTATGAAAATGTTAAGAAATTATTTCATCAAACCTAGAAATTTGTCCACTTGGTTATTTTATTTAGCTTATTTTCTTAAAATGAGATAATTTCTTTTTGCTGTGTGAGTATTCAATATAGACTCATTCTAGTCCATTTAAGCCTCATGCACTGAGAGATGTGTTTTGGGTCCACTTTCAACAAGTATTAGTCATCCTCATTCTATCATAGGTATTCCAGAGGAGAATCAGTGCCTCAGACTTCTTCCTGTACTGGGCAGACTATGTAGCAGGTTTTTGGGATCCTGCTACCAACTACTGGTTAGGCCTGGACAACATCCACCTCCTGACCTCCCTGTTGTACACAGAGCTGAAGATCGTCATGGAGTATCCCGCTGGGACCTTCTTTGCAGCTGACTACAGCTCATTTGTAGTCCAGGATTCTAGTACCGACTACACCCTATGGGTATCAGGGTACTCCAGTACTACCACACCAGCTGCAGGTTAGTTGTAAAATACAGAATAATCATTGGTTATATCTTAAATCAGTGTTTTTACTGATTTAGCGTTCAAACCATATGAAAGAAATTGATGATGTCAAGTTATAGCACTGACATGTCAGTAAATGGGTGGGCACTGCTTATTGTGTTAATAACTATGATTTTAGCCCTGGTCCTAATGTGACTCCCTTTAGGCCACCGCAGACGGGCCTGACTCAATTGGTAGCTAGGTAGATCGGGTGGGTCTGCGGGGACGTCCTCCCAATCGAACATGTTTGATATGGCCCAACTTGATCAGCCGATCGAATCTGCTGATCGGACTGGGCTCGTCTGTGGTAGCCTTTAGGTGATCTAGAGAGCAATGGTGACTCTCCTATGTGACTCTTTTGGATCAACCAGGGAGTCACCTAGGCTCTCTTAGACATCTTGAGCTCCCTAAAAAGCAGTGTCATTTTGAAGGCAGCCTGGACTCCCTTTTTGCCTATGTTTCTTTTCTCTGCCTATCCTCAAACTTCTACATCTCCTCTGTTATCTCAGACCTCACTCCTTGTTTGACTCCATCTCCTCTTCCACTGTTCTCTTCTCATCTTTTTATCGTTACCCTCTATCTATCTATCTATCTATCTATCTATCTATCTATCTATCTATCTATCTTTCTATCTATCTATCTATATATTTTTCCATGGTGTAGTATACCTCTCTCCAGTAGTTTTCTACTCTTAGGGAGTGGTTCTGGCGAGCAGGTATGAATTATTTTTTGTCCCTCCCACTGGAGGGGTCGACGGTTTTTCAGTCCCAATCCAAGACAGGTTAAAATTGAGTGCTGTCCCTTTGAGCTATATTTATGTGCTAAATTAATGTGTGGGCTTTTCCGCTAAAAAGGGGTGTGATATTTTTGGTTCAACTCTCATGAGGGGTCCAAATCTAGTTGATACCCTCCCCTTTCAAGGGGAGCAAATCATTTTGCCCCCCCCCCCCAAATCCACAACCCCCCCCCCTCAGGTTGTTAGAAAATGACCACCTCTTGGGTCTTGTCTTAGTCCTGTAGGATTATAGAGCCGTATGCATCCTCCTGTTCTCAAACAAATCAGTGTCTTCAACATCTAATAAAACCTTCATTGTTCCAGGAGAGTCTCTGATTGTAAGAGCTAATGGGCAGAAGTTTTCTACAAGAGACCGGGATAACGACGCTGGGACCTCATCAAGTTGCGCTCAGAACTGGAAGGGGGGCTGGTGGTATGGCTGGTGCCACCATTCCAACCTGAATGGCAATAACAACAACGCTGTGCGTGGGGAGGGCATGCATTGGTATTCGCGTACCACATTTGACAACTCTGTGCTCTCATCTAAAATGATGGTTCGATAAACATTTTATCTGAGTATCAGTCCCCTCCTCTAGAGGATCTATAGCCCTCCTTTAGGCCAAATTTAGATCGGTAGATTTTTTTTTTACAGCCACTATGATGTATTTAAATTGCAGAAAACTGTGTAAGAAGAATTGCGGTTGCTGCCGCGTAAAGAAATGCCTCTGGCATTTTCTTACGCGACAGCAACCACAATTCTTGCATTCGAGGGAACATATTGTCTGTATGGTTGGTATTTTATAAAATGGTATTATCAATTTAACTTTGTGGTGATAACAACTGCATTTCTTGCATTTGAGAGAACATGGTCTGTGAGTTTGAAAATAATATTATCACAACTGTAAGCGTGATAGTTGAAATCAAATTTCTTTTTTGATTCATAGAAATAGATAAATTTCACAATTCAGTAAAAATATGGAAGAAAAGACTAGAAATTCTGTCCAGCTTTTATTGCGGATTTTTATTGGGGTAAGAATTACATCAAAATGTGGGTCAGTAATCTTTGAAGTGTGAGAATTCATTAAATTGCTTTTTGTGGCAGTATAACGGCTTCCTGAGAGTTCCGATCAGATGTAAACAGCCTAAATGCAATGTCAATACAACAGGGAATTGTTGTAGTCTAGAATGCATGAAAGTCTCGAGAAAACTAATGTCTTGTCCATATGGTAAGTGTGAGTGCTAGAAGATGTTATGATCTGTACGATTAGACACAAGTCTAATACTTTGAAGCACATATTTTGATAGTCTTTGATGTCTAGGTTTCTTGGCGCTGATAGGGGTGTGCCATGTCTCTGCCCCTTCTTGTTCAACATTGTCTCTGTACCGGCAAGGAACTTCTCTCTAGTGTCAACATTTTTGTAAACCTAAAATTAACCAAAACAAACAGTCGGGTCGGCCCTGTTTTGATAGGGTTGGTCAGGTGACCTGAAACAAACTTTTTTTTCTTTTGGCCTTAGGATCTGTTGCCTCAGGGAGAGTGAGGCTTTGTGGACTGAAACTTGCAGAGACAACTCTGCCTTACAAAGGTCCTCGGCAGAGGTCTGGTTATCCTCATCCAGAACCTCCGGCCAACCTGTATATGTGACCCGTTTTAACGAAATGGGTCAGAAGTCGCAGATATAACATGTTCTGATATTGCTAGATTCGTGTACAGCTCATCAATAGCTTTCATTTGATATATGACAAGTGGTATATTGCCCAATATTCACTCTTAGGCTATATTTTTGATACTTTTTTGTGGATTTGAATGAAAGTTGATTAAATTGAGATAATTACTATTTAAATTAGATATTAACTATATCATACAATACAATTTTAAATCAGATGGCCATCGTTTTGGGGGAAATGGGATTAAAAAATTGGTTTTTATTTTAGTTTGCCAGAAGATAACTATTCATTTGTTTGAAAAATGTCAAAAACTCATTTTTCAAAAATAATACTTATTCCATGCTTTGCTACTTAAAATGCCCGTATCTAGGCTCTTAAAGGTGCTACTTCCGACCCATTTTGTTGAAACATATCAAACACCAGCCTTAGTAGGGTCATATGGAAGCCGGGAGCAAAAAGAGCACTACATTTCATAACTAACATTACATTTCCAGCAATGATCAATTTTAGCTATACAGACATTTGAAGGCTCACATGAACATCCAGAACTAAACTTTAAAGTGGAATTCACTCTTCTGGCCAAGGCCCACACAGGATCAATGCTGGCGTCTATCTTGTTTTAACGGACTGGATTGCAATAATTAATGTATGCTTTAAATCAATATCTAGATGACACCTTCACTAACTAGACTATATTCTATGTCAAACTAATATTAAAGTGTCTTTTCCAGAAGCCACATACTATGCAGTAACACAGCTTAAGATTCATGAGACTGTAAAAGACTTTGTACAATGTATGAGATACATGTGTGATACTCTATTGTGGCTTGATAATTAATAAAGCTCATAGTGAATAAATTTATAAACGTGTTTTTTTTCCGAGTCCATAATATAACTTCACCTGCGGATCACTATGATTGCATTCCTTATTCAATATGTTAACTATTTGGAATGAGTTTTTATCAGATTCTATGTTGATGTGGCCTGATAATGTAAAGAAAGTATACTTTAAGATGTTTCTTTGATTGACAGGTCTTTGTTGTGACCTATTGAACATTGACATAATTGTCGATCAACTGTCATCATTTTATTTAGGATTCTCCATGAAATAAAGAACCATGCACCTAAACAAACTAAATCTCACAAATAAACTTTTCTGTATTCATTAATAGAAGAAAAATGGATAAAGTAATGAGGAACGAATATGGATGACAGGAAAGATGGAGATATGTACTGCCAAAGTGGTCTTTGTGAAAACATACTGGACAGTGGCAATGTCCTCCTTAAATGCCAGCGGTCCAGCAGATTGAAAAGTGTAGCAGGTCCATATGTCCAGTCCCATGTCAAGCTTTTCAGAAATATGATACTTTAGTTGGGTTTCTAAACCTGAAATATGTTTGTCAATATACTGTGTAAAAGATGTTCACAAATAAAATGTATTTTCAATGGGCGAAACTATTTTTTACTTAAAATGCATAAATTGTCAGATATGTGGCTATCCAGTCCTTGAAAATTGTAGCCTGTCCTGCAACATTGAGAATCTGCAGGACCAAATGTCGTGGCAGAGGAAACAGTTTTTGCAAAGACTGTCATAGATTAAAGATTATTTATTCATTAATAGTACCGGTAGTCATATAGGTGAAGCAGAGCAGAAATATGGCAGATAATGCAGGGTTCTAAATAATTAAAGATAATGGTTTCTGGCAGTCAGCCATCTAGTTTGACTGTGCAATGTAATTTTATCCTACTCAAATTACACAGCTAGCCATCATCTCTGGATCCGGGACTTATTAGAAAATGTCACCACATCCAATGTCAAATTCCTATTGCCTCAGTGTCTCCCATGGATAATACATTGTAACCGACAGTGAAAAAGGAAAACTGGGGTTATCTCTGAATGTAAACCATCACTTGGTGACAATCCAATTTCCCATCTAAAGCAGAAATGTGATATCCAATCTAAGAGAATGGTGGTTATAACCCCCATGGGAGGGTAGAGATACAGTGTATGAGGACGGCCTAATGTGTGAGATGCTCTCTGTGGTGTCCCATGTATACTGTCTATGTCAGCAAATACTTCCCTCTCACGTTTGACACCATGGCTAGGTCTCACCAATTTGATACAAGTTGAAACTCTATATATGGCAACCATTTATGAATTACAATGAAGAAAAAGGCTTATTCAGTGCAGATATACACAGAGACTTAAAGCACGGATCCAGGCTACGCGGTCTTAGCCTTATGTTCTATACATATATCATATGGATTTGGCATGCATTGTCAACAATCTAATTCCCTTTCTGCAATTTGATAGATACACATTAATTGCATCCCGAGGAATTGGTAGGCTCAGAGGTGGTATCCAGGTCAGACATATCAAATCAATGCTAATATAGGTATACAGTGTATGTATGAAAGAGTGGCAAGTTTTTATCTACGTAAATGTGGTTCTTTATCTGACGCGATAGAGAAACTAGTTGAACAAGGTCTCTTAGCCAGACACAATGCTTAGATTTAATGATAGAAATATCGGAGCACTTCCCCATGCAAATATCTAAATTTCATAGTGTCAATGTACAGCTATAACACATTTATGCCTTAATGATTATCATGAAAGCAAACCCATATTAAATGAAAGAAACATACACCTTTGTATACATTCAGTAATGGACTTTTCTATTTGAAACCGCATCACCATATCATGTATATCAGCTCGGGCAGTAAAATCTACTATTGACATAACCTCAAACAGGCTCAGAGGGAGTAGTGTGGGGGGGGGGGGATATAGACAGAGCTGCACGCTAAAGTGACCGAGTCACTGGTTACTGCACGAGCAGTGCTTGGTCAGTATTGCACGCTGGCCGTAGGCCTAGTGCAATACTGACCAAGCACTGCAAGTGCAGTAACCAGTGAAGAGGTCACTTTTAAGTGACGCTCTGTATTTATTTCAGGGTATATCAATGTAAAATAGATATGTAGTCCATGTTTCTTTACTTCCACGATGTTTGCTTACTTCCGCGGTGTTTGTTTACGTCCGTCAGCCGCCATTTTGAATTTCGCACAGGTCACGTGACCCTCAGAAACGTAGCGACCCCATGGCGACCCCATAGTGACCCCATAGCGACCCCCCACGCCCCTTGGGAACGTGAAATACGGCCACAGCGTGCAATACGACCTAGGGTTATTGCACGCTGTCCCAGGGAACGGCCCTCCCATTGCTTTAACCTTGTTGTGCCGTATTCACCATGAAATAAGTAGTGAGGTCTGATTAGGCAGGCAATCTCTGACACCAGTTTCCTGTCCGTCAAGGTCAGCCAGGGTGACAGGGAAGTGACCTTGTACTTAGATGCAGCTTCTGTCTCTTGTCAATGTGACCTGAATGACCTCGAGAATGATGAGATGGTCATGTGTGTAGTTATGTTTGGCACCACCAGGTGGTGTGAAGTCAAAACAGTCAGTCTGTCCCTGTTGGCCTGAAATTCTGGTAGATTTTTCACCTCCTGAAATGTAATTGCTTTGAGTGAGGATATGCTATGAATGGAATACCTCAGCAGCACCTCAGAATCAGGGTGGTGGTCTGCCATAATTTGTGACCCATCATTACAAAATGAGGCACAAGTCGCACACATTGGAACCTAGATATGGGCCCTCAAAGGTAGAATATCAAAATGTCAAAAATGACATTTAACTTTTTTGGGGAAAAATGAGTGTTAATTTATTTGGAAATACGGTATCTAAACTGAAATTCCCTCCTAACGGTCCATTTTTATCAATATAAGCATGCGTACACTAAGATATCCTGCTCATTGTCCCTAGCTTATTAATTTTAATCAGAATATTGTTTGATAACAGGGAATAAAATGTTCTGGTTGCCATAGTAACATAAGAATGTTAGTATTGATAGTTATAGAGAGGGCAATCCAGCAGCTTTCTGGAAATGTAATATGATGTGTGTATCTGAAAAACTTATTTATTCATTTGATAACTGCTTAGACTCAGCTAATCATGTTGAATAGATTTTACATTTGTCCGCATTTAATAGCCCTGATATCTCAAAACATAATGTTTATCGTACATTTTCTCAGTTTTAGATATTTCCGGTTTTAATTTTCAAAAATAATTTTAAAATACTTCCCATAACCGGACATATAAGTGTAAGACATCAAATGAAAGCTCTTGATGCATACTATCTGAATATGTGGCTAATATAGTTTTCATATTTGGCGACATGTGCCTCATTTCGTTAGGATGGGTCACATTTAGTCATAGGAACTGAGCAAACTAGCTCCGGGCTAGCACCAACTCCCACATCTTAAAGATTATTGTCACAGTGCAGACTATTGCACTCCTTATTATATCATTGAGTAATTCTTTTAATATTGGTATCTTGAGGTGGTGATTGATGTACAGAAACAAATTGTTCCTTGTGTTCTGTGTCAAACAGAACACATGTGGCTGTTACATTTTTAGCCTTTACAGCTATAAGACAACGACATGGTTAAATGGGGTGGTAATAACAGAGACGAATGTATATATGGTGCCAGAGGACAGGTTTCACAGCCGACTAAGCAGCTAACAGATGAGGCACTCTGGTAGATTACCCCAAAGTCTGCTGTGGGTACAGAGCGAAATACATAGAATTTCCGAAAAAACACTTTCTTTTAATTGGAGATATGAATTTGCTTCTGGAGAGTGTATGCACACACTCTAAAGCATTTTTTTTCCTAGCATACAGTAGAATGTACTGAAGATGTACAATGTATTGTAGTTAGGCCTAAAAGAATAAAAGGTGTGATTCAGGTTACATAGCCTGAAAATCTAGGAAGGGAAGGTCGGATTTCTTTTTCCAATTTTTTTTTATTTTACTCTGGTCTGATAAGTATCAACTCGTGGACTATCAAATTGACTATGAAATAGCCCCAAAATTGTTTTATAAAGACAGATTGATCCCATGCCCTGACAACTAGGCTACGCAACAATTGACTCACAAACTTAATTTCTGACTAGCCAACAACGGTGTCGACACGCAGACTATCAAATTGACTGTGAAATAACCCAACAATTTTTTTTTAAAAGATATACTTCATTTCTTTCAAAATTGGATAAAAATGTCTAGGGTCGGCCCTGTTTTGCTAGGTAGGGTCGGGTAACCTGAAACACACCTTTTTTTTTGCCTTACACATATGCATCTGCTATTTACCATGTATATATGCAGTAGGTTTTATTTTTCTGATTCTACTTCCACATGCTTTTGTAATCTCAGTTGCACAATTAATCATCAGAAACAGCAATATATTTAAAATAAGACTACATAAGTGTAAACATTTTACCTATAAATAAGTATAACCGTAATTGGAAAGTCAATTTGTTATCCAACGAAGCATAGAACAGATATTTGTCTTAATATTGACTGAAGTAGGTAACTAAAACATATTTGACTTATATTATTTTAAGAGCTATTGACAAAGTTTCATAAGCATCTAGGTGAAAGTTTCAATAAATGTAAGCCCACTCAATATTTCATCTGATTACAGGGTTGTCTAACGCATGGGTTGTTCTGGTTATGTTTTGTATGATGTGCATTAGATAACAGAGGGGTGTTCGGTTATGAAATGATAAATTATGTATATCTCTGCAACAGTTTGAAGCATTAACAGGAACATGTGTCAACAGCAATATAATTCACTGTACCTGTACTAGACCTGTATTCTCTCCTTTAGTACTGAAGTCTTTTAGAAAGTGCATGGCCCAGTCTTTATTGCAGTTTTAAAAGAGATGTCTCTGGGCTTTTAATAGAAGGTGCTTTAGCTAGAAATTTGTTCTTGGAAAAGAAGATCATGTGCTAAAGGGGTGCAGACTTTGCATTTAGTGCACTATGGTTTCATTGTTATATGTGGATGTTTGGCCATAAGTAGATGATGGCAACTATCACACAACTGTATTTTCAAATAAAGATCCTCTCAGTGGTACAAGTTGACAATGCTGAGGCTGGCAAGCACACCATGAAACAGCGATACCAAGCTGAGGATGTCTTTCCGTAATAGAAGTAATCCTGGTTTTGGTAGAGGCACCCACACTTAGTTTCTACCGATTTATGAACCTTCAGTGAAAGGTCATCCTTAATCACTCAGATTAAGCGATAAGAGTGACTTTTATATAAAAGCAGAAATATAGACTCTTCAGCCTAACACCATCTGACAGAACCCTACATCATTAATCTATGACTAATGAGTTACTAATGGTCCTTGGAGACATGGTGTGTTGTAACTCCCAAAAGGTCACCTTCAACATTGAGTAGGCTCAGTCTCCAAACAGCAATAGTTCTTGTACCATTCTGATGTATCTCTCTACGGATTACTTATCAAGTCTACAACAATTATTTCATCAATAACAAGTGCCATCATACAGTGAAACCGTCAAACCTATCCATCATTAATAGTGCCAATGTGAAGAATGGTCCAACGGCACTCACAATAAGGACACAATATCTCTCTTCATAGTGTAGCCATAAGTCTTAGTGCAGAGGATACCACACAGAATCAAATTGGTTTGGGCAGAAACCATTACATTCCGTGTCTACCCATCAATGCCCTTCCACATAAGGTCATTGTTAATAGGTTTCCTGTGCTTTAGTGATAGGAGGGACCTTTATATTCAGCACTATAGTGCTGCAGATCACTACCATTACTGTAGCACATGGGCCAGATGCGTGTGTATAACAACCAGCTGTGGGTTGATGTCAGAGGTAATAACTCTCTTTTTAACCCATAGGATGTTGCCTGCAGGATGTGAAGGGCTGATATATCAGCAGAAGCGGTCTGTTTATGATCAGTTTGCATTATAAGATTTTTTTAAAGATTTTTCGTGAGATTTTGAAGGGCTTTCTGTGGGTTTGTTCACTATCCACTGCTGTGATCACTGTGTGGCCTTTTGGCGGTCACACCTTGACCCCCTCCTCCCCTCTGCAGTGCAGGGCACAACAGCGGCCTATCTTTCCCATCTCTTACGTCAGCCTGTTATATAACCTACACTGGGGCCCTGTACCTCTCCTTTTCCCTGTGTCCTGGTCACCACAGACGCTCTGTGTGTCACAATACACATCCCAGCCTGGGACACTCTGAGACTGTTGTGCGGCTCTCTGTCTGCCCATTTGGCGGTCACACCTCCTGCTATCCCGTACTCTAGGCAAGTATAGCATTTTTGTCGGTCACACCTCACCCCCCCCCACAAACACACACACACTTTCTCCTACAGCATGAGTCAGTCGATTTTAATCCCAAGGTTTACTCTGTCAGTCAAATTTTATCCCAGACTTTAGTGTGTCAGGCGAATTTTATCCCTAAATTTACTGTGTCCGTCGAATTTTAAAAGGGTCGTGTCGCGCGTGTCGGTTTTTAAAAGGGCCGTGTCGCTGTGTCACGCTTGTCGAATTTTACCCATGTTGAGGCACAATGCTGAAGCATGCCATGAAACAGAAGTACCCAGCTGAGTTTTTTCTGCTCTGCGAGAAGTAATCCTGGTTTTGGTGGAGGCACTCACCCTCAGTTTCTACCCATTAATGACCCTGTTGTGAAAGGTCATCCATAATGACTCAGATTTCCTGTGCCTTACTGATAGGAGGGACCTGCATATTCAGCACTATAGTAATGCAGATCACTACCATTACTGTAGTACATGGACCAGATGCCTGTTTATAACAACCAGCTGTGAGTTGATGTCAGAGCCAATAACTCTGCAGATAAACACAGAGGCTGCTGCCTGCAGGGTGTGAAGGGCTGATATATCAGCAGACAGGGTATGTTTAGGATCCTTTTGCATCACACTACTTGTCTTTTGCCATCATTGACCTTTAATGTAGCTTTCCCTCATGTGCACACTATGGATGAAAATAAGACAAAGAAATGGAAAAAAACAGGTTATCAATTGATGCAATTCTAAGTGTACATTTAGTGTGCAGTGATTTGATTTCCGTACGTGACTTCGAAAAGAAATAAGCTTTCAAGACTGTGGAAAAATTCTAACGAATATGTTTTTATTTAAGTAAAATTTGTCTTTTATTGTCATCCATTCCATCCCCTCTCCCTATTGCTTTTTCTTATATGTTTTTAGCCTGCCTTTCCTCTCAAGCCCATTTCATTGTTTGTCCCATCACTTTCCCTATTTTCCAAATCCACATGGGAGCCTCACAAAAAGTTATAGACATTGAAGAAAGACTGATTGTCTGAGTGCTGTCACCTTCCCTTCCACCTCACTGAGCTCCTGTCACATACAATACACCTATGCTAAGCCATCTAGATGTAGCGGCTCAGAGTCCCTTGGCCTGACGATAAGACTCTAAAGGTGACAGTCACTAATGAGAGCAGATTAGTAAATCATCCCACAGAGCTCACTCTTGTCTGTCTGGATGTTCAGAGATCATCTTACATCCTTTTCAGTGAATCAGGTCTCCTTTTTGTGTAGATCTAGAGACATTCACTGATAGGTGTGATACATCCTCCCTCTCATTTGAGGCTGAATCTAGCCATTCTGTATCAGGAATAACAGTTTTATGCAGAGATAATATGTTGTTTTGTTTATTGTAAAGTGGTGAGTCTAATGTAGCAACTAATTACTAACGTATTTGATGTATTCGGAAGCGACCTCCCCCTAATAAGCGCCCCTTTCACCTGTTGGGGCATTTTTAGACTAGAACAAAAGCTCAAAGTCTGCAACTTTGGAGACAATTAAACTACTTAGAGTGCCATACAAATGATTCTATAAGTGCCCAGTGCACTAATTACGTCAAATACAGTACCTCATCAGGTGGAAGACTGCCTGAACTTACAGTACAGCCTGCATAACACACCCAGCCTGTTTTTACAGGTCACTCAGCCTAGTGTACAGGGTCGTTTTGCTAAAGCACTGTGTCTTTAGCATAGCTTTTATATAATGATATTTGCGATTTTTATATGATATTTGCGAAAAACAAAGCTCCCTTGAGTATACAAATCAATATGTTACCTACCACCCTATGGATGCATTAAGTGCATGGTCCGTTGCATTAATGAGTAATTGCCAGATTAAATCCATATTTTTTTGGGTTGGCACATACAGAGCAGGGTATAGCAGCTGTATCTGCTGGGAGAAGGTGTGAAAGCCTGAGCCCAGCCTGCTATACCAGGCTGATATGCTGGGAGAGTGTGCCAACCTTACATAACACCCTGCCTGTCCGGCCTGCTAAACCAGGCTGGGCAGCCTGCAATAACAGGCTGCCTGGAAATACGGGTCAGGCTGTATCTCTGGTCCAGTCTCCCACCTGCTCATGGTCTATTAGTAAATGCCAATATGTTATAATGCACGATTATGCTAACACTCTATAGTCAGTATATCCCACTGTTGGCATATTGTTTGGTTGAGAAATCAACAACCAACAGTACTAGGTGCAACTAATCAAGTCCTGCATCAACACTTGCAAATAGTCAATTGAGATTAAGATAGGACATGTTTATTTCGCTTTTACCAATGTGGAGGTGGCAATGACCTTTACAACATCTTGCACCCCACACAGGAGTTTATGTGAAGAGGACTTCGTGCGAAAGAAACAAAACATGTTACTGAGTCCAAATAAGGAAACTGAATACAACAATAACAAGACTCTCCTATTATTATGGAGGTAGAAATGGCCTTTCCCTTATCCTGTATAACAGGAAAGTTTATGTAGATAGGAGTCATGTGCAAACACCAAAGGCATCTTGTTGAGTTCATATGAGGAAACCAGATACACCAATAACAAGACCATAACTGGAGAGGCTTGCTCCCTCGGCAATCCGCTATTATAAGGAGACACCTTAGACCTGAGTGTGGCCGGTGTGAATTACTGTCCGCAGTGGTAATGAGACTCCATATTACTCCCTCACCACACAGCTGCACCACAGCTAAATCTCCCTAAACCCTTTACAGACAGCAGCGTGCCTAATATTCTAAGGTATTCAATGAAATAGGTTACCAGGGCTACATCAAAGCATGATTCCAAACGTATGGTAGTGTATCAACATTGTAGGTATAAAATGATACTTTGATTTAGCACTTGTGAGTTCCTAATTAGGACTAGGTCATTGCATGATGATGACAAAGGACATACTGCATTAATGCAATACGCAGCCTTTAAAGGGATAAAGTTTCTCACTTTGTTGATGACCGAAACATGTTATATATATCTGATAACAATGACTCGACAATAATCCTGGATAGAGCTGGCTTGTTGTATACAGCTAAGGCCACCTGAGGCCCGATTAGAATCTGTATAAACCATGTAAGCCACCAGAGGCCAATTTACCATGTTTAACACCCCTATCAGGCTGTATCTTAATAATGTGTTATGTAAAGTCAATGATCTGAAAGTTCATGGCCTAGCCTTCTACTGATGGTGTGTTAGGACTTATATTGCGTGTAATATGTGTGCGATGACAACTGTTCTTATACATTATATCTCATCCTAAATGGCCCCCATCATACAATACAATAATACCTCAAGATGCATATTTGAATGTTTGTTATTTAAAGGTAATAAACACTACAGTGAAAAGCATTCTTAAAAGTCAAGGCGCATTTCCTTTTATGGCATACTTTAGTACTTAAAGCATTCATGGTATAAAACCCATCAGGCCTAACACCATCTGACAGCACCCTACACCACCAAGCCATGTCTTCATTGTTTTACGCCTCCCTACAGACTGGGAATTCCCAGAGGGTCTCTCCAACACTAAGTAGTTAAACTCTCCAAGCAGCATCTAGTGTTCCTCTGATGGATCTCTGCAACAAGCTGAGACATTCTATTGGTTTATGGTAGACAATGGGAAGGTTGAATGCTATTGTCTCCCCTAGAATCTTGATGAGCAAAAATAATCTTTGTCTCAAGATGATATATCCTGTGCAGAGGGTGCGCAGAGGAGGGGGGTTCATACCTATTACAATTATAATTTTTCCCTCCCATCCTCCTGCAGCTGATTTCAATGCCACCAATTTGTGATCCCAAATTGGACCTTGAAAATACAGTCTTATTTTAATTTATAATCGCCAAAGCTGTACATTTAATGCAGGCAGGCAGGTAAGTGTAGAGATATGAAACAAAAATACTTGTACTGAGGCATGTTACTAAATAGTGTGAGAAGTTTTGGTTTAAGCTTAACTCATCAGCTTCAGTGCCCTGTCTATTAATGACCCAACACTAAAAATTCACACTTAATGAATTAGATTTAACATGCTTTTAGCCATTAGATTGCCTCTGGTCTTCTCCTTAGATATGTTTTGAATTGTCAAAGAGGAATTTCTGCACAGCTGGTGCCTTCCCTACAGGTAATCATTTTCCATCAGATATCAATTAAAAACGTAATGAACTGAAAATCTGCCGTCATCCAATAATTTGCCAAGCTTCAATTAACATGATGGAAATAACCCTAAAGTATAATGAAGGCAAAACAAATTGAGCCTAATCAATACACGCCATGGCACTGTGTTATAATTACTGTGATGAATATATCTGGATCCAATAGATGATCTGATGTAAAATATGGAGAGAGATAATATTTGGGCACAGACTAGGGTTGTAAGGTAGTACCATTTACATTTTAGAATTGGTCTTAGTGACAAGGAAGGAATCAAGGTTAAATTTGGTTGCATTTTACATTTTATTTTGAGTAGAGACAACGATAAGGCCAGGGGAAAAGATGTGCCCCTTGATCTTATTTTCAGAAAAGGTTGCGTCATCATTTACTTCTCTGTCCCTCTCTCACTTCTCCCTCCCTTATTCCCTCACTGCCTTACAAGGGGTTAAAGGTGTTAAATGTGTTTCTGTCGTGTGATATGATGTTCAAAACAACTCTTTAGGGGACAGGCAATACGCTATAGTGTCCTTACAACTGTAGGAATGAGAAAACACAAGAGAACATAATACATCTTGTGGTCATTGTGAGCTGAACAAATGAGACTACTCTGTGTCTGGACTCCTACGCTGACAGTAGTAAGAGATGGGACGCCGGAGATACATTTTGGGCTGTACTAAATGCCCTAATAGTGTCTTAATAAGGGACTGATACACAGACTGATGTTGTATGAGAATTGTTCACATCGCACAGCATATAATCTTCACTTGTGGATCAATCTAATTTCATTATGTCACTAGCAAATACCAGCAGTATAGGAATGCAATGTGCCCTTTATCATCTTGATGCATAAGTGAAGCCCGTGGATGTGAGATTAATGGCAAGTGCAACATGACAATCTGCACTTTAAGGGTTAACCTTTGCAGTTAAAACAGGGTATCAAAATACAATTCGCAATCTGCAACATTGCTCACATTTTCTGCTGAAACTTAAAATGTTATGTCAATGCCCTGCCCTGGGGCACAGGGGAAGGTAGGGAATCAATCAACAACTTTTATAAGTTCAACTGGCCATGTGTGGGATGAAAACAGGCCATAATGCTTTGTGCCCTGAAAAGATTAACTATGTAAAGGGCACTACCTGCCCTTCTGCAGAAAACCAAATAATCATATTCTTTTTAACAAGTAACTTTGCAAACTCGTATCACTTTTGGAGTGATACGAGTCATTCAATACAAAAAACATTTTATGACATGTAACTAACCTATGGGCTCAAGTCGTCTTAGCTCTGCCTAAATATGCCTTACTATTTACATACTGACATAGTTAGTGTCTCAGCTAATTAAAACAGCATAGATTCTTCTTCTTCTCTGAGACCTGTATTCCATTGCTGCTTTATTCTCCTTCTGCTGCATCACTGATATTTTGGTTCTGGCAGTCCAATAACCTGACAGAGTTCAGAACTAAATTTTGTTTCACTGTGATCACATGCAGAGGACCCAATGGGGGATAAAATAAGAATGATGATGTGAATACAATGTTTTGGAGTTCAGATTTAGATCTACCATGCCTGTTGGAAACAATGCAGAATTGAGAGACTTATTGATTCAATATTTACTGATTTATTACATCACTGCAAATGAAAATATCAAATGAGAACACCCTCTTCCAAGACCAAATTACACTTTTATATAAATAACCTAATTCTATCCAATTTGAAAGAGACTATGAACAAAGAACCACTTCTAGGATTTCCATGTCAAACAATTAATTCAGACCTCATTTGATATTGATAAAATGAGGCAGCCTTGGGCCAGGCAGTGGTAAGAAACAGACTAAAGTCTTGTTGCTCTTTCATACTGACAATTGTTACTGCAACAAGCTATAATGAATTTTGCTCTTGGAACATTTCATAAATGGCCCTATATATAAAAATCTCCTTTAAGTTAACTACAATGTTTCATTATTCAATCTTCAGAACATGACACATGCCCATTTATACATCAAATAGTTAGATGGTCCTGTGCAATAGGACATGCTGACATAAGGTAAAGTTCAAATTCTTGTTCTCAATTATAAGCTACAAAACACATACAACTGTGTAAGAAGTTTCAGCTGTGGCAGTGAAAGATTAGTGTAGTGACAGAAACAAATTAGTCCCAGGGGACCCCAACAACCTCTACAACTGTGCAAGAAGCAACTCTCTCTCAATTCTATCAAACAAGTATCGTATTGTAATTGAGTAAATGATTAAGCCGTATTACATAATATAATCCTGAAAGTTTGATAACATTTTAATAATGTCAAAAACCCTTTCAACTATCTTCACATACAGAAAAACAATAAAGTTTACGGAAAGATACATTTACTCCTTCTATTCATGAGGAAATTTCCCAGGAACTAAATGATTGTTTTTAATGAGTGTTCAATATTGCCATAGTTAATGTATTACAGGTTCTCTGTTTCTATGGTTTATCCATTCCTAAATCCTTTTTCCACCCACATTGTATTTATTACCTCCTGCACCCAAAATGGGGAATGCTTGTAGTCGGACAAGCTATAATGAATTTTGCACTTGGAACATTTCTTAAATAGTCCCATATATAAAAATTACCTTTAATCTAACTACCATGTTTCATTATGCAATCTTCAGAACATGACACATGCTCATTCATACATCAAATAGTTATGGTCCTGTGCAATTGGACATGCTGACATAAGGTAAAGTTCAAATTCTTGTTCTAGTGACATTTTTTAAACTAATTTCTCAATTACAAGCTACAAAACACATACAACTGTGTAAGAAGTTTCAGCTGTGGCAGTGGAAGATTAGTGCAGTGACAGAAACAAATTAGTCCCAGGGGACCCCAACAGCCTCTACAGGCTGAGAGATATTACCCTTCAGGAAAGTTTTGCATTATTCATTGGAAAAACCTTAAGGCATCTTAAACTGTCTAAAGCATGTTTTCTCAGTCTCTGCGTATCCGTAGTATATATACCATCTGGTAAATTAATCAGGTATAGAGCACCCGGATATAGTAGGACTGGGGACCCTTACAACTAGACTGAGAGGTGTGTACATGGGAGGTGGATCTGGTTTGGGCATCTCAAGTAGCAGCTAGCTCCTACTGCGGGAAACTAAAACCACCTTACTCCTCACACCTTGCAGCTGCCTCCAGTCAGTCTGTCAAGACCGTCTCTGACAGAGAATGTACCTCTATGAGCTAGCCTACTGGGATTTGCGTTGTAGAATAGACAAGGTTAACAATATGGTATACAACTCTCTCTCAATTCTATCAAACGAGTATCTTATTGTAATTGAGTAAATGATTAAGCCGTATTACATAATATAATCCTGAAAGTTTGATAACATTTTAATAATGTCAAAAACCCTTTCAACTATCTTCACATACAGAAAAACAATAAAGTTTACGGAAAGATACATTTACTCCTTCTATTCATGAGGAAATTTCCCAGGAACTAAATGATTGTTTTTTATGAGTGTTCAATATTGCCATAGTTAATGTATTACAGGTTCTCTGTTTCTATGGTGTATCCATTCCTAAATCCTTTTTCCACCCACATTGTATTTATTACCTCCTGCACCGAAAATGGGAAATGCTTGTAGTCGGATTTCTCAGTCTGCAGCTCTTCATCCCTCAAGTACTTATGTCAATGTTCCCTGTGTACAGTACCTGCCCCATCCAGCCTACACCTCCACCATGTCACATCTTCTACATTTCCATCACTTCCCTCCCCCATTTCCCTCTGCATAACCCTGATGTTCAGTACCCCAGTCAGACCAACTGAGTGAGGCATGAGGGGGAGCATCGCTAGCAGGCGTAGCTGCTTGGTTGGCTGCGATGGGACATTTGGCGGCCATCCAATAGTGATCCCCCTCTAAGCCTTTAACTGTCTGCCAGCTGGGTAGGGGGCTCTGTCATTCCCATCACACCCAGCATCTCCTAAGTCAGACTGTGGGAGAAGTACATTCAAACCAGAGGATACTGTTGTGTAATTATGAGACTTGGTAGCACCAGGACCATGTGTTGGGGATCTTAGGGGGAAGTAAGAATACTGGGTTCTAACCAATGACCTAATCTTATCTCATACCTATTTGCTCCCTGTTATAGTGACACAGCATACATTGTCTGCCCCAATATGACAAAATATGCCTTAGTCATGCCTTAGAGAGGCAACCTAACACAGGGACAAAAATAAGGGACAACCCATGAAGAACAAGTGAAGTTTCACATTTTCCTCGGGCAATATCAAATACATATACAACAATGTTCTGTGACCACAAAAAAGGAAACCAGGACCCACAAACACAGGATGGTCTAGCAAATCAGCAAATGGAAATTCTTTGCTCCTCATGTTACCTTAAACACAGGCTCCAATGACATAGTTCCTGCATTACAAGACAGCATTGCATTGCTACGGTCGGGACCTTTCCAATCATTAGAGGGAGACTATGACCTGGACAGATGCCTCAGTCTCAGTACAAACTGTGTATCAGTAAAACGAGCAGGGCGCTGGCTGCACACACACCCGGTCAGTGTCCCTCGCCTCTTCACTCTCCCAGCAACTCAGTCACACTCTCCCAGCCTAGTCCTAGTGTCTCACATGGGCAGACAGCAGCTCAGGGTTCAGTACTAGACAGGGTGTGGGTGTTCCCTCTGCTCATTGCCGGATGGGGAGTCGTAGGAGGCACACAGAACCAGAAGCAGCTACAGGAGAGACTGCAGCCACCACTGCAGCTCTACAGGCCTAATACCCAGAGGCTGGATGTACCACAGAGCCAGGGACGTACTGTGTCATACTAGGAGGAGTAAAGTCTAGGAGTGAGCATTGGGAGTAGAGTGTATACGGCTATGTTGGCCACCTGGATGATGGCTGACTCTTAAGTGCATCTGGAGTTATAACATTGACTACACAGTGAAGGTTTATGTTTTAATGTGAGTATCTGGATCTGAGCTTTTAAGTGAATAGAGAGGATGCTGTAGATAATCATTCACAGATTATGATACTTGAGGAACTTCAATCGCTGGTAGGTAGGCTGGGGTCAGATGTTCAGGCATCTGTATGAGCTGGGACACTGTGTGATCACTTGTCTGTATCAACTACACACACTATCCCAGTGGGCACATAACGTTAAATTAACATTAATAAATGGTTCAGAGCAGACAATGGAGGCAGTACTTAGTGAGGGCTGGATCACATGTCACATTACTTCCGGGAAGCTATTCATGATTCTTAGTATGTGTGGGAGTTTCTTATGAGATAGAAAGTATAGCAGTCTACAAGGTGGTGCAATACAGGCTCAAGTAAAAGTAGAGTGGCAGTCTCTGGAGATGAACATGGAAGTACAATGCTGGAGTGCAATGACCTGCAGGAGGGGTATATATTTTGAATAGCCATGTTGGTACATTGCAGTTAGTGTTAGAAATAGCTAGAGTATCTTCGACAGATAGAGAAATAACCAATAGATTCCAATACAAAGAGTAGGCTTTACACAAATAGTACAATAAAAGCAAAAATTGGCTGTTCCTGATGGCCACTGAACACCTCTGTAGTATGTGAAGGGAGCGGGGAATAGAGCCTTAGGCAGGTCAGAACGTTTTGGCTCCCACAACCACTTATTGTAAATAGGAGAACCACAGACCAGTAATGAGGGGGTAGTAGAGGCACAACCGCACAGTACAAAAACAGAAAATATATTGAGGAAGCTAGGAGCACTGGCGTTGAGTTAACTATTTATAAATATCTAAAGTACATACATTTGCAGAAACTCTCCAATTAGTATATGTCCATGGGAACATTAAAGCCATGGGGAGTAGTACAAATAGACAGAGCTCCCACTACTCAAAATAAGTGGCGTGGCTACTGAGTGGAACCAGGGAGTGGGATGGTTGCTTGAGTAGAAGTACAGCCACCCAATACTGACAATAATATGGTATATGCGCTGGAAAGCATTGACCACCTCATTGTCAGACAATTATCAGTGGTGGCAGAGGAAGAGTCCCATTGAGTTCATTGTTGATGTAATAAAAAAAACACTGGAGAATAAGCATTTACCAGTATTACTGTTGAGTTTAGTGTGATCAAGAAGTTAGGCTTGGAGGAATGTAAAAAAGGCTTGTCAGTTGGAGGTAGAAAAAAGGTGACATAGGTTACCACAAGTGTCTGCAGATGCAGGTGATGTGAGCAGCAGCCTGTGATCGCATGCCTTTTCTCTGTATTTTTTCCCATTTGGACAAAGTGTCTTACCCAGCACCATTTAAAAACAAACTGTTATAACAAAGACGTCATTTACATACACAGCTGTAACTCTATCTGTAACTAAACATTCTATGAATATAACGACTGAGTGGTATATACATACTTACATATATATACAAATACTTCAAAGTATGTGAAAGTAGTCAAATACTAGTAAACCTTGCCTGAGTTGAAACTAATGTCACTTTCTGTCATTTCAGAAAAATTGACGGAGAGTATATACATTCTGGTTTATGATGCATCCATTGGTGTGAATGAAGACTTTTGAGCCCTGGTGCACTGAATTATTGATCAATATCAGATACAGACAGAATACACTGGGATTGTGTCTAAAATATAATAGGACTGCGGTGAGCAATACACGGGAAAGGATTGTAGATGGATCTCTATGGATAGCCCTCATGGATTTACACAACCCTTTGGGAATCAACAGCTGCTGCTCTCACTCTGTTATATAGTGTGTTTCATCTGATCTCTCCTTCTCCAGGAAAAGTCTGCCCTTCTGAACGCTGAAGTACAAGGAGTATCTGCTTTGGCTGTCTGAAGAGAATGCAATAACAGAACAATGGCAGAAACTATGGCTCCAGAACTAATAGGCAGTAATGGAGTTAATAATAACCCCTACTTTAACAGGATGCCTCCAGTTTGGGGAACAGATACCAAAAATCCTGCTAACCATCAAGCAGTAAAAACTTCCAGTGGTTCCCTGTTATCCAACACCTCCTCTGGACTCCTGGCATACTTACTGCTGCGGAATATGAGTACTATACTGGATACCTCAATCACAGCCAGCTCCACAATGACATCATTACCTACTGCCACGGCTTCATTTCCTATAGATAAGACTGCTGAGTCATCACTTTCTGTGTCTGTCACACAGGCTCTTTATCCGTCTGACAATGATGACAATAAGGATGGCAGTGAGAGCCCACTGACTTATGGCCTTGATGATGACTTCTCACTCCATATAGAGGCCAGTAAACAACTCTGGGATTTAGTGCAACAAGATGAAACTGTTGTTTTAGTAGTCTTCCTTTCAATATTAACCTGTGTTGGCATTGTAGCTGTTGTTGCCTCAAAAGTCATCCTCAGACGTCGTCATCAATATCAGCTAATACCAAATAGCATGGATCCTACCCACAGATTCAATTACATCTACCGCCCTTTACATGGTAACGCTGCCCTGGATGCTGAATATGAAAACACATTTGTGGGAGTTTCCGTCCCCATACTACAGGCCAACACAAGGATATGATGGCATTAGGATGATCTGGCATAAATTTAAAATGAAGGTAGCATTGTACATAGTTCTATTTTATTTCACAGGGAGGCCTGACAATTGAAATCAGGATATCTTCAACTTTATATCATTCTCCTGCCAGTATCATATTTTCTAATGAATGATTTGTTGTCCTGCTCAACATACATGAGACAAGAGTTTCTCCTGCTAATTCCTCAGGTTGTGGTTTATCTTGTTAATAAAGGTCATTAGTGTGTCATTTGTGAACAGATTGTGTACCAATCTATTTTTCCTTCAGTGTAGTTGATTTGATACATTAATTGGTTCAGAAGAAGCGCTACAAAGTAGATCTATTGTGCCTTGTATACAACAGCTACAATTCACCATGAAGACAAGCAGGCAGGCTGATACAATGTGGCAGGTGACAGACAGTGTAGCCCTCAGGGGGTGGCAGAGGTTGAGGTCAGTGAGATGGGGAGAGACAGGGGAGGATGTGAAACAAGATTCATGACCGAATATGTACATCACTACCATCAATCATACATCCATCAACTAACCTATACTGCCCTACCCTGCTCATACACAGACCACTCTTGGCTGTGATGTTTGCAAGCTGAAGATTGTGGCAGTTTATGTTCAGATTAGGATGGAACCTCATCAAATGAAGATGTTTCATTACAGTCTATGACATGCAAAACATTTCCCCCCCAAAAAAAATTACATCCACCAGTTGTAAGGTAATTGCTGTTTACTACATTTGTCAAAAACAGTTTTCAATATCTTTCTATTAAACTGCAGCACAATGTAGAAAGTGAAATTGGTTTGATGATATTGAAAGGGTTAATGTCTTAAATCCATAACCAAAACTGCATACTGAATCGTTTTATGAATTATTTTATCAGTTCTGTACATGTATAACTATTTTTTGTGGTAACATAAGGTCAGTCTAAATACCAGAATAACTGCGTTTGACATATATGTATATACATACATACGAAAATGACAAATATTAAAGAGTTCATATTTCAAACAGTAAAACGCTTGTATGTGTGCTGTGCTTTTTCAGTGATATTACTTGGGAAATAAAAATGTTTGTTTTTGTTGGCCCAAATTACAATATTTGATCAGGTGTTATAAACACCAGTGACTCTCTTTCTCGGGTGATGTCTGTGCTTTGATAGTAAGGCAAGAGTCCCAAACTATTAATGTATACATGTTTAGTACCACCTGGAACCCTCCTTATCACACTGACCCCAGTTATTGTGTGTAAGATGTTGTCCTTCCTGTGGAGCATGAACTGGATGACTGGAAACCAACAGGTCACAACCAAAGATGTATTATGAAATTGTTGGTGCTATATATCCCCTTTTATTTCAGTAGTGAACAGATTTATTCCCATGATTTTCTTATATGTTTGATCTGTTACCATGAAGCACGGAAGCCTTTAGAGGCCCCATTATCTTTAGGTAACAGCAAAAAGCAAAAACGTTAGGGAGTGAATAGACATATTGCTCTCCAAAGGTTCTTCTTTTTACAGTTTTTTTAACAAAATTCACTTCTTTGAAACAGCTTACATACATCAGCCGAAATTAGTCTTCTTTTACAAATGTTTAATTCCTTTCTTTCAATATTTCAATTAACCGATGCTTGTTTGATAAAAGGTCAAGTTTCTTTTTGACAGCCCCAGTGGTTGAGATGATTAGGAGAAAGAATTAAACCTTCCTTCTCAAAAAGTTTCAGCCAGACAAACACAACTTGCTGATGGAAAAAGTCAAGATGACACTGGGTTACAACACTAATTGTAATCTGACACCTTCCCTACTACACAACACCCAACGGGCTGGTGGTTACACTTTTAGAACAACATTTAAACAGTGCATTTATTTCTCTAATCCACATTTTGTAACTAAGTCTCCATTTTCTAGTCCCTGATTGGTTCACCCTCTCCTCTCTGTATGTTACTGATATGAATATACAAATATGTTGTATGGGAAGTTCTCAACTACTATTGCCCATTTCTTCTTTTAATGATTCTGTTCACAGTGGCATCTCTTCCATTATGGAAGTAGAAGCTGAAGGTGAATTGCCTTGATTATATTAAATCAGACTGCTACACATGCACAGCAAGGGACCACAGTGCCTGTTAAATTATTACCAACCCCTGCCTCGCTCACATCATTAAGGCATTCCTAAGGGAACTGGAGACATCTTTATTGTATCTTGTGGTAGACACTGTGTTGCTTAATTGGACCCCTGAGGGAATAAAGTATGTAGTAGATGCTATATGCACATAATCTATGCTTGCAGCTGTTCAAAACTAATGACAGTTTACGCTACTACACTTAGGCCGTTCAACAATCATCTTCCTATTAATGGCTAATTGACTGGAATAGCCATAGGCATCTTCATACCATTGGGAGGCTATGGTTTCAATCTATACAACATGAAGTTTCTGCAATGATTTGTGCATGTTGAAAAGTGGTTTTATTTGAATGAGTATGTGAGCACCACTTTTTAGCACTGGAAATTGAGAGCTCTCCAAAACACTATGTAGAACTATTATTTAACCAATAATATATGGATAACAGGCACACGAGGGGATGTATAGCTTTATAATGCCCGAGGCACGTAGCGCCCAGGAAGTTATATAGCTATACAGCCCCGAGTGTGCCTGTTATCCATATATTATTAGGTTTATGATACAATTTTTCGATTCATATGTCCTTATTTATCTTTAAAATGTCCTAATTTTGCCATTTTGAAAGATATCTAAGTCTTCTTGTACAGAGGGTGCAGTCGCCATATTGTGGAAATCTTCAGTAGGGGAGGTGAGGATGAAGGAGCTAGGTGCTCCCCTGTATACTTCAATATAGGCAGCGTTTCCCTACCATTTAACCATGGCAACATATGAATGGGCGCTAGCTTGACTGCCTCACACACCAGAGGTCCCTGGATTGCCTTTATTTATGTGAAAAAAAATCCCTAGAATTCTTTTAACGAATAGGTAAGTAAAGTCCAACTACTGCCTTTATAGTAAAAAAAATAAAATTTAAATTTTGATTTTAGGAGAAATGATAACAAAAAGTGTAAAAGTTGCTGTATCTCTGTTGATATAAGAGAGGGCTGAAAATGTGTCTATAGACTTCTTGTTTGATCCCCTTCTTCTGTATGGCAGGCACGGTCTAGTGGATAGGGCGTCGGACTCGTAGTCTTGCTGCCCCGGGTTTGATCCTTCGACGAAAGGCACGATTTTAAATAAGTTGAAATTTGGAACTAGGAGTGCCTGTTATCGCTATATAACAGAACTGTGTTATCCAAAAAAAGCATGATCTGAGCCCCAATCGTATAATAAGCTTGGATAATTTGGTAACATTTTATGAAAACATGCTGAAATAAAATAAATAAAAAGAATGCCTGCTGGGAGATGCAACATTCAGCCAATGAAAATACTCCAAATGGAACATGTGACCCCCACTGCTGCCAGGAGCGGCAAATCTGGACTCACCTTGGTCAATTGGAATGTAGTGTTGGGAGGATTCACACGCCACGTCCCTTGATCCAAGCTTGGATAATCTTGTTTGGTAAATTTGAAAATGACTAAATTGGAAAGCTATGGTATAGGCCTACATCAAATGATGTCACACAACTTTCCCAGACTCCTAGAATAAGTGCTAATTTAGCTGGTTTTATAGGCAGTAGTTCCTTAGATGTATTCAAGACAGGCAGAAAGGTGGAGGACACCTTTTTAGTTTGGCGGTTCCTGCAAATAGATGTTTCCAGAAGAATTAGGGAAAACGATAGAAGATAGAAGATTGAAATAGTAGCAGCTTTGAAAATGGTGGGGGACTTGGTGTTTGGGAAGGGTTTAGACGTTGCAGACACACTTGAAGGCATACTTGACATTCCAGCAGGATCAAGTGGGCTGTTTCAAGGTGTTGGTGTAACCTGCAAGAACGATCAATTACATGCCATTCAAACAGTCACCCATATCAGGACACAGGGAGGTAGCCACAGACACCAGAAGGTCAGCTCTCTGTCTTGTCCCAGCTACAATGAGATGTAAATGTATGGAAAGGGATGGAAGGAGGGAGATAAAACGAATTAGTAGAATAAATGTGGTAGTAGCATATTGAGACAGAAGGGAGGTCTCTTATCTGTAGGGAATCATTGTTTAATGAAGAGTTAGTGGAGAATTATTTACAGCTGGTTCAAAATACTGCCCCAGACAGCAAACAGAAGAGCAAGGATAAAAGTATGAGAAAGAATCAGGTTAACATGATTAGTGATCATCAATATTCTCATTGTCTCATAGTGTATATTAATACAATTGTGTAAATAACATCATTCAAGAACAAATCAAATCTGATAGCATCGTTAATGAGAACAGGCTATTATCCAGCCACATTCTCAGTGGCTGTAGTCTAGGAGAACAACCAAGATGTTTATGTTTTGTCTGATGTACCTTACCCAACAGCAGGGTGTCGGTTACAGGAGGACAAATTATTTATATCTGTGCAACAATTTACAGCACAATTACATGAAATGTGTATAAATGTGGGATGATGAAATATGATATTAGTGATACTGTCTGAAGCACTCAGTAATGGCCATTTAATGTTTGAGAAGGTGAGGTAATCATAATGTATTGTGTAGTAAACCTGTATTAGACCTGCATTTTTCCCTTTTCTAAATGATGGTGTCTATATCAGGAAAAATACTGCAACATGAGCTTTTCTTGTGCTGCTTGAGGCTGCTCATAACTTCTTGAATTTAGTGTACTTTGGTACCATTGTTATGTGTACACTTTTAGTCTGTCATTAATAGATGTTCGCACAATTCAATTAAAGAATTTTTTCTCCCAATAGTAATAGTTGAGTAACGCTGAGACCGGCACCTTGAGAAATAGATGTACCAGGCTTTAAAAGTCTTCCTGTCATGGAGGTACTAGAGCACTAAAGGCAGCTCAATATTGACTCATCAAACTAACACAATCTTACGGTACCCTACATTACCAATCTATATCTAATGGGTTATTAAAGGTCCTAGGTAACTAGGTGTGTGGTAATTCCCAGAGGTCCCCTTCAACACTGGGTAGGTACAGTCTAACATGTACAGTGTTGGTTAGCATGGTTTGGCAGAGGCTATTACATGAAAGGTTATCCTTAATGACTCAGATGTCCTGTGCTTTTAGCAACAATAGGGACTTTAACATAAAAGCAGCAATATACTCTTCAGACTACCACCATCTGACAATGGCTGAAACCACCAATCTATGTCTTTTTGGTAATCAGGGGTCCTTGGAGACAAGCTGTGTGGTAATTCAAAAAATGTCCACTTTAACATGAGTAAGAACAGTCTCCAAACACCAATGCTTATCAAGTCTACAGCGATTACTTACACCCATAACAAGTGGCATCATACAGTGAAACTGTCAGATATATTACTGATGTGAAAAAAAGTCAGTGGCACAAGCCGTCAATTTGAAATGTAGCCATACACATTAGTGCAGAGGATAGAAAACAAAATCAAACTGGTATGTGGTAGGAGAGTGTGAAGGTACTCCATTCACTACCTTTTACTGACCTTTCCCTGAAAGCCATCCTTATTGACTCAGATTTCCTGTGCTTTTAGCAATCTCAGGGACTTTAATTTTTGGCACAGAAGCCAGATTTACAGTTATTGCTGTCTGTGACTTTGATAAACAGTAGCTTTTCAAGCCTTCTCTTTAAGTATTATTGAAAAATGCTGCTGAATATGTTATCATTAATGTAAAATATTTCTTTGATCATCATGCGTTTCATCATATAAATGTATCTCTACATCCCTTGCCTTGATGACCCTTCTCTTTAGTCTGCACTCCTCTCTCCAGTCCTTCATTGTTTTTCCCGTTACTCTCCTGCTTTCTAAATCCCCATGAGAGCCCATATAACATCATAGACATTGAGGAAATACTAATTGAGTCTGCCACCTTCCCTGAGCTCCTGTCACATACAATACACCTATACTAACCCTATGTAGTAGCTCTGAGTCACTTTGTCTGGCACTAAGACTATAAAGGTGACAGTCACTAATGACAACATGTTTGCAAATCCCTGAGATACACATTGTCTCTTCTAGGGCAGACTCTTGTATGGCTAACCATCCAGAGTTCATTTTAAACCTCCTTCAGTTTACTCAGGTATCCTTATGGTGTACATCTAGAGACAGGTTTGGTTTTTTACAAGGTTTTATTTGGGCAAAATTGTATTGAAATACTAAAAATACTAATAAGCTGTGTATAGCCATCCTCACAAGACCACATCTGCTTGACAGGCATATTGGTTTTATATATACATAACAGTTTTTAGTAAATGATAGTATTTGTTCAGTAGCAATTTATTCTTAGGTAGCCATTAATACGTATTGCATAATATTGCATATTAGTAAAAGATAATATGCTTAAGTCCCTTATGCATGATTATGCTATAACACTTTGTTACAAAATATCACAGTGCATATTGTTAGGTTCATATATGTTTACATTGCTCTTACCAATTAGGAGGCAGCCGTGGTCTTAGCCAACATCTTGTAACACACACAGATGTTTATGTGAGAAGGAGCCCCATGTGGATGACAAAGACATCTTGTTGAGTCCAAATGAGGAAAAAAGATACACCAATAACAAGACCATAACTGGAGAGGCTTGCTGCCTGTGCACACCACTGTTACCTTTGAGGAGACCTGAGTGTGGCTGGTGTGAATTACTGTCTGCAGCAATAATGAGACTTTATATAACTCCCTCACCACACAGCTGCACCCCAGGCCATTCTCCCTTAACCCTTCACAGACAGCACACTGCTTTAAATAAGCTCAGGCTTTTTTGACATAACTGTCCAGTGTATTCATGCATTATGCCACTTTGTCAGGAGTGTATTAACACTGTAGGAGCAAAACTGTTAACTGTTCCTAATCAGGACTAGATCCATGCACCATGCCAAAAAAGGACATACTGTATTGCTACAGATTTTTCCCATATTGCCAAAAACAAGCTAGTATGTCTCTGATAACGATGACTCAGTGATAGTCCTGGAGAGAGCTGGCTGATTGTACACAGCTAAGGCCACCTGAAGCCTGATTACAAGTTATACAAATCATATTACCCCTTAGAGACCACTAAGGGCATGGTCACCACCCCATGTATCTAATTAATTCATTATAGAAAGTTAATCATCTCAAAGTTCATGGCCTAGCTGTCTGCCAATGGTGTTTTTTGGGTGTGATATATGTGTGCTGACAACAGTTGTAATTTATTATATGTCGATAAAGATTAAGTTGCTGAGGGCCTGACTTAGGAGTGAAGCAACACAATAGCTCAAGTTACTTGTTTCAATTATTGTTGAAGCATGAAAGGTATCCAAGTGATGAGCACAACAACCTAAGAGCATTCTGTACAGCAAGCAGCATTTATTCTCATGGGGTACTCGAGCACTAAAAGCATTTATGGTCTAAGAGCTTCTGAGCCTAACACCATCTGATGTACTGGACCCCAGCAGGTCATGTACACAGTGTGTCAACGCTCCCTATATGCTTATTAGTCTGGAGGTTGTGAGCTAGGGCCTCGCAGCGAACGACGCTTGTGAGACCCCACTGAACGAAATCCCACATGGTGCCAAGCCGGCACCGCGGTGGAACTTCTGTAAAATATATTTTTCCAAAATGGCTCAAGGGAAAATGATGACATTTAGAAAAATGGATAGCACTGCTGTCTGTAGGTCTAGATTTTTTATTTCAACACCAAAGGATATGTTTACAAGGTCATACATTCATAATCTGTCCATATGAAAGCGATTCAAGGTCAAGGTCAAGGTCAATTTAGAGGTCAAACTTTATTTTCCTGTATTTTTCATCTACACAGCTACACATAACATCGGGAGGAGGTACGGGGCAGATCAATGCGAAATATCTACACTTAACTTGTTCAGTTACCCCTGCCCCCATTTTGTTATTACTCTAAACCAGCCGGACACAAATGTAAGTGCCACCAAATTGTTGATTGCAAAATGGGCCTTAAACACCCCTTTTTATTGAAATATAGTTGCTTAATGTACATAGTTGCAGATTAATCAAGAGATGGTAAACCAAAATAAATGTAGTGAGATATGATGATATAGAGTGTGAGAGGTTCTAGTTTGGGTGGAAGTCATTAGCTTTAGTTTCCTGTCTATTAATGACATGTACATCACAGAAAACTCACACCTAATGAAATAGATTTCACATGCTGGAAGTGATAACATGGCCTCTGGATGAATTTAAACGTGTCAAAGAATGTGGTAATTAATAAAAACAAAATCTGTTCACATCCCTCATGCTTGAAGGTTCGGCTATGCAAACATTTTATCCAAAGTGTACAACATGTACTACATGTTATAAACATTTTTCAGATCTGTATGTCTGTGCAGCGTGAGATGCCAGCTCAGGATACAAAACATCTGTGTGTTCTTAAAGGCTATGGTAATGGATAGGAACAAGTCCTATTCACAGCCTTCATTTCATTTTGGCTCGACTGTACAACAAATCTATCCAGGTTTAATTGATCATAACCTGTGGATGATTGTTTGGCTCATGTAATCTCAGAAACTATGAGAACACTTTACAAGAAGACCACATGGTATCAAATTATATTTGTTTAACCTGCTGATCTTGCAACAAACCATTCATATCAGTACATCTAAAACCAGAAAGATTTCAGCCATAAGATGACCTATCACACCACTGTTGTGTTACACTAGTGCATCTAAGCAACATAAGGCAAATCAGTGGACAATGTTGGGAAGTTGAAAAAGCACACTTGAGCATGGTGAAATGGAAGGGTCTTAATCTAAAAGGGATAAAATCAATGCAATTTCAATCATTTTTTGAAAATGTGCATATCCAATACAATCCATTTGCAATATATTAAGGAATGTAAAAGCTATTTAGAAATATAGATCATGAAGGGTCTATGATATACTAACTAATAATTCAAGTCCTCAAGAAAGGGCATTATTACTGATACAGATGCTACATATGGAGGCTTCTACTAATTAAACCAGCTAATTAGTTTTTGGATAACATCAGCAGTATAATCAGTTATACAAGATGGTTAAAGTACACAATGGCTGCAGGGAGGAAATAATCAAGGGGGTTAATATGAAAGGAAGATTATGAGGCATCTTGATTCTTTATCTTCTTGGATCTTAGTTATTAATCTTCTCTCAGGGTCATCCATATAAAACACATTAGGTATCATGTAAAGCCACCTGATATTCATAAAATAACTATGAATAATTAATCAGAGACACTGTTGTTTTACAATGCAATGCTACTATCCATTGAAATAGCCCCTAAATCTTGACATTATTTGGGGCACTTAACACCATCGAAGTGTTAGCCTGTATTTACTGCCAGTATGATACAATCGTGATGAGTGCAAGTATTCTGTTCTAGTTGATGCGTGGGACAAGGGCTGCCTCCAATCCATCAGTACTGAGGGTAGATTTTAACATATTCATGCAGTATTTGACATTAGTAGTACACAATGTTGTGAGAACAATTTAACTATGTTCCGGATCTTCTTTTTTGTGTCAACACATTTTCATTTTTTCGTGTTATTTCTTGTCTAACGTTTTGCCCATTTCTCAGAGGAACTTATTAGGTGAAATAAAATATATCCCATTAGCTTATTAACCACTCGTCACTGATACCAAATGAATTCGTCCAGGAATATTGTGTCTGAGCTTCAATCAACTTCTGCTATCAGGGTACTACAGGACAGTGTCTGGCTGCAGCCAAGGTGAACTAAGGTAATATCTACCTTAAAAGGAGGATAGAGTCTATGCTTTTATACGGATTGAGAGCGATCAGGTTATTTACACGGCTTCCCCCTTTAGGCTCCAACACCACACTAGTACCAGCCCCCCAGCAACTCATGCAGCTTATCACCCACACCTTACGCTGCTGTGCACACTTGGATACCTTTTTTCTATGAATGACCTTTAGCCCATAGGAAGGATGATGAAGGTGTGATCCTCTGTGCCTAACCTTCAGATAGTAAAGTAGCAATTGATCAGTGATGATGAGCTTCCATGGTGTCTGCCCTTTGGTGGTGGCCTTCCTGGATGGTGTAGACATCGGATCCCCATAGGATCTTAACTCGGCCCCCACTGCCTCTTTTTATACAGATAGGGCTCTGCAAGAAACTGATTTGATTTGAAGCTTTTCAGAGCCCTATGTAACATTTGGAATCTGGATAGTTCATAAATAGATGTGCTCTTATAAAGGTAGTACAATAGGCCCTTTTGAACCAGCCTCACTAGTCTGTCAACACGTTCATGCATAGTGTATATGTATTAGCGGTATGGCTTATATGGCACTATCTATTTTATACATATGGAACCTTCACATGATGGGTACCATGTTCAGGCCTGGACAATCCGGGACATTTTCCGTTACAGGTTTATTACCCTACAGGGGAGTTAAAATTAACATTTTTAAGTAAAGTCGCAATGTTGTTATATCAGAATGGCTTTCACTTGGGATGGACTTGGGCAATGTGGGTTTAAGGAACAGTGGACGTTTTATGGGCTTTGAATGTATTGTAAGGTGGGTCCCATTTGGGTTAGCCAGCCATCTAATTTTCTGGACTCAGGTCATTAACTTAACTTTCATGGCTACTTTTCAAATTCCATTCCCTTTTATGGATGTGATTCATCTGGGCTGGACCTGGGTCAAGTGGGCAAGTCATGTTCTTGAACAAACCACTAGATGTCCTCGTTGAAAGTGATCCCACATTAATGTTCTACAGAGCTTTTTATAATTGGATTACAAAAGTTTATGGTTTCTCAATAATTCCAGAATGGTTGGGAATATCACAGATTTCATAATAGATTCTTGGTTTACCATGTGCTATAACCCCATTCTGAACATGGACATGGAAACAAGCAGCACCCTGATACAAACACCTGTTACCTGAATGTAATAACAACATATATTCCTGTCACTGACATGGGCTATAACATCAGGATATAAAAAAATAGCAAAAAAATACAGTAGAGATTACAACCCTATATGACCCCCTCTCCCCCTCCCCCTCCCCCCCCCCAAAGAAGAAAAAGCCCACATGGGCCCCGCCCTAAGCCCATGTGGATACGCTTAATTTAAATCTGGGTAAGCCCATCTTGGTCCCAACAATTAGCCCAGGACAAAAATGTGGTAGGCCCCTATATGGCTTAAGCCCACCTTTAGACCTGTATGGGCCCCAGTAACCAATGCTGACTGGGATATACCTAGCCAGTTAAATTGACTACTTGTATGTAGGTGAATGTTTTCAGCAAATAATGGTTAGGTATTAGCAAATCGGATTTTCTGGTTGAATCTGTAATTATTACATGCATATCCACCCAAAACCAAGGGGAGAAACCCCCTCACTGTACTTTTTGCCTGCAAGGTATTAAAAGTAGGATCTTCCCGACCTGATGTTATCATACATTGATTTTCCCTAGTTTGTTTAGTGACTTGGTTTGAAACAACAGGAAAAATTGCATGATCCTACTCTGGATAAAATATTTGCAGTGCTCTTCACTCAATACAGCCTGGGTACACCATCCTCACTCCATGGTTTATATAAAAGATCAAGTATTCAACTTAATAATGACGATGTGTCTATTCATACAATACACTGGCTGTTCATAACAGCTTAATACAAAAATAAATACAAGATACCACCAGAGATATATCCCTGAGAGTTATAACCCACAATGACCCCATATAGAGCTGCTGAGCGTTGCTCACAGTTATTGCCTGACTGCCATCTTGCTTGCAGTAAATGCCACCCTAGGGACTACTCATGGTAATAATTATGTTATCCGTATAAACCTGATGAGCCCACAGCTGAAAGTGTATCACTCCCCAGGGAGCTATGTATTGTACCAATTGCAATAAATGAGTATGTTACATGAGTAATAATGCAAAGGAACCAATAATACTGACAGTTTGATGAAACAACAGAGCTAAACCAAACTCCATTTTTCTGCCACATTTGCGATGTGCTTTTAATCATTAGCACACCTTCTTCTAGTAGATAAACAGTACAATATAGGACTGTTCGATTGAGATAAGGTTTCCTCAGTAATTCCTTTTATTTGGGAAAAACACTCCATTATCTCCTTATCATATCTTTTTTTCTGTTAGATGTCTTCATTGGTCCATAATAATGATCTGTGTGTTGTTCATTTCACTAAATGTTGTCCCTGGTACCCCAAATGCACCAACCACTTTTTCTTACTCCTTCAATATAGATTCTTTCTTCGCCCTAGATGGACAGGGCTGTGCCCTGACCAAGCAGTGTCTGGACACTGTGTAGTATTGAAATAGGTTGTGGTCAGCTTTGGTCAGGTCTCTCTCATCTTTCAAACTGATCAATCCTGTGCTATCCATCCCAGCTGCTCCTCACCCACAGGGCTTAACTATGATCACTACATTCTGGGCAAACCTCCCTTATCCCTCTTCTCCTTCCCCAGGCAGTACTAGGTAAACCGTCTGTGTATGAGATGCGATTCTGTTTGACTTCAGAATGCATGTTGCAACTACTTTCCTTCAAAAGCTTATCAACCCTTTAAGGACGGATGTCGCTATCAGATGGCATTGGTCGACATGTTGCACCAATACAGGCCCGGTGAGTAAATTGCGGACGCTGCATTGGCGCATCATGTCAGCCTGCACAGAACAACTATTATCTTACATTAAGAGAGATATACATTGCAAATGTAATAATAATCTCTATTTCAGCTTCACTTTTCCTGTTTTCAGATCCATAGCATGCCTTGGTTGTCCTTTACAGCATATAGGATAATGTAATCAGGACACCCTTTAAAATCATAAAATTTAACAACTTTAATGCAGCCAAATTGAAAAATTATGAGCTATCAAGTATTTCCAGGACTTGCCAGACTTTTGATGAAGGTCTGCCCTAACAAAATGAAGCAGCTGCTGGCACAACTGGTTGATTAATTCCTTTTTTCTCAAATCAATTTAAACTTTAATTTTTGCGTAAAGTTGCAGTGCAGATGTTAGAGGAGATGACTAAGCAGTCTGCTGGCTATCCCAGACCTCTCCCAATGCAAGTCACTTGTGTATACAACGCTCGACCAATGGATCCTCTCTAGCTAGCACTAATGTGATGTTACAAAATGCTCCGGAATGTTACGTTATGTAACTCATTTTTAATGACATCAGCTTTATCCTATTTGAAAGCTTTTTTGGCATTAGAGTAAATCTAATTTGTATCTGTTGCCATCTTTTGAACACAAACTTACAACTGCTTGAATATCTAATTCCTCAGTCCCCTATTCCCCCCTCCCATTTCCATGTGCCCTGTGACTAAAACCCTCCCAAAAAAAGCTTTGCCTCCAACCCTTTGCACCCTTGACAGTTCTCTCACCTCCCTCTTTGTCCCTCACTCTGCATCCATGACCCTAATCCTAAGACCCCCAAGCAGCACAACTAAGTGAGGTATTGGGGCAAGTGTTGCTTGCAGGCATAGTCTGCATTGCAGGCATAGTCTGCATTAGAGCCTCACTCTCCCAGCCTAGGCTTTGTGCCTCACATGGGCAGACAGCAGCTCAGGGCCCAGTACTAGAGAGTGCGTGGTTGGTCCCTCCTCTCATTGCCGCGTGGGGAGTTGTAGGAAACACACAGCCAGAGGCAGCTCACAGAGAGAGCAGCCACCACTGCAGCTCCACAGGCCCTATACCCAGAGGCTGGATGTACCACAGAGATGAGGACAGTGTGGGGCCAAGCTGACATACTGTGACATGCTAGGAGGAGTTACGTCTGGAAGAACACAAATGGCTACCTTGTGCATAGGAGACAGTGAATGCTGAAGAGTGCAATTCTCTAAGTTTCTCTGGACTTCATAGTATAAGTACTATGTTGTCTAGCATTGGGTACTACATCCATTTAGTTGACACTGTAAGGGATACTAGATGTGTTTTACGAAGTTTATGAATTCATATCTATACTATGGAAGCAGGATCTGAGTTGATCTCTAGAGGTGAGCATCCTACTGAAGGCTGCACATTGAGATGCAGAAATAAATCATTCACATAGGTCTTACTTTGAGGAAGCCATGACTTGCGACACTATATGGGAAACTACATAGGTCCATGTGGCCAGGAACATAAGGATACATAGTAGGTAAGGTTGGGAGATGAGCTTTTATTTTCGGTAGGTGTACAGTAGAATCCACTGTGTGTGAACTTTATTCTAGTAGTAAAGTCTAGTGTAGGAAAAAGGTACACACTATTTCTAGTGTACCACACACACAGAAAGTGTTTTTGCCAGACAAAAATATCTTTTATTTAGTTGATAGCCCTGATTGTTGTAGGAAGTAAATTGCATGGTATAGACCCCGGGTCAGATCGTTCAGGGCTCCAACAACCAATTACTGTAAGTGGGAGAACCACTGAGCAGGCAAGGTGAGGGGGTAATGGAGGCACAAACAACTGTGGCTACAGACATTAATGCTATATCCCTGCCTTAACTATGCATTTGCTATACACAATACAAAATATATAAAATATCTATATGATAATATAACTTGTGGAGGGTATTGAGCTACCTGTGGCAGACTCAGATCCTTTATTCAAGTCTACATATACCAGTTTCTTATTTTGCAGATTTAAAAGATTGGCTCCACATAACATCCATCCCACATCGCCTCTAAGTAGTACATAAAGCATGACATACCCCTGTTCACTATCACCTGTCTGCACCTGCATGGTCTGAGCCATTTTTTATATTGTCTGGTACCTGATAATAAACCATGTAGCCTGTCCTTAACCACCTGCCTTTCCCCAGAAACAGCCCCCCTCTACCCATACAGTACCTGCATGGTGTGTACAGTAATGAGCCCCCTGTGTAGGTACGACTGGCAGTAATCTGACTATTGCATGCTATGTACAGTATCAATCGGCAGTTGTACACAGCTAAGTAATGATGTAAATTAAGGGGTACCAGGCTTTAAGGACAGGTACAGGTTTGAACAGGAATGTCTGCTGGGTTGGTGAGTGCATATGATGTAGCAAGTAAGGCCAAAGCATTTTCACAACTGGCAGAATATGAGGGAAAGAGAGTCAGAGACTGTTGGCCTTCAACTAGTGAACATGGTGATGAGCTGAGAACAGTTGCATCATCATGACTGGCAGAATAGCTTTACAACTGTTATAATCAATAGTCCAAGTGTCGAGAGGTTGAACATGGAAGCAATGTAAAATATGTGTCAATTCCTAGAGGCATCAGTAGATGGGGTGATGTTAACAGCAATGTGTGTCATGCCAGGTAATGATATGTCCAATGGAGAACATAGCTGGCAGTGGGAAGCTTCCATTGTAGATTTGTAAGGCCCTCTGTGGCCCGTTAAACTGTTTTCCCCAATCTCTGTTTTATTCCCCTTTGTGTTGTGTCACACCATCCCTTACCCTTTTGTGGCCAGACGCTAGTCTCCTTGCAGTTGTAGTATTCTACAATAAACCCAGAACCATCTTGTAAAGCCTAGAACTCCTCACAAGACCTGATTCTATATCCCTTCAGTAATTTGCTTCTGCAGAGAATGTGACAAGAAACAGGTATACGAAAGAGTGTGATACAATCTAACTATCAATATGAGAATGCTCAAAAATAATTTCCCCTTTCTTTTGTTTTAGGTGAATTCAAAGGTGATGCATTGCCTGGATTGAAAGACTACAGTTTGGGCCCTGGTGCACTGTATTATTGATCTCTGTCAGATGTTGGACTGAATACTGACCAGGTCTGTGGCTGAAATGTAATAGGACTGGTGTCTGCAATATGCAGGAAAAAGATTTCAGGATTATCCCTGAGGGCAACCCTTATACATTCACGCAGATCCATGCGGGAACCATTGCCTGCTGCTCTCTTGCCACAACCAAATATGTTATTTGACATATATTCATGGAGTCATTGGGAATTGACCAAAAACAAAGATACATGATGCCTGCTGTGTGGTTTCTTTCATGAGGATGTAAAACTAACAAGACAATGGACATTTATGGAGCATCAAATAATTTATCGCATGATCGGATACCTCCATTTTGGGGAACGAATGCCAAAATTGCTGATGACAATCAAACAATGTCAGGGACAAGTGCTAATGTTATATCTAATACTCCCTCTAGTGGTTCCCTGCTGTCTGACACATCCACTGGTCACCATAGTCAAGGCCTGCTCACAGACTTACTGCTGCAGAATGTAGACACCATACTCCACACACCACTACAAGCAGCCAGCTCAAAAATGAAGTCACTGCCAACCACCAAGACATCACTCATTATAGAAACATCTGCTGAGTCATCCCTTCCTGTGTCTGGTACGCAGGCTCTGTGGCCTTCAGACAGTGATGACAGCCTCAAAGATGGCAGTGAGAGCCCACTGACTTATGGCCTTGATGATGACTTTTCCCTTCATATTGAGGCTAGTAAACAACTCTGGGATTTAGTCCAACAAGATGAAACTGTTGTTTTAGTAGTCTTCCTATCTATTGTTACATGTGTTGGCATTATCGCTGTTGTCGTGTTCAAAATCATCCTCCGGCGACGCCACCAGTATCAGCTAATACCAAATACCATGGATCCTACCCATAGATTCAACTACATCTACCGCCCTATACATGGTAATGCTGCCTTGGATGATGAATATGAGAACACATTTGTGGGAGTTTCCATCCCCATACTTCAGGACAACACACGGATATGACATCAAAAGAAGGATGATAAATTGACAAGTTGCTACTATTTTAAGGCAATTGAAAAGTTGCTACTATATTATGGTTCCAGTAAGATTGCTACTATATTGGATATTTGTAACCAACACCCAAAATTATCCACATCAAAACCTGTTTTCTTATTGATAGATAAAGGTTGTCACAATATCAAACATAAACAGCTTACCGGGGTTCATGGCACCTTCCTTCCTTCTTCATTGATGTGTTATTGATGTCTGAAATGAAACATCTGAAGTACATAATGGCATGAGTTTTGTGCCTATCCAAATCAGACCACTGTCACTTTGCTGAATCTGGCTGCTCAAAATATTTGGTGTAATAATCTTCTGTACTGCATGTTTTATGTAGATTACAAGAACTTTTTCTTGCCAACTTCTCATGTTGTGGGTTACGCTTTCTAACAATTCAGTCATGTGTGTATCAAGTTATGAACATAAAGATGAAAGATGAATATATCGTTTTTAACCTAATAAGTGCTCTGGGCACCTAACATACTATTCTGAGTGGAAAAAGCAGCTTCAAAATATTCATTTTACAGAATACTAGCAAACCTAAGAGGCCTCTACAAGGCTTCAACTCACCCCTGCGCCTTCACACTTGGCTTGGTTTTAAAACCTGCACAGGTGTGAGGTACTCCATGTCACACAAAATTGGAGGAACACAACAAGACTTTGCAAAAACGGGGAAGGGGGGTCGAATATGGTATATCTGATCGGCAAACTGAAAAAGGTGTGTTACTTTTATCAATATATCTGTAATAGGCGGTTATAACTCATTTTACTATTTATTTGCCACAGAGGGTCCTGTATTAGTAGCCCCTACAATGATGACAAAACGTACAGGATTGAATACAAGGCAATACATTGAACCATTTGATATATATTGACATTTTCTTTCGCTGGCTGTATGCCTATCCAACATCACCAGTTTTAATTCATCCTCAATTTTATATTCTAAAACAACTTCAGTGTAGGCTAAGAAATCTTTAAGCATCTTGCCATTCCACTACAGTATAACTTCGAAAATATGATTTTGTTATGGAAAGACATCATTTACTTAAAAGCTCTCACTACTGTAAATACAAACATGTCCATGATTAAAAAGTTTATATTTGAAAGTACAAGCATTGTGTGATTGTCATTTCAATGAAAAGTGTAGGTCCAAATCATCATTGCATGCCAAATGCTTATTAGATGCCACAATACAATATTGAGGAACCTTGCATTTGAGGACACTGGACCAACATATACACAACACTCTTTAAACTATACTTAAATGCACACATATTTAGAAAATGCCAGGTTTTAGAATTTGGCCTGCTGGTGGTATTGACTCCTGGACACAATACAGATTTCAATCTTTTAGAATGTCATGATTCAGTAGGCTGTTGCCTTTTCTCTCACTGCATATGAAATGATCCAATCAGACCACTCTCCGGTAAAACCATGATCCATTTTACATTCCAACTACTTTATAGAGTTATTAGCCATTCACCATTTCCAGGACTTTCAAACTTTCCATTCAGCCTCATTTATCAATGGTAAAATGAAGCAACTTAAGGCCTGGCTGGGGTAAGAAGTTGACAAATTCCTCCTTTCCCTCTCACTGTGAAACTGTGATGAAATCCCTAGTGTGCATGTGAAGTAACTATTTGGTGGCTGGGGAGTTTTAAAGGGTTCCTAATTGCATAAGATGGCTGAAAGGAAGGCTCCATATAGTGTCCCACATCTGAAAAATACTGAAAATATTATATGGTAAGATAATTTAGGAATGAAGCCTTTAAAACACTATGCACTAGGTGATAACTTTATAGTAAATTGGCAGTGCTGCAAACATGCATCATGCCCATCTTGCAGACATAAGACACTCCTGAGTGGTCTGTATGATGCACTGATGCAGTTCAGGTGAGATATTTATGTGTTGGTGCATTATATTGAGAAAGGAAAATGCCATCCAGTATGCTAGTTATTAAATCACTAGGAAAATCCAGTACATTTATGAAACCTACATCTGACAATATATAGGCACATATTCAAAGTCAGGCCCTGTAAATCTCCACATTTATGCTGAATTGTCCTTCCCCATATTATTATATCATCTGTTGCATTCCACCCAAAAGCACTCTATTAAAGAGTTCATACATTGTCTTTATTGACCCATTTGAAACGCAATTTCTCCTTTTCGCATATTGTAGTTTTATAACTATTATGTCTCAAAAGTAAAAAGCAGAACATATACAACTGTCTAGGAGGCTTTGGCTTTGGAAGTGGGAGATTACTGAAGTGACAGGAACAAATTAGTCCCTGAGGCCCCCAACACCCTCCCCCCCTCTCCCCCTACCACTGTTTGCTGTCAGGAAAGTATTGTCTTTGAGAACTCCTTCAGGTATCTCTTAAACATTCAACTTATATTCTTGAATCATTGTACATACCCATGTTCGTTTAAACTCTTCATGTTTTTTGTTCAATACAGTCCTAATCATGTGGTAAAGTTTTGAATAGTAAAACATTAAAAAATATAAAGCATTACCCCAAATCTTCCACAAATCACATCTACTTGCATCTATAATTATCATACTCTTGCCTCTAAGATATAAATGATGTTTACCATGACCTGCACTATATTGTGATTTAGAGAGTGCTGCTTTAAAAATGTAATACAGCATGTCCTAGTACATGTCCTATTACATGCAGAAACAAAGAAAACAAGCAAGAAGACTCGTTAAAAAATAAGAACAGTACAGTAATTGGGTAAGGCTAGAGGTGTAACTTAAGCCAACACAGCTGTGCTCTCTGACTGGATACATATTGCATTCTCATCCAATTACATACCTGGTAATCATGTCTTGACGAGAGACTCAACAACATTAGCCCCTCTCATTGCAGCTAATATCAAATCCCCATCTTTCTGCAACAAAGACAAAGAGAATTATTTGTATCTACATCTGAATATAAGGGCCTACAATCATATTTCCCACAAAGGATGTTGATATCGCATTCCCTTCATTTCTGTTCTCCTGAAACCTAATCAGCTAGTTTGAACAATAGAATAATAAAAATAGTATTCTGAGGAGATTGTGGGCATAGATGTACTGTCAATACAAGGGACTATCAGGTTCTCCCACGCCTTTTAATTTCAATCTTATATAGCAAAATCATAGCCGCCTGTTTGTAAGAAGATCCCCGAATGATACAGATTGATTTGAGTAGGCATCAATCCACTCTCAAAAGCAATTGCTTATCAACTTTAAGCCAGCCGGGATCAGGTGCAGATTCACCATCAATGACTTCTCTCTGCCAAGTAAATCTAATCTCCATAAAAGGGATCTATTTAAAAGATGTGAACTGCAGTAAGAGGAGATTGTAGACCATATCATATAAACTTTAATGTGTCTGTAGAAGATAATAGCATGCTCTCTTTTCAAACAGAGCCATTGAGTGGGAAGGGTTTATGCAACAAAATGTTGTATTTGTATGTGTTCTATAGTTCCATTTCATATTCAACCTAAGTTTATGGTATTTTTTGTGACAAATGGATATGCTGTACAAAACATAGATGACACTTTTATATGTACGCTTGATCTTTCAATACATTTAGACACTGTCATGAAGTAAACAGAATCAGATATGATGCATGACTGTTCGTGTCAGATACTCTGCATTATAGGCTTTACACATTTTCTTTTACCTCAGGCATCCTTTCTTTATTGCAATACAAGGAAATATCGGTCAGCAGGAGATTTCAATTTCAGTGTATATCTTCTTCCCTGTACTAGACCCTGCAGTTCAGGGGCAAAAACTGGTCCGTTACATAGCTCTGTGGGCATGCCCTCTACCTCTTGTGTCCATCCATAGTCCTAAGGAGGGAGACCCCCGTTCAGATTGAGAAATATGGGCATATGTTTTTGTCTGCTGCTATGCACTGTAGCCAACATTCCTCAGTTGCTTTTCAGATGCCGAAAGAAAGGGACAAGCACAGGATGTTGTTCTGGTCCCCTACTACCTGGATACTCTGCATCACTTCAAAGCTACTTGCAAGAAACTGTATATAATTCTATCAATCGCTCCAATGTTGACTCCTCTGCTTACCCGGGTTGCCTTGTTCTGCTTTCATAAGCGCTGGTCACAGATACCGCATATATATCAGCAGACATGCACTGTGCTGTATATTACAGGTCATATTAATCATTAGTTTCAGGCTGATTCCTTTGCTACTAGCCATGCTGGCAATACATTCTCCTCATCTACTTCCAGTTCCTTGTGCTGGAGCCATCTTACATACTACATACGAGTCTAAATATTATTAACAGAGTTCTAACTCTTATAGTAGCATTTTCACCAAAAGTCTACACATAGAATATCTAATGAGTACAATATTATAAATAAACGTTTTGATTGAACAGTTTCAGGGGGAACAGCTTTGACATAGCAAATCTGCTCATGGCATTATTATGAAAGAACTGAAATAGCCATCTATGTAGTGCCTTCCCTTGAAACTGATTTTATCAGTGGATAGACTTGGCTACCACACTCTGGGAGTGACAGCCGCACACCTTATCTTAATTAGATCTGTGTTATTTTGGTGCCTGAGTCCTTCTCTATGATGGGTTCCTGCTCCGTGTACATTATCAGGTCTGACAGTAATACAATGCATCTCTAGGAAAGCAAATGATCTGATTATGGAAAATAATACCATACCTCTAAATTAAAGCCATTTTCACAATATAGCAGTATAAAGATCATCACACTTTTGCAGCATATGATTGGGGGGGGGGTTATCAATATACCGTACTTGTGTATCATAGCACATGTAAACCAGTATACATAAGCATACAATCGTAGTTTACAATCTTGAAATTTATGATGTGAAAAGAACTTTGGGGGAAACAGGGCTTTATCTCCCTAATTGGAACACATAGAGCGATTTAGGGTAGCTTACTTTCTGGTCATTCGATACTGTTCATTTCGTCATAGATGTACTTCTAATTAGAATATTTACAAAATTCTTTCAGTTTCTGAAAGGTTGGGCCATCCCCTACATCTTAATATTCCATTTAAATTTCATCTGAAACAATCTGGTTTTGGGAGAGGTGCCTTTATTTGGGATGTGGTAAAGGAAGAGTTAAACACTGTTGCAATGCATGTACTATTTTTAGACTGAAGGTAACTAATAATGATGGATGAGTAAAGATCAGCTTTGAGCAGCACCTCATTCACTGATACAGGCGACTACTGCCTTAAATCAGCACACAAGGTGTCTACTCTACACATTGTCAAAATGCATGTGCTTTAGTCAAAATATATTTATAATGACTTGGTATATATATCCCCCATAGGGTTGGCATGATGCTTGAATGCATTTATGAATGCATTTTTGCATCACAACGCCCAAGGGCAAGATGCATTAAAGTAACAGGCTGTCCTTAAAGGGTTGCATTATCTCACGGTCACTCTGTCTGACACTAAGACTCTAAGTTTGACAGTCACTAATGAGAGAAGCTCCGTAAATCCCCTCCAAGACCCACTGCCCCTCTCAGGGCTCATTAATATCTGCTTCATGGCTCTGAGATAATCCAATAGACTGGGTCGTCAACTTGTTATTGTGTAGGTCTACTAACAGTGAATAATAACAGAAGCCTTGAACATCCTCCTGCTTTAGATCCAATCCTGCCTCATAACCCTGTGCAATGACAGCCGCCTAGTATAGGGATCGTAGTGATTAGCTTTTAATACATGATTGATATCTCTACGTTAAACCTATATGAGATATATACTCAATAGCATCATTGAGAGTGGTGTTGACTATATTGATGGTCTCCAAGTTTATTCAATTTTCATGATTCTTCAAAAGATAATAGTATCATGTATTGAATTCATACGTGTCATAGTGACTTGAATAAGCACACCTGCTGTTATAACTTTTGATTCTGGTACCATTCAACCTGTGCCTGAACGGAAGCTGCACTTATTAAACATACATGAATTACCTAAATCATATTTTAATACCCTCATTTAATCTGTGCATATTTAAGATCTGCCCTTATTTGAGACCCCTGTGCTTATTCAAGCTAATGAGGTAATCCTATTTGGCACTATATTATTATAATTATTTCTCCAGTGTTGCCTATACTAGGTTGCATTTCACCCTTAACTGATTACACAAGGTCTAAGGGGCCAGTTGCTTTATCACTGGAGGGTAATAGGTGTATTCACTGGGGCTGGCCTCTGTATGAATCTGATGAGTCACTCGCAACGATTGGCTGAACGTCATCCGACTCACAGTAAATGTCACCTGAGGGAGGCTACACCCTAATTATGGTAGTGTAGGGGTCGGATTCCCCGTACCCTGGTGGAGAGCCCGAAGGGGTGAAACACCTGGGTAATCCTCCCCCTCTGTACCATACCGATCCAGTAACGTAGGGAGCGGAGAACAGTCAGACACGGGTTGGTAGTGTAACGGTTAGCACGCTTGTCACCGGTGCGAGAGGTCTGTGGTTCGATTCCCGGCCGATCCAATGACTAAGTTTTCCGCAACCTCTACACTGGTGGATCTGCCGCGATGAATCGGGTAGTACGTCGACTGCGAACGGTAGGAGCATTCCAGCTTGCTGGGGATTGGCCACCTGCTGGCGGTTGGTAGTTGGAGGAGCAGGTTGGGAAGTGTTGGTCCCTAGTACGGGCAGTTGGAGTTCAGCATGGAGTTCAGTCAACAAATTGGCTGAATCGGTATGGTGTAGAAAGCTTCCATCACTGGGAAGTCAGGGTATCTCAACAACTGCTTGATAAAGCCCCATTGGGACCTTCGGTCTCCAGTGGGTGAGAATGCCTGGTGCTAGGTGCCTCTATACTCCGGGGGCTGGGACTCTCTGTAACTGCTTGATAAAGCCCCTTCTAGGAGGGAGAGAAAGCCCAGGGTTGGTAACCCCCCGGAAAAATCCGAATCTAGAGGACATGATGGAAGCTGATGGGGGTAGTGTAGGGGTCGGATTCCCCGTACCCTGGTGGAGAGCCCGAAGGGGTGAAACACCTGGGTAATCCTCCCCCTCTGTACCATACCGATCCAGTAACGTAGGGAGCGGAGAACAGTCAGACACGGGTTGGTAGTGTAACGGTTAGCACGCTTGTCACCGGTGCGAGAGGTCTGTGGTTCGATTCCCGGCCGATCCAATGACTAAGTTTTCCGCGACCTCTACAGTAATAATATGTAGTCTATATAAGCCTTGGAAGCCCACTTTGGACAGGTCTATCATCCCCTGGTGATCTATAACATATAATATATCTATAACTGCTTAGATAATGCTGGTAATAATGTACAGTGGAAATCATACTGACAGTGTTATAAGGCAACACAGCTGATTACTAATGTAGTGTACAGTGTGGCACACCACCTGATGATGGTCCCTGCTGGCAGACAATATAGAGTTACTTATTAACCACAATGCACCTATTGGGAGTAGAGAGTACAATACCATCTGCTCAGTGTATCCAAATGCACATTCTGCTGGCATAACATAAAATTATTGATTAGCTTTTGAGTCTTAAAATATACTAGTATGAATATATTTTAACTTCTCTCTAGTGATGCTCCTGTATTTTCAATATGAATGCATGTTAATGCAGTGTGATCAGCCACAGGTGCAGAGGGGATGCGGGCTTGTACACATACATAATAGCTTCGCCTATTCCTAGGGATACAGAGCTATACTCATTAACCACACTGCAGCTAATGTCAGCAGCTACTGCAGGCAACATTTCCATTTGATGATACAGTGGGACCTCAATTATCCAGCTATCAATAAACTAGCACCTTCCATTACCCGGCTGCTTTTGTCTGTGACACTTCATTAAAAGTGTATGAAAGTCCTTAATATTCAGGCATCTTCAGTATATTGATGTTCTTTTTCTGAAACAGGGTTGGTCGGGTCGTTGGACTTTCACTGCATATTCTTGTGAGTAATTCTAAGGATTTGTATTGTGCCTCAGGAAAGCTATACATAGGCCATGAAGTATCATGTAGCTCTTCATAAATAGTTACAAATTATATTGCAAAGTCCTGATACTGATATGATAGCTGGCCATGAAAGGGTCTCCTTATACAAAGGGGACAGACAATTAGCATACTCTCATTGCAACTGTATGAACAAGGAAACATCTTACATTACAAACGAAACTACTTAGTGTGAGAATTTGCAGGAGGGCTGACAGTCCCTGTAGATGAAAGGAACTGTAAGGAGAAGCCCAGGATGCTTTGTTAGGCACCTCTTCAGTATGTACCTCTTGATGTCTTACCATCCTGTGGTAAATGCATGTGAGAGGGTCCTCATATATGTGAACATGTAGTAGTAGCTGAAATATCTGAGCTTGTTACTATTGGGATCTTCATATATGCAGAGAAGGTTCACAATTGGTAGCAATAATATATCCCATATGTTATGCCCTAACTAACTGCACAACCGGTACATGTGTAAAGGTGTACCAGCTGTTAGATTCAAACCCGCACTTCCTTTATATACACTCAGTAGTCAAATACTCAACGTTTTGACATGTGTTTGAGCTCAAGTAATTTCAGAAATATTGCATGCAAACTACAATGAAACATTCAATAAAATCTGAACAAAATCCAAATTGAAACAATAAAGAGGACCTTGACCCCAATATTGCATCACATCCAAATAACAGGGGATGGCAGAGGAGGGATCGCCAGTATTTTCACAGGTTTAATTTCCCATCTGTGTATTTGTGCTCAGTCAGCTAGGGTGACATTAAAGGTGTCCATATTACTGTGCATTTATTGTATAATATTGATGGTGCATCAGGAGAGTAGCAGATTCATCTGACGATACACAGAGATGCAGAAATATGAGCATATGTAAAATGTAAATGAGCTTTCTGTAAGAGACACTGAAAGCAAAAATGTGAATGAAAACCATAATTACATTTACGCACGCATGTCTCGATATGAATGCTAAAATTTGAATTAAAACGGTGCATGTCAAGTGCATCCTGCTATGATTTGTTATATAAACTGTGTTGTATGTTCAATTACAATAAAATGAAAGCAGAATACATGGATGGTACATAAAGGGTGATCCAGATACATTTTCTATCATACATCAACACACTGACCATTTTCTCACCTTTTATGCAGCATGACAACAAAGACGTTAAGACATTAGAATACTATGCAGCCCTGAAAAGGTTAACGCAAATTGCTGAAATAATGTGCTGTGTAATATGTACAATGTCATGGGAACATTGCACACAATTCTACACTGCAGCAAAACATCTCCTGTCTTGCTACCTCAAGACCGACATTTGACATTCATGAGTCTGAAAAGTTCTTTATTGGCTATAATGTATATTAGTGCTGACATTATGTGATACTATTCATGTATTCAGGTAATATTCATGTGACATTTAGGAGAATGTAGCTATAATAATGAAGTATCATTAAATAGTGATATGCATCATAACACTGGCAATCAGAAATCAAATCCCACTTTCCATCAGTATAGTGCTCCTTTATTCAGTAGAAATATTACAATTACATGTTTGCTTAACAATAAAGACAAAAGTCGACTTATACGAAAGATATTCTTTACATTGAAAAATATAGTTTGGAGTAAAGCATCTTTGATACATTGATGCACTAAAACATTGACATGCTACAATTGAATTAATTTGGTCATTGCTTATGACTGGCAGGACTTAATTTCCCTCCTCACTGTTGTCCATAAAGAAGAGTAATAGCCATGACGTAGAGGCACAGGGAATTGGATTTAACACTTTGTACAAGACTGCACCCCATTCTTATTTGTACTGAGATCGTAAATATTGGAGTAGATTGCAATAAATGCCAACTAAATGTTGGTAATAACACTTGGACTCAGTGCTTAGGCACCCCTTTTCTTTTACATACATAGGAATTAGTCATTCACCCAACATATATTCTTGTCCATCTGTGAATGCACTTTAAATCAGAGTCAATAGCATATATAGAGCACAGTGCAAATAGGGTTATATTGTGCAAGATGCACCTGTGTCTCAATGCAAAGCATTGAAGGGGATACAGTTGTTTTAGAAATTGCAACTATGACAAGATAATATTTGGGGATCTGCAGTAGATTACATTGATTGTAACAATAAATAGTTTTGGAGATATCATGATTGGCTCTGTACAGAGGTACCAACCATAGGTGTATAATTACAGTAAGAACACTCTTACAGCCAATTACATAACCAGACAGAATGGGATATACCAGTTCAACGCATCAGTATGAAGAATCGGGGGTTAATCTGATTATTAAGCAGCCATCTCCCACCTTTCCTTGTGACCAAGTTTTACCCCAGGCACTTTTTGACTGTGCAAAATGAAGTCTTCCCAGTCTAGCTGAGTATCAGGATATAGCATGGTGGAGAGGTTTCTAGCTGTCTGAGAGGTTTGTACATGGGAGGTGGATCTGATTTGGGCATGTCAAGTAGCAGTTAGCACCTACTACAGGATACTAGAATCACCTTTCTCCTTCCACCTTGCAGCTGCCTCCAGTCAACCTGTCTAAGTGATGCATATGTGACAGGACAAATCAATTTTGACAAGTCAGAACAAGAAAAAAATATGAATCTCTTTTTTTCTGGTTGATTTGCATCATAGCCACCACAATCCCTTGTATTATGACAAGGTATACAGCCTTGATATATATGGTGATGTTAAAGTGTATGAGATACTTTACATGAAGTATGGAATATGGGTTCAACTGTGAAAATGGGAATATTGCAGATACTAAATGGTCATAAAGGACCTGTGTGAATTCCTTCTTCATACATATATCATCATAGCTTTTCCCACTGCCTTTGTGAACTAGTTTCTCAAAGGTAAGAAGCTAAACATATACAGCTGTCTAGGTAGCTTTGGGCTTGGAAGTAGGAGATAAATGTGGTGACAGGAACAAATTAGTCCCTGAGGATCCAGGGCATCCCTGGCCACAGTAAGATATTTCCACTTGTTGTATTATTCATGAGCGAATCCTTAACGTGGCTAAGAAAAGAACAGTATCAAAAATTTGTGCAGCCATAGTGAGACATCAGTTTAATAGTCTGCTTGTAAGATATTTTCAATGTTCAATATTACTCAGCTATTACTCGTGTCTGGGACGTCAGAACAATCCCAACATCCTAAGCATAGCAATCTTGCCTCATACTAATCCAAAGGCAATAGAGCTATGGCAAACAGTGGTACATAATACTTTGTATTCCTAACAGCGTACACCATAGCACACACCAAACAGAAGCCCACATTTGTATATGTAGAGGCAAAATAAGATGATTCAGCTGAACTGTACAGCGACTTTCCACAGAGTCTCTTTAAGTGCACCATTCTGTATTCTGGGAAGTATGTGATGTGCTGTTCAGGGCATAGGGGCCCGCATTAGTGTTATAGGATCTATAGAACTTGAACAATGCACCAGATATTCACAAAACAATAAAGGCTTTTAAAGTTAAAAGCCTTAACCCAGAGTTGTGTTGTGTTAATGACACATTCAAATGTATTTTAGTCTTGTAGTCTATAAACAGTGTCAATTATTTATAATGGAAAACTCAAAACACTATGAACCAGAGTAGCACTACTAGCCTGCAACAAATGGCCTACTGTTACATCAATAAAGACAATTCATACATGACTTTATATATTCAATACTTTCTCCACCTAAAGTGGGAACTGCCAAATTTCTATGTCTCTATGTCTCCATCCTTTAAGTACCCATTTCCAATTTGCCTCTCACATCCTACCCACTCCCTCCTACCTATACTTCTCTTATAACAATTTTTTACATTCTTCACTTGTATAACCTCCCTCCTCTTCTTCCCTTGGTATGACCCTGCTGTCCAGGCCCCTAGTCAGACCAATCATGAGAGGCATAACGGTAAAGCGTTGCTGGCAGGCTAAGTTTGCATGGCTGGTGGATTGGCTGGGATTGGACGTTTGGGGACTGTCAAATAGTGATCCCTCTCCAAGCCTTTAACTGTCTGCCAGCAGCGTAGGGACTTTGTCAGTCCTTTCACATTTAGTGTCTCGAGAGTCAGATTGTGGGAGAGTCTATTCCATTCAGGGGGTACTGCTGTGTAATGATTATACTATGTAGCACCAGGACCTTGAAAAAGACATCCTGATTTTGGCCCCTAGCCTTTCCTATTCTGGTACAACACAGGTACAAGATTGAAGAATAACCAACTGTTTTAGAATTTCCTCAGAGAATGTTCATTTCCTGTTTAAATTCATTGGCCTGAGACATAGTTGATAAGACCTATGGGGAGAATACTACCACCTACCGTAAAACCTCGCGTATAAGCCTAACTCGCGTATAAGCCGCACCCCTAACTTTGACAGATTATATAAGTCGCAGAGGGGGTTTGAAAATTGTTAATTTGGTACTGTTGTATACTAATAAAAACTCTCGTATAAGCCGCACCCTCTATAGGCATGTTTGGTATCAAAAGAAAGCTGAGTCTGATTCGCGTACTAGCCGCGGCTTATACGCGAGGTTTTACGGTACTAACATATTATTGCTGAACAGCAAGTTTATCTTCTCTCCTCTTCCAAATCTCTCGGGGGGAGAAAGCTGCCTCAGTCTAAGAACACGCAGCGCATCAGCAATACCAACAGGGGGCTGGCTGTATGCACCAAGTTAGTGTCCCCGCCTCTTCACTCTCCCAGCCTAGTCCTAGTGCCTCACATGGGCAGACGGCAGCCCGGGGCCCAGTAGTAGACAGCGTGTGGGTGATCCCTCCTCCCATTGCTGGGTGGGGAGTTGTAGGAGACACACACAGCCAGAGGAAGCTAACAGAGAGCACAGCCACCACTGCAGCTCTACAGGCCCTATACCCAGAGGCTGGATGTACCACAGAGCTGGGGACAGTGTGCGGCCAGGCTGACATGCTAGACGTGCTAGGAGGAGTTACGACTGGAAGAACAAGTGGCTACCTTGTGCAGAGGAGACAGTCAATGCTAAAGAGTGCAATTCTGTAAGTTTCTCCAGAGTTCACAGTATAAGTACTATGTTGTCAAGCGTTGGGTACTACATCTATTTGGTTGACACTGTAGAGGATACTAGATGTGTTTTTGGAAGTTTATGAATTCATATCTGTACAATGGAAGCAGGATCTGAGTTGATCTCTAGAGATGAGCATCCTACTGAAGGCTGCACATTGAGATGCAGAAATAAATTGTTCGCATAGGTCTTACTTTGAGGAAGCCATGACTTGTGACATTATCTGGGAAACTACATAGGTGTTGATTTCCATAGGACCATGTGGCCAGGAACATAAGAATACATAGTAGGTAAGGTTGGGAGATGAGCTTATATTTTCGGTAGGTATACAGTAGAATCCACTGTGTGTGCACTTCATTGTAGTAGTAAAGTCTAGTGTAGTAAAAAGATACACACTTTTTGTGGTGTACCGCACACACAGAAAAAGCTTTTGCCAGACTATTTACAGACAAAAAGATCTCTTATTTAGTTGATAGCCCTAATGGTTGTAGGAAGTAAATTGCATGGCACATAGCCCCAGGTCAGGTCGCTCAGGGCTCCCACAACCATTTACTGTGAGTGGGAGAACCACTAAGCAGGCAAAGTGAGGGGGTAATGGAGGCACAGCCACTGTGGCTACAGACAGTAGTGCTATATCCCTGCTTTAACTACGCATTTGCTATACACATTACAAAATATATAGAATATCTATATAATGATATAACTTGTGGAGGGTATTGAGCTACCTGTGGCAGACTCAGATCCTTTATTCAGGTCTACATATACCAGTTTCTTTTTTTGCAGATTTAAAAGATTAGCTCCACATAACATGCATCCCACATTGCCTATAAGTAGTACATAAAGCATGAAATACCCATGTTCACTATCACCTGTCTGCACCTGCATGGTCTGAGCCATTTTTTATATTGTCTGGTATCTGATAATAAACCATGTAGCCTGTCCTTAACCACCTGCCTTCCCCTGGAAACAGCCCCCCTCTACCCATACACTAATTGCATGGTGTGTACAGTAATGAGCCCCCTGTGTGGGTACAACTAGCAGTAATCTGACTATTGCATGCTATGTACAGGACCGCACCATATCAATCGGCAGTTGTACTCAGCTAAGTAATGATGTAAATTAAGGGGTACCAGACTATACAGGCTTTAAGGACAGGCACAGGTTTGAACTGAAATGTCTGCTGGGTTGGTGAGTGCATAGGATGTAGCAAGTAAGGCCAAAGCATTTTCACAACTGGCAGAATGTTAGGGACATAGAGTCAGAGACTGTTTTCGTTTTTATGTAGTAAACATGGTGATGACTGTCAGAATAGCTTTACAACTAAATAATAACCCAATGTGTCAAGAGGTTGAACGGAAGAAGAGTAAAATGTGTGTTTATTCCCAGAGGTGTCACCAATTTGTGTCATGTCAGGTCCATTGGATACAATAGCCATCAGCAGAAGGCTGCTATCATATTTGTAAACCTGTCTGTTCCATGAAACAGTTTTTTATTGATTTACATTTTTTCCCCTCCTTATTGTGTAACACCATCCCTTACCCTATTATAGGTGAAGCTATGTGTCTCCTAGCCAATTCCTAGTCTCGTAAGAGCTTCAGTATTACACATTGTACCCAGCACCATCTTGCAAAGCCCAAAACTCCTCAAAAGAGGTGATCCAATCTTCCTTCAGTTATTAGCATCTCATAAAGAAAAGTGTTATTTAATGTCAGTAGCAATATAACAATGCTCAAAACTAATTTCACTCTATTTTGTTTCAGGTAAATTCAAAGAAGGGTTTTCAGTCTGGTTTGTGATGCATAAACTGGGCTGAAGGAACATGTTTTGGACCCTGGTGCACTGCATTTTTGATCACAGTCAGATGTGGGACAGAATACAGACTGGGCCTGTGTCTGAAATGTAATACCACTGTGGTGCAGGAATAGGATAGAATAGATCCCTGTGGGAACCATTAGCTGCTGCTGCTGCTCTCACAACCAGTTTGTTATATCTGATCTATATTCATGGAGCTGAATATTTGAGAATCAACCAAAGACAAAAGCATATGTATATATGATGCCACCTTTGTGGGTTTTTTTCCTGAGAATGTCAAACTGTCAAGATGATGGACATTCATGGAGCATTAAAAAACTTATCCTATGATCCCATACCTCCCTTTTGGGGGACGGATACCTAACTGATGACAATCAAACAATGTCAGGAACAAACGCTAATTTTATCTCTAACACTATTTCTAAGGGGTTCCCTGCTGTCCAACACGTCCACCATAGTCAAGGCCTGCTCACAAACCTACTGCTGCAGAATGTAACCACCATACTCCACTCATCACTACATGTGACCAGCTCAAATTTGACGTCACTGCTGACTACCATGACATCACCCCCTATAGAGACTACTGCTGAGTCATCACTACCGATGTCTGGTACACAGGCTCTATGGCCTTCAGACATTGATGACAACCTCCAAGAAGGCAGTGAGAGCCCACTGACTTATGGTTTTGATGATGATGACTACTCACTCCATATAGAGGCCAGTAAACAACTCTGGGATTTAGTCCAGCGAGATGAAACTGTTGTTTTGATAGTCTTCCTATCTATCGTTACATGTGTTGGCATTATAGCTGTTGTCGTATTCAAAACTATCCTCCGGCGTCGCCACCAATATCAACTCATACCAAATACCATGGATCCAACCCATAGATTCAACGACATCTACCGCCCTATACATGGTAATGCTGCCTTGGATGATGAATATGAGAACACATTTGTGGGAGTTTCCATCCCCATACTTCAGGACAACACACGGATATGACATCATAAGAAGGATGATAAATTGACAAGTTGCTACTATATTATGGCAATTGAAAAATTGCTACTATATTATGGTTCCAGTAAGATTGCTACTATATTTGATATTTGTATCCAACGCCCAAGATTATCCACATCAAAACCTGTGTTCTTATTGATAGATGAAGGTTGTCACAATATAAAACATAAACAGCTTACAGGGGTTCATGGCACCTTCCTTCCTTATTCATTGATGTGTTATTGATGTCTGAAATGAAACATCTGAAGTACATGTATAATGGCATGAGTTTTGTTCCTATCAAAATCAGACTACTGTAACTTTGCTGAAACTAGCTAGCCGAAATATTTGGTGTAATAATCTTCTGTACTGCATGTATTATGTAGATGAAAAGAACTTTTTCCTGCCAACTTCTCATGTTGTGGGTTACGCTTTTTTACAATTCAGTCATGTGTATATCAAGTTATGAACATAAAGCTGAAAGATGAATATATCGTTTTTAACCTAATAAGTGCTCTGAGCACCTAAGATATTATTTTGAGTGGAAGAATCAGCTTCAAATATTCACAAGAGGCCTCTACAAGGCTCCAACTCACCCCTATGCCTTCATACTTGGCTTGGCCTTAACACCTGCACAGGTGTAAGGTACTCTATGTCACACAAAATCGGAGGAACACAACAAAAATTTGCAAAAAAGGGGAAGGGGCGTCCAATATGGTATATCTGATTGGCAATCTGAAAAAGGTGTGTTATTTTTATCAATATATCTGTAATAGGCAGTTATAACTCATTTTACTATTCATTTGCCACAGAGGGTCCTGTATTAGTGGCCCCTACAATGATGACAAAATGTACCTGATTGAATACAAGGCAATTCATTGAACCATTTGATATATTGAAATTTGGTTTTGCTGGCTGTATGCCTTTCCAACATCACCAGTTTTTATTTATCCTCAATTTTGTATTCAATAACAACTTTAGTATAATTTCGAAAATATGATTTCTTTATGGAAAGACATAATTTACTTAAAAGCTCACACTACTGTAAACACAAACATGTCTATGATTAAAAAGTTTATATTTGAAAGTACAAGCATTGTGTGATTGTTGTTTCAATGAAAAGTGTAGGTCCAAATCACCATTGCATGCCAAATGCTTATTATATGCCACAATACAATATTAAGGAACCTTGCATTTGAAGACACTGGACCAACATCTACACAACACTCTTAAAACTATACTTAAATTCACACACATTTTGAATATGCCAGGTTTTGGAATTGGGCCTGCTGGTGGTATTGACTCCTGGAAACAATGCAGATTTCAACCTTTTAGAATGTCATGATTTAGTAGGCCGTTGGCTTTTCTCTCACTGCATATGAAATGATCCAATCAGACCACTCTCCTGTAAAACCATGTTCCATTTTACATTAACAAATAATGTTATTCCAACAACTTTATAGAGTTATTAGCCATTCACCATTTCCAGGACTTGTCAAACTTTCCATTCAGCCTCATTTATTTATGGTAAAATAAAGCAGCTTAAGGCCTGGCTGGGATTAGAAGTTGACAAATTCCTCCTTTCCCTCTCACTGTGAAACTGTAATAAAACCTGTAGTGTGCATGTGTAGTAATTATTTGGTGGCGGGGGAGTGTGAAAGGGTTGCTAATTGCATAAGATGGGTGAAACGAAGGCTCCTTATAGTTTCCAGTAACTCTATCATAGTGTCCAACATGTGCAAAATACTGATAATATTATATGGTAAAATTATTTAGGAATGAAGCCTTTAAAACACTATGCACTAGGTGATATGTTTATAGTAAATTGGCAGTGAAGCAAACGTGCATCATGCCCATCTTGCAGACCTAAGACACTCCTCATGTGAATTACCTCATGAAAGCACTAGGCTGCCATGTTGGACCCCTATCCCACAAAATGGCCCTCATCTCAACTTTATATATACAGGTGAAATATCCCAATCAAGATGCCTTTATCCAAATTCTTTATTATGCACAATATTACCGTAAGCAGCTAGTTTTTCCCTTTCTTTTATGAGAGGTGTTGGAACGTTATCTTACCAACAGAATATGCATGCATGGCGGATGGGGAGATGAGCAGGTGCCATCTTTGAGTGGTCACCATGAAAAAGACATTTTAAAATACAAACTAATGTCTCCTTTGATATGTAAGGGTTAAAATAATAAAATATCAGTGGTTATATCTTCATCTTCACCTGCCCTGAATAAACCGTTTTCTGTCAGGAGGTCGAAAATGACACCCAGTTAAAGATGGTACCCACCCTATGATCGCACCCAGTCAAAGAAGTTCACATTGGCCCGATGTAGTGAGACGCAGCCATATCCCATTTTAGCACCATGATCTGTGATAAGCAGCCAAATATGCATTCAGGGTTTTTAGAATGTGGCTTGGGCAATGTTGGGAGAATAGAATCATCGTAACCCTTAGCAATTGTTTAAATTGTATACTACATCCTAAAATATAAATAATTTCTAACATCTCTATATCATAACTATCACTTGTTCAAAAATGTCCTAATGTCCTAATGTATCCATTCACAGATGAATACCCAGAGGCAAAGGGCTGAGCAGGCACAAGCATTATATCATACTAGCCTTACAAGCTATAACTCTAGACTGTAACCCAGTACTGTCTCACCCACCCCAGGCTACATTCAGCAATGCAATATGAACTGAGAACAGGATCCATGTGAGGTTTGACATTTATGAGTTCTATATTTGCTGTTGTGGACATTGCTCCTAATATCACATGAGAGGATGCATTGTTAGGAGATGCGGGTGGACATGTAATTATAACTATTTTATCATGATATTTGCTGAAAAAAGTGTGGTTCGGAGAAACTAAAGCAAATGACACTTGCAACCACTGTACATGATTCCCATCTACAGAAGCAAATTTATGCTAAGATAAGACATTGGTTTCATAAACAATATACATACTAATATAGAATTATGATTTTTTCAAATATTTCTCATGATGATAATGGATAGTGATTTCACATAGAAGGATATTGCAAGTGGAAACTACATTCAACACAAAATAATGCAGCATTCATCTATTTCCTGGTAGTTGGTCTGTCATTGCCCTGCTAACCCCAAAACACAGTCTAAATGGTGTTGCATCTGCCAGTATTAAGTTTGTCCTTCATAGCCCTATGAGTCCTAACCTCTACCTCAACTCAGTGAAATTAAAGGATTTACTGTATGTTCCTGTATTACAGCTCACTCTGCTAATCCCATTTCTTGAACCAAGAGATCATACCATGCCTATATCTGTGCACTTGTCTGACAATCCGTCTCACTCTCAATCCACAATGAAACCTTGCCTACTTTCCCAATATCAGCCCTCACTAAACCATGTACAACTGGTCCCTGGATACAAACTAAAATAGGGCTATCTTTAAATGAGTTCTGGTTGTACCTGTCTCATCTCTCAACTTAATCAATCCTTGCTCTTCCCTTCTTAGCCCTTCTTAGTCGCAGGAATGCACAATGATATGTTCAATCCCACTCCCTCTTAACTGCTCAGAGTAGCTGGGTAAACTCATTCTGGCCAGCTATTTCTGGCACCACATTAATAATCCACAAAATGTGAATTCTGCTCTTTCATGGATTTCTCAGCATTTTATTGCAGATTTCACTTGTATTGCAACCTCCTAAGTAGGCAGATGTGCTGTGGTTTGGTCTAGATGTGATTATTGTGATAATAGATAGGCATTGTAGTCAATATCAAGCAAATACTATATATATTGAAATTGGCATAGGTTATATGGAATACAGTGATAGTACTCCATGCACACTAGATACATTGGAGGAATAAACAGGTTAGATACAAGACAACACTCCCTTAACTGTGCATAAATTCGCACCCATATTGAGAATGCCAGATGCTAGAACTTGGCCTGTTGGTGGTTTTGAGTCTTTGAAACAATGCAGATTCCAGCCTTTTTTACGATTTCATGATTTAGTAGGCTGTTGGCTTTTCTCTCACTGCATATGAAATGATCCAATCAGACCACTCTCCTGTAAAACAATGATCCATTTTAACAACTAATGTAATTCCAACCACTTTGTAGAGTCATGTGCCATCAACCGTTTCCAGGACTTGTCAAACTTTTCATTAAGGCCCTGTTTATTTATGGTAAAATGAAGCAGACTGAGGCCTGGCTGGGGGAAGAGGTGGACAAATTCCTCCTCACCTCCTCACTGTGAATTGTTTTTATAACAAACTCTAATGAAATCCCTGTGTAATAACTATTTGGGAGCAGGGGAGTCTGAAAGGGTGCCTTCTTGTACAAAATGGGTAAAGTGAAGGCTCCCTATAGTGTCCCATATGTGCAAACTACTGTTAATATGAATTCAATACACAATTATTTTAGGAAGGAAGCCTTTTAAACACTATACACTAGGTGATAATTTAGGAGTAAATTGACACTGCTGCATCATGCCCATCTCACAGGCTCGATACACTCCTAAATGGTCTGTATGATGCACCAACGCGGTGCAGGCAAGGTATATATATGTGTTGGTTCATTATATTGAGATGAAATGAACCATTGACTGTGGGAATTGGGATCATACAGTACATTTACAAAACATGATATCTGACATATATGTATGCTGGGTTCTCAATTGCCATATCATTGTGTGCAGCATTCCAACCAAAAGCAGACTGTTGATTAATTCATGCAAGGCATTGGTATTGACAAATTCACAGTTGACAATGAGACACCCTTCACATGTCATAATTGTTTTGCACATGGTGAAGTGTACCATCTAGGACATTTCAAAATCCTAAATGTTCTTTTTTTTAACCCTGTTTGAAATTCAATTTCTCCTTTACACTTTAGATTATATTTAGAGTTTTATGAATATATGTCTCAAAAGTAAAAAGCAGAGCATTTGGCCGTTACAGTAGAATATTAGTATAATGACCTTAACCAATTAGGCCCTGAGGTCCACAACGCAATCTCTACTACTGTTTGCTGTCAGGGAAGTATTGCCTTTTCGTTAGATAGCTTCACGTAAATATTCCAATCCATATTTCTTCGATCATTGTGAATCCCCATATTTGTTCAATTTCCTTCATGACTTTTCAATACCATGTTATTATGTGTTAAAGTGTTGAATGGTATGAATTAAAAAAACAGAAAGCATTGAACCAAATGTTTCAAAAATCACTTCGATTGGCATCTATGATTACAATACTCTTTCGACATATTAATTAAATGATGTTAACCATGAACTTCACTCTAATGTGATTAAGAAAGTGCTGTATCAAATATGTAATAGAACATGTCCATTCCCTCACAGAATAAACAAGAAGTACACAAATAATATGCAGAAACAAAGAGAACAAACAAGAAGACTTGTAAAAATAAATTCTGGAATTGGGTAATGCTAGATGGGTAACTAAAGCCAACACAGCTGTCCTCTCTGAGAGGGTGGGTATTGTGTTCTAATCCAATTACATAGCGAGTAATCCTGTCTTGACCAGAGACTCAACTAAAAAAGCCAATGTCATTGCAGCTCATATCAAATTTCCTTCTTTCTGCAACAAAGAAAAGGAGAAGTAGATCTACATCCAAGCATAAGGCCCAACAATTTTATTTCCCATACAATGAAGGATTTTGATATCCGATTCCTTTCATTTCTGTTCTCCTCAAACTTAATCACCTAGTTTGTACAGAATAATGAATCTTGTATTCTGAGGAGATTAAGGGCATAGATGTACTGTCAATACAAAAGACTATTAGGTTCCCACACACATTTCAATATCAATCTTATATAGAGAAACCATAACCGCCTGTTAGCAAGAAGACCCTGACTGATGCAGAGTGATTTGAGAAGGCATCAATTCACTCTCAAAAGCAATTGTTTATCAACTTTACACCAGCCCAGATCCGGTGTAGACTCGCTTGCGCCTTTAACATATATATAGACACTGTCATGAATTAAGCAGAATCATATAATTATGATGCATGGCTGTTCTTGTCAGATACTCTGAATTATAAGTTTTAAAAACGTTTTGTTTTTCTCAGGCACCTTTTTTGATTGCAATATAGGGACATTTTGCTCAGCAGGAAAGTTTCAGTGCATATCTTTTTCCCTGCTACTACATACAGAAACCAGACCCTGTAGTTGCTGGGAAGAAACTGGCCCATAATTCAGGGCTGGTACCATGACCTCTACCTCTTGTGTCCATCCATAATCCTAAGGAGGGAGACCCCTGTTCAGATTGAGAAATATGGGCATATGTTTTTTGTCTGCTGCTATGCACTGTAGCCAACATTCCTCAGATGCTTTTTAGATGCTGAACAAAAGGGACAAGCACAGGATGTTGTTCCTAGTACTAAGATCATCTGCATGATGCAGAAGCTACTTACAAGAAACTGCATAATTTCATCCATATCAGTCTCTCCAGTGTTGATTCTTCTGCCTACCTCGGTTGGCTTGTTCCGCTTTCACAGAGATTGTCACAGATACCCCATAATATATCAGAGGCACACTAACTGTATTGTACATGACATACTTGTCTTTAATTTCAGGCTGATTCCTTTGCTCCTAGCCATGCTGGCAATATATTCTCCTGTTCTACTTCCAGTCACTTGTGCTGTAGTCATCTTACATGCTTCATAAGAGTCTAAATATAATGAACAGAGTTCTAGCTCTTACAGTAGCATTCTCACCAAAAGTCTACATGTAGAACATTGTTGTCAATTAAAGGGCCAGCAAACTAAACCTAAATCGTAAAATTCTCTGGCAGGGTTGTTGAGTTTATATAACACTCCAGTTATATTTAGAATCCCCCAAACAGAATCCACCACATGCAGGTATATCCTAGCCCTGTGAGCCTGTATTCCCCCGCACCAGAACCCCATGTATAAAGGCTCAGGCAACCAACAAATAGTTTGCTTGTTGTTCCTTTCCAGCAGTCCTCTGGTCTAGACAAGTTGCACTGGTGTGACCAGCAGTTGCACTCTGCCAGTGGTATAGAATTGAGTACTAGTGATACCCACCAGTGTACTGACTGCCACCAGTGTGCCCCCAGAAAACGGTATATTCCCCTTGAATAGGCCACATGCTTTTATTTTGTGTAAAAAAAAGAACATCTATACACAATGATATCATTGCACAACTTGTATACCTAGAAGCCAATATGTAACCATCAAATCTAAGAGGGTGCTATAGTTTTATTATTCTTTTATAGACTATTTAATTCCAAGCAAAGCCTGATACATGGTCCCCTTACTGAAGTCACCTGGCCAGGACAGCATGATCACCTGGTCCCACTGCTCACTGCACCCTTCACCCATACACTGTAAAGAAATGTGTGTGAACTTTAAACACTTTCACCCAAACATATTGATGGCAAAATCTAATCTTTTTTGTGTAAACATGTGCAGGAATATGGCCGCCAGTGATGGGTGAGCTTCACCAGAGAATAAGCATCTTCCCCTGAAGCTGAATCTATCAGTGGTTAGACTTGGCTATCACACTCTGGGAGTGACAGCCACACACCTTATCTTAATTAGATCTGTGTTATTTTGGTGCCTGAGTCCTTATCTATGATGGGTTCCTGCTCTGTGTACATTTTCAGGTCTGACAGTAATACAAGGCATCTCTAGAAAAACAAATGATCTGATTATGGTCAATAATGCCATACCTCTAAAATAAAGCCATTTTCACAATATAGCAGTATAAAGATTATCACACCTTTGCAGCATATGACTGGGGGGGGGGGGTTATTAATTTACCAAAATTGTGTATCATAGCACATGTAAACCAGTATACATAAGCATACAATCTTATTTTACAATCTTTGAATTTATGATGTGTAAAGAACCTTGGGGAGAACAGTATTAAACACTGTTGCAATGCATGTACTATATTTAGACTGAAGGTAACTAATAATAATGGATGAGTAAAAGATCAGCTTTGAGCAGGCGACTACTGCCTCAAATCAGCGCACAAGGCTTCTACTCTACACATTGCCAAAATGCATGTGTATGAGTCAATAAAATAATATATGAAGACTTGGTATATCCTCCATAGGTTTGGCATGATGCTTGAATGTAGCCCTGGGGAGTTATTCACCAGGGCTGCATGTATACATCACAACGACAAAGAGCAAGATGCATTAAAGTAACATGCTGTCCTTTAAGGGTTAAGTCCTACAATGCCTAATGGGCCCAATGTCCTGTATAGACATAGCAGACTATCACTTTCCCTGCCATTGCAATGAACTCCTGTCATATACAAAAGAGCTTATGCTGTTTCTCAGGGTAACTCTGTCTGACACTAATACTCTTAGTTTGACAGTCACTCATGAGAGCTCATTAATGTCTGCTTCATGGCTCTGAGATAATCCAATAGACTGGGTCGTCAAGCCGTATTGTGTAGGTCTACTGACAGTGGATAATAACAGAAGCCTTGAAGATCCTCCTGCTTTAGATCCAATCCTGCCTCATAATCCTGCGTAATGACAGCAGCACAGTTTAGGGATAGTAGTGATTAGCCTTCAATACATGGTTGATATATCTATGTTAAACCTATATGAGATATGTACTCAATAGCATCATTGACAGTGGTATTGACTTTAGAAATTGATGGTCTCCAAGTTTATTAAATTTTCATGATTCTTCAAAAGACAATAGTATCATGTAGTGAATTCATAATTGTCATAGTGACTTGAATAAGCACACCTGCTCTTATAACTTTTGATTTTGGTACCATTCCCCCTGTGCTTGAATGGAAGCTGCACTTATGTATATGAATTACCTAATTTTTATTTTAATATCCTCATTGAATCTGTGCATATTCAAGACCTGCGCTCATTTGAAACCCCTGTGCTTATTCAAGCTTATGAGGTAATCCTATTTGGCACAATATTATTAAATTTTTCCAATGTTGCCTATGTTGCATTTCACCCTTAACTGATTACACACGGTCTAAGGGGTCAGTAGCTTTAGCACTGTAAGCTAATAGGTGTATTCACTGGGGCTGACCTCTGTATGAATCTGAGTCACTCACAATGATTGGCTGAACACCATCTGGCTCACAGTAAATGTCACCTGAGGGAGGCTTCATCCTAATTATCATAATAATCTGTAACCTATATAAGCTGTGGGAGCCCCATTTGGACAGGTAATGTTGGTAATAATGTACGGTAGCAATCCTACTGACAGTGTTATGAGGCAACACAGCTGATTACTAATGTAGTGTACAGTGTGGCACACCACCTGATGATGCTCCCTGCTGACAGACCATACAGAGCTAGCACAAACAACAAATGGGAGCAAATAATACAAAAACAGCTGCCAATGCCCATTGATATGGCCACATTGTATTCAATGGGGCACTTTGAATACGGCTCTTCAACTCTAAATACCATGTGTAAATGCACATTCTGTCTTACAATATACTGGTATAAACAAATTTTAACTTCTCTCTAGTGATGCTCCTGTATTTTCAACATGAATGGACGTTAATGCAGTGTGATCAGCCACAGGGGCAGAGGAGATGCGGGCCTCTGTACACATATATAATAGCTTCGCCTATTTCCAGCAATGCATGGACAAAGATGCACGAGTAGAGTTCCTCACTGAGGGTTTTTTCAAGAGGCGAAGCCGAGTGAAATAACCCTCAGTTTGGAACTCTACAAGTGCTCTTTTGTGTTTATTTCATGTCTTTATTTATAAAGTTTGTCAAAACTCCACTTTATTGCTATGAGAAAGGTAATTTATAGTGGTTAAATCAACAATTTTGATGGTTTGACAGGCTGTGAAACAAGGGTTATTTCACGGAAGGTGTTAAATACGGCCTTCCTTGGTTAAGTCAATTGGAGTGCTGTATTCACCATAAAATAAAGAGCTATATTCATTAACCACACTGCAGCTAATGTGAGTAGTTACTGCAGACAACATTTCCGTTTGGTGATACAGGGGGACCTCAATTATCCAGCCATCAATAATCTACCACCTTTAATCACCCTGCTGCTTTTGTCTGTGACACTTCTTTAAAAGCGTATGAGAGGTTTCAATATTCAACATATGTGTTTTTTCCTAAAACAGGGTTGGTCAGATCATTGGACTCCTACTGCATATTCTTGTGAGCAAGTTTAAGGATTTGTAGTGTGCATCAATAGGAAAGCTATAAAGAGGCCATGCAGTATTATGTGGTGTTTTATAAATAGTTACAAATTATGTTTTAAAGTCTTGTTACTGATATGATAGCTACCCATGAAAGGGTCTCCTTATACAAAGGGAACATACAATTAGCATACTGACATTACAACTGTATGAACAAGGAAACATCTTACATCATGAACAAAACTACTTAGTGTCAGAACTCCCAGGAGGGCTGACAGTTCCTGTAGATGAAAGGAATCTTAAGAGGAAGCCCAGGCCAATTTGTTAGGCAGTTCTGCAGTCTGTACCTAATTATGTATTAACATCCAGGGGTACATTTATATGTCAGAGTCTCCATATGTGAACATGTAGGGTTTATGACCAACAAGAGATATGAGTTTGTAACTATTGGGATCATCATCTGCAGAGAAGGTTCACAATTGGCCACATTAATAGATCCCATATGTTATGCCCTAACTCACTGCACAACCGGTACATGTATGAAGGTATACCAGCTGTTAGATCCAGACCAATACTTCCTTCCTTAAGGCTCAGCAGTCAAAATACTCAGATAACCCTTGATCCCTTACACAAGTTAATTTTGACACATGTTTGAGCTCAAGTAATTTCAGAATATTGCATACAAACCACAAGGAATCATAAAAAAAATCTGAACAAACTATAAAAGGAAACTATAAAGCAGACCTTGACCCCAATATTGCATCACCTTCCTGGTCATCATATAACATGGGATGGCAGAAAAAGGATTGCCAATATTTTTCCAGGTTTGTTTTCCATATGTGTGTTTGTGCTCATTAAGCATGTTTAATTTTGACATTACACATGTTCATATAACTGTGCACTTATTGTATAACATGGATGATGCATCAGGAGAGTATCAGAAGCATCTGAAGATACACAGAAATATTAACATATTGAAGTAAGGAGTAAGTGCAATGGACAATTTAAAATAATGCAGGTATATATATAGAAAAGAAAAATTTTGAATCAAAACAGTGCAAGTTGAGCACAGTCTGATATGATTTGTTTTTTAACTGTGCTGTATGTTTCATTACCATAAACATAGAGTATGATACATGGAAGGTACATACAGTTGATGGGGGAATATAAACATTTTCTGTCAGATGTCAGCACATTAACCTATCTCTCACCTTTCCTGCATTATGACACCCTGACGCATTAAAATACTATGCAGCTGTGAAAAGGTTAACACAGAGTGCTCATATAGTGCTGAGCAGAATGTACACTCTCATAGGAACATGCCACACAATCCTACACTACAGCCTAAAGCCTGCTGTCTTGCTACCTCAAGACTGACATCTGACATTTATAAGTTCTTTATTGGCTATGATGTACATTAGTGCTGACATTATGTGATACTATTCATGTATTCAGGTAATATTCATGTGACATTTAGGAGAATGTAGCTATAATTATGAAGCGCTGCTGAAAAAAGTATCATACAAAAATGATATACATCAAAACACTGGCAATCAGAAATCAAATCCCACTTTCCATCAGTATAGTGTCCCTTTATTCAATGGAAATATTACATTAACATGTATGCTTAACAATAATCACAACCTTGGATTACTTGGAAAATCATTCTTTATGTTGACAAATATTGTTTGGAGTAAAGCATCTTTGATGCATTGATGCACACTGACACTCTTGTAAAATGATACAATTGAAATGATTCAGTTATTGCTTGTGACTTAATTTCCCTCCAAACTGTTGTCCATAAAGAAAAGTAATAGCCACAACGTAGAGGCACAGGGAATTGCATTTAACTCTTCATACAAGACTGCACCCAATTTTGACTTGTACTGAGATCGTAAAAATCAGAGTAGATCACAATAAATGCCAAATAAATGTTGGTAATAACACTTGGACTTAGTGCTTGGGCACCCCTTTTCTTTTATAAACATAGGAATTAGTCATTCACCCAAAATATATTCTTGTCCATCTGTGAATGCACTTTAAATCAGAGTCAATAGCACATATAGAGCACAGTGCGGGTTATATTGTGGAAGGTGCACCTGTGTCTCAATGCAAAGCATTGAAGGGGATACAATTGTTTTAGAAATTGCAACTATGACAAGATAAGATTTGAGGATCTGCAGTAGATTACATTCATTGTAACAATGAAAAGTTTAGGGGATATCATGATTGGCTCTGTACAGAGGTACCAACCATAGGTGTATAATTACAGTAAGAACACTCTTACAGCCAATTACATAACCTGACAGAATGGGATATACCAGTTCAACGCATCAGTATGAAGAAGCGGGGGTTCATCTGATTAAGCAGCCATCTCCCACCTTCTCAGGTGACCAAGTTATACCCCAGGCACTTTTTGACTGTGCAACATGAAGTCTTCCCAGTCTAGCTGAGTATCAGGATATAGCATGGTGTAGAGGTTTCTAGCTGTCTGAGAGGTTTGTACACGGGAGGTGGATCTGATTTTGGCATGTCAAGTATCAGTTAGCACCTACTACAGGATACTAGAATCACCTTTCCCCTTCCACCTTGCAGCTGCCTCCAGTCAACCTGTCTAAGTGATGCATATGTGATAGGACACATCAATTTCGACAAGTCAGAACAAGAAAAAATTATAAATCTCTTCTTTTTCTGATTGATTTGCATCGTAGCCAACACAATCTTTTGTACTATGACAGGAAATAAGGCCTGGATATATAAGGTGATGTTAAAGTGTAAGAGATACCCTACATGAAGTAGGGTATATGGCTTTAACTGTGACATTTTGGAATATGGCCGATACTAAATGGTCATAAAGGAACTGTGTGAATTCCTTCTTCATACATATATCATTGTACTGTTTCCCACTGCCTTTGTGAACTAGTTTCTCAAAGGAATGAAGCTGAACATATACAGCTGTCTAGGTAGCTTTGGGCTTGGAAGGAGAAGATAAGTGTGGTGACAGGAACAAATTAGTCCCTAAGGATCCAGGGCATCCCTGGCCACCGTTATATTATTCATGAGCGAATCCTTAAAGTGGCTAAGAAAAGTACAGTATCTAACATTTGTGCAGCCATAGTGAGACATCAGTTCAACTATCTGCTTGTAATTATTCAGCATATATTTGAAGGGTAAGATATTTTCAATGTTCAATGTTACTCAGCTTTTATTTGTGTCTGGGATGTCAGACCAATCCCAACATCCTAAACATAGAAATCTTGCCTCATGGTTATCAAAAGGTATTAGATCTATGGCAGATGATCATACATAATACTTTGCATTCACACACCAAATAGAACATCACATTTGTATATATGGAAAGGGAAATAACCATCATCAAGGCAAAATTAGATGATTCAGTTGAACCGCACAACAGCTTTCTACCGAGTCCCCCGTCGGTGTACCATTCTGTATTCTAGAAATTAAGTGCAGTTCTGTTCAGGGGATAGGGGCCTGCATTATCATTTTAGAATCTATAGAACTTGAACAATGCACCAGATATTCAAAATATAATATGGCTTTTAACTTTGAAAGGCTCCACCCCGGCTATTATAAAGTTATTGCATTTATGCTCTTTTTGAGTCTGCTAACTCATAATACCAATAACCAGAGCATACTAGCATAGCTATCATGCCACAAATGGCCTACTGTTACATCAGTAAAGGCTAAGTATACATGGTTGATATATTCAATACGTTCTGTACCCAAAGTGGAAACTGCCCAATATCTCCATGTCTCCATTCTTCAAGTACCCTTTTCCAAATTGCCTCTCACATCCTACCCACTCCCTGCAGCCTATTCTTCTCTTACAACGATGCTTTACATTCTACATTTCCAAACTCCCCTCCCTCTTCTCCCCTCGGTATGACCCTGCTGTCCAGGCTCCTAGTCAGACCAATCAAGAGAGGCATAACGGGAAAGCGTTGCTGGCAGGCTAAGGTTGCATGGCTGGTGGATTGGCTGGGATCGGACAGCTGGCGACCGTCCAATAGTGATCCCTGTCTAAGCCTTTAACTGTCTGCCAGCTGGGAAGGGGCTTTGTCAGTCCTTTCACATATAGTGTCTTGAGAGTCAGATTGTGGAAAAGTATATTACATTCAGGGAATGCTGCTGTGTAACGTTTAGACTATATAGCACCAGGACCTTGCAGTAAGAAGAAGCATCAATACAGACATCCTGAGTTTGAGCCCCTGGTCTTCGCTAGTCTGGTATCTATTTGTTTCCTCTTATTGGGACAAAGCATATAAAAGTCAGGCATTTTATTACAGATTAACTAATGTAGGAAGTCTTTGCCTAAGAGAGGCAAACCTAAACAGGAACAAGATTAAAGAATAACCAACTGTTTTAGAATTTTCCTCAGGCAATATTAATTTCATTTCCTGTTTAAACTAATTGACTGACACATAGTTGATGAGACCTATCAAAGAATAAAGCTACTACCTACTGACATATTCTTCCTGACCAGCAAGTATATCCTCTTTCATGTTACCTAAAACACAACCTCCAATGACACAGTTCCAGCATGGCACTGCTACTCTAAGGCCTCTTCCAAATCTCTTGGGGGAGACTGAGCTTATATTGATTTGGTGAGACACAAACTATGCAAAGGGATGACAAAATACTTATAATAGTTGAAATAGGAGAGTAAAGGCTAAAGCAAAAAGAACACATTGTCAGAGCATTCAGGATCCTCACAAGGGAGAGGGAGAAGAGTAGTAGTGGCCTAATATGTATATCTACACCCAACAGTGCTCCCTTATGCCTCGTTTAGGAAGGAGCCGGAAGGTTCCATGACCAAAATGTCTTCTTCTACACAATCCTTTGGGAATTTACCTAACACCTGCATGTTATTTTTGTGTCTGAATATGACCAGCCATATGTATGCAGATAAAACCATATGACTTCCCTAGACATATAAATGTGTATCGATGTGTATATTTTAGCCCCCTCTACCCATACATTAACTACGTGGTGTGTACAGTAATGAGCCCCCTTTGTAGAACTGGCAGTAATCTGACTATTGCATGTTTTATTTACAGAACCAGCAGTCAATCAGCAGATGTACAGTGGTGAACAATGATGTAAGTTACAGGGTACCAGGTTGTACAGGCTTTTAACACAGGCTGTAGTCTATATTTTCTAGTACCTGGTGATTGACTATATAGCCTGACCACTACCATCTGCCACTACCACTGACCAACCCCCCTACTCTACACATTCTCTTTCAACCACTGTATACATGTACTAATGATCCCCTTATGTAGGTAAAGCTGAGACTAATCTGACCAATGCACGTAACATACAGAGCAAGCAGTCAATCAGGTGTACAACAGTGGTAAACAAAAAAAGTAGATACCAGGTTGCACTTGTTTCAACACAAGCCTAAATTAAAATTGAACATTGCTGTGGCTACTACCAGGATAGTGTAGTGGGTATAGATTTCATGATGCATTCGTTATACTTTTTGTGTCTATTTTGCCTGATGATAAAACCTATTCTAGAAACTATATTATAATCATGATAATTCTGTGGTCCTTTTTGTCTTGGTATTTTTATAAGCCTACTTCCAAACAATATGAAACCGTGTCTGCACTCGATGGGAGCTGATCCCTTGGTCAAAAACATGGCCATGTGAGTTGTTTAGTAATCTTATCCATTCGGCCAGGCTCATGCTTTCCAATGCAATTGCTCACTAGTGCTCACCCTCCCCCTGTATTCCCTCCTCACTATTATTCTAATATGCTAAATAACATATCAAATTGATGCACTATAACCCCAATGAGGTTTTCCATCACATACGTTCATGAAACTACTTGTAGCCCTTCCCATTGCTTGATACTAATTTTGCTCTACATCATTACAGATGAAGTCAAAGGATTACAGTTTGTGATGCATCAACTGGACTGAGGGATATCTATTGGGGCCCTGGTGGACTGCATTATTGATTGCTCTCAGATGTAGGACATAATAAGCACTGTGTCTGCAATGTCAATGAATTGTGCTCTGCAATACGAGGAACATGATTGTAGGCAGATCCCTGAGGCCAATGCCCCTACGTTAACACAGAACGCAGTGGGAACCAACAGCTGCTGCTCTCACCCTACAACAATGTGTCTTTTATCCTTTCTCTATTTAGGAAACAGTTTCTTTGATATCTAACTAGCTGAAAAGGAAACTACAACTCATGTCTGCCTTGTGTTTGATTTCTGAGAAGGATCTAGATCAAATTGATTTTAATGGAACCTTTAATAACTCATCCCATAACAGTATGCTTGCAAGTTGGGGAGTGGATACCAAAACCCCTGCTGAAAACCAAACAGTACAAATATGGTCAGGAACTTACACTGATGTTAACTTGAGTACTACTTCAAGTGGTTCCCTGCCGTCCAACACATCCACTAGTCACCAAAGACACAGCCTGCTCACAGACTTACTGCTGCAGAATGTGAGCGATGTACTCCACACACCACTAAGTGCAGCCAGCTCTAACATTACAGGATATACTGCCATGACATCACTTCCTGTAGGAACATCTGCTGAGTCATCACTTCCTATGTCTAGTACGCAGGCTCTGTGGCCTTCAGACAATGATGACAACCTGCATGATTTCAGCAAGGGTTCGCTAACTTATGGCCTTGATGATAAGCTTTCACTCCATGAAGAGGCTAGTAAACAACTTTGGGATTTAGTCCAAAAAGATGAAACTATTGTTTTAGTAGTCTCCCTTTCTATTGTAACCTGTGTTGGGATTATTGCCATTATTGCCTCCAAAATCATCCTTAGACGTCGCCACCAATATGAGCTAATACCAAATAGCATGGATCCTACCCATAGATTCAGCTACATCTATCGCCCTATACATGGTAACGCTGCCCTGGATGATGAGTATGAGAACACATTTGTGGGTGTTAGCATCCCAATACTACATGACAACACAAGGATTTGACAGCTGAGAATGATATCGTGGCGTAGATGTTAGCGATGATAGTTTTGTTAAGATTGTGAAATGACTCCTATCACAGCATTGGTTAAGAAATGACACAGCTGGAAGGTGCATAACTAGCTCCTTCCTTTTGTGAAGACAATGATATTTGTTGTAAGGAATGGAACATCTGAGTTAAAGACACATGCTCATTGGAATCAGAATATCTCGGACTTGCAAGTTTAATTGCTTCTCCTGCTCAAAAATGGTTGTGGCTGATGTTTGTTTCATATTTTGATACAGGTCATGTGTGTACATGGTTGTGAACATAAAAATAATCTGACACTTGTCTTCTTCTATGTTACCTTATTTTTCATCATTCAGTGATTCGGTTATAGTAGTATAGTATGTATCGGAACGGGACTATAGTTAACTACTGTTTATTACTCAATCGACATGCAGCCAATCAGAGGCCGCCATTTGGTCACGTGACCCGTTGCCATGGTAACGTGACCTACTTAGGGCTCTCAGCCAATCAGAAGCCAGCATTCTGGGTGACCTACTGACCTACTTAGAAGCTCTCAGCCAATCAGAGGCCGGCATTCTGGTAACCATGGTAACGTGACCTACTTACGTCACGTGACCTACTTAGGCTCAGCCAATCAGAAGCAGGGATTCTGGTAACTAGGGTAACGTGACCTACTTAAGGTTTGTTTGTAAACAACACCACGTGGCTCTCTTGTTTGTAAACAACACCACGTGACACGTGACTGTTTGTAAACAAACAAACAAAAAAGTTATGTAACTTATATATAGAAATAAAAACACAACAAGATAATTTCTTTTTTTTCATTTTATTCTTTATTTTCATTTCAATCAAAAAAAAAAACACAAGTTTATGCTTTTTTAGCTCGCTTCTTCGATTTGCAACAACCCAACAGGCCGCAAAGTCTCACGCCGCCGTCACTCGCACCACCACACCCCGAACGACTTCTCTCCAATAGACATTGCACGACTTTGGATAAATCCAACACCATTTCGGCAAGTTTTTCATCTCGCTATAGTTTAGTTGGTATTTTAAAGAAACTGCCTCATTCTATCAGAAATACACAACATTGACATGTTTTTTATATTCAATATATTAGAAGTGTGCTTTGTTGCTTATATAGTTCATTATGCGTTTAAAATGTTCGCGAGTATCGTAGAAATGTACAAAAATCCTATTGTGGCGCCATCTGACCAAAAGAGCTACCTACACAGATTAGGCAAATATACAGGAGAAGAAATAGACACAAAATATACAGAAGTTCACACAATACAGCCACCAAAACCTTGTCTGGCCACAACAAGCCTCAATAGGAAGATGCAGATGATGTGTCAGCCAATAATGGTAGACCATATAGAGCAGAGTAGGGCCTGCAGGAGACACAATGAGGAAAGAAGAGGGGGTAGCCATGCATGGCAGAAGGTAATGGAGGAAAAGTGTTCTTAAATTGTGCAGGGGAGGTCAAAGTGCCTTTAGGTGGGCCTGTCCCTGGTGATTTAGATCCAGCAGCGTGCAATTTTGCTGTCCGCAGGATGGTTTTTACACACGGCAGGTTTTACACATCCATTGAACATAAGCTAAGTGGGGCAGCAGAGCGGGAGGGAACATGGGATATGGGTCCTATGGGAAATCTAAACCTAAACCTCTGGGCCATTGTATCCTATGTCAGCGTAAGGGCTACCCCTGTTTAAGATTAGAGAGTGAAACAATGATGTACAACTAAACATTGGAGAAATATGACCCACAATAAAATGTTGTATTCTCCGATATAGTGCTGCTTATAACAGTAATGGAAAATACAGTGGCTGTTTTTTTGCAAGATCTTCATACAAAATATTACAAATATTATGATAAAAAATACATTTTGCAGACCCCTGCCCCATGCCTTCAAGGCCAAGTAATATGACATCCATTGCTGAATAATGAACTCACTGCCTGAACACTTATAGTCTTGCCTTTCTTAGCTCAGCTTTGTGTACATGACATTATCATGAGATAGTCTAAGAAGATTTCTACTATTCTCCAACCTTGGTGGCTGATGTATACACCATACAGTGCGACAGCTGTGCCCTGTCAAGTAAACACAAGCTGGTACAGGCAGGGAAGTACAAATCTGCTACTGTGAATTAATATCACAATTTACCCTTTGAGGATGGCATAATGCCTGAATGCATCATATCCTTGGTCATCATGATGCATGAGTGCAGTCTTGGCGAGTAATTCGCCAGGGTAATGTTCAACACCTTTCATCACAAACCTATTTTCATCTCCCATACCAGCCCCTTTTACATCTGCACCTTTCCTATATTCTGTCTGTTTGGCCCCTGTCCAACCTTTGCGCTAGACTACCATCACCCACACAGCTTTCCCCCTTCCCTGTCCACTAAAGATACAATGTTGTGGAAATCTCTCACAATTATCAATTCAGTTCACACTATGATTTATCAAATTACCAGGGTAGGAGAGTCTCCAGACTTTATTAGAATAAATTACACTAACTATTCAATTTGACCTTGCATGGGCCACTAGATAAATTATACCCCCTTCTGTCCACCTGACATCATTTACACATTTCTCTGGTAGATGGAGACATCTTTGATGGATCTTGTAGTAGAGACAGGGTAGGCTAATTGGACCCCTGTGGAGATCATATTGCCCTACAAATAGTCTGAAAGTATGTAGATCATGTAGTGGCATTGCATAGCATACTGTAATGACAATGCCATCTTGGCCAAAACAGAATTTATATTAGGCATATTAAAGATTGCTGTAATTTATAAGAACAGGTTAAAATGCTGTGTCTCACCAGATCGGGCCAAAGTGAAAATCCTTGACCTAGTGCTATCTTTGAGTGGCTTGAGAGAAAATATAAATAGGCTGAACAAGTTAATCAATGTGACAACCAAATTAATAATTTCATTGAACCCAAATATCTATCTGCCTTAAAACAGTTTTCTATCAAGCAGGTCAAAGATGGCAGCCAGTCAAAGATAGCACCCGGTCAAAGACTTTCACAGTGGCCCAATTGCTAGACATGTATGGCAGTTTAGGCTACAAGACTGGAAACTCTTGGGGTCATTGCATAGTCCAGGTGAGAATTAGTTGAAGGCACCATGTACTATGTCACAAGTGAATTAGCCTACGACCTTGCCTGATATGCCCAGTACAACAATATTGGTATCACACAATTAGGCAGACTCATTTGAATAAATGACACAGTCTCAACTACAAGCCCTTTCCATTCCCCCAGGAAGTCATCTGTTAGTCCTCGAGCCCAAGAAGCTTCCCTCTGAAACCAATACCCTAATCCCTCCCGCTCCTCTGCCCCTATCTCTAAGGGTGTTTCACCCACCACGACCCTCCTGTGGCCCTTGTGTGTGCTGGTGTACAGCCCACCCCAGGGGAGGAGAGGTGTAAGGGGTGCTGAATATAGATGACTGCACTCTGGGCGAAAGCCCAGTTAAGAGCCCAATGACACAGCCTACCCAAATTACACCATTTACATGCACCGTCCAACATTAGTCTTTTTTTCTTTATTCCTAGCCATGTACCATGTTATAAATATGCTGCTCCGCACTGCATTAAGGAAGCTAGCAGGGGATATGAGCTGGGGGCATTGAGCGATTGGGTCCTTTTGAATGAGATGCTCGATACATTTCTATTTTTTTCATCGTAGTCAGGTTTCATACAGCTTGAACAGTGTTTGATATGCAGGTAGAGCACTCAACCTTTAGCCTATTCCATAAATTTCTTAGAATCAATCTGTTATTTTATCCTGTCTCCACCATAACTTGTACTTTCTTACTGTGTTCACTTTGACTTGTGCCATTAGTCCCACCTCCAGAGGTAGAAAGGTTACCAACCACACGAAGCACAACCAGACACCACTGCCCTATGGCATGCAATGCCCTCCTTCCCACCTACCAAAAGGGAAATTGATATCTGCCGGGAGCTGGACCTGGAATGGCAGTTGTTGACCAGGAAATGGGGTGTGTCAGTAAATTAGACTCAGGAACGCAGATCACGTGTCAGGCATGGTGTTTGGTACACTATTAGCCTAGTATGGTGTGCCTGACTGATCTTACATCACCAATTGATGCAAACTGATTACATAGACCAGATACCCACATTCAGACACAGGGAGGCATCATCAGATACCACAGAGTCAGGGCAAGAAAAAGCAGGCAACAGAATACAGACAAACTACATAACAAATATGAGAGCACGTAAAAAGGTAATCAAACAGCTAGCCAAATAAAATAGGCTCATAACTCAAGCAAGAAAGAACCAGATAGGGTGATAGTACAGGAATAAAGGAATTGATGTGAGAAGAATGACCAAGAGACTACAATATATGATTGATACTAGTTCTAAATATAATGTTTGGTGGCTTAACACGGTCAGAAAGGGCATAGGACTGTTACCTAGCCCAAGTCCTGTATGCTGCAGAGATTCACTCTAGGATGGCCTTTATACCTAACATACTCATAGAAAATGATAGTTCCTCATACTGGAATAAACTAAGCAAACGATCTGGGAAGAGAACTTTCTTGAATGTTTTACAGTTGTATGTAAATGATCTAATAAGGGCCACCATTGTCACAAGGCACCCGTCCTAAATCCTCCAGTGATTTAAAATATCAGACCATTGTCAGCAGCAGGAAGAAAATATAGAGTGATGCTTGGCTTCTTTGGGTTGGGAGTTCATCTTTTGACTAGGGCTGAATCTTGAACACAATCCAGGTTACACAAAACAGAACTATGCAGCCCATATGAACTACTACAGAGTGTGGTGAGGGGAGAGAGGAGGGCTTACCATTATCCTTTATACTCCACCCCAGTCTAAAGTCTCCTCTGGGGCCCGTTGCCTGAAACTCCCATGATCCTCCTGTCCCCTGGTGATGAGTGGGACTATGAGGACTGGGCATAATGTGCCACTTTATGTGGTCTGGCTCACAGTTAGTCAAACTTACCGAAAACTCTCACAATATTGCCCCATTAGAATGCAAATATTATTGTTGTGGTTATTTTAAGGGCAACATAATTTGACCCAAACTGACTGCAAACTCAAAATAAAGTATAAACTTTCAGAAATCGAATCTTAGTTGGAAAGACTAAGCAGTCCAGGAAAAAGGGTTGTGCAATTGGCTCCATATTCTTGATTGGTGACAAGAACTGCTTTGGTCAATGTTACAATGAAAAACAATGTAGCACTATAATTAAGCTAAACATAAAGCATGAGGTCTGAGGAGAGTTCTGGAAAATTCATTATTAATGCAATATTTAAAGACATATTTATTGTTGAGTAAGGTTAATCTATGATCTAATTGCACTGCAGCTTCTTCCTCATTTATTTCAAGTAAGGGCACTTCTACTTCCAGCATAAAATCTGCCTTTTGTAATTTTGTGGCCTCATGCAAAGCTCACACAACCCCAAGCATTACCTAGTATAACTGTGTGTCACACTCCATGACATCAGAATAGACACTGGATGTGGCTAATGGGCTGCCAGGGGTTGATGCTGTGCTGTATAACCTCACCTAGGCTAAAGTGCCGTCCAGGGGCCATTAACTGGACACTGCATATCCTTTCTGTGGTGCAGGCACCTATCAACTGGATGAAATGTGCCAGTTAAGAACTATCTCTTCACACTCACAAAATCTACTCACACATGACTGCTACAACACTCAAAATTTGTGTAATAAATGTGAATGACCTTCCATACTAAAGAGCTTCAAACAGCTCTTGCATATGAAGAGTTTCGTTGCAAAACACAACAAATCCATTCCAGAATTGAAGCACATAGTGATTTCTCTAAGACTACCATATCGGCAATTATAGTGCCTCAGATATAATGTGTACATCAGAGAGGACATAAAGACATGAAAAATAGAATTTTGAGGAAAAATTATTTCAAAATTGCATGTACCTATTGCTGACCTACACCTTTGTCAGAATTTGGTGTCATTTTTCAAAATGGCGCTTATTGCGTTTTGGAACCAAACTCTTCATATATAGATAGCTTTCTGAAAGCCATATTAAAAGTTGTAGCGAAAGGGAGACATCTGATATCATATTTTCACTTTCAGTTGAACAAATTAAACTACATTGTATGTCAATTTACCATTTCAAATCAGTGTATCTGTATATTTCCCAACTGATACGTTGACTATGTCTTGTGGACTTTCATCTAGTAAGGGATTAGAATGCAGTCTCGGGAGTGAATCTAATGTTGGTGTATCCAGTAGCACAGCAGCCCTCCTCCAACCACCTCTATTGGCCACCTGGAGAGATGTTTATGTCACGGGTCAGATCTAATTTGGCAAGTAGTAGTGTAGAGCGACTCTAATAACCTCCACCTGATACTCCAATTGTGCAACCAGCAACCATGCTTCAACGACTGACTCGGTCTAGCCGTGTAGAAAGATGGGGGATCTCATTTGGACATGTCAAGTAGCAGTAAGCACCGGCTTTAGGATGTTAGAACCACCTTCATTCGACTGCCTTCTAGATTTTTTAGATTTAACAATCTCCTTCTCTTCCCAATCTAGGTGCTCACACTACCTACAGGATCTCCATCTTATTTATTCATAAACATGAAAACAAATACAATGACTACTTTTACTTGATCTCTGACCTGTAGCATCTCTTTCATGATCCTATACCTCCCCTACTACCCACTTCATAACCATTCTGTCTGAACCTTCACGTTCCCTTGGTAGTAAGATTTTAACGCCAGCCTGGTTATCGCAGCCTCGAAGTTGAACCACCCTCTAGGGGTATTCGCCTAACCTTGATCCTAACCTCACCTGCTATATGACCCTGCCCTACACCTCTAAGGCCTCGTCTTACACCAGTGCCCATGCAGACTAGTCTCCAGACACCAGCTTGTATTGGAATAGGTCCTGGTGAGCTTTGGTCACCTTAATCAAATCAATTCTCTCTACCAATGTTCCCACTGTGACGAGCGACCCCTGGTCTCATCCTGGTGAATGCCCATGGGTGCAGGGTAGATGCATCAGGCCAGGTGTTTAAGAGAAGGGACTACATTAATAATCTCTCCTCCCTCCTGAATATGATTGTCCTGAGTCATTCACACAACCCCGTTGGCCCTTCCTGTCCTACCAGAGGATATATATGGATGCATTTGACATCTCTCATGTCCTGTTTTATGTAATACACAGGGCTGCAGCAGACAACCCAGATACATGTTTAGTTCTTATTTAAATAGCCATGTACAAATTGGAGCTAGACCAATATATTGACCCTCGCCCTGAAGGCTTTCCCAGCAGTAGGTGGGGCAGTTATCACTGAGCCTTAGAATACTGCTGAGGACATTGGGAGGTAATGGGGGACATTGCATGTAAAAGGGCTAATTTGGGCAGGCCCAGTCACAGGGATCTTAAGTGGGCCTGGCCTCAAGGCCTCCACTGATTTACATTCAGCAAAGTACATTGACAGAATGAATATATGTTGTAGTCAAATGATTGATAAAGCATTACCTTATTGGGTCCTCACCACAGACACCACATTAGAGACTCACTTAAGGTTGGATGCACTAAGATACTGCGGACCTCAGCTTTGTTCCTGGCATGCCCCAAAGCTAATCCAGTATGACAAAGGTGGTCAATGGATAATGAGGAGAGGTTGAGGCCCTGCAGTAAATGGCCAGCACTTAGTGTGTGGACTACACAGTAGACTTGTTTCAGTTCTACCTAAATAGGACATTGTTATCTCCTCTCACAGTGAGGGGTTGACCTACTTGTATCTGCTAATAGCAAACAGGATGGGGATACCCCAGCAGAAGTGCATTTAGGCTAACATAGAGGTGATATGAGAATTTTAAAAAAGAGTGTAAGGCAGGAGTAGCATAACAAAGTTAGAGAAACAAATGATACAATTCCATCTTACTAACTATCTCAAGCCTTACTAACTATCTCAAGCCTTGTCATTAGCCTTTACATTGTGATGATATGAGATGAATCTACAGCCCTCTACCACCCTCTGCATGCTGTCTGGTGGTTGTCAACCCTTAACGGAATAAAATGATCTAAGCTCATTTATGACAACAAGTCTTGTAACTCATTAGTTTTAAAAGGAAAAAAATCTGCTTCAAAAGCCATTGTTTCTGGTTCCTGCTTTTTACGATATTGCTACTCTGCTGTCTTTTAAATTATGATGTCAAACCTTCAAAGATCTTGAATTGATTCAAGCTTATCCCTAGTAACCCATCTTATAACTTTATAGTTCTAAAGAAGATCAAACTCTGCTTCAAAGGATAATTGTCTCTGATTCATGTTCTTTACCACATTGCCCCTCTGCATTTTATTTTTCATGTCTACCTACCCAGCAAATTGTGATAACTGCAATGCTGTTCTGTTGAAAGAACAAAATCCTGAAACAGCAGTGCTTTGATTACAAAAGTGTCTTATCATATCAAATCCAATGAAGGGGCGTCACTCTTTCTGACAATATTGTAATCTAATTCATACACTTCATGCATGTATTTGTGGTTGCCTTTGTCCCATACTATATATACAACTCCTTTTCCTGAGAGTCCAGATGGCCTATTCTACTTAGAGTAAGGTGAATGAAACAAGCCTCCTTCAGATTCAATTCAGAGCTTTATGAATACAGGATATACTACCCTGACCTGTCACTCTGTAGTCTCAGACACAACAACATAACTCCCAAGGGACCAGAACCAGCTTCAAAGTGATCTTTTATGAAAGCAATTTCCAATAGTCCTCAAAGGCCCTACAACCCTTAACCTGCAACCCCTTTTCCCCCACCAGGCAATCTGCCTCTGGCTCTTTCTTGCTATGCCTCTTTCAGTCTCTAGAAAGCAGCTACTATTGGATTAGGTCCTAGCAAGCATTGGTCTTCTATATGATATCTTCCACTGTGTTTGATATGACCACTACAGCTCTGCTAGATACCCTATGCCCACACAGGGTACACAATAATCACAATAGCCCAGCTAATTACGGGAAGCACCTACATCAATACTCTTCTCACCTTTCTATAAAGTATCTTCCGGAATCAATAAAACAACCCCACCAGAGCGTGTGTAGCAGTGTATGTGACAACTTTCACAGGACACTACATGGGAGATGGCCACTTCACATTGTAACCCAGCAGCTAATCTATGATGGCTCTCACAGGAGAAGAAGATATCACATGTGATGGCACACACCAACAGTGTGATGGGTCAAATGTACTGAGGATGTGAGATAAGATATGTTAAGGGGTTGGTGTAGAGCAGGCCATTATGGATGTATGGTATCTTGATGCTCCCCCTGGTCATGGGGTTACAAGTTATATGTATGTAGCTGATTTGCTGTCACATCATTAAGGGCAGATATGTATACAGGAGGGAGTGGATTATACTTTGTACCAACAACAGTCAACAGATAATATTCTGTCCCTAGGCCATGTGCACCATACAAGGCTCAGTCCTTATGCAGCAGCAAAGGGATTAGATATGTAGACAGAAACAGTGTGTTATAAATGACTACCACAGTAGGTCACAAATTACCAGGCTATCTGTGCCTTGATACATATATCGCCAGTCCTAACAGGCACTCTCACAGGTATGGGAGAAGGATGAGATGGTCTGGTCACGAGAAAACTGCCTAGTCACAGTTGGCTGTACTAGGAAGGTATAGCTAGGACCACTACCAATAAAGAGGACACAGCCCCATCCCTCATAGCCTGTATCAGTCTTGTAAAACTGGGACCCAGCAGTAGATAAGGCACTTAGTATAATGGGATAAAAAAGGTATTGGAGGCAGAACACATATAAATGGCCTGAGTTGGGCAGGGCAGGTTACAGGGCTGTTAAGTGGGCCTGGTCCTGCACCCTGCAGGGATTTACATTCAGCACCAGCTTCTACCATAATCTTCAGGGTGGGGTTTACACCAACCAGTCCCATAAAATTGGATAAATATGGGCAGGGAACACAGCTATGCAAAGGGCCCAGACTGAAGAATGTAGCAATAGTAATACCAGCCTCACATAAGGGGTTTGTCCCCTTCTTGCTTGGCTAATCTCTGTAGGATGATAAGCTCATGTGTCAATAAGGCTTCTAGTATAACATGTTTTCTATATTCAGCTCCCTTTGATTAGTGTTTAAGATTTATCTGCATTTGGAAAGAAGGAGAAATATATCTTGATTATGGGGGTATGTGGATCTAGTACGTGACAACAGAAAAATAGTTTTTTTAACCCTTAATATACTTTTTTCATTTTGGTCTTTGTTTTTATGCTGCAAGGAGTGGTTGGGGGTTGAAAAAAAAATAGAATGGTGAATTCCGTAGAGGTATTGCATGAAGCTAAGGAGATGGTTGAAACAATTATGATGGATTTTCGAGCGGAGGGTAGTAGGCTTGATTACGGAATAAGAGAAAGGAGTTGAAGATAGGTAGAAAGACTTCTCCCAAACTCAAATGCATACCCTTTTGTAGACCCATTCAGTCTCTGACCTTGCTCTAATGTAATCCAAGCACACGAATGGTGATGACAAATGGCTGAATATTATTATCAATAACAGCACTTGGTCTGACAACAACATGCTGGGGCTGTTACAAAAGCTCAGCTTTTCAAGGCTGTGCAGATTAAGCAAACAGAAGACAAACAAGCTACACAGTAAACATACTAGTGTTTGAAAAACTTAGTAAATGTGCACATACAATAAACTGTGCACCCACAGTCAATTTCACTGTATACATATTAAAAAGTCAACCTCATACTTAAGTAGATGCAGTGACAGAGGCAGAGCCAGCCACTATCCTTTATACCCCGTCTCAGTCTGGAGTCTCCTCTGGGGCCCATTCCCAGAAACTCCCATGATCCCCCTGTCAGCTGGTGATAAGGAGACCATAAGGACTGGGTGTAATGTGACAGTTTATGTGGACTGGCTCACAGTAACCTAAACCATCTGGAAATGGGAGTAATTCAGTATGGTATTAAAGGTTAAAAGTTTGAAAAATATTTTTTAAAAAAAGGTTCTATGGCCGCTTGAAAGTAGTCACCAATCCAATAGAAGACAATTCGAATGCAGCTTAGCCCTCGATTATGGTATTCAGGTAAGAGCCCTTTTATATCTAGATTTTTGTACAACCTACTACTGCTTGATAAATGCCAACATCAATTTATGTGACCACACTTTGGTTTTTTGTGAATCAACCAACATTAGTACTTTTATATCTAGCATCAACTGTCCCCTTAGTATGTCCACTACTGTGCACACGTCCATCACATCACCCAGCATTAACTGGTACTACTGTATGCGACACAGCAGGACAGGGGAATGTGGCTAATGGGCTGCCAGGGGTGGATGTTATGCTGTATCACCTGACCCAGCCTAAAGGCCTCCAGGGGCCATTTACTGGACACCCCATATTCATGCTACCCCCCCCCCCCCCCTAGGTTGGTCCAGGTCTGCATAAGTACTGGGTGTAAAGTCAATCTCTACCCCTTCACAATCACAAGATCTACTAACACAAAGCTGCTACAGCACTTAGCCACAGGTCATTTCTTTTTACATTTCAACCCCAATTACCCTTATTGATACTACCTAGGGGTGAATGACGGATACATTTCACTATCCTAATAAAGACAAAGGGAATGGTTAACGATAAACATCTCTGCCTCTCATGTAAATGGTCGCAATTGAAATCCCAAAGTCATAGTGTTCTCATACTTCTGCACTTGCAGGCCCATGAGTGTTCTGAAAGATACAGCAGAGGTCATGATAACAATGTTTCACTGTTCCCCACTGATAAGGACGTACTAGCGTTGTAGAACGTCCTGCTGATAAGAAAATGGCTATTGCCATTCAGTTGTTATTGTGGGGAGTGCTACTGCATGGATTATTGAATAACTTCAAGAGGTTGCAGTAATATAGAGGAGTATTGTATGATGCCTAAGAGTATACAGTGTAGCAGTCACATTTATATAGTTCCTTGTGCTAGATATTAATGATGATTGAATGGCATTTTAATAACCCTCATCAGTGAAAACACTGTTTCTAGATACAGAGAAGGAGAGATCTCACAGACACACCAAATGTAGCGGACACTTTTTGATCTAATGATTTACTAGTTGGGTGTTCTGTCCAATCAAATTAGCAGCAGTATTTGACACAAAGTGTTTCCCAAAAAGAACAATCTCTTCTTTCATTCTTAATTCCAATGTGGTTTGCTGGGGAAAAAAGGTCAGTTAATGGCATCATTCTCTTCAGATGATGACAATACTGCAAATATTTATTTTCCAAATGTAATAAAGTACCCATTTGGCATCTGATTGGTTATTGATTTTTTTGCTGAGCAGCGTGAAGAGCTTGATTGTTGGCGAGGAGTTAGTTATGGCTCAATGGAGAGTCAAAAGTTTAATGAATATTTAGCAAATGTACATTAGATTAATATCCAATGAGGAGTAGACATAACCATAATGCGTCTTTCTGGCTCAATAATAGTGTTTAAATAAGTGTTTAAATGCACTAGCTCCAGCTACGCTCTTGCTTAAGTATGTTCATTACCATGTACAAAGCCAATACATGACCAATCATTACCTCATATTAGCAAATATTACACTATAGGCCGATAGAATTGACACTGGGATATGGCAGAGGGACTGCCAGGATGTGGATGCTTTGCTGTATAACCTGGTCCAGGGAGCCATTAGCTTGACACATCACCATCCTGCTCTCCTGCTGGGGTCCAGGTGTGGTTGGATTGATTGTCCATGGTCTAATTCCAAGGTATTTGTGAAGCCCTGCAGTATCTCTGTTAATTTCCTATTCTCAAATGACAAGAAATCCTTTCTATGACAGGCAGAGCTTCCAATTGTGACTGAAAGGTGGGGATTTCTAAAAGGCTTGCTACCACAGTTGTGCCTCGGTTCTCAGGTGCTGGTCATGCTCTATGTAAAAACATATAGAGGGAGATCTATCAGGTGTAATGCTTTCTCTCAGAAAAGTGTATTTTTGGATGACATAACTGCTGAGGGATGGCTTTGTGGATGATAAAAGATCCTCATGGAAAACATTATGTTACTTAGACACAGTCTGCTATATAGGGGCTATGCAAATAGATGATAAGAAAACAGAAATTGGAGAACAGTCGGACTGCTGCAGACTGTAAAGGTTATTGCCTCCATATTATTACTTGCAGCTATCGTCTGTTTGTTGCTGCACAGACAAATAAACTTGGAGTGAGCAGAAATAGATTGGTCGTCCTGACATTTTGTCGCAAAAGGACTGTCTTCAATGCAATCTTTTTAGTGTCATTTCACACCAATTGATGTATGCAGTAAATGTTTCTTAGACAGGTTGACCCATTCAATAATCAGACTTAGACTGTTTCTTTTTCCCAACTATTAATGAACAACACTCATGTTATTTCTTTGTAATTAAATCTAAAGAGGAAAAACAAATGACGATTTCCAGTTACAATTCAAGACCTAAAATAGCTTTCATGCTCCATCCTACATCACTCCTTTTCTGCACCTCTTAGTCCTGGCCTCTCGCAGGGTGATCTGTCATAAAACAAAGTTCAATTCCTCCTCCATTCCTGCAACCCCTTACCCAACCCAACTGGCTACCTAGCTTCAACACAATCAGTCTCCCTGCATATATCACGCAGTATTTCTTCACTTATGTTTATCCATCACCCCTTTCCCCACACGTTGGTCACTGAGTTCTTGTTGATCAGATCAAACTTATCAATTTGGCTCTTGCCCTTGGATCTCTAATGTGAACTTAACCTCACTTCTGTTCCCACTTTATAGCATAATATAAATGCAAATTTATGTAAGTGCCAATATTTGTCCACATTGATTTTGCCATGCGATCCTGAGTCCAGCTTATGCTTCACCCCAATTCCGACTGAACCTCACAAAAAAACTTGCTGTCCCTGCCCCTGGGACTATCCTCTGCCACCAGCTTTCTGTTCAGCCCCCTATGGCCCGTTCTACATCTGTTACATCAAATTACACCCTGCCCACATCCTGTCTATCTGACCTGACCTTGTCTCTGATCCCCAACCTCTGTGCAGCCATCCAAGACCCACATCCAGTTCAGCAGGTTGCTGCATATCAGTTAGTATTGGATTAGGTGATCATTGGTTGCATCCATCATCAGACTAGATCCTGTAGCTCCTCCAACAACTTCCATTGGCTACCCTAAGAAATGTGTCAAGAGAGTGGATCTAATTTGGCATGTAGTCCTATACCACTTCTCCAATAACCTTCACCCTAACCCCCTTCTGTATAACCAAGCAACAGCACCTCAACCATTATCCTTGTCTAGCAGAGTAAATGGACAGAGATTCTAATTTTGGCACTTAGCACTGACTTCAGGATGTTAGAAACACCTTCTATATCCTGCCTTCTAGCTATCTTAGGTTTAACCCTATCCAACAACACCTCTAGCTCCTTTATAGGAGCCTACACTACAGGGTCATGTTTGACTTTTCCTATTTTCATTCATAAACTTGAAACTGAAAACATCACCAACCCTTACATCAGTGTCTACCAGATCCATGCTCACCAGAATATTGTATCCTCTAATTCCCCCCAATCCCCACTTCTAGATTGGATTGGAAGTTGGTGAGCTTTGGTCATCTCACAAGTTCAAACCTGATCAATCCTCTGCTGCCCCTGTGTCCACTCTGACTAGCAATCCCTGGTCACTGCCCAGGGAGGCAGGGTAAATGCATCAAACCAGGTTTTTAAGGGAAGCGACCACATCAATAATCTCTCCTCCCTCCTGAATAGGATCTTCCTGGGTCAATAACACAATCCACTTTGACCTTTTCTGTCCTAACAGAGGGTATGTATGGGTTTATTTGACAACTGTCATGTCCTGTTTGATGTAATACAGAGGGCTACAGCTAGTAGGTCCTGGTGAGCTTTTGTCATCTCACAACTGCAAACCTGATCAATCCTCTTTTACCTTTTGTCCACTGCCTGGTCTCCCGCAGTCAGACCAGGTGTTTAAGGAGAGTGAAATCAATAATAATAATCAATAAGATCTTCCTGAGCCAATACCAAAACCCTCCTTGGCCATTCCTGTCTTACCAGAGGGTAAGTATGGGTGTATTTGATATATCTTATGTAATGTCTGATGTAATACAGAGGGCTGCAGCAGATACATGTGTTAGTGCTAATTTAAATTGCCATGTATAAACTGTACCATGATAAGGCCCGAACCAATATATTGGCCCCTGCCCTGAAGCCTCTACCAAATAAGTGAAGGCTTTCCCAGCAGCAGTTGGTGCAGTGATCACTTAACCTTAACATACCGCTGAGGACATCTGGAGCTAATGGGTGACATTGCATGTAAATGGTCTAATTTGGGCAGGCTCGGTCACAGGGGTCTTAAGTGGACCTGGCGTCAACGCCTCCTGTGATTTACATTCAGCACCAGCTACTACCCCAGAGTGGGCTTCACACACACACACAACACAGGTTGGTAGGGCAGTGACCACATCCAAAGAAAGGGTGTACAACTATTCATATTTTGTTTTCCTGGGTGGTTATCCTCTTGGATTTCAAGGAACTTTGTCCAGCTAAGAAAAGGGTCAATTCTGCAAACTGAGGACTTAGTCCAAAGGTTGGTGCTTGATTGTATGGGCTAATATAGGTATGTGTTAAGCAATTCAATCACCTCCATGTTAACCTGCTATATCATTTATTTATGAAATGATTCATAGATAATTAAGAGTATGGATGGTTCATCACAGGTCATGTCTGGTTGTATAACACATATCCTACAGAGACACATGTAGTGTTACCTAACTGTATATTGGTCATTATTCATCTTTTATAATTGGTAACTTGCAATCTACTACCCAACTCACAGATAATATATCAACAAATACCCATGATAAAGAGGGATGATTTCTCCTGAGGGGAGACTGGAGCAGTATCCCTCAAAGCAAAAGGTTGAGTTGAATCCAGCGGCAGTCTCATCAATGCATTGCAGTCTTTCTGCATGTTTTGTAAGCACCTACCTGCATCAGCTGTACAGGAATGCACTGTGGTAATAATGTATCCTGGTCTACTACTCCTAATGTTGCTTTCTGGTATAGAGATAGGGGTACGCATTAGTGTGGCAGGATGAGACCATTGTTGGATAAAAGCTATAATAAGTTTGTTATTGTGTCCTCAAATACAGTTACCAGATTTAATTAGGACTCAAGCATCTCTGCTCTCATGGAATATACATTTGTATACTGTTTAAAATTCATTATAATTATCTTTTAGGAACAGCTTGTGAATTTTATCTCCCCATTTCTTGAGTATACATTAAAATAAACCCTCTTCCCTTCATTTGCCCTTCAATTGTGCAACGTCTCCCTTTCTGTCCCTTTCCATTACGTAAGCTTACACAGTGCTATTGAGAGAAGCATGGGGTAAAAGCATCAACCACTCAAGTCTGAATGGCTCATTAGTTGACTGGAGTCAGACTTCCAACAGTGACCCCCCTCCATGCCTTTAACTGTCTGGGTAGGGCGCTCTGTCAGTCCCATCACTTCCAGCACCTCCAGAGTCAGTCTGTTGAACAGTACATTCAATCAGAGCATGCTGCTTGGTCTCACACTGACTGGGTAGCACAGGTGGGGATTCAGAGGCAGGGAGTCATTATGGACACAGAAAATGAATGCAGTATTGCTTTTCTCACCCACCAGTGCCCTATTAATGGTCTAATTCCTTTGCTTCCAAGTATGAAACAAAAAGGTTCATCTCCTTGACATAGTAGCCTTAGACATAAGAGAACTCTTACAATGCAGTCTGCAGGCAAACAACTGGAACTGGCTCTCAATGACATGACACTGTCTTGACCTAAACATAATTATTAAGCTTTAATCTTTCTTCAGGCAATGTTAAATTTCCTTTATTAGCCATTTAAATTCCTTTCACCTTTTCACATTGGATATCTTGTGCATGCTACCTGAAAAAAACTAAATAATTGTTTCCCAAAAGAACTTATTCTAATCTTCCTTGTGAGCAGACACAGCATGTCCCCACTGCTGTCAGGCCCTTCCCTCTCTGGTGATGTATGATAGCAGACAGAGCATGATGGCGCTGCTACTATCAGGACCCTTGCCTATCTGTTGGAGGAGACTGGGATCTGGACAGCCGTATCAGGAGTAGCAGCAGTAGCAGCAGTACCAGCAGGGGGCTGGCTGCACACACACCCAGTCAGCAGACAGCAGCCCAGGGCCCAGTACTAGACAGCGTGTTGGTGATCCCTCTGCTCATTGCCAGGAGGGGCGTTGAAGGAGACACACAGCCAGAGGAAGGTAGCAGAGAGCACAGCCACCAGCACAGCTCTGAGGGCCCTATACCCTTAGGCTGGATGTACCACTGAGCCGGGGACAGTGTTTTGCCAGGCAGACATATGGTGACATGCTAGGAGGGGTTAAGTTTAGGAGTAAATATTGAGTGTATACAGTTAATTGACAAGTGGGAATAGTGAATGTTGAAGTCAATGGAGGTATCTCTGGAGTTTTTGTACGGCCTTATGGACTAACACAGTGCAGGAGGTAGGAAATGTGCTTTTGAGGTGAGAATCTGGCTCCACACTTCCTGGTGATGAGGGAAGATGCCTTAATGAAATTTGTCAGATGTAGGGCAATAAATACTGTGCCTGCAATGTAAGACTGCTCTGCAATACAAGAATACAGTATTGGATGTGGATCCCTGAGGGCAACTGTTCTATTTTCACACAAAGGACCTGTGGGAACCAGTTGCTGATGCTCTCAGTCCAAGATATGTTGTTCTCAATCTGCTCTCTGTTTGTGAGCCACATATTCAAATACATGATCACAAAGTAAATATGATGTCTGCCTTGTGTTTAGTTGGCTGACAAAGTACAACAAGCAATATGATGACATAGAATATGGCTCCATATCCAGCAGAACTTTATAGAGCTTTAAAAACACATCCTATGACAGTATGCCTCCCTTGTACGGGACAGATACTGAAACCCCTAATGACAACAAAACAGTACAAACACTGCTGGGAACAAACGCTGCTCTTACCTCTGACAAAACTTCCAGTGGTTCCCTTCTGTCCGACACATCCACTGGTCACCATAGTCATGGCCTCCTCACAGACTTACTGCTGCAGAATGTAAGTAACAAACTCCACGCACCATTACATGCAGCCAGCACCAAAATCATGTCAGTATCAACTACCATGACATCACTTCCTGTAGGAACATCTGCTGAGTCATCACTTCCTGACAATGATGACAACTTCCATGATGGCAGTGCAAGCCCACTGACTTATGGCCTTGATAATGCGTTTCCACTACATATAGAGGCTAGTAAACAACTCTGGGATTTAGTTCAACAAGATGAAACAGTTGTTTTAATAGTCTTCCTTTCAATTTTGACCTGTTTTGGGATTGTTGCTGTTGTTGCCTCCAAAATCATCCTCAGACGGCGCCATCAATATGAGCGAATACCAAATAGCATGGATCCTACCCATAGATTCAACTACATCTACCGACCTATACATGGTAATGCTGCCCTGGAATATGAGAACACATTTGTAGGAGTTAGCATCCCTATACTGCAGGACAACACAAGGATTTGATGGCATGAAGATAGTGTCATGGAGTAGATATTTTGAGATGACGCCTATTACAGCATCGGATAAATTATACATGGGTTTATATCAACCTTATTCCTTGTGTGGGGATAATGATATCTGTTGTATGAAAGGAAACATCTGAGTCACTTAACAACATGGGAGTTTGCTCATTAGAATCAGAATATCTTCAATTTGTAACTTTGATTGATTCTCTTGTCCATGTTATTATTTCTCAAATGTCCTGCTCAAAAATCAGAATGCCAACATTTTGTCTCGCCAATTGCTCAGGTTGTGGGTTTTATTCTTTACATTTCAATACAGGTCATGTGTGTATCAGGTTGTGAACTAAAATATTCTGACATTTGTTGAAGGGCAGCGCTATCATTGCACTATTGGGATAGAAAGGTTGTTTGGATTATGTGCATATTTATTCCTTTTCTGTGGCAACATAAGGTCTGCCTTTAAAGCACACCTACTCTTGTACATCTAAAAATGTCCATAATTAAAAATACATATATTTAAACAAAAAAAAACATAATAGTGTGATTGAGTTTGTAAGGTACTGTATCTCACACATGATAGCTCCTTTATACAATACGTATTTATCTCTTTTAACTGTTAACACTCCAATGTTTTCTGAGAGCTTATCCAGACTTCATTGGAATGAATAACATATAAATTATGTTAAAATATGCAACTATGCCCTATTCCTGTCCCTCTTGCATCATTACCAAATTCCTGTGCAAATTAGATACACCTAGCAGTAAAAGCCTGTATAATTTATTATGGGGGATTCCTTCCCCTATAAAATTCTCTTTGCACAAAAAGGTCCACACATTATTCATAAATCCAGTGCCACTATTTTAAATCCCCAGACATCACGACAACGAACTGACATCTCCCACCTCCCAACAATTACTCAAAAGTGCAGACCAAATATTTCATTAAAACATGAATGTGATCATTAATTGTTACTACTGGACACATTTACCCCAGCCTTGCCTGAGGCCCCTTCATTTTTCTAAATTGAATGTGGCCTAGGAGACGGCTGTTGTCCCATAGTTTTGTCAATTAACATTGAAATAGGTTCATAATGAGATAAATACACTTTTTTCATCAGGTTTGGGACATCCTGCCTTAAATACATATACCATGTGGGGATAAAGTAGAATAAGGGCTTTTTCTCCCCTTAATTCTGAGTCAATATCTACATATAATTTTAGGTTCAATCATAAAATTTCAATTTGCTTATATCTAAACACCACATGCGAATGATAATTAATTGAAGATTTACCGCCCACCTCCATAGATTGGTGTCATCTATTGTGATTTTAGGACATTAATTAATGGACATTCAATACTGCTCAAACTAGGTTAACCTCAGGTATTCTACTCTATAAAAACTCATAGACATGGGATGTGTTGCCAGTTCATTTCTCATAAATACATGAACAGTATTGGCAGACCACCAAGACTGTGGCATGGCTGTGACAGCAACCTTTGGACTTTGCCTAGATCAGTCACCCAGATATCTAGATATCCACATATAGGAGAGTTCAGTTCTCAGTGAGCCAGGCTGCAGTAGTTCTATGCTAGAGTGATCCATCAAATGATTTTTGACCATTCAGTTGCACATCATCAGAAAGGGGCGGACTCTAGAGACTGAATTTGGCCATCATTTTTTCCCTAAAAAATTGGAATGATAACTATACAGCTTATAAATAAAATGGTAGTAGCATTTGGAGATCTGATCTTCATCAGTAAATTGGTGTCTTAGACCTTACAGATGTACTTGACCTCCCACTTAGACCAGTCACCTACAGCCAGACACAGGGAGGCAGCCACAGACGAAAGCAGGTCAGTATTCTATCTGCCCGAGCCGCAGAGGTATGTCAATATAAGGAACTGTTTGGAAGAACAAAGAATAGATAGCAGAAAAAAGATGTTAAAGCATATAGAGATGGATAGAAGGTCTGCTTACTGTAAGTGTATTAGTGTCTGGTGAAGGGTGAGGGGAATATAGCTGCTTTAGAGATGGGAAAGAAAAAAATCATGTTTGGGCTGTATTTTATATGCCTTCTAAATGTATAATTAGCAAATTACTGGCATTTTACTAGCTAGTATATACTTCACACCTCATATACTTAGTTTCATGTCTACTATAGATATAAGTTGGACACACTTATATCTTTCACTTAAGTCAGCATCCATGTAAAGCAAAAATGTATGGGACCCAGGATCAGATTATTTTACCCTTGCAGATGCAGCCAGCAATAACATTTTTTTAAATGAGAGCTACCTAGAGCAGACCAGACAAGTTGTTCTTGGGCAAGATAATCCCGTTTATTCAGTTGTTCATTAAGTCTGTACAGCCCTTCAATTTGTTAAAGTTATTTCTTTTGTTAAGCCCGGCAGCCCCTATTTACATTTTGAATCAAACATCAACTGCAATATACTTGAATACATTTTGATGTTAATTCAGACGGCTCTCACAGCACTAGCTGGCTTTGTGAAGCCATATTAAAGGAAAGGGAGACATCTGACTTTACATCTTGTTTTTGAGCTGAACAAATGAAACTACTTTGAGTGTCGATTTACTGTATTGAGTCTTACACAACGCATATTTGGCAAAAAAGGAGAAAAAGATAAGATGGCTTCTCATGTTGCTCGTGTTGATTTTCAAAGAGCATCGTGACATGTCTTTACCATTCAGTATGTGTAATGAACTTTGTTCAATGAATCACTCTGCATGAATAAGATATTTTGTAAAATATTCAACTGATAGCTTTTACCCTTAGAACTTTGCCTTTATTTAGCCTACATATATGAAGATACTAGTTTAAGGTTGGCTCAATGTTAAACTAAATTTTGTGACAGCTAGAAATGAAAGTACACTGCAAAATAGTAAAGCCCCAGCAGCTGATGAGATTTGCCGAGAGCAGCTACACTCAACCACTCACTGCAATTAACTGTCTGGACTTTTTACATTAGCAATTAGTGGGTCCCTTTTTGTACAGATTCTGGCTTTAATGAGATAAATCTTTTTCCCCGCGCAGCAATTATCTGAACAACCAGTGCTGGTGACCCTGAAACACTGTGTTTAAGAAGCGGTTCATGACAACTTCAATGCTTTTCTGTTGAAGGAGCAAATACCTGACACAGTGCAGCCTTGATTATGAAATTGATGTAGGATATTACATCCAGTAGTGGGGAACTACTCTTTCTGACAATATTGTAATCTTATTTACACACCTGTTACAAAACATTTTACAGTCACAGAAAAATGTGTACAGTAAGTTAAATGCAACAAGCCTCATTCAGGATCAATACAGAGCCCTATGGACACAAGATACACTACCCTGTCCTGTCACTCAGACTGTAGTCTCAGACAAAACAAAATAACTCCCAAGGGACCAGAACCAGCTTCAAAGTGATCTGTTATGAAAGTAATTTTCATGATTCTTCAAAGGCCCTACAACCCTTAACCTGCATCCCCTTTTCCCCCAAAAAGCAGTCTGCCTCTAGCCCTTGCTTGCCATGCTTCTTTCAGTCTTTAGAAAATAGCTAATATTGGATTACACCTTATACACACCTTATCTCCTACTGACAGTACCTTTATATCACAGAAATCTCCTGCTGCCACCATGATATAGACGTGTCTACTGTCTATATAGACAGTCAGACGTGATAAATCCTGCTAACACTGATATCTACTACAACTATATGTATATGTATAGGCTACGTCCCCTCCCCTTCCCTCCCCTCCCCTCCCTTCCCCTTTTCATCCCCCTCCCCACCAGGTCGCTGAAAAGGGATCCAAAGCAACCTGGTAACCTGGGCTGTTTACCAGGCGACCTGGCGACCTGATGCAATATTTTAAGCAAGCTGGATATCTGAGTATAGTAAAAAGTGACTTTAAGACTCATATTTTTGGCGACATTATGGGGGTGGACCCCTACAATCGACAGGGCGACATGGCCTTTTCTTACAATAGACAGGCGACATGGAGCCTAGTGACAAATGACAGGAGAAATGCTAAGATACTGACAAATGACATGAGCATTTATTGAAAAGGACAGGCGACATGGCCTCCCCCCATCTAGACCACCGACATTCCAACCTCTCGGGGGATCTGTTATCACAGAAAATCATGGCCTATCTTCACAGCAAGTATAATCTCCACACACTGTCGTTTGCCACAGCACACTGAAATAGTTCCTTCTCGAGCATCTAGCCCACCACAGCCTTGTGCTATATAAAGCTATGTGATTACAATCCCCTTCCCATCTACTTTACATTCGAACCTGAGTCATTGACTATCCGTATACTTTGTGTATGCCTATAGCCCTATATCCTAGGTCTTATCTGGTGATCACCCCTTCCTCTCCCGGGGGCAAGTAACCCCAGGACTATCCCTAACTGTGCTATATCAAGCTATAATGATGACAATCCCCTTCCAATCTACTTTATATTCGAACCTGAGTCATCGACTATCCGTATACTTTGCGTATATCTCCTAGGCCCGGTTCCTGCACTTAGCATGGGAAACTACACCATCCATGTTACGAAAAACGCCGAGAAAGGGGTGCTTTTTCATTCACTCTGCATGTCCGTGAAAATCATAAATAGGGGGTGTTTCTCAACCCAAAATCAGAGAAAAAAAAGAAAAGGGGGGTAAATATAATATCAGTTCCTTGAAAATAGGAAAAGGGGGCAAAATTCTGACCCCCTAGAGTCTATTTCTGTGTAAGCCTGTATTCTACTTGTCAATTTCAGCGACCTTTGAATTACCTGAACAAAAAAATGGGAGAGTTCCCCATTAGTTTTCATTGGAGAGAAAAAAGGGCTAAATAAAGCTGATAAAAATCTGTGTATCCTAAAAAGGGGGTGTTTTTAGGGGCCAAAAAGTCAGAGTATTCATCCTACAAGGGGGTGTTTTACACCCAAAAGTCAGTGGTAAGGGGATATATTTAAAATCCCATAACACGGATGGGGTAGTTTAGGTATTAGAGTGCAGGGACCGGGCTCCTAGGTCTTATTTAGTGATCACCCCTTCCTCTCCCGGGAGCAACTAGCCCTAACCACTGACTGGACTGAAGCCCTGACAACCCTGGCTCTCATATTACCCTTGCAAAGCTTAAAGAAGATAGTTTTTACTCTCTAATTATTATACATGTATTACAGATAGAAAGGCAGAACTGTAACAATTCTGTGAATCTATCATATAAAGCATGAAGTATGTTACAAACAATAGCAATGCTGTAAAGTATATACACTGCACCAAACGTTTTTGCCCACACATAGTCAAGCCTGCCCTTCACATAGCTAATGGAGGGACAGGGCGGGAAAGTTTTTCACGTCAGCTGACCTGCGTCCCTTAGCCTGACGTCACCATAGCAACCAGACCATGGTCCCAGACGCACTTCACGCTCTGTCTCCACAAATTGGGTCAACAGAAAAGTCAACTCCCAGGATCAACACTCTTTGTTAAACTCGTCAATCAATGTGAAATGGCAAGTTCAAAGCAGGTAGGCTCTATACATCTGTATTATACATTGTTTGATTGTTTTACTTCGCTGTGCATGTTACACTTTCAAAACCTTTTCTACCTGTGGAAGCACATCGGTATCATATCAAACACATGTGCTTCTAGTCCACCAGAGAGTGAGCGTATAGACAACAGGATGTACACATTTCAATACATATTTTTTTACAACACACCAAAGTACAGTAAATACATTATCTCCCGATTCTCTCTCTCTCTTTTGGGTTAATTTAGCACACAACATGTGCCTGGTCTGTCCCGCGAACCAGACAGTAGAATCACCATGTCCATGACCTCTTCTTTCTTGAGCAGCAACTCGGGAAAGTTCTGGTGCAGGGGCAGAGGCAGTCTCCAGAGCAAACACAGGCCAATCCATCCACGTTGCTGCGCTATGTTACTCCCCGTAGTAACGCGAAGCAGCACGCAGGGATTTGCAGGCGTTTGCTCTGGAGACTAGGGGCAGAGTGGAGGGGGCGGGGTTGTAAGCTAGAATGGGTACCTGTCTTACTGACGTGTAAGGATCGGAAGGGGGGGGGTGCAGAGGGGTCCCCTCCCTCATGTCAGAAATTCACCGAAATTAAGTCCCCCTGATCAAAAAGTCGCCTGGAAAACCACCCAGGTGGCCAGGTCGCCAAAAAAGACCCTCTGCAGTCACGCTAGGGGTACAAAAGTGGCTAGGTGTAGGCCCATCGTGAAATAAGGGAGTGATCATTTTTTAACAACAGGGGGGGGGGATTTTTCCGCGTGGAGCGCGCGAATCTTTTTTCACCCCCCCGGTCAACAGGTCGAAATTTTTTACCCCCCCCCTACAGGTCGGAAATCGGCGCGCGCGCGCGCGGCCCTTTGAAGCATAGTAACGCGCGGGCTTTTTGGCCCAAAACAGGTTACATTTTTTTGACCCCCCCCTCAAGAGGGGTCCAAATTTTTTACACCCCCCCGGTCAAGGCGTCCAAATTTTTTTGACCCCCCCCCTGTTGATAAAAAATGATCACTCCCTAAACATTTTGTATGCATTATGGCTGATTTTGGGCTAAAGTTGGTACCTCTTTATGTCCACACATCCACTCAAATGTTCTTAAGCACGAGCTACATACAAAACTGAAATATTCAAAGGGTTAAGTCAGTTAAACCCGTATTACTATTACTATTTTGGGGATATAGTGGAGAGGGGTCCCATGTCACCAAGAAAAGAAGACATGTCATTAGCGTCACTAAGGAATTTTGTTGTAACTACATCATTATTTGTTCAGAAAGACCCAATCCGCCCACCTACCCAACCAGAGGTGTAGGAAGCAAATCTTCATGGGGGAGGGGGGGGGTGGCTGGGAGAGCGCTACACCAAGTATTATCTCTCTCACAGGCTGCCCTCTCACTGGCTAACAGGTGTATGCGGGGTGGGGGGAGCATGGAGGGACGGGGACTAATGATAGGGGCCACTAGCGCACTGGGGAGCACCCTCTGCACCTAGTACTAGGGAACGCCCGAGGCACACTCTCATGACTTTGTAACAATTGGATAGTCTTTGACCGGGTGACGTGTTTGACCGGGTGACGTGTTTGACCGGGTGACGTGTTTGACCGGGTGACGTGTTTGACCGGGTGACGTGTTTGACCGGGTGACGTGTTTGACCGGGTGACGTGTTTGACCGGGTGACGTGTTTGACTGGGTGACGGGTTTGACCGGGTGACGTGTTTGACCGGGTGACGTGTTTGACTGGGTGACGTGTTTGACCGGGTGACGTGTTTGACCGGGTGACGTGTTTGACCGGGTGACGTGTTTGACCGGGAAGCATTATTATAGCATAAAATGGGCCTATATAGTAATAAATGGGTGGAAAAAGTCAAAGGATATTTTAACACTATATGACAGGAAATTTATTTAAAGTGTGTTATAATTATATGTAGGCCATATTATGTGCATTATAGCATTATGCTATATTATTTCCTCTGCCCGGTCAAATACATCACTTTCTATATCACGTGAATTTGAAGATCTGCACTGTCTAAATATTATGCAATAACCATCGGCGTGAACTTTTTCAAATAGTAGAGGTATGGGGAAAAAATAAAATATATAGAAATTGCCTTTTCTAGCCTCCCGGTCAAAGACGTCTCCCGGTCAAAGATGTCACCCGGTCAAACACGTCACCTGGTCAAAAATGTCACCTGGTCAAAGATGTCACCCGGTCAAAGACTATCCAATTGTTACAAAGTCGTGAGACTGAACCCTGTCAGTATTTAGGGCGCTCACAAATGCTTTTACATGATGTCAATATCCCAGTGGGCACAGAACATTGAATCAACATTGACAAATGGTTGTCAACATTGATTCAATGTTGAATCATTCAATGTTGAACTGAATTTCGTGCCCACTGGGATGTCCCTTAACCCATTGAGGGCGGATGTAGACTAAAGTCTACATCCATGCCAGGCTGAATGTAGACTATTTACTACAACATAAAGAGCCGGATGTCGACTATAATTGGCATAACTCTGTGGGATTTAGGAATGTCCTGGCCCCAGGGAAATGTTTTGGAAAATCTTCCAGCCCCATGACTAAAAATACAAATTTCTGGCCGGCCTCAATGGGTTAGGCTGCCATGTCGCTTGTCTATGTTAAGAAATTGCCATGTCGCATGTCATGTCACTTAAGTTGTTGTATTGCATGTTGATTATAAGAAATGACCATGTTGCCATGTCGATTATAAGAAAGGGCCCTGTCGCCATGTCGAATTTAGGGGTCGACCCCCAATATCCTGGGAGAGGGGGTGTTCTGCTTTTATGAAGAGCCCCAAAAATCAGCGAGGGAAAAAGGAACATTTGATGGTTATATTTATGCATTTATGTACATTTATTTGTACATTACACGTGGTATATGAATATTTGTGTCAAGATGCCGTATTAAAATAGACCAAGAAAATATTCAAATATGTTTAGAAGATGGTGTGGGAGGAGCCTCACATTGGGTGCAAAGACCCCTAATATTCCAAAAGTAGGGGGTCGGCTTATAACCATGGCTCTGTAAATTCTAAAAAAATGAACTCATATTAATTGAATTTTTGTCCCTAAGCTCACTTTCGGCTTATAAGCGGGGTCAGCTTGTAGGTGGGGTTTCACAGTATTATGACTCAATCCTTCACTATTGCAAAAACTTATCATATCATCTTTCATCTTCACTTCGTAGACCAGGACTCCCATCTCGGAAGAACAAAAGAAGATTTTGAGAGAGTTCCAGGAGCGGGGAATGCTTGGAAGTGGTGCTTACTACAATGATTTGCTTGAACAGGCAGCGGATGCTACTGGCCTTCCTCTCAGCGTGGTCAAAGTATGTAAATTTATTTTTTTCCGTCTAGTCATTAAACATCGAAACAATGTATAGTTCCGGAAAAAGGTTGGGGGTGGGGGTGGCAGGGTAAGTACATGTACCTAGGGCAAATTTGTTTTACCTGCACCAACATCTCACGGAGTGATATTTGAACTCTTTTTCAGACGGCTTAATATATAAAAAATATGTCCTTTGTATAGTGTGCCCCCAGTATCCCTCCCCCCACCCAGTTACCCAGTGGGCACAAAATTCAGTTTAACATTGAATCAATGTTGAAACAACATTGAATCAACATTGTCAACCATTTATCAATGTTGAATCAATGTTCTGTGCCCACTGGGTAGCTGTATGGCTGTAAGTTGCAGTTGGGGTGCATGCTGGCGTGTCTGGCCCGTCCTTTCGACGACCAGATGGAAATCCTGTTGTTCCCATGGGAAGAAAATTTGCGGAGCAAGATGCCCAACAAAAATCTGACGCACCTAGCCTGAGCATATGTTATCCTGTTCCACTGATTTATAAACGGCATTATGTGTTCTAATTGATGGTATAATGAAGTAGTTACCGAAACAAATAGATGGACAGAAATGTGAATAAGAAAAGGGTATAGTAGCTTATAAAATGTGAGAGTTTTCACGCTCCCTGAGCCCCATTTCCCTGGGCCGACTCCCACCACCAAATGTACTAACAACATCACAATTTGTTTTCATGGTTTTTGAGAGTATCCCTCCCTCCTGGCATGATGTTTGGCTCCACTACTTCACACAAGTATGCCTGTATGCCCATGGCTAGTCCCAGCAGTGGGCGTACAGGCATATGCATATGCCCAAACGTTGGCATATGACATGTTTACGCCACACCATGGGCGTACAGGCTGCTATGCTCAAGGAATATGAGTATGAAATATGCTAGGTATAATAAACTGTATGGGATGACTATTCACAGTTGTATGCTTTTCTATCTCTTTCAAGATTTCTGTTGGTAACATGAAGAGGAAGTCGAAATCAACTCACAAAGTGACTGACTGCCCAGTCCCCAGTGGTAATAATGGGTATCAGCTTTTCTGTAGTGAAATTAAAGTTGGTAAGTATATTTTGTCTCCAAACATACTGTACAACCCTGTCGTCAAGAGATATTTTTTCAAAATGAATTTTTGTTGCCTAAAGTGTAGTGTTCAACATTTCGATTTGTAAAAATATCTGAAAAATATGAAAAAAAACAACAAATGAACAAACTGATACCATTTATCAATGCTTCCCTTACTGGTTTGGCAAGCAGGTGAGATGTATTTTAGTTCATGCCGTGAATCATATGGAGAATGACTATACCTACATTAATGTATGGAGAGAGGCGTTCCCAAGCCATCTTTATACTAGCCCTATGCCGTTATTTCATGATGAACACGGTATATCAATGATAAAGCAATGAGCACATCTATTTTAGATAGAAATAGCATGACTAGCGTCACTTTAAAGTCATCTCAACAGTGGTTGATCCACTTGCAGGGCCCTGAGCATTCTGGACTTGACGTTCGGCCTGATGTAGCATACCCAGGCAGTGTTGCCGATATGACACAATGTTAGTGGCCAGAACAGAGCCCTGGGATCTCAGCTTTCTAATGGTGAAAGAATTTTTCAAATCGGCCAATTAGAAGCGAAGAGAGGGCCATATTTGTACAATTGTTTCATATCAAATATTTTTTTCAATTTGTTTAAAGATTTTGTATAGTATAAATCAATTTATAATATAGTTTATTAAGGTATTTTGAAATATCATAATTCGTATGGCCTCCGTGAGAAAGAAATTGCCTGTGTAAGATGCCAAGATGCAAGCCACATTGGCCTGAGTTTTTTTCGGCAATACTGCCAGGCCCTGCTCGTGAATTAACCACTGACTCAGCCACTTTAGTGTGCTGCTCTGTCTATTTCTGCAACACCCGTTCTACACAGCTCTATACTGGCCACATGACAGCAATTCAGAGTTGCAGTTAGAAGTGACCTGGATGATGGTTTCTGCACTCACAGTGCCGCAGGTTGTTCTACACTTGGCTTACGGCCTGGTGCAGAGCGACCCATGGCACTGCAACTGTAGAACTATTTAGCCACTTTACCGTGCAGCTCTGTGAATGTAGGCTGTACAACTTGATAAAAGATATGTTATATTTGTAATGTAGAGTGGGTGTGGGGGGTTGCCAGGACGTAGGTCATATTGACTTAAACACTAGTTTTTTTCAATTGTGATACAGTTTTTTGCAGATGACAGAATTCTTTCTTTATTATGTCTAATTACATTGGATACTGCACTTTGTGCACTGGGGATTCCGTCATGTATTCGCCTTGAGCTGCCGAGAACGAGTGCGGGGCCTGCTGCTGATAAATCCAACCGCCGCCACTTGTGACGTCATGGAATATATGGGCGTTAGCGCCCCAGCCAATCAGCGGGTCATTAGGAGTCGCTAGCGGTCTAACCTATTATGAACTATATTGTGTAACCTATTATGAACTATACAACTGGTATTGTCTCCTCAGATGAACGGGACGCAAAGAAACGCCTTAAAATCTGGTCTACGATGTGGAAAGATCTCTCTTCAGAGCAGCAAGAGGAATATAACAGGAGGGCTGCTGCAAGAAAAAAGAGGAAGTTTTCAGAGCTGACAGATGGAGAAAGGGAGTTACAAGTGAAGAAATATACCAAATCAATCAAGTCCACAGTACGTATAATAAAGTGCATCATATTGAGATGATGCAATATGAGGATGATTCATGTCATACACAGGTGACAGCTGACCAAAACCGTATTGCTATAAAGAATACACCCACGCACACGCACCCTATATTATAACTAATTCATGAAATTTCTCACAAATTAGTGGCATAAACTGGTATTGTAATATAAGATATTGATATCCCTTCTAAAAGCCTGTGGATGTATCGAATTGGTTTTGTGTTGCATAGAGGAGAAATATGAAGTGAAACATATAGCTCTGCCAGGCACTCATGCTGTCAACTTCTAGATACGGTTTATATTACATTTAAAAGAAGTTTAGTACAGCAGAAGTTAAATCTGTACCATACTATAGGTGTGGGTTATTTCATGGTCTGGTACATTATTATCTTCAGTTCTCTAAACTGCACGAGCTGAGAGCGGATGGCCTCTGTGTGGTTTATAAATCTGATGCCACTTTTGCCTGTAGTAGTGGCGAGGGAACAAAAGTACTTAACAACACAATAGATACCATCGAAAGTCAGTTCTTTGTCGCTAAAGGTAAATAAATTTAATGCCTTCCTTCAAGCATGAATAAATCATTTTCTTTAAAGAAATTAGTTTTTTCGTCCTACTTGCCTCTCTTTACTGAGAAGGGGTAGAAATAGTACTTCCCAAGGTTTCAAAACTGTAGCCAGATACAGAGGTTGCCTATTTGTAACAAATGATAAAAACAAAACAAAACTTAATGTATTCCAATACATGTAATACTAATGGTATTTCCCTATTTCTTCCTCTACCACTGCAGCTGTAGATAACAATGTAAAGAAAGAGATCCATTTGCTTTTTAAAAATAAATACTCATTCAATTATGATTATTACAGCACAAAAAGTGAAGGAGGACACCGAACGAGACCGTCTGAGGCGACAGTATAGTGAAAAGTTGAACACCCTCTTTGGTATGTAAATATCTTGTTGATTATTTTACCTAACCCAGGTTACAATAAACCATTAGTTAACATTAAAAAACGTTCACTTATGGTTTATTGAAGGTTATCTGGTGTACATTTTAACTGATCAGTTAAACATTGATTTAACATTTTTAACTCATTTAACCATTGATAAAACTGGTTTATTGATTTGGCAATTATAGTGCTCATTTCGGAATATGTCTGGCAATAAATATTTGATCAAATGATACCGTAAAACCTCGCGTATAGGCCACGGCTTGTACCCGAATCAGATCGCTAGTGCGGCTTATAGGATCACCACAGAGTCAGGGTGCGGCTAATACGCGAGGTTTTGCTACTATAGTACAGTATAAAAGTTGCCATAATCAGATCACTGGTGCGGCTTATAGGATGGGCCCAAAGTCTGGGTGCGGCTTATACGCGAGTTAGGCTTATACGCGAGGCTTTACGGTAATAGGAATCCTGTTTAATGATGTGTGATATGGACACCCCCATTCTATATCATTCAGAAATACCTATAACCTATTCTGAATACAATAAAAGGAGTCTGTAACAGTCAATCGACTAGTAGTGATCCTTTCTGATGGAAAGAAGACTGGTTCAGCTATATATTCATCTTAGTTCAACACTGATTGGAGTCCCCAAAATGGAGTTCGGCTAGATGCAAAATTAACATTATCATCACAGTTGAAAGAATGATCATGAATTGACATAAATTCCTGTGTATGCCCAGCCCCTCGCAAATAAATTACACTGACTTTGGGAGAATACTAGAACCCACATCCGAGGTCTAAAGGTTTTGATTTTAGTACTATTCTATAGTTTCAAAAAGCCTTGTATTACCCATTCCTACACTTCCAGAATATTGTACAACCTGCACTACTGTTGTATAACCCACGGGCTATGGGTGATGGTAGAATACAGAAAACAAATCTGATTGAAATGGTAATGGTGCCCTGACATGTTTCTCTTTTCTATTTCTAATTCTGTTTCAGCTAAATACAGCAAAAGGCCATCGCCTTTTCCTTATGAAAGGTACAACCAACAGAAGGCAACCTTTGTCTTACAAGGTCTACCATCCGACATCTCCAACCTGAAGTATGCATGTAATGCGTCCATGCATCTTCTCAGGACAGTGGTAGATGCAGACATTACATTGGTCCCTAAAGGTGAAACATGCTTTATTGTGATTTTCCATCAAACACTCTACACTCTATTTGAAAATTGCAGGACCTGGCAGTGTTCACTCTATTGCTGTATTTCAGTGCTATATCCCAAAGTACAAACATTGGTAGCATTTGTGCCTCTGGTCCTCAGCAAGTAGCCAAAGCAAATATTAGTGGACAAAATAAGGGGCCATAATATTTTGAACACCGTAAAACCCCTCCTAGATTTATTTTGGGATTTATTTTTTAAAGTGAGACACACCTGGGCTTTGCCCAGCATGAAGCCCACTTGTGACGTCACTACGTCACCAAGCAACGGCGCTACGTCACCAAGCTATGTCGCTATGTCATGAAGCAACATCACAACATGACTTCACCATGTCGTTTTGATTTTGGTGCAGCCGGTTAAGAGCCATAGTTTGGCGTCAGAATCGCCCATAGTTAACTGTCAGAATTGCCCATAGTTGCTGTCAGAATAGACCATAGTTTTCCATCTGAATCGCCCATAGTTTGCTGTCGGAATCACCCATACTTTGCCGTCACAAGTACCTACCATTCTCCACCAGAATCGACCGTAGCTTTCCCTCAGTTCTGGCGACAGTTTCCCATCAAAATGAACCATAATATTAGGTCCTAAGTAGCCACAGCTTTCCGTCGGAATTGACCATAATTTTCCGCCAGAAGTAGCCATAGTTTTCCGTCATAGTCTGTAGGAGCTTTATAGGCCTAGTATAGACTAGGCATAGGCTGGTACTTTATTTAATATGAGATAATCAAAGCTCTATTATAACATATCAGGGGCTCTTTTTTTTCCAGGATCATTTCCAATTTTAATTTCTACAGGACAGATTTTTCTCTAACATTAGGGGATCCTGTTAAAGGCGGTTTTTTTATACATTAGATAAAAGTGAAAACGATTTTAAAAAGGTATTTTTTACAAGCCAATTTCTATCCAAAGTTAGGGGGTTGTCTTAAACGTGGGGGTTCTTAAAGGAGGGGTTTTACGGTAGGTGGTACTTGAACAATATTTATGTCAGGTATTCAAATTGGGGGAGTGGTTAGGACACTGGCCCAGCAATGTATTGGTCCTGACTTCAAATACATGGCAAGGCTACACGGTTGAAAGACAATTTTAATCCTTGCTCTACAGTAGTGTATCCATTTTTGCGATTTAGACTGCTCTGTAAATTTATAGAAAATTGTCATGAACCATACATATTTCTTTGATTCTCACCATTTACTATATGGCCTCTAGGAAACCTGAGCTGTTTGTCTCTAAAACGAATCCCCTTTATAAAGTGACCTTCTAAACTTGACAGAAAATAAACCCGACTTTCATGCAGAGTTGATATATTTCTAAAGTAGAAATGCTTGTGCCACAGTTTCTGCTATAGCTTGTTTAGATAGGGGACCGCATTGTGTGCTTGATTAACGAAAAAAAATAAGAATTTTGCTGTTTTATACATTACATTAACAGTATGTTATAATTGTGCAATATATCCAGTAATAATACAACAATCTCAATATATTCCAGAGGGCACTACATCAGATGAGGATGTCACATCTCCAGGAAGAGCAACATGTGTCACCAGAGCGACATCTACCAAGGGTGCGAGATCTGCCAATGGTGCAACATCTGCCAAGAAAGTGACATCTGCCAAGAAAGGGAATTCTGTTAAGAAACTGACTTTTGCCAAGAAAGTGACATCTGTCAAGAAAGTGACATCCACTGACAGTGTGATGTCAGTTCATGATGAGATATTTGCTGATGGTACAACATTTGCTGGAGGTATGACTCATTGTTTGTACAGTTCATTTGCAGGATTTCCTATTACCGCAAAACCTCGCGTATATAAGCCTCAGCTAGTACGCGAGTCAGATTGGTGGTGCAGCTTATAGGATCAATCCACGGTCAAGGTGCAGCTTTTATGCGAGTTTTTGCTAGTATGGTACAGTACTAAAAGTCAACATAATCAGATCTCTGGTGCGGCTTATAGCATCGGCCCAAACTAGAGGTGCGGCTTATACACGAGTTAGGGTTATATGGGAGGTTTTATGGTACCATAAAACCTTGCCTATTACTTGAATTGGACACATCGATTTCATGCACAGTTTTAAGTTTTCTTCGACTACAGTGGATGCTCATACTTATCCCTGAAAAAAGGAAACAAGAAATTGGTCTTGTCCTGGTTGTATGCCAATATTTTGGGTCCAAAATGAGTAAACATTGTTAACATTATACCTTTAAGAAGAATCAGACTTTTTGGGGGCAGATCAAAAAATGTAAACTTGTTCAAAATTAGAATTGAAATACAGAACAGGCTCTAAGGTACTGTAAATTCACGGATTATGCCAAACTCTCGTTTAAGCCGGACCGCGTCTTTTGGCTGATCCTATAAGTCGCACTGGCATTCTGATAATGGTGACTTTAATACATGAGTAGTAAAAACGTGTGTATAAGCTGCACCCTGACCCTGGGCCAAACCTATAAGTAGGGATGTTATTTATACTCCCACAATCGATACATCCACATTTTGATAATTGTGATTGTCGCATTTATAAAGACATTGTATCGATGCAATATTTGTTTTACAGATAGAGCTGTAATTTACCTTTCTAAAACTGCAAGGATTGTGTAGATAGCTCATTTTTTAACAACAGGGGGGTGGTGGATTTGGGGGGGGGGTAAAAAATTTGGACCCCTTCACCAGGGGATGGTTTAACATTTAGACCCCTTTTGGGGGGGGGGATAAAAAAATTCAACCTGTTTTGAGGGAAAAAGCCTGCGCTTTACTATGCTACAAAGGGGCGCGACCGCACGCGATTTTCGGCCTGCCGGGGGGGGGGGGTAACAATTTTTGACCCCTGTAGGGGAGGTGTGAAAAGATTTTGCACGGTCCCTGCGAAATCTCACCGCCGCCCCCTGTTGTTAAATAATGAGCACTCCCCAATAGGACTTCCTTTTTATTCATTTTATAAAAAATTACTATTGCAGGTCTATAATATTGAGGGGAACTGACTTTGTTCTAAGTGCTATCAAGTGTTCAGCTTTATAGATAAAACTTTCATGAAAGATATAAACAGATGAAAATACCCTTATTTTAAGCCGATATAAACTGTATTTTTAGTATCAGAATAAATCAATATAATTGAAATGAATTGAATGTCAATGTCATCCCTACCTGTAAGCCGCACTAGCAATCTGACTTGGGTGGTTGGCACGACTTCTATGTGAGAATTAAAGGTATTACAGTGCCATTTAATTAAGGCTGCTAAAATACGATTCTTAGCCTTTCTTATAACTTTTCTGGTGGTGCCATTGACTTGTCTACTTTTTTCTTATTTGCAGATGATAGCTTGAATGGCAACGGTTCACCATACCCAGAAGATAATGAGCCAGTAGAAGGAACACTATGTATGTTTTCATTGTCTTATTTTAGTCAGGGTGCAGCACAGCCCTTTAACCATCTCCGCACAGCATCATGCATTATTGCGTCATTCCCTTGGTCATCACGATGCATAAATGCAGCCCTGTAGAGAAGTTAACTCATCAGTTCTGAATTCTGATAGACCATCACATTTTGAGCCTGTTTTGAGCTCTATAACTGAGTGATTCTCCCAACTGTCACTTGGGAGAATTCACACTGAGCGAAGGCAAATTAATATATCAATGCAATTCTTTTTTTGTTATAATGATATTAAATACATGTACACACCATTATGCTTTATTTTGTGCAAGTAAAATTATTTGTATGGTAGATAGAGCACTTAAAATTATATTTCTGTAACTTAGAATTTGCATAGAAATTATGAATTGGCAATTTTTGGCGAATTACCATAGAGAAATCTGAATTGACTGAATATGATACATTTTGAATGGAAATGATAGGCCCTAGCGCCAGCCAGCGTCAGGGCATCTTCAGGGGGTCATATGGGGGTCTGAGACCCCAATCTCAAGCATTTACATCATGTAAATAACACTAGGGGGCCCCCCTGTCATAGGGTTCCATAGAGAAATCTTAGTTCTCTCACTAGACACTATAGCAGGTCAGGGCTATGACTGAGCCATGGGCATGGCATGTCTACTCTGTAAAGATCTTCAGATCTGTCAGAAAGGGTTGAGGGGTGAGGTATTTGTAATCAGCTATGACCAGTGTTCTAGTTACTGCCTGAACAAGGCAATGATAGTTTGTTAAATGTGAATTTTGAGGTATTTCCGACATATATTGTATGCATATGTTCAACTGATATTCAAAAATCTTCTGGCCACCCTACTCTATGGGAATCAGAAAACGCCCGGCCCAGGGAAAGTTCCTGTGAAAAGGTCTCGCCCCAATCATCAGGAAATACCTTTTTTGGTCGGCCTCAAAGGATTAATACCATTGCAAAAGGTCGGCATGATGCAGTAATGCAGCACCAGAGAGTAACTTTTTAAAGTGTATCAGTCTCATAGGGTCGGGATGATGTGAGTTACTCACATAAAATAAAAAAGTAAAGGTTCACTTAAAAGGGCTCAGCATAACTAAAAAGCAACATTTCTTATATTGCACCAAAGCTGAGCCAGCGAATGTTTCACTTGGGGCTGCATTGACTATCAGGCAGTGTGTCAACAAAATAAGAGCCAGTATGATGAAACTTACTCATATGAAGAAAAAGAGCACCCTGGTGCAAGCATATGTGTCTGCTGTGTGAACATGTAAAGTATTTGCTCTAACATGGTGTTTGAGCATGACAAGGGAAACCCTAATTCCGTATAATACTGTAGTAAATGCTTCAAAAACTTCATGTAGGTGGGGGGGGGGGGCAGGGTGATGTTGATGTTGCACCATGTGCAATCTTAATTACATGTCCAATTATTTTCTTCAGGTAAAGTGAATGGCAATGGCATCATCCAATGTGTTGGTAAGTAAATGTTCGCTTCACTCAGAAATTGTGAAATAATGTGACATACCGTCAATGGTTTTAGGTAAAATGGCATGTTTTCTATCACAAGAAGCTCCAAAAGTTGTTAGTAGATGAGAGAATACACCTCATCGTCATACACTCACCCTCAAACATGTAGTTAATTATAATTAAATTTACTCTGCCTTAAGTGTGCTGATTATGAAACAGAGCTGGGAGGAGCAGTAACAGCGCGACAATGTATTGATATGCAGGTTAATTAACCCTTTAAGGATGGATGTCGCGAAAAAATGGCATTGTTTGTCATGATGCAACCGAAAAACTGAAAAAGTGGGAGTCCGCGACGTGGTCGTGACGTTCGTTTCCCGGCGCCTTGGCGGCAACTTTTGTCGTCTGCGCTTCGTCGGGCTTCTTCTTAGATGAAGTTTTCTTCGGCTTCTCGGCCGACTTACCACTTTCTTCTCCTTCTCTGGAGATTTACTTCCTGAACTTTTGTTACTCTTTTCCGTCAAACGCTTTACTGCCGTCTCGGAGAGTTAGAATGTGATCGCTCTAGAAAAAAGCAAAAAACATCGTAAGTTCAGAAATCATGCACTCTATGGGAGTGTCTCAACCCTGTAGGGTCGGCATGATGCTTGGATGCAGCACTGGCAAGTTACTCAACAGGGCTACATAAATGCATCATGAGGACCAAGGCATGATACGTTAAGGTATTATGCCGTACTTTAATGTTACTTTTCTTACGTTACATTTGTATTTTCTTTGCAGATGATGATGGTAACATATTGGGGGACATCATACAGCAGTCTGATTGTTTTGGAGACTTCTTTTATGAGTGTAAGTACAATCATATTCTATCTCTCCATCAGCGGATAGTAGATATCTCATTCAACCCTTATCAGTAAACATGTCATACAGATTATTTATTGAAGTCTAGCTTTTGTTTGAATTATGTAGTTACTTGAAATATTGACTCAGTGTGTTGTTTAAACTGCTTCTCATCTTCTCTTTTTCTCCATGCCAGCTGCCCTCAATACTCTCGTGCCAGCTGATGTCAGCACTACTGGTGTCAGTGCTACTGTGCCGGCTGGTGTCAGTGCTACTGTGCCGACTGGTGTCAGTGCTACTGTGCCGGCTGGTGTCAGTGCTACTGTGCCGACTGGTGTCAGTGCTACTGTGCCGACTGGTGTCAGTGCTACTGTGCCGACTGGTGTCAGTGCTACTGTGCCGACTGGTGTCAGTGCTACTGTGCCGACTGGTGTCAGTGCTACTGTGCCGACTGGTGTCAGTGCTACTGTGCCGACTGGTGTCAGTGCTACTGTGCCGACTGGTGTCGGTGATACTGTGGCGGCTGGCGTCAGTGCTACTGTGCCAGTGGGCATTGGTACTACTGTGCCAGCAGGGGTCAGTGCTACTGTTCCGACTGGTGTCGGTGCTACTGTGCCGACTGGTGTGAGTCCAGCTGTGCCAACTGGTGTCAGTGCTACTGTGCCGGATGGTGTCAGTGCTACTGTGCCGGATGGTGTCAGTGCTACTGTGCCGACTGGTGTGAGTCCAGCTGTGCCAACTGGTGTCAGTGCTACTGTGCCGGATGGTGTCAGTGCTACTGTGCCGGCTGGTGTCAGTGCTACTGTGCCGGCTGGTGTCAGTGCTACTGTGCCGGCTGGTGTCAGTGCTACTGTGCCGGCTGGTGTCGGTCCTACTGTGCTGGCTGGCGTCAGTGCTACTGTGCCAACTGGTGTAAGTGCTACTGTGCCGACTGGTGTTAGTGCTACTGTGCCGACTGGTGTTAGTGCTACTGTGCCGACTGGTGTCGGTGATACTGTGCCGGCTGGCGTCAGTCCCGCTGTGCCGGCTGGCGTCAGTCCCGCTGTGCCGGCTGGCGTCAGTCCCGCTGTGCAGGCTGGCGTCAGTCCCGCTGTGCCGGCTGGCGTCAGTCCCGCTGTGCCGGCTGGCGTCAGTCCCGCTGTGCCGGCTGGCGTCAGTCCCACTGTGCCAGCTGCGGAAGTGCTGAAAAAGCTTAAGGGTAAGTTCCAAGTATGCTTCAATTAGATCAGACTTTTTCTTCTTTTCAATTGCTTTAATTGACATCCACAAGGTGATTTAGACGCCAAATATGTCTCATTCAACCATTCAATGTAAGCATGTTGATAAATATAAAGATTTTAATGTATATGAACATCATTGTACATGTTGTTCATTTCTCTTCATATCTACAGATATACATACCGTAAAACTTCGCGTATAACCCGCGGCTAGTACGCGAGTCAGACTCAGCTTTCTTTTGATACCAAACATGCCTACATAGGGTGCGGCTTATATGAGAGTTTTTATAAGTATACTACAGTACCAAATTAACAATTTTCAGACCCCCTCTGTGGCTAATATAATCTGTCAAAGTTAGGGGTGCGGCTTATACGCGAGTTAGGTTTATACGCAAGGTTTTACGGTAAATAATGTCAATGTCTGCATGCAAAAAAATGTATGACAAACAAAAAATAACCCTCCAACCCTCAGCTGTTTGAAAGATAAAACAACCTGGCAAAGCTCACATATATTTCTACGATTTTATATCAGGCCTGACTTCATTATTCACTGTAGTCTTTCTTTTTACACAGAAAACCTAGTATCAAAGCGGATGGAGAAGACAAAGAAAAACGATAAGAAGAAGATACCCATGAAAATATCACATTATTTCCAGAAGCAGTAATGTGTCTTTAAGTGAGACTGCTGCTCAGTGCCAGGATGTTCCACATACAGTGTAGGCTAGGAAGTAGTACAATTTGTCTAAAGCACCGACATAACTAGTTATATTACCGTTTTGTGAAAAAAAAGACCAAAAAATCTTTTAGCGCAGTACCTTGAATGGATAGCGGACATGCTACTTTTCTGCAAAAAAATGTCAATGTTGTGCATATTTCACTGTACTACATTGATATTGGTATCTAATTGTACCTTTTTTGTTAAGGAAATAAAAGTACTTTTTGAACAACGTGTTCTTCTTGATTATTGGTTTTGGTTTATATACAATGTATTTCATTTCCGAATAACAACTTTTAAATTGTAAATATTTATTTCATTATGGCAGCAACAGTTAATGTCTCCTTTAAATATTAGTATCTTCATCTATTTATTTCCCTCCTCATACTGCAGAGATGCCACTTTTCCTACTTTTGTAGCAATTCCTTCTTTTTGGCGGCAATTTTTGCCTTGAATTATGTCAATTTCCTGCAAAAAATTTACCAAAAATTGTAGATTTCCTACTCTTTGTTGAGGACGGAGTGGCATCTCTGATCCCGGGATATATAAAGACAAAGACTTTTTAGCACCTGGAGCACAATCTGAAGACTTCATGATCAGATAATTCTTGGTTAAATATTTACACAAAATTAGCAGTTTTATAGTTGAAGGGTAAATTCCAGAGCTACCTGAGTTATCGAGGGTGTTTTTAGTGTAAACCATTTTGATATACACTTCGTTATTACAAACTCTGTAACAACGAATTTTGTTTATAACAAACATATTTGCAAAGAGCTGATTTTTTCCTATACATTTCTATAGTAAGAAAACTCCTTCAGAACAAAGTACTGCTGTTAGAAATTAGTTCATAACGAAATAAATCTGACTTTCAAAATATAATTCAGATGATTGAGAGGACCTCAGTCTCTTGAACTCTTGCCCAGGTCGCCAGGACACTAACCCACCCACAGCCAATCTTTCCACTCCCACAACTCTGGTAGCTTGTCCCTCCTAGCTCCCCTGTTGTCTCTAATTTGGTTACTACGAAATTCGGCTGGTAACAAGGTCTTTATTGTTTCTACTTTTGGAAGGGTATATAAAGTAAATTCTACATTCATTTATTTACAAGAACATAGCAACAGATTAATGTAGTTTCTCCAGTTGACAGTAGGGGGCGCTGCAGTGGCCAGCTTCTGGGTTTTTTCACTCATCACCCTCCAGGGGGCGAGCTGGTGTCTGGAGGCTGCCTTCAAAAACCTCAGTTGTTTCAGCCGTTTCAAAAAGAAAATAACATAACAATATTTATATAGGGTTAACCCATTCCACCTTTTTTGTTCTATGTGACCCCTTCTGTGAGATTGAACAGGATAAGAATATTGTATTGGGAAAGATGGGTTTGTGAATGTCCGTTCAGCAGTCCAGATGGCACCACAAGCTCAGAATGATTATAGTAAACTATGCTTGTATAGGGTCGTGACAGATAATAAGATTAGATCTAGGCATCAGTGGGAAACAGCAATAGAACTAGGGTAATGTTTTCTTTTGATGATACAAGGCAAAAATATCTTTTTCTTCAGCATTTTACTTACGAAAGAAACTAAATGATTACATGCTGATAACACATTCTGGAGTATACCTACTTCCTACCTGCTTCAACCCAAAAGAAAACGTTCATACATGGATATACCACTCAGCAGAGCCGATTCTGCATGATGACTGTCTCAAATCATTATTACTTACAATGCTCAAAACAGGCTTGCCATTTTTCCAACTGGAAAAACGGCCCTTGTATTTACAGTCTATCATAAAATTCATTGTGCTTACTCCAGCTTGTATGTCATGAACCAAAACAAGATCTCCTGATGCCATATTACAGAAAATGTGTAGCTGGAGTCCTCATGCATATTTTATAGGAAGTTGGCTGTGTGAGCTGCTGTCCACTGTATCAGCATGTATGAAGCTTCTCTCCTGTGTGTATCATCATGCTTTCCTTTAAACTATGCTTTTGAAAACTGTTTGCAGTTGGCATTTTTCTCTCCTGTGTTGGTGCTCATACTGATATGGACTTTTAGCTTAGCTGTCGGTTTAAACTGGTCATCACATTGAAAGCATATGTGAGGTTTCTCCCATGTGTGGGTATTTATCTGTGTCTTATAAGCGTAAACTCCACTTAACGACTTTCTGGTCCATTCTGATGAATTCTCTCAAATTATGCTAACATGAATGATCAAATGTAAGGGGTTGTTTATTTTTGCATGTGTTTTTCATATGTTTGGGCCCGATTTCTGACAAGATTTGGTGTGTAGTATCAGCCTAACTCACCTGCATGGAATAAATATATGAGACCCCTTTAAATAGGTAATCCAATTTCACCTGGAATCAGTTCCTAACACGGGACTATTTTTTGGTCCACTGTGACCATGCACTGACCACAGTGGATTTGAAATATTTCCACTTGTAGGGCGGGTTTATCCTATTTTTTACCAAGAAATAGAAACCTAAGTCGGACACCAATTCTTACCACTAATATAGTAATCAATTTTATTACTTAAATATGAATTCTATCAAGTATAATTAATCTTATTTGGCATTCTACCGTGAAAGAATGAACCTGTACCAATACATCATTATATGAACTGAGAATATACACTTTTGCAACATATGTTGGTTTAAAGAATGTTTAAGACATATTTCCCTTTGAAATATCTTAAATATATTTAAGGATTATTATATTTGTGAACTATAAGACCATTGCTGTCCTACCAATTAGGTCATCTACCATTAACTTCTTTGCAGAAACTAAAGAATACTTAAGTGTCCCAATTCAGGTGAAATTATACTTAAAAATTTCCAGGTTTTTGACAGTGAATATTTTGTTGATAAATACTACTGAGCCATTATGATTTTATTATGCATTGGTGACAAGATGTGAATCCTCCGCTATACATAGGTATTTCATTATCATGTGTAGGTGCAATAATCCATTTTCTATGGCAAGTTTAAAAGGGGTCACATTGGCAGTGACAATGAGCGTCCGAAAGTTGTGAATCTAGCCTAAATAAACTCTTTTCTTTCAAGCCAGTCATAGATTGCACCCGGTCATACATTGCACCTGGCCATACATTGCACCTGGTCATAGACTTTTAACTTGGCCCAAATTCGTGAGACACAGCCTAAAACCAAAACCTGCCATTGACACACCTGTATGTATAACTTAATACTGCTGTAACTCTATCTTTTCAAATAAAACCTAGTCAAATATAAATACAGTTGTAAACTCCAAGAAAAAATGCTACATTTAGATGTATCTTTACAGCATCTGCTGTAGGCGCTGCATGCAATTAATGCAACCCTAAACAAAATGCACTATCTAATAGTTTTTCTCATGTGACTAAGGTCCATATCCCATATTGAATTTAAAGTACCATCATACATTCTACTTTCTGTTCACTGGTTCCAAGCTAACCACTGAGACTGGGTTATTACCACACCCTTCCTTCAGAAGTATCTGGGAACGAGAGTACACATCATTAAGGCCACCGCAAACTACGTGTTTGGGTCAGCTGATTCGATCAGTAACTAAGGAAAACACCTGTTTGTGGGATCAGAGGATATCAAACATGTTTGATATCCTCTGATCCGATCAGATGACATCTGATCGAGACATTCCGTTTGCGGTGGCCTTTAGCAATATGGTACTTATACTGACCCCTCAGTGACTAATGATATCAACCTATTTTGGGGGGCTATGGGAGTTGATTTATCTACCAAATGAAGTCTTATTTTTCTGTTTCTTTTACACAGGCCTGGACAATCCGGGAACTCCTCCACTGAAGGTATAATACCCCACAGGGGAAGATCTGCCAGCAAGGGGAGATTTTCCCTCACTTAGGGCGGCTCTGTGGTGGGCGCTCAGCCCTTATCTATACAGAGATAACGGCCGCTGGTAGAGATAACGGCCGCCGGTAGAGATAAGGGCCGCCGCCGGCCCGCCCCACCAAGGGGAAATCTCCCAGTGCTGTATCTTATCCAGGTGGGGTACTGAGGGAGGGGTGAAGGGGGGAGGGGATCCACATAAAAACATACCTTATTTCAGCAATTTTTTGTCATTTAAATCATTATATTTCACGAAATACAAAACCGTCATACAAGCCCATTCACACATACCTAGATGATCAAATTGTCTACCTACGCATAGGTTAAACATTTTCAGCAAATAATGTTTAGACATTAGCAAATTGGATATTCTGGTTGAACCTAAAATTACATGTATATTGACCCTAAATCAAGGGGAGAAACCCCCTCATTCTATTTTCTCCCGGCATGGTATGAAATGGAGGATTTCTCCAACCTGTTACACCCCTCCTCGAATGCAGCTTTTATATCATGGTGGGCTCTCCTTATCCCTACTTTCTATACATGGTCTCAGGGATCTGATTCTTCATACAATTATCCTGTATCGTTTTATAAAAGGTTGACTCATAATGTTTCCAGCTCCATGAAAAAAAACTGCTGTTACATTTGTTAGGTGGTTGAGGATGAGGGATTGGAGCTACATTGCGAAATGACATGAATGTAAGAACATTGACACAAAAGAGGCACATTGTTTACAAACGTTTTAATAGGTTCATGCAGAATAATGTTGACTATGAAGGGTGCAAAATGTGTACCATAAGTCTGAGTGACCTGTGGTAGGATTGTAGAGTACTGTGATACAAATGTGGATGAAATAACATTGAAAAGTAAGTTCAGGTGTTTCAAACTTCAACATAATATTCTATTTAATGTTATCTGTCCAGAAAGTGTGTTTTGAACACATGGTCCCGGGCATAATTGTAATGTTTTTGATGTTTGAAATTAAAAAGATAATAATGGTAAGAACAATGCCATGTAGGATAAATATAAATTTCTACTTCTCCATCTACAACGAATTCCATAGTATGATGGTTATGGCGTTTGACTTCTGACTTAAAGGCCCGGGGCTCTAATCTCAGCCATGCCAAACTAGGCAGGGTTTTATTATCAATGATAGCTTTTATTGACAATAAAACGGAGGTTATTACTGACATGTATGTGACATATAATATGTTATCTGTATTGAATGTGCCATACAATAAGTTAAGTAGTCATACAATAATTCACATAATTTCGTCGCAGCATATGCCAACAAGACCAAGTCACCCCCTGGTGTCCTACCCCAGAACTACAATCCCCGCCGGCCACGTTAAGCTATAGAAAGGCCCTGCTGGTTATACAGTTTGAAGGGTACATGCTCATAAAACATGACGATACTGTATTTACTTTAATGGGAGATGATATACTACATTATCTCGTCAGTGTTTAGAGTTCATCATCTGTTGGCACTTCATCATCAGATGGGTGGTAGTCATATTCTTCCTGTGGCTCTTCCACATCCTGCACACTTTCTACTGTGGTGGGTATTGGAAGGTACTGGGTGGGGATACTATCAGAGAAAGGTGTCTCTACGGCAACGTTTAGTTGGAAGCTCATTTCTGCTTCACATGCAAGGTCCTTTATGCAATTCTCATTTTCAATTATCTTTTTAATGATTACTGCACGGAGCCCTTGGTGGGTCACAGCCGAGTCTTGTACCCTGTTCAGTGCCTCCTGTAACAGGATGTTCTGCTTTTCATACCCATGCAGTGCTGCTGGTAGCTCAATGTTCAGTGACAGCACTTCTTCTTCTACTCTGTCAATTGTATTCTTTAACCTAATCGCATCTCTCAGGATGGGGAAGGGTATTTGGTTCCCTATGGTTGGAAGGGCAACATATATCGCAGCGCCAGGATCTTTCACGTCATCAAAGCTCTCTTCTGTTGTACCATGTATGGCATTGTGGTGCCCGAGTAAGTTCTTCAGCTTCAAGTTTGTCTTCTGTATCTGTGTGGAGAATTTAGATATTTCCTCGTAACCACCTGTATGAATGATACAATATTAATAGTACAATGTGATAAATATTGAAACTATACAATATCGATAGTACAATGTGATAAATATTGAAACCATGTCAGGGGGTGTTAAGATGACAGGTGCTGAACCAGGGTGATTTTTCTGTGGTTAAGCTTACTTTCCATGTGAAATGACTCAAGGCTGGTTGGCTGGTTGTTGGCTGTCCAGGTATGTTTAGGCTTAGATTAACAACTAAGGTCTATTCAAGGTGGATACTCAAATCTATGTTACACTTCTCAGCTCTCCACTTTTTGTCAAGGGTATTAGGTGAATTAACATGAAATACTACTTCATTTATTTCTTACGTGCTCTCTTCTTCATCAGGATAAATTGTGCCCTATCCACTGCTTCCTGGTGCATTTTAGCGATGATTTCTGCTCTAGTTGAATCAGATGCCTCCTTCAAGTATTTGTTGAAATCATCAGACTCTTGAGTCCATCGTTGTTGTTTCTTTGCCTTTTCTGTTTTCTCAAGTTTTTCGTGTAAACTAAAACAAAAGAATATACATTACAAACAGGCAAGATTAGAAATTTAAGGAAAATTGTATATAAACCTGCTTTTAATGATGTGGCATTCACATCACTTATCACGTTGCTGACACAGATGAAAAAGAAAGATTGATTGTGTTATTCAAATGACATATGACCCAGGGCAATGCCAAAGAGGTTATGAGTAAAATTATATGGCTGAAAGAAGACTTTCTGACTTATTTTCCAATGACCATAGCAAAAGTGCATTATTGGATGTCAATAAACATATTTTTAACTGTCCTAAGCTCATACTCGATTCCTGTCACATATGAATACATCTATTTCAAACTTAATATTTTGTGTCCATAATTGATACTGTTCATACTACAGATATCCTATAGGGTTTAAACCGAGCTTCTAGTCGAGACCTGTTTCTACTGTAAGTTTCTGTGTTTATATTATAATTTACCATTGCATTTTACACTGACACACCATAATAATGAAGAGTTTGGATGCAAAATGACATAAGCGCCATTTTAATAAAGGGGACAAAAATCTGACAAAAATATAAATTAGGGATAGTAAAATATATTCCTCAAACTATTTTTCCAAGATTTATTATTTTTCATCTCATTAGGACCTACTTAATAAACACTTTGTTACCAAAGTACAATAATTGACCTCAGGGTATCTTTACAAAAGGTACTATATACTTCAATTGTAGGATGGAGATATGTCGTTTTGCATTCAAACTCTTCTCATCTGACCTCTATTTTTATCACTATGGATACCATTTGTTCGCATTTAACCAACCCCCTAGTCTTTGGACTGGAGTTATGAAAATTGCAAATTTTTTTACTGTACCTTGACAATTCTGCCTGTGCTTCCGCTTCATTAGCATCGACAGCTACTCCGGCGACCTGCCATCTGATCAAAGATAACCAAAGGTTTATCTTGTGACATCATATGTGACAGGAAAACATAGATGTAAAGTGTTTTTTTCATGTGAAACATGGCAAATTTTTATACGTTACAGGCACTGGGAAAGGGACCTTAAGTTTCCCTGCATGTAGGTCCCTTTTTGTAGGTCGTGCCACATGAGGGGTCAAGGTCATTGTGCTAAGGGCACAAATATTGCTTTATATGGTACAGTCAACTCCCTCCTAACGACCACCCCTCTATAACGACCACCACGTCATTGCGACCAGTTTTGGAAAGCCCCAACCATTTTCCCCTTTGTTTTAATATATAAAACTCCCTCTAATGCGACCATCCCTCTAATGCGACCCCCCACCCTCCGACCACTAGAATTCCAGTCCCAAAGGAGGGTTTTCTCCCTCTAATGCGACCACTGTGTCCAAGAGTAATATTCATTTTTTCAATTTTATCACAGAAACCCCCTGCCCCCTGCCCTCCCCTCTTACATCAGACGTTCAGAAGTCCTCCCCTTCATCTGACTAGTGGTCGCACATCAGAGGACAAGAAGCCCATCCCCCCTCACTCATCCCTGACCAGTAGTCGCACATAAGAGGAAAGGCACATTAGAGGGCCAGAAGCCCTCCCCCCCCCCCGCCATCACTCATCCACCTGGATAGTGGTCGCACATCAGAGGAATGCTACATCAAAGTGAGGGCCAGAACCCCCCCCTCTCCCCTCCCCACCCCCACCACTCACTCACCTGACTCGTGGTCGCACATCAGGACAAGGGCCACCCTACTTTAGCTTCAAAACTAGCATTTTCTCCCAACGTTTCTATCTAAATTTTGACATTTTTGATATTTAAATTTTCTAAAATATTTGATGAACGTTGAAAAGAAAAGACTCCTGTGTTTTTGGACCATGTTGCCATTCAGAGAATATTGCTTCAAAGTTCAAACTAGAGCCTAATTTCCAAATAGTCCCACATACTTATCCCAAACAAATACTGTAAATTAGATAGGGGTCCTGACGGCAGAAAGGCAATGCGCCTAAGTCTAGGTTTGGCTTCCAGCCATTAGATCCAATAAATACTTTTAAAAAAAACACTCCCCCTACTGCGACCACCTCGCCATTGCGACCACTTTTAGATAGTCCCAAGGGTGGTCGCAATGGAGGGAGTTGACTGTAGTAGCAAGATACACACTGATACCCCTGCTCACCCCTAAGGATTCTGCAGTATATGGATGTAATTCATTCATTGTTGTAAAGTTTACACGGAGAGTGACCTATACATGTCATGATAAGACTTTTTTCAAAAATGAAAGATTTTCCTGAGGACACTTAAAGACAATGGAAAGAGACCCCCGGTTCTTACTGGCTGCATGATTGTTTTTTATTCCAATTTAAAACCTGGTCATTTCTTATGAAAGGGCCTAATTTTATTATGATTAGCTGGAAGCTGCAGATATAAAATTTATTGCACTTGCAAAGCGACACCTGTATATACAGGCCAACTAGAACCTGTGCTGCACATCTATGTCCATGTTCCTGATGTAGTGGAACGTAAGGGTAATGTACCCGGACTAAAAATAGATGAAAAACTGTTTGTATATTTTATCTATTTTATGTACGTCTTTCGTCTTTGAGGTAGGTGTAAGAAAATAAATTGTTGATGTTTTTACACTATTTGTTAAATTAATTTTTATGAATATTGAGGAGCTTATCAAGCTTGAACGGTCACTGTCCCAGTAAAACTAAGTTACTTACCTTAGGGAATACCATTTCTTCAACAGAACAGCGTAAGTCATTTGCCATGAAGAGACTGGAAAGAATGAAATGTGAGGAAGTAATAGGAAACTGGCCAGAACATGTGAGGTCCCTGATCAACATGATCTGCTGATCAGAATAAAATGTTGCTTCCATCAACATTACGATGATACAAAATATCTGCATATAAATCAGTGTGCGGCATCTCGACCCTGAGGAAGATAGGCTCCCTGATAGTCGGCCACCTGATGTTAGGCCCCCTGAGCTTCATCCCTCCGGATTCTCAGCCCACTGATGTTCAGCCCTCCTGATGTTAGGCCCCATGAAGATAGGCCATGTATCTAACATACATATTCCAACATCCACTCCCAAAAAGCAGGTTATGTAAAGAGTAATGCAGGCTATCAAACACCCAGTAACCCAACATCCGACGAGGCATGTTTTGGTGTATTTCTGGCTATTCAAACATGCAGAAACCTCACGTCTGACCAGGTAATATGACCAGCATGTTGGGCATTTGGTGAGTGTGTTTGGGCATTGGGTAGGGTGTTTGGGCATTGGGTCTGGTGTTTGGGCGCTGGGTGAGTGTCTTTGGGTTTTGGGTAGGGTGTTTGGGCGTTGGGTAAGGTGTTTGGACATTGGGTAAGGCCAAAAAAAAAAAAGGTTTGTTTCAGGTCACCCGACAGACCCTATCTAAACAGGGCCGACCCTATGTTTTTTATGCAATTTTGAAGGTTTTTTTTTATTTTTATACTTTTTTGGGGTCAATTTTAGGTTTCCAAAATTTTGGAAAAAAATCTCCCCATTTTTACACTTTTTTGGGTCAATTTTAGAGGGACAGTTTAAAAAAAAAAAGTTAAAAAAAATAAAAATCCGACCTTCCGACCCTAGAGTTTCTTCCTATGTTACCTGAAACAAAACTTTTTTTTAATTTGGCCTAAGGTGTTTGGGTGTTGGGTAAGGTGTTTTGGCGTTGGATAGGGTGCCCAGGTGTGAAGTGAATGGTCATGTAAAATTGACATAGACACTAGTGACAAATAAGCTGCTCCGATGTTGGGTTAATGGATGTGAGAAGACAGGATGTTATTGTCTGATTTGCTGGGAAAAATACACCTCAGGTAGCTGTCTTGAGTGTTCGGGCATTTGGTAGGGTCGGATATTTGGTAGGGGTAGGGTCGGGTGTTTGGTAGGCGTAGGGTCGGGTGTTTGATAGACACATGGTCGGGTGTTTGATAGACACAATACCCAACCATGTGACTACTAGTGTAGGAACGAGGAATTGGTTGTGCCCCTCTAGACCACAACTACAAGAGTGCCCTTTGTCCTGCTGACATTTACCAGCAAATTTTAATTATGCATGAATACTGCCGCCCTTTGTTCTCATTGGTCAACCCCCTTTGTCCCCTGGTCATGTGGTGTAAATCCATACTGGCACATGGGGTGGAACTGTGGTTTGTTGCACACTGACTGTGTCATAGTCATACTGTGCACGTGACCCGATCTATATTGTCAGTGACGTTCAACCATGTGACTACCAAACACCCAACCATGTGACTACCAAACACCCAACTATGTGCGCACCAAACACCCGACCATGTGACTACCAAACACCCAACCATGTGACTACGAAACACCCGACCCTGTGCGCACCAAATACCCGACCATGTGACTACCAAACACCCGACCATGTGACTACCAAACACCCGACCATGTGACTACCAAACACCCAACCATGTGACTACCAAAAACCCAACCATGATCGGGTGTTGGGTGGTCCGGTGTTGGGTAGGTGATGGCGTGTTGGGTGGTTGGGTGTTTGATAGGTGATTGGGTGTTGGGTGGTGGGACGTTGGATAGGTGATCGGGTGTGGGGTGGTCAGACTTTGGGTAGGTGTTCGGACGTTGGGTGTTTGGAGGTTGCTGAAACCAGATAACCTGCCTTAGACAATGAACTGTTGGGTGTTACGTACCTGGTCGTTTAAATGGTATATCAAGTCATAATCTGCTCAAAAATGGCCTAAATTCCTGGGGGCCTAAAATCAGGGTAACTAAAATCAGGGGGCCGAAACTCCTTAGGGCTTATTATCAGGGGGCCAAACTTCCTTAGGCCGACCTTCAGGGGGCCAAACTTCCTCAGGGCATAGGATCCTAGTACCATTTTTAAAATCTTAAATCCTTCAACCCTTGCACCAGTAAGGGTAAACGAGAATGTAGCTCCTCCAAAGTGTAGGACAGTATGATAATAGTACAGTTATTATTATTATTTTTTAAATCATTTTATTTATACTGGCTAATGTACAGGGTCGGTCCTACAGTCCCCTTTTCATCTGGCTCCAGTTGTGAGTCTGTGGATTGAGTGCAATGTGATTTCACATGGCAGTTTGCACATAGTAGCAAAATTGAAGTCTTTTCGTGGTTTAAATCATGGTATAATAAACATATTGATGACAGTATGCAACATTAAACTATTTTGTAAACATTAATGACAGTGACAGACAGATTCAACATTAAGGTAAATACATTGTGGGGATTAAAATATTGGTTCCGATGATAGTTTATAGACATCCCTACCTCTTTTCTTTCGGATACGGCTGTATTCATTCCTGAGCTGCACATTCCAGTTCTCTATCGCTTCGTTAGACACATCAATGCCTTGGTCTAAAAATAATTATGAGGAGAAAGTGCTGCATCAAGGCTATAATAACGTCATGTATTGAATTTATATAGATTAGAACTACACCACTTTGTATGGTATTGAGTTTGTTTGCACAAACATGCTGCAGTACATCTGTGTGGCATACAGAACATGACACAAATGTCTGAATACTGCCATTTTATATAGATATGTTACCCATGTTTATAAGCTGAGGCACATGTTTAGATAGCAGGAACAGACAGTGCTATTAGAGAAGTACAAACCTTGCAATGGTTGAAGGAGCTTATCTAGTTCAACCTTACTCTTTTCTTTCAACTGATTGGCATTTTTTAATCTCATCCTTATCTTCGGACCTACAAAACAGAAGTTGTAGAACAATATCATATATCATTCTGGGTAATGACCCGCGCAGTGTCAACAGGTCAAGTTTTGTTAGTTACCTTTTGTGTCACCCACATGAGCCACACCTGGACTGATCATATTAGGCGCTCTTGTGTTGTCAATGTTGTTCAATCCCTGGCCTATACGATGGCTTTACTTTACAGACTTTATACTACAGTAGAAATACATTCCTGTTTTGTATAAAGTATGATTTGATGAAACAACCCATGAAACAGACCAAGTTATTTTTTTCTGGCATATAATGCTAAGGAAAATTGGCGGGATATGGAAACAAACTATTGTGCAATGTACCTAAAAGGTTTACTGCCTTTTCAGCCCAGTGTAGAAGAGCGTCTACCAACAGATCATGCCTATTGGAGGGGGTCATCTCCTTCGTAATGTACACAAAATGTGTTAGCTCTGACCAAAGACGTTCTGTATTCTCCCCATCTGCCAGACGGAAGTCAAGCTTATTCTTGGGATTGTATTCCATCTGACATTTGGCGTTATGCGCATACCCATGGAAAACACCGACTGCAAGATCATGCTCAGAAATGTCGACTTTGGCACCCTAGAAATATAAACACCCATAAAACGATGGAAAAAATAGTACAGTCATTCATAACATATCTGTTACAAATGCTAAAATCTCAAAGCGGTTCATTTATCAAACTTAAAAAACAAAAGATTCCTGGCCTATGAAAAAGCAGTCTGGATATATCAGACAAATTTGATACTGTGACAACTGTTTATGGTTTTAAAGGAATTGTGTGGCTCTACATCGGTCCCCACAGCTTAAACCATGTCGCAGTGTCGATTTTTAGCCAAAGGACCAGGTCACTGTGTCGATTTTTAGCTGTATAATAACTTAGAGAAACCCCTATGGGTCGATTTTTACCCCAGACTTTCCTATGTCTGTCAACTTTTAAAAGGGCCTAAAACAGCTGTGTCGCCCCTGTCGATTTTTACCCATGTAGAGGCACAATTGTGAATTTATGCCTCATTGTAACAAAAACAAGAAAATTTATATAGCATATCTAGTCCCATGTACTCTCAATGATGACATTTAGTGGTATGCTAAGGAGCAATATTTGCCCACTTAGCCCAGATGAACCCCACTCTTTTGGGAAATGGTCTTTGAAAAGTGATGATGAAAGTTGTGTTGGTAGAATAAGCGAAGGAAGTGAAGACATTGGGCTGGCCCATATGGGGCCCACCTGGTAGCCCACACCAAGCCCATGGAAAACCCATGTAGAGCTCAGCCCACTTAGCCCAGCTCTAGCCAAGGTGAAACCCAGGCAGACAACATTGTATAAAGAAATTGAACTTGCATTTTCTAGAGAACGTGAGGATAAAAATAAAGTTTCTGAAATGCAAGAAATCCATTAAAAACTAAGTTCAGTACATGGGCTCAATGCAATATTGAAAACATTTTCACATTTCTATACACTTTTAGTCAATTTTGGACCATGCAGAAAGGTTGGCTGTAACTTTTATGTAAAAAAAATTCCTACCTACCAACCCTAGACTTTCTACCCATGTTACCTGAAACCTTTTTTTGAAAGTAAATAGACAGTGGTACATGAGAGGTACTTCAGAGAAGGCCGAGAATGAACCATCTACACATATCTTATCTACATGTGCGCAGTATAAATACTGGTGAGTATAATAAGAGATAGGATCATACCATTAGCTGTGGTAGTAAACGACAGGCAACATCATACAGGACTTTCACGTCTTTGTTTTGTTGCAACAGCTTTTGTATGATGCACACTGCATAACCCAGCCTATAGAGATAACAATAAAAAACATAAATTGATACCACATTTGTTTAAAAAGGTACAGGAAATGTTGACAGGTAAACATGACCGTCAACTAATGAGTCAAAATCTCAAGTGCTCTAATCTTATTGTCATAATATGATAAATTATATAGGATGGGAGTTACAGCTGAATATACCTGTCATTATATTTTTCTCATTCACATTATAGAGTTATCACTCACTTTTCTCCACTGTTCATATTAATGAACAGTTGGGGGTAATCATGCACACATATGCTGCCAAATAAACCAGTCACATCCAGTTTTGCTGCCTTATACGCTGCCCTGGTCGGAGTGCCAGCTTTAAAATCACTACACTCCTATCAAATTAGTGATCAAAGTAAAAACACATTAGGTAGAGCCCCAGGAGGTATAAACTGTGAACGTAAATATTTTCGCACTGTACATGTTTTTTTGCGGTGGTTCTAAATTCACTGACATTTTCCTGACTTTATCTCAAATTTCCCTGACAATCGCTAAATAAACTCAGTGCCTTCCAGGACTATAAATACGCGCTATTTTTAGGTTATCTTTTACTTAGTGAGTGATCATTATTTTAACAACAGGGGTTTTGTGTATCTCATTGTGTGCGTGCAAAAATTTCAAATCCTCCCTCTTGAGAATGTTATTCTGATCTCCCTTAGAATCATTGTAAAACACAGGCATTTTCAAAAATGTGACAAGATTTTCCCTGACAAGATATTGATTTCCCTGACACTTTGAGAAAATCAATAATTTTGATACCAACGAAAATGTCTTTTTAGCAATTTGCGAAAATGTATACACACGAAAATATTTACATTTACAGTACAGAATAAGTATATAAATTCTTGTGTACAAGCCTAACCTGTGCATTAGCCTTAACTAGACTCATTGGAGTTCTAACTATTGCACAAGCAGCAGCTCCTATGCAAAAGGTCAAGGTATGTTGAGAATGAAGTAGCATTATACTAAAACTAGAAGTAGGTACCTGTGACTGCAGACATTGTATGGCAGTGCGATCTTAATAGATACATGTAAGTAGCATCACCACAGAGGAATTAATAATATATCATATTGTAATAGTGTTTATTCATATCGATGCATCATGTCATTGGTATGACAAAACTGTTTTTATACTGGCTCTACCATGTCAAGAACCGCCAGAATTCGACATTATGTATCAAATAAAAGGGGTACATATTGGATAAATCTCCCATAGGAAACTCACATTCAGACGGCCCCCCTAGACAATAGGTGGTAACCACACCATTGTTATGCAGTTTTCACGGCTTTTTACCCCCCCCCCCCCTACACCTACCTCCCGGGAAGCATCCTCATATGGGCCGCCAGTGGTGAGTGGTATACCTGCCCAATACACATCATTTACGCACAGTATGCAAGGCAGAAACATCGTTATTACTTTTTTTCTATGCATCGTATCATTATGCAGTTTGGTATGCGTATGCATGTATATCTTTCACATTAGCAGGACAAGCATCATGCCCAGAGTTTCGATATTCAATCATTTAGGGCACATTTTATGAACTCTTACACCCCTATTTACGCATCCCCCCAAGGGGCAGAGTCACACAAAATGATTTAACATGCATTCACAAATGTTCAAATCCGCGGCTCTTAAACCAAACTAAGCAAATAGATACAGGCATGAATGGATAGGTATTTAATTCCCCTTTTAGATGTCTATTATAGATAATTTGCGCGGGGTAAATACTCTGAACACTTTGAAGAATTATAGGAATTTCTTTTTTAAACAATCACATGTTAGGCCCTGGTTTTCTAATTTAAAAATGATGGGTACTGGGTTGTAGCTTGACTTGTTTCCTAACTGCCTAATGCATAACTGAGAGGATATGATGTGATTGAGACCCACAATAAAGAAAATAGGAAGGGTCTACCCCCGCCCATTGAGTATAAAACGGCCCGTGTGTGCGTGCGTAATAAGTAGGACAACACGTCCAACTGATAAGCACCACCAATTGGGGTAGCTAATGTAAGATATTGTACTGTTAGCATCTGGTGAATAATGGGTTACTCATTAATAATAAGACAGACTACTATCATACTATCACATTTGTACTATGCTTACCACATCATGCGCACAAGTTGGGGCCTTCAGATAAGGCTCCACTTCTTCACTTTCGAGAATGAATCGTCCTTGATGGTGAGGTTGCTGAACTGATGTTCCAGCTGATTTCTTCCTTACTAGACGAAAATTTCCGTCCATACTTATGACTCTGGGCAGAATTGTTGCAGTCTGAAAATAATGCTACCTATTATTGCTAGTATTATACAAAAATTGTTGTTTCACAGATCTGACACAAAGCTGAACTGCACATCCCAGATGATGCCAAATGGTTCAGAATTTATCATGTGTCAGTGAAAACAAAACGTATTTGAAATATAGATTTTACAAAATATAGATGGAATTAACTTTTGTAAGTGACTGGACACAGTTCTAAATTCTAAATATGTAATTAGGATGAATTCACAAAATTGCAGGCATATTATACAATAAATGTTATTGAAGGTTGTCAGGATGGTGTTACATTACCTCAACACAAACTGGACATGATGATCCATCAGGGAAGTCTGGAACAATGCCTTGGAGATATTTCATGTCATATGCAAATCGACGGTGGTATGCTGTGCTGTCCGTTGCTATAGCTCTATACATATTAACCTAGGAAGGAAAAATTGAGTATAGAGTAGTGGCACGTATTATCGGCAGGGCCCTATTATCATCATAGTTCAAGTCATAATTCAGTGGGAAATTGATTTAGCAAAGTGTCCCAAATACCAAATAGCACCTTTGGGCATCTCCGACAAGTATGCAAAACCACTTAATATGTGTTTATCTTTATCTGAGAAAATATAGCTTAATTTTATCAGGACCTAGATAGTGACCTTAACATGTCAGTTAAAAGTTATGAAATTTTGTGAAAAGTGTTTAGTGCATAAATGTATGAAAATCCGACATAATAATGCCATAAAACCTGTTGGCAAAGCATTACGTCATTTTCTAAGGCCACTTCAAATCGATTATCAGCTTTGCGGACACTTTTTTTTTAAAAATCGGTGAGGGAGGGGGGCTTTTTTTTAAATATAGTTTTTCCTGGTGGTGCAGGAAGGAATTTTTTGTCCTTTTTCATAAATTGATGGTCTGCGCATATAAATAAGAGTTGAGATATTGAAATTTTTGCAACTTGTCATCCTGGTTAGCCATGAATTAATGTACCTCTAAAAATAATTTATATTTGCTAGTGGAAAAATTGTATAAACTGCTATGGTATTTTGATTCGTGCACCAGTTCTTCCCATGAATATTTGGTTCACATCTGCCAAGTATACACAGATTGATTGATTGATTTGTTTAATGTCCAGATGTACCTTAGATTGATATTTCCCTTTGTTCAGATGTACATCAAGTACCTCACGGGACATATCTCACGTTGGCAAGGAGTCAGCCACAAATAGTGGTAGTCTGGCTCACAGTAGTAGGACAGATATTTATATGCTGCTTACTCAATACAGCAGTTACCGCATGTATGGATGATCGAATCTATGAAATAATTGACTGCATCTATGAGGTGAGGGAGAAAACCGCTACCGGGGCATGTCCCCTACTCTTTTCTAAGGATAGCAAGTGTTCTTTTATTTCTGGTCCTACCTACCTGGGCTAGTACCATAGTAGGCAGGGCCAGACAAACCACAACCTTTCATATCTCAGACATGGTTCACTGAGGAGGGATCCCATGCCAGACCACCAGCAAGAAGGCACTGGCCAGCGCATATACGCCAAAACAGCTTACGTGACTGATCACAGCAGTGCGGCGCAAGACCCCTCAAGTTTTGTCGCCTTTTACGAATCCGGTATGCCCATTGGTATTGTGGAAGGCTCCCGATGAAGTTATTCTACTCCTTCATGCCCCTATCATGAAGTTCCCCACTAACACAGGGGGAAACTATATACAGATGTAACATAATAGAAATATATATATATAATTGTAAAGATGAATATATATTTAATATAACTTGCCTTCTCGGGTCCATGGGGAAGGTGATCTGTAAACTTCTTCATCACACAAGCAAATTTGTAGATGGCCACAGCTCCACCCAGCAACATGCAGCGACACAGGTCCATGAACCTAAGGTCAATTGCAGTAACTGGATTTATGGAAGTGGCTGGCCATAGTCCAAGTTGAAGAAGTGTAGCACACTTTGTCATACATTCACAGAATTTGACTTTTATAGTGTGTTGCCGACCTGAAAGATCACAATTTCTGAATTTAATGCATTGATTCTTAGGGTCACTTATATGCTATAAACAGGTCATGAATGATGCCATTGTGAGGGACACTGTGAGGGACATTGTGAGGGGTTGAGTCCTGGTGTCTCCGAAAACATCATTTTCGGAGACCCGGGGCCTTCCGCGATTGCTCTACCACTGAGCTACATCCCCTCCTCCTATCAGATCGACCGTGTCTCACGTAACTGGATCGACAAGGGAAGGGTGCAGTGATTACCTGAGCGGGCCACCCTGGCAGGCCTACCTCTCAGGTGTGGGAATTACTAAGCCCCTACAGTACACCCTCTCAGCTTCACTGTAACCCTTCGCCCTAGCGGTCCAGCCCATCCACCTTAACTGTATATCCAACTACCTGTACCAGCACTCGGTTGCTCCCAGGTCACTACGATCCCATTCCTAGCATCTTCTGGGGGCGAGCCCTGTTCCCAATGCCACCGAACCCTAGCAAGTTGGAGCGTTTCCTGCCGACTACTCAATGTTACATTGAGTCTGCCAGTGTGAGGGACACGGTTTCTCAGAAAATAATGTTTTCGGAGACACTGGGATTCAAACCGGGGCCTTCCGCTTGCAAGCGATTGCTGTACCACTGAGCTACATCCCCATGTCTCACATTACTGCACCAAAAGGGGGGCGCAGTGATTTTTAAAAATCATTGGCGCTGGTTTTAAAGCATACTATTATCCAGTGAAATTAGCATTAGGGTATTAACATAATTTTCAGTCACAGCCCCAACTCATATTAGCGGCGCCCAACTTTTGGTGATCCTATAACCTTGAAAGGCATCAGCAGGATAGGTCATAACCTGCCTAATAGGTCATGTTATATTTGGAGTATTCCTAGCAACTGTACAAGTAAAAGAAGGTAGATATGATAATGACTCAGTCATCTTAAATAGAATTATATTTGATTACACTTGTCTATAAGCCACACCTAAACCTTCAGTCAATACTGTAAGCCACACTGGCAATATGAGTTCTGTATATTAGCTGCAGCTGCAGGATAAATGGTACGATAAATTACAGAGTAGGCATTTCACATATACAACATTCTCAAAGTCTTGGTGGAGGTGGGTTTGTAGCTATGTCAACACCCGGGTATTGGTTATAGCTTTCTTCCCAAGCTTGGTTGTAGCAAAATGAGATTATTCAGTATTGCAACAGTTACTCAAAATAATGGAAAGGCGGAACCTTAGTTTGTTACTATGACAATGCATTGTCTACTAAAAATGCTTTAAACCAGATGTACTTACCAAATTGATCAATCACTGTCATTATACTTGAACTAGTTGAGTGATCAGCATGTGCTGGGAGCACAAGAAGTTTATCCCAAACGTAGGGCAAGTAAATCTTTCCCTGAAACAGATTAAAACTGCTATAATTGTGAGTATAACGTGAAAATCCTGGTCCCTTTATATCAAAACTTTTTATGATACAACATACCAACTTTAGCGGTTACGCTATGATAGAATTGTGGTATATAATATCAACCAATTTATTATATGCCATTAGTTTTAGAATATGTGATGGGGCACAAAAGATGAGAATTGTTATGATAGACATTACTAGACACTGAGTGGCATCCACATACGGCTGCATGAAAGATACATCCATGTCATTTGGCCCCCATGATACCCTTTGATGCATGGCCCCTGAAAAGTTGCTCTATCCACTATATTTTTTTCTGAAACTTTTTTGTCATATTTTTATTGTGTTCACCATATAGCTTTGATAGGCTGCACTGTGCAGAATGTCATGTACACATTCCCAGTCCAATCCCCATGAGAAACATTTGAAGGATTCATGAAAGAAAATTCCCAAAGTAGAAATATAGTTTTTTTATCATAGATCACAAAGATATGATGGACATTGACTTAATTTGTATGAAGAGCATGACAGACATTGTATGAAGAGAAAAACATATGGTGAAGCTTACTATAGGGTTATATAAGAAAGGAAGCAATGCGCTACAAGGCGATTTGGCAGGGGGCCATATGTCCTACGGGTGATATGCCATGGGGCTATCTCACATGGGGCTACATCTGTTTTATATTCCATGCAACCATATAGAGTAGCACTTACAACCCAAATAACAGGTACGTGAAAGGGTGAGAACTCATGTATTGTATGGAAACATTGATTGCAGAAATAGGCTGCCGGACCACAGTCTTGACACAGTAGAATATTGTCAGTTTTCTCTGGACATCCTTCAGGCTTCTTGATAAATGGGCAATACTGACAAGTCCTGTACAGAGGTGCCATTGACTGCAGGTATGCCTGCTTCAGTTTAGGCAGAGCGTCGACCCATCCAGTTGATTCTGCTTCTTTTCGGCTCTGGTAACTTCTGTCTGGAAGTATAAGAAGAAATTTGATTAGTTTTGATATAATGCTCATTTAAGAAAATTGTGTTAGTATGGAATGATTATGGTGATTAGCCTGGAATAAAGACAATTTTAAGCTGTCAAGTGATGACCCCTATGTAACAAGGTTAGGACTATATTAAAGCCACAAACTCAGAGGCTGAAGGTAATATCAAATACTGCAAACCTACATTGCATTTACTGTTACTATTTGGGTGTACGCTAAATTGGGATAAGTGATAAAATCCCCTTGATTAAGAAAGATTGAAAAATCACAATATCTGAACGAAATAAAGTAAAATGAGGCCATTACAAATTATTTTCACATAAAGTATACTGAAGCATACATATATATTGAAGACAATGAGAATATGTCATCTTTAACCCACACGTGATAGGCTTCAATTGACTGAAACATCAAGGTATGGAACATCAGATTGATAATTCTTGTTGTCAGGTGATGTCAGATGACGTGAAAGGAATTTGACTAAACAGTGGATATTGAATTTAAACAGGGCACCCTGAGCAGTAGACAGCACAAATGAAAGTTCTGTCACAAATATGTAATACACCTGCTTTTTACTGGGTCCCGTTGAACTGGGTGAATAGTGTTAATTTCTGGGAAAATTCCTCAGAATAAACAGTCAAGTACTTTTTTTAATCTGTACTGTTCAAGTACCATGTCATATCCAAATCATTCCTATTATAGACAGGAATAAAACGGACCTCTGGAGGAGTGCTATGATACTGAGATATTATAGTACACAATTTATATTCATGAGTAATAAGAAACACTTACTGTGTCCTTGGCTCTGTCTCTGTGCAGATGGTCCATCGTTTACATTTTCAGTAGGCTGAGGGGGGTCAACTTCTGCAAATTGTGGAACGATGGTGGCTTCCTCTTCCTCCACTGGATGGACAGGAACTAAATGTTCTGTAATTCTTGTTTTACCACCTGGACCTGGTTCAGCAATTTCTCTTTTCCTTGTGCGATGTGATGTCCATCCATCATCCTTTTTACCTCTCTTTCGCCCCATTATGTTTGACAAGAATCCTGAAAGTTAAGGAGAATATGGTGATGAAACAAACATAGATTGTTACTACAGGGGATAGTTATGGGAAACCTGGGTACATGGTGTAGATGATTATTCGAATGGAAATTTGATACAAAGGGGAGCAGCTAGCATCAATAGGGTGAGGAAGCAGGATATTGACAAAGATCACTTCCTTGCACTGTAATGATAACCGAGCGTGTCTCAATCTCAGTCACGTGATATGACGACACTTAAACCGCTCTATTGCCAACTTTGTCCAAAAGTCACAGTGTTGATTGAAACATTGTAGCAGGTTGCAAGAAAAAGCCCATGTGGCTGGCAGGTCCCTTATTTACCTGTCTCAGGTCAAACTTAATTAGCATGGATAGTGTGGAAAGGGGGGGGGGACAAGGCAGGAATTTTTAAAGGGTGGATACAGTAACACCATATCTTGGACATCCTACTAACTGCAATACAAAAAAAAATTAGCTTGTCACTTTAAACAAAAAAGGGGTGAGTTACCCCAGTCTCTGGCAATCCCAGTACTTGATGCACCCACGGAAATAAAGATGTTTGGATAAGAAATAAAGATGTTTGGATATGATATGGTTCGATCTGATGTGGTCTGGCCAAAACTGTTAAGTGTTTTATGTGGCTCAACAGGGGTCAAAAGCGACCTGGTGACCTGGGCTGTTTTCCAGGTGACCTGGCGACTTTTTTAATACAATAGTTTAAGTGACCTGGCGACTTTTGAAAAAAATTGGCAACACATTTTTGTACTCCAGAAAAGCAACTGTGTGACCTGGGTGCCTTAATTTCCCGACCTGAGGGGGGACCCTCTGCCCTGGGCCACTCTGCACCCCCAAACTCGTCTGTGTTTCTGCATGTGACATCGTGACTGTATGCTGATGACAGGTTGCATGGTCCGGTATAGACACAGACTGAGACGACCTCTGGCCACAAAAGTTAGGATGGAACCACTTACCTTTCTCCTGATGAAGTTGGTTCACATCTTGTCCAACTTGTTGTCGTCGATTCACTGTGTTAGAATGTGCCCAAGTTGCCACCTTGTTCGAATTTCCGTTTCTATTTGTGTTTTTTGCTCAGGGGAAAGTTGTGTTGGTCTATACCCGTTGCAATAAGCCATACAACTCTCCAGATGGCGCCACTGGCTACAGAGGAAAGTTGCGGTGATCACTATCCATTGCAATACACAACAGCACTCTATGTGGCGCCACTGGGTACAGAGGAAGGTTATAGGACTTGGTACACAAAAAAAAGATGTATTTCAAAATGTGTTAGGGAGTGTACATATATAAGAGACAGCGGGGGGATAGTTTTTGGGGTGGAGAAATGCCTACTGAGGGGGAGGGGCTGTAAAGATTATGAGGGAGGGTGAAAGTGGGTGGGGGGGGTGCACTCCTTTAGTGAGGGGGATGAAATATTCTGAGCACTATATGAGGGGGTCATGGAAAATTTTCGCACCTGTTGGGTAGTGGGGTGTCCATAAATTATGTCATGCTATTTTTGACCATTTATCCCCTCCCCCCGCTCCACCCTTGTTTTCTGTATGGGAGGCTCAATGTATGGGAGGCTCAACCCCACCCCCCCTACTCTCCATATCATGTTGTAAGTTGTACATGGAGGCTCCCATGGGGGGAAGGAAATGAAAGTAGCTGGGTGCAGTGATAGCTCTCTTCCCCCAGCCCCTTGTGGAGGGGCTGGAACCCGCCACAAAAATTAGTTTTTTTGTGGGGTTTTTCTTGGGGGGGGGGGGAGGAGGAGGGGAGGAGAAGGGCAGGCCCCGGGGGGCCACTCACTATATGATCTATAGTCACTATGTGCATACACAAAATCCTGGCCAAGGGGTGCTTTTTTGGGCCCAACTGGCGGGTCCGGCCAGACCCGCCATTAGGAGCCCTTCATGGGCCATTTTGGGGTAAAGGGGGTATGTTTATAGGCCAACAATATCCAACCAAAAAGTCCAAAACTTCCTATTAAAAGGGGTATATTTTCCATGGAATTTGGCCCAAATTTAGGTGGTATCCCGCCAAAAGGGGTCCAATTTTCGCAAATAATATATAACTAGGTATCCTGCTAAAAGGATTCCAATTTTGGCAAGTTTAGAGTATCCCGTGAAAAGGGGGTCAATTTTGGCCAATTCAGGGTGGTGTCCCACCAAATGGGGGCTGATTTTTTTACATTTTATGGGGTAATCCCGCCGAAAGGGGGGTGTTTTGGTGGATTTTTGTCCCGGTAAAAAGGGGTCCAAATACAGGGTGATGTATGCACATGGTATCCATAAATGTGAGAGTGCCCCCCCCCGGTGGGGGGGGGGGGGGCAGGGGGAAGGGGTGGGAGAAAGACAGATGTAGTGTGTACCCATAGCCTATAGCTTTATATTAGTAATCAGTGTTAGCAGGATTTATCACATCTGACTGTCTATATAGACAGTAGACACGTCTATATCATGGTGGCAGCAGGAGATTTCTGTGATATAAAGGTACTGTCAGTAGGAGATAAGGTGTGTATAAGGTGTGGATTAGGTACTGGCAAGCATTGCTCTTCCATATGATATCTGACAGCTGGATACTCTACTATCTCTGTGTTCAATATGACCGGTACAGGTCTGCTAGATACCCCAGCCACACCAAGGGTACAAGGTAAATGCATCAGCCCAGCTGTTTACGAGAAGCACTAACATCAATAATTTTCTCTCCCTCCTGAATAGGATCCTAATAACACAACCCCAATTCACCAGAAGGTGTGTGGCGGTGTCTGGGACTCTCACAAGGTACTACAGGGGAAATAGATACTTCACACTGTAACTCAGGCAGCCAATGTATGGTGCTTTTCACAGGATGAGAGAATATCTCATGACATGTGATGGCACATGCAGGTAGTGTTACAGGTGACAGGTACTGAGGATGTGAGATAGGATGTAGTACTAGGTGGGAGCAGAGCATGCCATTAAGGATGTATGGTATATTGATGTTCCCCCTGGTCTTGCAGCTACATATGTAGGTGAAATGCAAGGGGCAGATATGTATCCAGAAGGGAGTGCATTGTAGTTTATATTGGCACCAACAACACTGGACACCTATTTTTCCCACAGACCATACTAAACAGCCCTGGGTCGTTATACAGCAGAACAAGGATTAGACATGTATACAGGAGGGAGTGTATGGTGGATTATAAACACGACTACCAAAGTAGGCATCAGATCATCAGATTTCATGTGACTAGTCACAAATAATGCAAGGGCACTCTGATAGGCATGGTATAATAAGAGATAGAAGTGATAATATTGCCATGAGCCTCGTCACAGCCAGCCCTAGCAGAAAGATGCAGAAAAGCGCACAACCTATTAAGCGCACAGTCCCCTGGTCATTGCCTGTACCAAACATGTAGCACAGGGAGCCAGCAGTAGATAAGGCACTTAGTATAAAGATACAACCTGGGATAAATAAGGTAATGGAGGCAGAACACATAAACTGAGTCGGGCAGGTCAGGTCACAGAGCTGTTTAGTTGGCCTGACCCTGCACCCTGCAGTGATTTACATTCAGCAACAGGTTCTACCAATATCTTCAGGATGGACCTTACACCAACCAGGCCTATAAAACAGGATGGATATGGGCAGGGAACACAGCCATAGAGGGAGTCCAGATTGTGGGAGGGTGCAATAGTTATAACAGCAGGATGGTACCACAGGCAGAAACTTCAAACCATGTGTTACAGCTGTCTACATCATTGCGCTATCCAATCATTTCAGCAAAAGTAACAAGTTTAATGTGATACATCAGGGCATCTATAGCTCCTTCTCTTCTCTTAAGTATAGCCAGGTGTGTGGCATGTAGGCCACTTTTGCAATATCCTCAATGGCAGATTTACTGCCCAATATGGAAAACAATCTTCACCAACTGCCAAATCTAGTCACACTCTCATCTCTCCTATGACTGAATGATGAGCTGGTCTAGACTTTAATTGCCTTCACTATATCAAATTTCACTGCTGCACATTGTTATCATAGGACCACAGTGGGTGGTAAATCATGCCCCCTTCCTGTCCCTCTCACATCATTAACACATTTCTGTGAGGACTGGAGAGATGGTTTATGGATCTTGCAGTAGACAAGGGATGGCATATATGGACCCCTGGGGAGATAACGTCGACATTAGACTTTTTGAAAGATCCCTCCCCTCATGAAGAATGCATCCTATGTTCAAAGTGTGGAGATGATATATTAACATTGCTCAAGGCTTATTCATATCATGATGAAAATATGATTACTAAATCTGTATGTACCTTGTAAATGGAAAACCCTGTATTATGAGAAAATAAACCAGTATGAATCAGTTTCCACTTCTGAATTCTTTATGGAGCATACTTGGAAATAAACCAACTTTTTGTAAGGTCCTATTTCCACTTACATCTCTACAATGGTAATTGGTGAAATAAATTCGAGCACAGTTGAACACCCTTTTTAATGTGGATAAGGTAAGCTGGCCCTGATGAGTTCTTTAAGGTTTCTACCTCCAGAGGTTTTTATGAACAGCTTTGTCCTATAATAATAATGCGCCACACCCATCTTCTTATCCATTGTGATTCGAAAAGAGAGAAAGATGGAATCAATTTTGGTTTCTTCTCAAAGAAACAATACAAAAGAAATCCAATACAACTTCTTATAATTTGATTATGTCTTCTAAACAATGCATAGATCTTATCCACCGCATTAAACAACCTATTTACCCTCATTGATTGCATTGGGATAGCATGGTTCTTCTGTACTGAGCCCAAATCATCAAAGAGTAGGATCTGCAGCACTTTGACCTCAGTTACCATTCTTGATTCTATTTAGGTGGGGAATGCAGATACTTTTCACCAACAAAGTGCTGAGATCAATCCTATTATAGACAAAGGGAATGGTGAAGTAGAAGCTTCTCTCCTGTGAACCTCAAATCCTTCAACTTCCAACATCAGCCACTTTTACTTCAATGAAAAGGTTCATTAATTTTATTTACCTTTACATAGCCGGAAAACCATCTCCCAATGGAGATCTATACTCTGTGACAAATATTAACTCATCCTTTATCTACCCTCCCAAATTACGTAGTAACAATACAAACACGTATGCATTATCACTCCATGAAGCTACTATATGCTCATATGACAAATATCACAAAAACTTCCCCCACTGCCCTCATACATCTCAGCCCTGTATTCTCGTTTAATTAGTTCACATCCAAGAAACTCCAATGATCCTCTATCCCTCTGGTGATGAGTGGGACCATACGGATGTAGGGGTGTTATGTGCACTTTATGTGGTCTGGCACGCAGTAACTTAAACTGACTGGAAACCACTATGACAGTATTGAACCATGAAAATTATCCTATATGCACTTTATCTCATGCTTTTGTATTTTGAGGAAAAGGTGCATTTGAACAAAATTGGCAGCAGTATCTGACAAAGAGTCTCTAGAAATTGTCAAAGTTATCTTTTCCAATCTGAAAAATGGAGCTGCCTATGAAGAATATTTGTAATTCTCTCATTACTCTTCGATGGTGTTAAGCGCTGCTCTGATCAATGTTACAAGTCCTGACAAAGTAACAATTTGTCACTTTGGTTTTATTGATTATTGGCTTGGAGGTCTGAGTAGGATGATGAGTTTGGAAGAGGATTCTGCTATGAGAGGAGTTCAAGATTGCTTTAAAGGTATGAAATCTTGCAGGAGGAACATGATGTAATGAATCCTCTGGCTCAGATATGGTATCAGCCTAGCATCACATTATGGGTCACAGGAGACCTTGACCTGGCCTAAAATGCCATTCAGGGGCTGTTAACTGGACACCCCGTCATCCCGCTCTACTCCTATGTACAACTCCGACACATCACCAAGCATTACCCAGTATTACCGAGTGTGACACAGCAGGACAGCAGAATGTGGCTAATGGGCTGCCAGGGGTTGATGCTGTGCTGTATAACCTCCCCAAGGCTAAAGTGCCCTCCAGGGGGCAATTTACTGGACATCCTATTGTCCTCCTAGTTGTCCAGGTCTGCATAGGTGCTGGGTGTGAAGTTAATCTCTTCTCCTTCACCCTCCCTAGATCTACTGACACAGAGCTGCTACAGCACTTAGCCACAGTTTATTTCTACATGAATTCACTAAAAAGGACAACAGCCCATGGTAAAATATGGCCCATTCCTGTCCCCTTACATCATTAACACATTCCTGTGGGAACTGGAGACATCTTTATTGTATATTGTAGCAGAAGAGAGGCAGGATAATTAGACCCAGGGGAAGACAGTCTCCTATAAAGGATGCATCCCATATTCAAAATATACTGTGGTGACATTTTCCTCAGCTTCAACCCTACCATAACATCATGGACATATCGGCACAAATTGTATGCATAGTATAGAACACACTGTAATTTACCTGAAGGGGTCTAAAACTGGAACAAAAAAAAAAGAATTAAATATGGTGTATAACGTTATATGTTTACTGGGTTCATGCATGCAATATTATTTTGTCAAAGAAAACTAAAAGTATGAAGTTCTTCTTACAAAAGGTCCCATTGCCTGAAATTCATTGATGATACCAGTGCCTCATTCCTAAATCCCCTTAGTGGGGTACCTTAGCAAAACCATCGTTCATTTTGTGATAGAAGCATATAAATTGGGTCAGACATGCTTTATAGGATACTTTATCAGATTAGGATGGGAGGCACCTGGAATTTTTTATTCAAATGTCATTTTTGGTGGCGCAAAGTAGGTCAAATAAAATAGACCAACATTTTGCAAAATTCTTTAAACGAGCCTAATCATTGCCAAATTATATCAATGTATACAGTAGCATGTAGCCCCTGACATGCCTGACATTATCCAATTACCAGTTTAACATATTTTGACCAATATGAAACTCATTAGCATAATTTCCATATTTGTGCTCCTGATCTAGGTCACATGTTAAAATTCAATTTAAAGTCACAAAATTTGGTTGACACATACTTTGAGATGTAGCATTTTTGGGAAAAATAAGAACCTGGTGAAATTTAGATTTTTCATGTGAGTTTTAATGACGCGAATAAGATATAATTTAAAATCTGAAAACATTCACATGTATATTTGAAATAGGTTATTCTCCTTTTCCTCACATTCGCTTAGGCTTTAAAATATGTTCCATGTATGGTAATCAAGCTTCTCCTGTCTATTTTTATTATTTTTGACCTATTTATACCTTATTTGCATATTTTCATTCAGAACATTGCAATTTAAAATAAAACTTCATCACAACACCAAGCAAAATAAAAGTCAAATAGATAGTGCATTTTTATACATATTTTCTCATTGGCACCTGTATTTGGTATGATTGTACCAGAATATGTGACATGTATTAGAGAAGGGACCTCAGTGCCCCCTGCACTCATTTATTTTCAGAGGTAATGAGTCTATCTTCTCAAAGTTTACTAGTTTCTTGCTGATTGATGCATAACCACATGTTTTTCCTTTGGCATTTGCAGGACAGACAAGTTTCTCAGCAGGTTGATTTTTTTATACATAGGAAACATGAGTCCCAATTGGTTTGACAGGCAGAGGGTTCAATTGCATTTAGTTTCCCAGGTGAAATAAACCTGCATTTCTTAGAAGGTATTTTTGTTGATGTTTCCAGCCTTTGCAAAAACATGCAGTACAGTGGCAATGTCCTTCTAAAATGCCACCGGTCCAGCAGATTCACAGGTGTAGCAGGACCGCATGTCCAGTCACACTTTGAGCTTTTCTGAACTGAAAAAATTCTGTTAGGCTTCTAAAGCTGAAATATGTATGTCAATACATTGTGTAAAACAATATATCTCTCTTTATTTGGCCATAAATGATAACAATTAAAATGAATTTTTAATGGACAAAACTCTTCTATGTTTAAAATGCAGAAATCATTAGATATGTGGCTTTCGGGTCCTCCAAAAATGTAGCCGGTCCTTCAAAATTGAAAATTTGCAGGACCTAATGTCCTGTGGGATGAAGAAGTTTTCGGAAAGACTGTGTTTCTACTGCTATATGTTTCAACTGCTACATCTACAATACATTGATGTCTTCATTTCAGCTGCCATGGATTGACCTGGGAATAAATCTAACATATATATATATATAAGTGTATGTAAAGGCTTATACACTCTTTGACTATCATTACTCACAATAATCTTACCTATGTCTTTTAATGCAACGCCACCAAGTTTATGGTATCATTTTTGATATTTCTATTATGACCACAAAGGCTTACCATAGGTTGGTACAAAACTGCATGACCCCTCCCCCTCCTACCCAGGCAAGCAGTGCAATGAAGTGTGACCAGCTACAATTAGCAGTATAAATAGGCCCTGCTTTTCACTACTACAGTGATTATATTTTTCAGTAGAATCAGCAATAGAGGTTATTCAGGCCACATGGAGAATGAGGTTATCCCTCTACACAAACAGAACATGTTGACCATCATTCTATCAGGGCAGGTTTTGTATTATGAGGGAAATACTTACATATTTCACTGGAATCACAAGATGTGTGTAAGGTGCTGCTGTGTGATTTCTCCCTCTCTGTCATGTGGGATGGTCAGTTATGGCAAGCCAAACCTCTACCAGCACATACAGGATATCTGTACATGTTTTCCATTATATCACATTTCCTATTGGTGATTTATGCTTAGTAGCCATTACCATACCTAAGTCATCTTACAGAGGACTACACTGCTGGAGATAGTAGGCTGGGCATTTCATGTCACCGGAGTTCACTAAACTAATAACAGTTACTCCATTTTTTAATGTTTTACCACTATTATCATATTGTTCAGAAGCAAAGGTTGAGGATTACATTCTCCATGTACTCATGAGGACTAATATCAGATTTCCTGGTTATATCATGAAGAGATTTTTGCAGTAGCAAACATTTTCGGAAAGTGTGACCTTGAAAATTGAACTTGACCTTCAGTAATGTACATAAGCCTGGATCAGTGCATTCCTCTTTATGTTATCAAAATGTTTGTGAACTTAAAGACGCATATACTGGCTATTTATAGTAATAACACTTTTCATAACAGGTTCTGCCTTATTCATGAGAAATTTGAGTTTGTAAGGGGCCAATTGACCCCCTGGTCATATTTGGTGTGACAACCCCTTCCAATTATTAAAGTTATGTATGTTTCTATCTAAAAACAAAGTTTAGACTAATTTACACATCTTTTACCATGTAATCTATACTTGGAGGACAAATATGCAAATTATGTAAATGAGGTTGAAATAGGTCACTATATCAAAATTTGTTAATGTGGGTACGGAGAGTATGGATGGGGATATATTTTAGATAGGAGATAGGAGGACTATCATACAACAAAGGAAAATATGGTTTAAACATTGGTTTAGAATTTAGAGATGTTAAAATTGACCTATTTATAAAGGTCAAAATTGACCTTGATATTCAGAATTCCAGGTGCCTCCCATCCTGAAATGAAAAAGTACACTCCAAAGTATATTGGGACCAAATTATATGCTTCTATCACAAAATGAACAATCATCTTCCTATTGGAAGCTAAGGTACCCCACTACCTACATTTCTCCCAAACAATAAGCTGAATTTTTACACTTCCCACTTCCTGAACAATTACTCAAAAGTGCAGACTGAGTATTTCATTAAAACATGAATATGGTCATTAATTGTTACTATGGGACACATTTACCTAAGCCTTGGCTGAGGCACTTTCATTTTCCAACATTGAATGAGGCCTGGGAGATGGCTGTTGTCCCATAGTTTTGTCAATTTATATTGAAATAGGTTCATAATGAGATAAAGACACTTTTATCAGCAGGTTTTGGACATCCTGCCTTGAATACATGTACCATGTGGGGATAAAGTAGAATGAGGGCTTTTTCTCCCCTTAATTCTGAGTCAATATTTACATGTAATTTTTGGTTTAATCATAAAATTTCAATTTGCATGTATATCTAAACACCATTTGCGCATATTATAATTATTTTACCATTTACCAGCTACTTCCATATATTGGTGTCATCTATTGTGAATTTAGGACATTTATTAAAAGACGTTCAATACTGCCTAAAATAGGTTAACCTCAGGTATCCTACTGTATAAAAACTCATAGACACGGGATGTGTTGCCAACTCCTTTCTCTTAAATACATGAACAGTATTGGCAAAACTAACACGACTGTGGAATGGCTGTGAAAGCAACCTTTAGACTTTGCCTAGATCAGTCACCCAGACATCTGGATATCCACAGATAGCAGAGGTCAGTTCTCGGTAAGCCAGAATGCAGTAGTACTGTGCTACAGTGATCCATCACATGTTTTTTTGACCATTTAAAAACACATCATCAGAAAAGGGGCGGACTCTTGAGACTGAATGTGGCCATAATTGTTTTTCCTGAAAAATGGGAATGGGAACTTTACTGGTAAATAAATAAAATTATAGTAGGATTTAAAGATCTGATTTTCATCAGTAAATTGGTGGCTTAGACCTTACAGATGTACTTGACCTCCCACCAGGGCTGGACGGTTGTAGTGCAGGCTACACGAGCTATCAATCACAGGTACTTAGACCGTTCACCTACAGCCAGACGTAGGGGGGCAGCCACAAACACCAGAAGGTCAGGTATGTAAATATAGGCAACTGTTTGGAAGAACAAATAATATATAGCAGTAAAAAGACGTAGAAGCGTATAGAGAAGGATAGCAGGTCTGCTTACTGTGAGTGAATCAGTCTCTGGTGAATGGCAGGGGGAATTCTAGCTGCTTTAGAGAGAAAATCACGTTCTAAATTTAGCATTTTACTGGCATTTTACTAGCTAGTATACTTAGTTTCATGTCTACTATATATAGAAGTTGGACACACTTATATCTTTCACTTAAGTCAGCATCTATGTTATACAAAAATGTATGGGACCCAGGATCAGATTATTTTACCTTGCAGATGCAGCTGTGCAGGGTGAAGTAAGTGATATAGATCTCAATAGGGCACAAGTAATGTAAATTGCTCTGACAGCAGTAATAGGTGACAGTAAAGAAACTGGAACAGCATATATATGGTCTTACTCAGGTAGACAGCTGTATGATCTCAGCCATAAGAACTCTGTGTAATGATGCATTCACTAGTGATTATATCTAGCACCATGCAGTTTTGCTGTCCCCAGAGTGGGTTTTACACGGGGTAGGTTTTACATACCCATTGGCCATAAGCTGAGTCGGCCAGTAGAGTGGGAGGGATGAGAGTCCAAAGGTCCTATTGGGATGTGTCTAAGGTAATTGTGCAGGATTTATTGTGCCTTTTATTATCCAGATTCCTATTATTAACGTCTTCGAAATTTCACTAATTTACAGGCGAGTCAGCGAGTTCACTGACTCGTCTCGCTTGAAGTCCATTTTCCACGACTTATCATTGTTTTTAATGCCTAAAAAGGTGACAACTTAAAGAAAACATATTATTCTTTGATAATCCGCAATAAAATTCAACTCAAATGTCCAAATAGAAGAGGATTGATTGATTTTCGACAAAGTTTAGTCGCCGAAACTTGACTCGTCGGATTCTTGAAATTTGTGCATTTTTTGACGACAACGATCGAATGTGTTTTATTTTTATTTTGGCATGAAAATATATCCATGATACATTTATAATGATGGCTTACCGTTCAGCAGGGCGATATCTTCCATATTTAATCGTATTATGCCATAATTCAGCCTTTTACTATCGTTCGACACGACAACAATGTAAACAAAATATGGCCATCTCGCGGATTCACGGGATCCCGCGAGATTCAAAATGGCGGGCGGGGGAACGCCGAGGGACGATGATTCGGTACCAAATTGGTTAATTTCATCGATTACAGCTCAAATATGCAAGGTGAGTCCGCAATTTCTGTTGATATTGATAGAGTAGGCTTCTTTTTTATGGGGGTTAAAATTGCGGACAGCTCAGTAGCCGGATTATTCCGCAATATGACGAAGACCGTGCTCTAAACTTGCCAAGACCAAAAAACAGAGCCAATGATCAAATGATAGACTCCAAGTCGAAGCGTTCTACTCGCAAAAATTCCCATACAAAGTCAAATTTCACAAAAAGTAGGGGGGGTGGAGGGCTGACACACCAGGGCCTAATAAAGATGACATTTCTGCATCTAACGAGCCTAATAAGGTGAATATTGGTTGAGATTTACCTTTGATATGAGCCATTTTCAAGAAATTTGACGCACGTATGGATTCAAGTTCAGAACTAGGGGCGGTCTGTGTTAAATCTCCGAGCAGATACTACCCATACCTACAATACTAAACCTCAGCCTGGAGATTTAACACAGACCGTCACCCTTAGATCCTCAGCACTGAGTGACTGCCACAACAGCTAAATGCGCAAGGTAGACTAAGCTTATTTAATGGTGTCTATCATCATATATACATACACCATGCACATTCACAACATGTCTAGCATTACAGGACGAGATATTGTGGTTAAATTTCGAAAATTATGCCTGTAAGAGCAATGTTTATAAGTTTGTGTTTCGACCGCGAGTAGAACACTTCGACTTAGAGTCTTTGGCATAGCGCCAAACGAAGCGTCTCGGTGAGAGGAGTTCAGAAATGTTCGATTTATCTCTCTATCATGTTTAGTTCCGGAGCTATGTGCATGTTTGCATTCTATACTTTACACATCTGTGGTAGTCCTCGCAAAAAGAATTTCTCAAATATTGTGTCTAAGTACCTCACAATTGAACATTTCCAAAAGGCCCATGGGGGGGGGCGAAAAAATGTGTGCGCGCCCCTGTTAACACCAACGAGTTCAGTTCATGTTTACTGAATAACTTCTGCATATTATGCAATATCTCCCAGAAATTCTCATTCTTTGGACATCTGTGGTAGTCCCAGCAAAAGGAAATTCTCAAATATCATGGCTAGGTACCTCAAAATTTAAAAGAGCAGAATGAAGAACATTGTGAAAATCAAAACTAAAATATGGCTCCAAATGATGCTTCTCAGCGAGAGGAGTTCAGAAATGTTCGATTTATCTCTCTATCATGTTTAGTTCCAGAGCTAGGTGAATATTAGTAACCTTTTGTCCCCCCCCCCTGGAGCTGTCTGTGGTTTAATACATGTAAATACCCGGTATTTAACACTCAGAAAGGTTAATAGAGCTGTCTGTGGTTTAATACATGTAAATACCCGGTAGTGACTTTAAATAAGAGGCCATGGTTCTTCAGAAGTTAAAGTTCTTTTTCTGCCATTTTATATGTAAATTCTTATATTTTCCAGTGAACTCGAGCGGTACAAGCGGAGCGGGAGTCGCACAGATGGGAGCCACGGGTGCAGGAGTCGCCGGAGTCGCAGGAGCAGGAGCCTTGGCCATGTGGACACAGCACTCAGAACCGTGATTAGGGGCCTCACAACACGTGCAGGGGCTCCACAACACGCCTAGGGGCTCCACAACATGACTAGGGGCCCCACAACATGTGTAAGTTTCTGTTTCGACCGCGAGTAGAACACTTCAACTTCGAGTCTTTGGCATAGCGCCAAATGAAGCGCCTCAACGAGAGGAGTTCAGAAATGTTCAATTTATCCCTCTATCATATTTAGTTCCGGAGCTATGTGCATGTTAGCTAAGGGACCCCCCCCCCCCCACCCCATCTACTATTGACTAAGAGACCAGCGCATGCGAGACGAGTTCAGAAATGTTCAATTTATCTCTCTATCATGTTCAGTTACAGAGCTAGGTGAATATTAGTAACCTTTTGCCCCCCCCCCCTGGAGCTGTCTGTGGTTTAATACATGTAAATACCCGGTATTTAACACTCAGAAAGGTTATTAGAGTTGCCTGCTTATTAATACATGTAAATACCCGGTATTTAACACTCAAAAAGGTTCATAGAGCTGTCTGTGGTTTAATACATGTAAATACCCGGTAGTGACTTTAAATAAGAGGCCATGGTTCTTCAGAAGTTAAAGTTCTTTTTCTGCCATTTTATATGTAAATTCTTATATTATCCAGTGAACTCGAGCGGTACAAGCGGAGCGGGAGTCGCACAGATGGGAGCCACTGGTGCAGGAGTCGCAGGAGCAGGAGCCTTGGCCATGTGGACACAGCACTCAGAACCGTGATTAGGGGCCTCACAACACGTGTAGGGGCTCCACAACACGCCTAGGGGCTCCACAACATGACTAGGGGCCCCACAACACGTGTAAGTTTCTCTTTCGACCGCGAGTAGAACACTTCCACTTCGAGTCTTTGGCATAGCGCCAAATGAAGCGCCTCAATGAGAGGAGTTCAGAAATGTTCAATTTATCCCTCTATCATGTTTAGTTCTGGAGCTATGTGCATGTTAGCTAAGGGACCCCCCCCCCCACCCCATCTACTATTGACTAAGAGACCAGCGCATGCGAGACGAGTTCAGAAATGTTCAATTTATCTCTCTGTCATGTTTAGTTCCAGAGCTAGGTGAATATTAGTAACCTTTTGTCCCCCCCCCCTGGAGCTGTCTGTGGTTTAATACATGTAAATACCCGGTATTTAACACTCAGAAAGGTTATTAGAGGTGCCTGCTTATTAATACATGTAACCGGTATTTAACACTCAGAAAGGTTAAAAGAGCTGTCTGTGGTTTAATACATGTAAATACCCGGTAGTGACTTTAAATAAAAGGCCATGGTTCTTCAGAAGTTAAAGTTCTTTTTCTGCCATTTTATATGTAAATTCTTATATTTTCCAGTGAACGTGAGCGGTACGAGCGGGAGTCGCACAAACGGGAGCCACGGGAGCCGGAGTCGCAGGAGCAGGAGCCTTGGCCACGTGGACACAGAACTCAGAACCTTGATCAGGGGCTCTTCAACACGTCTAGGGGCTCCAACCACTCCTCCTCGGGTCCGCATCATGCATGAATGCTGATTAGGACCCAAATTGTGAGTAGCACAGCTCATGTCGTTTAACCCAGTTAGGCTCCATCCCTCGACCCGAAATTTTCTAACCTGCAAATATACATCTCTGACTCATTGCAGGTCTGTTTTTGGAAAGATTTACGAAGAATTCATCCCCTGGGAACACTTTTAGTTTTGTTTTATTCTTCTATCGGTAGTGACTTTGAATGAGCAATCTTTCAAATTAAAACATAATTCTACCACTGATGCATACATGTCTATACCTGTAGTTATACCTTAAAATTCTGGCTGTATTTATAAGTTTGACATCTGACCGCGAGTCATTCTTGCAGAAACCGTGAGTAGAACGCTTTGACTTAGAGTCTGTAAATTCTTATATTTTCCAGTGAACGTGAGCGGTACGAGCGGGAGTCACACAAACGGGAGCCACGGGCGCCGAAGTCGCAGGAGCAGGAGTCAATTCATTGCTGCCCTTTTAATTATTAATAAAAATCAGTTTCCATTATAACAGAAGGAATTCCTTTGTTGTTGTCATTTATAACTTCTATGTCATCAAGTAAACAAATTTCCTTACTAACTTTGAAGTAAATCCCAAACACACCTCCAAATGCCTGATGGGTTTCTAAACACAACCCTGCATAAATATTGAATTCAGTATCTTCTCAAACAAGTGAGGGCTAGCAAACAGATGGAATCTGTTTGCGCCCTCACTTGTTAAAATCAATAGTTTCTGTGATAGTTTAACATAGGGCTTTTGTGGCATTTAGTTGTTATTAGGTAGGATAATCCTGTTTATTCAGTTGTTCATTTAGTCTGTACTGCCCTTGAATTCTTTAAAGTTATTTTTTTGTTGAGCCGGGCAGCCCCTATGTACATTTTGAATCAAACAACTGCAATATACTCCACACAGCTGCCACAGCACTAGCTGGCCTTGGAAGCCATATTAAAGGAAAGGAGACATCTGCCTTTACATCTCGTTTTTTGAGCTGAACAAATGAAACTACTTTGAGTTTCAATTTACTGTATCGAGTCTCACACAACGCACTGACTTGTTAGACTGGCTTCTCATGTTGCTCGTGTTGATTATCTCATATGGTTCTTCAAAGAGCATCGTGACATGTCTTTACCATTCAGTATGTGTAATGCACTTTGTTCAATGAATCACTCTGTATGATTACGATATTTTGCAGACTATTCAACTGATAGCTTTTACCTTTAGAACTTGGCCTTTATTTAGCCTACATATATGAAGTTACTAGACACAGATACAATCAGTACAGAATCATTGCATCAATATTGACAACTGCCTCAGTGTTGTTTAAGGTCAGCTAAATGTTAAACTAAATTTTGTGACAGCTAGAAATGACGGTACACTATAAAATAGTAAAGCCCCAACAGCTGATGAGATTTGCGGAGAGCAGCTACACTCAACCACTCGCGGCAATTAACTGTCTGGACTTTTTACATTGGCAATTAGTGGGTCCCTTTCTTTTACAGATTTTGGCTTCAATGAGATAAAATCTTTTCCTCCGCTCAGCAATTATCTGAACAACCAGTGCTGGTGACCCTGAAACACTGTGTTTAAGAAGCGGTTCATGACAACTTCAATGCTGTTCTGTTGAAGGAGCAAAAAAAACTGGCACAGTGCAGCCTTGATTATGAAATTGATGTAGGATATTACATCCAATAGTGGGGCACTACTCTTTCTGACAATATTGTAATCTCATTCACACACCTGATGCAAAAACTTTTACAGTCACAGAAAATTGTGTACAGTAAGTTGAATGTAACAAGCCTGGTTCAAATTCAATACAGAGCCTTATGAATACAGGAGATACTACCCTGACCTGTAACTCTAGTCTCAGACACAACAAAATAACTCCCAAGGGACTAGAACTAGCTTCAAAGTGATCTGTTATGAAAGTAATTTCCATGATTCCTCGAAGGCCCTACAGCCCTTAATCTGCATCCCCTTTCCCCCCCAAAAAGCAATCTCTCTCTGGCCCTTGCTTGCCATGGTCCTTTTCCCCGAAAAGGCAATCTACCTCTGGCTCTTTCTTGCTATGCCTCTTCCAGCTGGATCCTCTTCTTTCTCTGTGTTCAATATGACCAGTACAGGTCTGCTAGATACCCCAACCCCACCCAGGGTACAGGGTAAATGCATCAGTGCAGCTGTTTGCGAGAAGCACCAACATCAATAATCTTCTCTCCCTCCTCAATACGACCCCTGAATAAATAAAACAACCCCCATTTGGGGGGCAAGCTATGTGACAACTCACACAAGGCACAAGAGGGGAGATGGATACGTCACACTGTGACTCAGGCAGCCAGTCTATGCTGCTTCTCACAGGATGAGAGGATATATCATGACATGTAACTGCACATGCTGGTAGTGTGGTAGGTAAAACTGAGGATGTGGGATGGTGTAGAATTTAGAATGTATGCTATCTTGATGCTCCCCTGGTCATGGAGTTATGTATTATACATAGGTGATATGCTGTCATTGCTCCAGGGGCAGATATGTATACAGGATCGAGTTTATAGGCGATCATATCAGGACCAGCAACAGTTGAGAAATATTCCGCACCACAACCACAAACCCACAGCCCTGCATCCATACAGCATCACAGGGATTAGAGATGTTTACATAAATGATGAACCAGCACTCTGATAGGCATGTGAGATAAAGGAGATGATATTGCCCTGAGAACATCACCTATTTACGGAAAGCCCTACTGGGAGGGTGCAGATACGACCAAAACCAATAATGAGCACATATAGACATTGGGCAGGTCAGGTCACAGGGCTGTTAAGTGGCTCTGGCCCTGCACCCTGCAGTGATTTACATTCATCACCAGCTTCTACCATAATCTCCAGGGTGGGCTTTACACCAACCAGGCCGATAATATAGGATGGATATGGGCAGGGAATACAGCCATGAAGAGGGTCCAGGCTGTAGAATGTAGCAATTGTGATACCAGCTCTTCCTGCACTCATCATTGAGTATTTGTGATACAGTTTTCTCCAGGACGGTACCACAGGCACAACCTAAAACAATGTGTCTCAGCCATATACAATAATATACTAATCAAGTATGACAGCAAAAGCACAAGTCAAATTGAAATTTGGCAATATCTGTAGCTCATGCTCTGATCTTATGATTTGCTATATGTTTACCATGTGGGTCTCTCCTACATTGCCATGGCCACATTTTTACAAACATGACCTAACTCTCATAGTCTGAGCTATAAATGTGTCTTATTCATAACCACTCTAGAATGATAAGGAGTTAAAGACGAGAACCTAGAACTAAAAAAAAACATTTTTGAAGTGAAATATAAATTATGTAATAGATGCAAGATGTATGCATCGTATGCATAGTCTCCTATAGTTCTGGACTAAACACATTTTTCCAAGGTAATCCCTGAGAGGATGTTTTGTCAAAGCTGTGACTGTCCAAGTGACTTAACAGCTGCTGCTTTCGCTGGTTCTGGGCAAACACTTTTACATATAGATGAACGTGGAGTGAGCCCACAGGGATCCAGCACACTGACTAGTTTTCTTCTATAACACAGAAGTTATTATAGTGCCACAGGGCACAGACTAGAGTCTGTTGTACCACCAGGACTCCCTCATCCCATATTGCCTCAGTTAATTGAAGAGGATCTAGTGACATGTGGTAACTCAAGAAATATTAACCTCTGTGATGTATTGCCCTATAGTAACTGCAGGTTGAAATCATATTGCTGTAAGGAGGCTTATCACAAAGGAAAACAAAGAAACTGTAAAGTGCTTCTTTTTATCATAGCACAACTAGAAATCACCAAAATGACTGAAGAGTATTCATCAATTTAGATATACCGCTTTCTGTGAACTTATGGAAATTCATCTTCACCAACTGTCAATTCTGTTTAATCTCTTCTTTCACCGATAAAGGTGCTTCTCTTGACTTATATTGTTTTAGCTTCATTGAATTTCACTGCTGTATATTCTCCACGTGGGACCAAAGTGGACATTAAATCATTCTTCCTTCCTGTCCCCCACATCATTAACACATTCCTTTGAGGACTGAAGAGATGTTTTATGGATCGTGTAGTAGACAAGTGCAGGCATGATTGGACCCCTCGGGAGATAATGTCTATTTTAGATATTCTTGGAGGTATCTCCCAATGTGAGGCTGCATCGCATATACAAAGAATGAAGCTACTATGGCGTCTATCTATTGCACAGCATTGCGAAAATATCTTGGCTAAAACTGTATTCTATGGTCATACTCTATTTTTGCTGGGGATATACTTTTGGTATATTTGCGGAAATGGAAAATCTGTGAAATTGTAAATTTATCTTATTAAAAAGGTTAAAAGGGGTATGCAGGAGAGGGGGACTGGCAATAGAAGTTTACTCCATGAAAAGGTTCTCATCTTATGAATTTTGCAACATGTCATCAAGGTTCATACATCTTGGTGCTTATGCTTCTGACCCTTTTAAAAATGCACAAAAATAATAGAACTTATTTATTGTATCTATCAGTTTCTATTCTTGGTTCAGCTTCAGTACAACTTTAGGTAGAAGATGTTGAAGCCATAAAAACAATTATAGAGCGATTGTGATTTTGTGTGAATAAAACGTTGAAAAATTAGTTGTTGGGCCCCTGGCAGCCATCTTGGATTTTCCAAAACTTTCAAAACAGTTTTTGTGGTATATTTCTATATTCCTTCTGAAAATGATTTTGTATGAATGAATACCAATAACTTTGAAAAAAAACACATTCCCCCCAAACCCCACTCCACATGCAGCACCTGGATAGAAAAAAAAGCCAACTCTAAAATTGAGATTATCCCAGTGGACACAGAACATTCAATCAACATTGATAAATGATTGTCAATGTTGATTCAATATTGATTCAGTGTTGACTCAACGTTGAACTCAATTCTATGCCCAGTGGGATAAGCTTCTCAGTAAAATATTACATTACAAGATATCAATTCCATTTTTGAGAAATGGATTATTGAATACGTGAGGGTTAAGCCTTACCCAAAATCCCAATAAGCTACATTTTATGAGCATTATTATGATCACAGGACTTTTTTATTTCATTCTTTCATATTAGTTGACCTAGGATGAGAAAAAAAATTCACAGAACCAATTGCAACTGAATAAGATTCTCTGATTGTTTTAAGAATACCGCATATTTTAGTAAGTGCATTCTAGTCTAATTATTAAAGCCTCCAGTGATTCACGTTTAGCACCAGCTACTAGTCCAGATTGGGCTTCACACACACACACCTATAAGACAGGTTGGTAGGGCAGTGACCACATCCACAGAAAGGGTGTACAATTATTCACATCATGTTTTTCTGGGTCGTTATCTTCTAGGATGTCAAAAGACTTCATCCAGCAGGTTGTTGTTTCACCGACAAATAAACTTGTTAACATTGTAGTCTTTCAAATGTCATTTCATACCAATTTGTTTTACACATGCAATAATTTTTCTGTTGAAAGGTTGACTTGTTAAATAAACACACTGTTTCTTGTCTTAACTCTGCACAGACAACAGCCACATTGTAAAATAACAAAGGAAGGCCTTATTCAAGTCACAATTCAACATCTAATAAAGCTTCCCCTTTTTGTTTACACCGTTTAATATCAGCCTCTCTTAGAGTGATCTGTCATGAAATCGAATTTAATACTCTTGGCTTCCTAGTTACTGTAGATCTACCTTCATGTTCATCCACTAACTTCTCTTTTTAGCCTTTTCACTTCTATTCTGATTCTGTAGCCTATCTTTAATTTGTACCAGTAAACATGTTTAGGGGGTGGAGAAACATATTGAGTTATGCTACATTAATACATTAAAAAGGTCTGCACTCGGGATAGATTATATAACTATATCAGTAACAATAAAAACTTATGAGACAAGTTACTAGAATAAGTTACCTATAGATAGTTTAAGTTGATATAATATACTAAATAGTTGATATACAGTACCCATAGACTACAAGAATATAAGATAATATATGATTAATATAAGAGAAGACACAAGACATGGGTGTGGTCAAAATATACATAGTACCTAAAATATCAGCCTATATCTTTATTAACACTTATAATATATATGGTACTACCACAGTTACTTTCATGACAAATACCCAAAATGACAAAACATGACCATCAATGACACAACTTGAGCAAGGATGATGCATGGTCCTGTATCGCAATAACAAACAACATATTAGCGCCTAACACAGGTCTAAACACGCAGCAGCTAAATGAGAACACCCATTGCATATATTATACAATAATAAATATGACAAATAGCATGACATGTTTACAGGCAAAAAATCTCAATAAATACCAATAAATACCCAATAATACCCCAATAAAAACTAGCTGCTCTATGATGCTTACTCTTGGAACTGCTCTACATTCAAACAAAGCACCCTTTTAAATTCCAACCACAACAGATAGAATGGTAATTAAGTGATGATGCGGTATATGACATTACTCATGAGTGACGTTGCCATGGGGCCAAGCCCCCTGCTTGGGTTCATACAGGTATATGTCTATACTGTTTCTTGCACGGTTCTACAATGTCTGTGAACGGGAGTCGAGGACTCTTGTCTCTTACAACATGACAGAAGACTGAATAATGCCTGCCTAAACACAGACCCAGTCAGGCAGTACAACAAAAAATTCACACAATGATTGGCGATACAAATCTTTTTTGTTAAATTGACATTATCATCACAGGTCGGTATTACTGCTGAACCAGTATATTTTGACAGTGAAGTCAATATACGACGAATTCCCACTGGTTAAGTGGTCACTATAAAAATGAGGCATACACCCAACAACATGAAAATTAGACCTGTTTTGTCAGAGGTTTAGTTTTTCTTATGTTTGGCTGTGAATCGTCTTTGCAGAACAATCTTTCTTACAATCATTATGTTAAGTAAAGATATGAAGCAGAACGGTATTATGCTGTAAACCAATTGAACAAGAATTGTGAAGAGTGTCTGAAGAAGGGACACAGAGTGAGATTGTGTACAGATGTACACATACATACCTTTTTTGATAGTAGACTGAAATATCTTAGGGAGGTGGATGATGAAAATAATAATAAACAAAGCTACTGTGGCACATAAAGTTTTTCTTCTTGTGCAATATATATGTACCTTAAAAGGATAACATACCGCAATGAAGCGTTCTGCTGATATGAGCACAACTATCCAAGAGGACAGAGCAGCAGAAACATACTTCATAAAGATAATTATGCTACAAACCCATGAAGAAAATGAAAATGGTAGGAATGTATAAACTGTATTGTTTTTCAAAATTAGAAAGAATAATGTTGTATTATCAGCAATAGCTAGAACCAACAGCAGTATCATGAAGGCTGATGTTTTCATGAGGGAGCCACATGCAATCACAATGACAATGAAACTATTCAGCACTAATCCTATGCAAATAAAGGCTAATATCATAATCTCCTTTAGTTGAACCATATACACATTTGTATTATCTAGAGTGGTAATGTAGCTTGTAGTATTCTCAGAAAGTGTAACATCGTCGTAGAATAAGTGGTTACCGGTTGTGTCTTCCATAATTAGTAAATTTGTTTTATCATGAGTAGTAAAGTAATTTGTAGTATTCTTAGAAAATGTAATGTTGTTGGAATGAGTGGTTACTGGTTTTGTACTCCATAGTAAATCAGGATACCTTGTCTAGGTTAAAAACAATATCATGTATGACTGGGAACAATGGTTTGGTAATAACAAACTGTTAGTAATTATTGTGCAGTAACAATAACTGAATAATTACAGAGCAACTGCTTTGTAACTTCCACACAGCAACTGAAATGTGTTCACATCTGAATCTGTTCAAAAATTGGTGTTAAAAGCTTAGCACACAGAAACAATAAAGATCGGCACATCTGTCCCAGCATATTGATATCAATTACGTGCACTAATGGCATGTGCAAACATTTTAGGACAATGGGAAAGTTTATCAATCCATTAGTCAGCTATTATAGCACTGGGTAGCTGGTTTGTATAGTTGACTGAGTCACAGTTCATCCATTTAACAATTCTCATTCCATATCAAAGCAGTGTCAGGGTGTTGGATTAGGTGTGCAAATGCTTTATTGCAAGTGAGAGGAGCCTCTCTTGAAGCTGTGACACTTTTACATATAGATGGATGTCGGCCATTCCTAGAGCTAACAAGCAGTAGCATAACGTACCGTAAAGTATCAAGATATTATTAATATACAGTATCCTTAGGACTATAGTCTACATGCATTTTGTATGAATAAGACAAAATTTACAAAAAGAATTATTGCAGTTTTTCTTGCCATCATAAACATGTGACTCACTGTTTCTCATAGTTAATACAAATAATTGATTAGTTTAACTGCATCCTTAGTACTGTATTCTACAAGACTGTTTCTTGCACAGTTCTACACGATTGTCTAACAGAACTCAATGGTTCAGGTTTCTTACAATGTGGCAGAAGGCGGACTAAGGTCTGCCTGAACACAGAACCGGTCAGGCAGTACAACAGGAAATTCACACAATGATTAGCAATCCAAACCCTTTCTAACAAACTTGCATTCGATTTACAAGTAGGTACAAAGGCAGTAGACATGTATCTTGACAATGAAGACAAAATACGACAAATCCCCACAGGTAAAGTGGTCACTATAAAAATGAGGCACACAGCCAGCAACATGAATATTAGATTTGTTTTATCAGCTGATTTAATTTTCTGATGCTGGGCTGTGAAGTGTCTTTGCAGAATAACCTTTCTCACTATCATTATGTTCAGGACAGATATGACACAGAAGGGTATAATACTGTAAACCAGTACAACAAGAAGTATGTAGAGTGTATCAAGCAGCCATAATGATTCAACACGTACACATATATAGATGTTGTCATTTCTGATAGTGTTTGACCAAAATACTATTGGAATATCGATGATGGAAAATAGAATAAATAGAGTTGCAATGGCAATGCATGTTTTTCTTCTTGTGCAATAAATGTGTACCTTGAACGGATATAATACTGCAATGAAGCGTTCCACTGATATAACTACAATTATCCAAGAAGACATATTAGCAGAAACATGGATTATAAATCTAATTGTGCCACAAGCCCATGATGATGATGAGAATGGTAACAAATTATATATTCCATTATACTTTAAGACAATGAATAATAATGTTGTATTATCTACAAGGCTAGAATCAGTAGCAGTATCATGAAGACAGATGTTTTCATAAGAGAGCCACATGTAATTACTGTAATAATGAGACCATTCAATATAAATCCAATGTTGATTGAGACTACAGTAATAATCTCTTTGATTGCAATAACATGAGAAGTAGCATTGTCTATGGTTGCCGTGTACTTTGTAGTGTTATACAAGACTGAGATGTTATCATAGAATGAGTTGTTTCTCATTATGTCTTCCATAGTAGAGTGGAATATTTAGTTTCCCATTGACTATGAATCCAATTAATTACCAGGGGGTGTATGTGAAGAATGCTGAAGCTAGAGCTGAATAACTAGAGAGATAATCCTCCATGTAGGTCTCACAAACAGACTGACACATGGTCAAAGCATGTTTGGTAATGAACACCAATGCATTACAGACCTTAAAAGCCTAGTGCACAGAAGGAATATTGACTATGATATCCATCTAAACACAATGATATCATGCTAATGTCCTCTGCAAACATTTTAGGAAATCTCTAGTGTTATCACAATTGACATTTTCGTATTTAGTTAAAGTAATGATGTGGTGGTGTAAAGTGACAAATTTTGTGCATGGTAACCATTACTTAGCAAACTCAGGTGACTTGTGGTCTCTACAGAAAAAGGGCCAGGAAGTACCTTAAAAAAGTAGAAGCCTAAAACTGTGGGAACATGATATTTATATTCCACGTATAACTGTCTGCTGTATTCTCAATACTTTTACCTTTAAGCAAACTCCTGTTCCTGATGTGTTCTGTCACTCAATTTTCCTATATTCTCTTATGGGACTCTCACATCTACAATGTCTGTCCCCTCCTTTTTACCCTTTACCACTGACACTAGTCGGCCTTTACTTCCCGGCAGTGTCAGCTTGCATTACCGACACCGAAACAATTACCTGTTCTGCCCAATTGCCTCCTCTACATTAATATCTGAACAAAATAATAGTTGACTTAAGCTGAAAGCTGTGGTTGGATTGGTAGCTGCTAACCAGGAATGAGGTGCCTCCATCTTATACACACTCCACTCGCATTGTTGTTTAAATGAGAGAGAGAAAGAAAAATAATTCATCTCAAGCATTAGTCACAGAGACATAGGACTCCTCATGCAGCTATTACACCTCTAAGGCTGTAGCTCCTACAGGGTGTTCATTAAAGTCAGCTGTGTATATCAAAGCTTGTATTCATGCATCCCCTTATCAATGGGCTGTGTCATCTGTAGTTCCTGCCTCCCACATATACATCATTGTGTGTGGCAGAGACCACGGTCTGACTGTTTTATTGTCATGTGAATAATTTACTAGCAAATAAATAAATAATTGTGCACCTTCTTTGTGCTTATTCTATCGCAACAATTTGCTCTCTCCACAATAAATATCAATTGTGTCAATGTACATAACCAAGTGCTTTCGACCTCATGATGATAGACACCTGCTTTGTTTTGAATTGTTTCTTCAGTGGCAAGACAAAGTCAGACAGTTAAAATAATTATATACACGTAACTCATTTGCATTAAAGATTATGCCTACTCAACCATTGCAGCAATATGCCAGTGATAGAAGAGGGAAAAAAGAGGAGGTGGCACCCTGGTTATTAGATATAGATATATGAATCGGTATCTAGTAAAGCTTAAGTAGGAATCCCAGATCATTCAAGAAGATCTAGCCTTTATCACTACATCTAAATCTATATTAGGACTCATGCTGCCTATGCTGGGAGAGTAACATTCAGCAGCCGCAAGAAGAAAGTGTCTTAATCCATTGCTTAAGTGTTTTATTTGATAAGGTCTGTTTGAGTTGTTGCTACATTAACACACTGCCATAGGTTTTCAATGACAGTATATCACTTCCCCTCTGTTATGAAAGGGAAGGAAAAGTCAAAAACATCTCTTTCACTAAGCTTAAATGCTGCACGTGACAAAGATGTATATACATAGCACCCAGGATTGAATTTTTTTGCCCCTAGAGCTCCACCAAGGAGACACCAAACCACTGTAAAGTATGATAAGTGAGAGATGCTTTAAGCCGGCCAGACTAGACATGGTGCTTCAGATTCAAGTAATTAGTATAAATATAGAACAGAAGTAGTAGAAAATGTTCTGCGCCGTACAGTGTCATCACATTGCTAACTTCAATGCTTCTAAATAGTATGATTATTGTTTCGATATTTTAAAAAAACACACACTCTCTAATGCAGCCACTTATCTAATACAGTGAATGTTTAAGTCCTTACATGCAAGAATGAACATTTGATTACCTGGTTGAAAAACATCTACATTGGGGCCAGTCTAAGGACAGCCATCTCTACTATGAAGTGTTTATACAGTGTTTTGCTAAAAGGCCAAAGAGAAAGTTATCTATTCATCATTGTTGTGAATCCATTCAAATAAACACACCATTGTTTGCATTTGGAACTCTCCCTTTTTCTGCAGTAGGGGGGGGGGGTGTTGTACACATTCCTCCCTCTTCCCTAAGAACCCAGTGAGCACAAAATTCAGTTCAATGTTGAATCAATGCTGAAACAACATTGAATCAACATTGACAACCAGTTATCAATGTTGATACAATGTTGTGTGCCCACTGGGAAACACCTTCTCAGAGTATCTAATTTACAGTTGTAGGAACCTGGCAGATTGGGTGCACAGGGCAGGGTGGTGCTTACAGGGAAGGTACCAGGGGACCGCCTCCTCCTTCACTCAGAGCTTGTCAATACTATTGCATCGCAGGTGTCTCATTCAGGGTTAGCTGCTGGGATGTCTAGGGACTGGGAGTAACCATATGTTTTTTGGATATAAGAGAGGGAAAACGAAAGTAAGTTTTACCCTGTTTACCCACCAGGTGTCATCAACAAGGTTTGCAAAGGGGAGAAAATAAACTTGTCTTGACATTTTTAGAATACATAAGGTAACCTCAGTTGTACTATTGGTACTGACCGCTATGGGGAATCTCCTCACAGAGAGCCACCCCCACCTCTCTAACATTGCAGGTTACCAGGACGTGTAGCCTGCCCTACATTAGACTGCAGGTACCTCTGTAATACAGACACCCTCACCTCTCTAACATTGCAGATTACCAGGACCTGCAACCTGCCCTAGACTAGACTGCAGGTACCTCTAGATCTGTAATATAGCCAGCTATCTAATATAGTCAACTCCTCAACACAAAACCACTGTATACCCTCTCGTAGGTTGGGCTGCAATTGAAGAATTGGGACCTTGTGTTTGTTTCAGGGATACCCCTTGGCTAGACTAGCATGGAGAGGGCTGCAGGAGGGTGGTCAATGAGTAATGAGGAGAGGTTGGAGCCCTGCAGTAAATTGGGGGCACTTAGTGTGTTGACTACACGGCAGACTTTATTTTAGTGCTACCTAAATGGGCTGTTGTTCTCTCCTCTCTCACAGGAGTGTTAACCTACTTATTCCTGTTACTGACAAACAGGAGGTAAATTTAAGCTAATTATTAGGTTTAAAGAATGAATAGAACAAAAACATTTAGGACACAAATAACATAATGTTATCTTACAAATTATCTCAAACCTTGTGAGTAGAAGGTGCTGTTACTAGCTTTACAGTTTTTTTCAATGCACATACTGAATTTAACACATTTCTCACCAGGGTGATATGTAAGGTTTCTGAAAAATTCAGGTTTAGCTTTGGCTGTAGTTCTCAATATTCAATAGTATTAAAACTAGTAACAATTTCGCTATAAACTCTTGCTGAATCAGTTACAGCTTTCCCATCTAACAAAAAAACGTTATTTTACGTCAAAAAAACGTTCTAAAACTGTGTATAACGTTATGCCATAGTGAGGAGCCTTAGAGAAACGTTATATAACGTTAAATAACGTCACAAAATGTTGTAGAAGGTTTTTTGTTTACTAGGTCACTGCATGGCAAAGGAATTTGTGGTTTCTATAAATGAAAGGCTATCTAATATAGTAAACTCCTCAACACAAAACCACTGTATACCCCATCGTAGGTTGGGCTGCAATTGAGGAATTGGGACCTTGTGTTTGTTTCAGGGATACCCCTTGGCTAGACTAGCATGGGGAGGGCTGCAGGAGGGTGGTCAATGAGTAATGAGGAGAGGTTGGAGCCCTGCAGTAAATGGGTGGCACTTAGTGTGTTGACTACACGGCAGACTTGTTTTAGTGCTACCTAAATGGGCTGTTGTTCTCTCCTCCCTCACAGGAGTGTTAACCTACTTGTTCCTGTTGCTGACAAACAGGATGTGGAGGTACATTTAAGCCAATTATTGGGTTTAAGGAATGAATAGCACAATAACATTTAGGACACAAATAACATAATGTTTTTTTACAAATTAGCTCAAACCTCGTGAGTAGAAGGTGCTATTACTAGCTTAACAGTTTTTTACAATGCACATACTGAATTTAACACATTTCTCAGCAATTACCTTAAGAACAAACTGAAGACCCCTTATATATCCCCATATAATATTGTCTATAATTTGTCCATTTAGCCCTTTTCTCTTACCCCAACCCTACTTGCAACTCAAATACTGACTACAGTGCCACTAGCTAGTTTATCTGTTCTGCCTTACTAGACCCTTCTATATCCTTCACACCAAATTACACCTTGACAATATCCAGGTTGTCCGACCCCTCTCCTGATCTTGTCTCTCTCACACACCCACTGTGCAATGTTACCAGTCCGGCTGCAATAACTCCCCTGTCCAGCCAGTCTCTGGACACCAGCTAGTATTGGATTAGATGAGCATTGGCTGCACCTAGCTTATCTTCCAACTTGATCAATTCTTGCCTACGCCTCTGTTCAACCTTTCACCTACAGGGCTTCACAATGATTGTCACCCACTGGCCAACCCTTCCCGCTGCCCTGAGGTGCAGGGTAACTACATTAGACCAGCTGTGTATGATTAGTCCTTACCTAAAGGGTTCTCCCCCTCTCCTGGATAGCACCTTTCTTAATCAATAACACAATCTGACTTTGCCCGTTCCTGTCCTTTCAGACTTTATGCTTATATCTTGCCTTGTTGACTATTTAGATTGGACCAAAATAACTTCATGGAAATGCAATTCTCCTTCAATATAACTTTTTGAACCTTTGAGACATTTTTTGTTTCACTTGCTTCAAAAATGCTGACAAGTTGAAAGATTGCCAATTGCCAGAACATGAAACGGCTGATGAATATTTTGAGATGTTTTCCTTTTTCTATTAAGATACTCAAGAGCTGAGTCCCAGTGGGCACAGAATTCAGTTCAGCATTGAATCAACATTGAACCAAAGTTGAATAAACATTGACAACAAGTTATCAAGGGTGATAAGTAAGGTTTATAAAGAATTCAGGTCTAGCTTTGGCTGTAGTTCTCAATGTTTAATAGTAAACTGGTAACAATTTCGTTTGCTGAATCAGTTACAGAATATTATCCAATTGTCAATGCTTCTTTCTTTCAGTCAATGCTTCTTTCTTTCTGTTCATGCCAGACAGACTGAGAACAAATGGACTGGCATCACATTTATTAATCAAACTAGTGACACTTTCCTGAATCCCCCTGAAACACCTCCGCCATAATCAACTGCCATTTTGGCACTCTCAGCCTCAGAGCAGTTGCTCCAAAGTGCAAACTGAGTTTTCATTAAAACGTGAATGAGGTGAGTAATTGTCCGTGTGGGAGACATTTTATCCCAGCAATGCTTGAGGCCCCTTCATTTTTATATTTCCAATTCGGCCTGAATGAGATTTTTTTCTGAGGGAAATATCTAGGGCCCACAGTTCTATTTTTTCTATGAATTAGGCTAGAGAAAAATGATATTGGGAGCTTTGAAATGAGATGGTTTACTGTTAATCATAGTAACTACGGTTAGCAGGGTTGATACACTTGTCTTGATATTAGAAACAACTTTGCAACACTTCCCTTTAGATAGATGTAGTTTGCATTATTGTTTACAGACCATCCAATCAATCCTTACACATCTAGAAATTGGAGGACGTTTTTTGGTCATTGATCACTTTTATTCATTTACATATAGGCATGACATAACACATATGGGATCATGATTACAATAAGAAATCATTGTCATATTCACTGCTACTGATACTGATATTGATGTAGAGCAAGAAATGTGGACAGAATAGTAAGTGTCAGATATTGTTGTAGTGAGTCATGTATGATAAGTTCCATAGCTGAGAACAGGTGCATGTAGCATTAACATAATATGTTATATATATATATCTATGTGCTTGCCTTTGGACATCTTTTGTTTTGTTAATTGTATAAAATGTTTGCAGCATCACAAATGGGATCTGGAATTTCTTTTGCCTGGACCTAGAGGCCTAGACATTTACAGCTTCAGCATTATAACTCATTTCTTCAGGCCATTACTCTCTCACCCTTAACTTTTTTCTTGTCCTTGGTTGGTTGCATTCTATGCAGCAGTGTATACACTACAAGATTGTAGAACCCTCCGAGGTTAATCATTATGACCATCATCAGAACCCACCAGAAAGGGACAAAAGCAAATTGGCTCCAGATGGCAAACACAGCATGGGCCCACCACTGGAATATGTATGCTGCTACAAACTTCATCATGACCCGCACTGGCTTCTGGTGACCTGACTCATTGGTGGTTGAGCCCATGGCCTGCGTGGCTGATGTTACCTTCTTTATCTTCACGGAGATGAATCCATAAGAGATTGTGTTAACAAACACAGTTATGGTGTTGACTGAGGACAATAGAAGAGCAAACATTTTCCCCATATCATGTCTCAGGTCGAAAACACACCTGTAATTCAAGCATAGAAAAATTAATTATTTTGATTTGCTGTAACATTATTGTGTCAGATATCAGTCTGAACCATCAGTTTACTAACCTTGTATATAGCAAGTATAGGAATAGCATTTTTTACCTGATTTCTAGATTGAGGCTTATGCTAGCATTACATATCAGCACATTCCGAATGTTATTTCATGTGTAAGCTAATTGTTTCATTACAGTATATGTCTATAAAGGGAGTATTCCTTTGATGGATTATTCAGATTTGTCCATAAGTTTGATATTGTAGACTTTTACCTGACAGCCGAATCTCGGCCAACCATTGGCAGTGGAATACTCCCTTCAGACATACAGGTATATGATAAAACCCAGATTTAGTATTGCAAGCTGGTGAAGAATGCATATAGTAATGACAGGTGACATACCATCCACCAGTTGGTCCGATCCATTTGAGAACTGCTGGTGGGATCATTATCAAAAATGGACATCCAACAGTCCCCATCAGTAGCTTCCAGTCGTATTTACCCATTGATATTTTGGTTTCCTTGACTACCAGAATGAAGGCATTCACAGACATGAAGGTTATCATTGCAGCCTGTTCAACCAGTGTTGATGCCAAGAAATAGCCCATAATGACACAGGCATCATCAGGTGGATGGTCGACTACAGCGAGCATGTAACTGTGGTCTGCTGAGTGACTGATACTGTGCATGAAGTCAGTCACAGCTACGTACACAGCAAAACGCTCACCAACAGAGCGGGACCAGAAGGAGGGACAGGTCGGGCGGAGGATGGCAAAGACAACCACGCTGGACACAATGCTGATGAACAGACAGACGAGTGCTGATATATGAAGGATGTAGAAGTTTGGTCCTGGCCAGCCCATCAGAGGCAGGTCAGTGACCATCATCATGGTCGTGCTGTTTCCACTCTGCATCTGGTCACTGCTCATGGTGCTGCTTGCTAGTGTCTGTGTAGCCATATGTAATAAAAACTCTGCCTGTTATTTACTTGAGATGCTATTATACAGATACTATCTAAAATAACCCATGAACAAAAACAGCACTCCATTTAGAGGATTTTGATCTATAGTTATGTCCAGTAAAAGATTGTTGTCTATCTCTATCTATTTATATATATCTATTTATATATATATATATATATATATATATATATATATATATATATATGTATTTGTCAATATATACATATATGTATTTGTCAATATATACATCTATCAAAACAAATATCTGCAAGGTTTAAGATAAGAGCTAATAGTAACACCTCAGTATAGCTAATAGCCAGTAGTTGATGCTGTTAGTATTGTCACCCACCTGCCTTGTACCCCAATCAGTTGCTCATCAAGGTATGTAGTTAGGTTCCAAGTGTCATCATCGCTTATATAGCTTTCTCTCTTATAGAAGTCAAGACTAATTATAGATCTGAGCACATCTGGAGACACCTCTAATGGCCAAAATTTTAGCATTTCTTTGTTAATGCCTAAGTTCTTTTGTATCCTTATTCATATATGCCCCAGCCTATGTCAGATCATGAACTCCTTAGAATTTCTCGCAAAGCTTTGCTGTCCGGGTGTGGCCCTCAGGCAAGCATACCTATTACAGGTCCACCAAACATTGACTCAATCTACAAAGCAAATGCATGTACACTGATATGTGGGTGTGGCTATGAGCGGGTCAATAATCCTGATTCTTACCACTGTCACTGTACAAGAATTAACCTCATCTCTAGACTGATCTGATCTAAGATTACATGTCCATTTTAGGATGGCCCCAAAAGGAGTATTCATAACCAGATAGAAATGGGGAATGGTAAATGGAAACCCCTAGTTCTGGTCTCTAACCATACTTAAGCTAACTTAAGCTTTACTTTGATGTAGTTTCAGAAAGTTTCTCTCAGCATTATCAAACCCTCCTTAATGCTTCAAACATGATATAAATCTAATGGTAGGTATCACGTTACACTATAGACCTGTGCAACACAGACGTACATTACAATCCTGTATACAAGCAGGTCAATACCCTAAGACTAATACAGCAGCTGTAGCAAAAACCTTTTAGTGCTAACCCTTGATGTCATGTCAAGGGAAGGAATATCTGATTTATAAGGCTCACTCTCACCAAATCAGTGCAACTAAAGGTTCCCGTACATGATTGGCGCCAGTACATGATCCATGGCTGTACATGATACGTGACGTATATGATAGGGGTTTATTGACTGCCCTACCCTTTTTGACCGTGATAAAACCTTACCACAGTGTACATATAATGTCTGTTTTTGGTATTTAAAATGGTTAACATGTGTAGATGAGTCAAGTAACGAGAAATATATCATACATTTTCATTCTTTTGGTCATAACATTTGAACTAGGAATGGTGATTTTATTCTATTTTGACCATAGGGTTGTCAAGGGGTATCTTAAATGTTTCTATTTTGAATGAAAATCATGTTTCCATGGCAACACATACCAACAAGGACACCTATTTAGGCCTTAGAAACATTATTTTTACATTCCAAATATAGAGGCGATATGCAAATCAAGGCTTAGTATCAAGTGATACTCAATGGGTGATTTGGCAGCAGGGTCATATTGCGTGTATAAGATTGTTGCATTTAGTGTGTTGGGTGATGAAACTGATGACTAAACTCAATTCAAATGAGTGTCCTAGGGATTAGTATAAACATTCATGATGTATAGCAGGGTGGGTCAATGTATGTATTTAGGCAGTGTTATGAGGCATCGTTATGTTAGTACAGAGAAAGTAAAGATAGGGGATGAAGGGCTAAATAGAACATGCATGGTATGGTTCATTTAGCATGAAGAACATGAATGGCATCTGGAAAATAAGCAGACTGTACAGCGTACAGAGAAGCCCGAACAGTGGGAATAAATGTATAATAAATCGAGAAGAGGGTAGTGGGCAGATTGAATGTGTCATAGGGAGGTGTAGGAGTATGTTAGAGCCATTACATTACATACATGTTTCTCCACACCTACACTTTATACATATCATATACACTTGTATTGTATTTAAATGGTTTCAACTACTTCTGAATGGTGCCCTCAAATAGAACTGAAATTTTTTTTGGGAAAAAAAAACTATTCTTAATACCAGAAATATTACAAGACTGGAAATAAACTCACCATAGACGAGAGCAATCCCGGGGAATTTCTCAGAGCGCTTAAAGCAAACTGTGTTATATTGAGTTGTGCAACCCTTCTTGGCAAACAGGCTTCATCCGGTTAAAATAGATACATTAGGAACAGTAATATCCACATCATGGGTTGAGGCTCTGCATGGTCAGACAGGCCTCAAACATCTGGCTAGCTCCAATGGACTTATAGTCGTTTAACAGCCACAGTTGCTGCTGAATTGAACAAGATCAACAGTAATATGGATTAAGGTAACAATGCATGGGTGTCCCTCTAGTGTTTCATTGAGCAGCTGTTGAATAATCAAACATGACCTGTGAGCAATCGTTCTCCCATTTCATTAATGATTCACCAAAACATGGATCCAGACAGGTAAGGGTTGCATTCTGTGTGTGCAGACACGGTTAGGGCAGGGCCGAGGAAAAGATAAGATGGCTTTTTTTGACTTTGCTCAATGAATCACACTGAATTATTATGATATTTTAATATTTTACAACTAAAAGGGAGGTTATAAGATGACATTACATTAGCAAGTCTTATTTGGAGTCTTGCTCAATAATGAGATAAAGATTTTTCTTTATTTAGTTATCATCTGAACAACCAGTGCTGACTCCAACGAGAATCCACCAAACCCCCCTCTACCCTGTTGTTCAAAATGACCACACCCGGGAGCAAATATATTTTAGAGCTCTTTGATGTTCAATGCGTTTGTTTCTAAAAAAGATTGATCAATGAGATGAATGATTATTTTGTTTTGAATTTTGCCAAACATCATGGAAGGCAAGCCGTTACAAAATGAGGCAAATCTTTTGACAACACTTGCAAAGTAAAGTAAATTATTTTTAGAGAGTATGGTTCATGAAATGCACAGGCCAACTATTCTTTGCTTGGCCCTAGGTTCTCAAAACTATAGCATGACTAAATCCCACAGATTGTCACCTTAGTAAAGCCATGGCTTTACTGGTGTGATTCTGACAGCTGCAAAATGCCACAATCCCTCAATAATAGATCCAATTTGATCCTACTTATAAGGTACCTGCATAACACAGCATTCTTGGTCTAATATCACTCTTTGATTGTCAGATATCAATAATATATAAAAGCTCCAAGATTTTCCTGAGCAAAGAAATACTGTGTATAGGTATAAGTACAGTTAGCTTTATCCTTATACACCAGTGGTGAGAATATTTCCCTGCCCCCTAAAGGCAGCGGACATTTTCCACCATCTTGATAGGTGCACGGGGAGCAATGTAGTAGGGTAGATTCACTACTTTCAGCAAAATTTTCAAATGTCCTTTCATTTTGTTACCACTATACAGTAAATAAACAAGATCCAAACAGTATCCCTTGTACCCCAGATCGTGAGGTAACTATTGTGTCTTTTGCCAGAAAAAAGAAATTTTGAAAAAAATCCAATATTCCAGCCTCCAGGACCAAATGTGAATTGTGATACTTATTTTGGTCCTGGAGTCATCCTCTTATTTTAGTCTCGGAGTCACTCGCCTTGCTGATAATAGTATAACCCACACAGAATTGTTAATATCCTATATATTTTAGTTATCTTTAGTGCCCCTGCTTCCTATCTACCCCCTCTAATGCTCTAAACCAGAAATTTGATGATTCCACTAATTTAACCTACATTTATACAATATTTTATTTTGGTCTCGGAGTCACCCGGGTGACTCCGAGACCGAAATAAGGTAAAATAGCCCCTTTATAGGCCAGTACTCTGCCAAGTAGATTCAACGAAGGATCCTAATGGTCCATATTTCCTAAAGTATATACCATCAGGATATTGTAGAGTGAATTTGACAATTAATTAAACCATTTTGAGTGAACTAGGGTAAAATGAGAGTATGTTGTTAAAATTTTAATATTTTTGATAAATCTTCAATATTCATCGAGCTGTATCTCAAAAACTTTTTTTCTGAGGGTATCCATTCTCGGTATGCCTTAAGATATATGTTGTCCCAGTTTGTAAACAAAGTTATTAGTTGCTGTTATGTACTTGAAGACATTATGTACATAATCACCTCATTTTGGTCTCGGAGTCACCCAAAAACGCACAATCGAGTTTGTGAGGCAATAAAAAATCAACCGCTAGGGTTAGAGATGTATCAAAAAGTGTTCCAAGGAGCCGAGATATATACCTTTCAAAAATATGAACTTTTTAAGATATATTAAGAACTTTCTGATTTGTCCTTCCTCTATCCTAAAACAACATAAGTCAGAAGTTTGAGCCACCCATGTTTTTGTAATGAGATCAGGCAGGAGCTGGTAGGAGGCTAAATTAGTTGTGACATTGTAGATGGTGCCTTTGACTAATTCTCATCAGGACTGTGCAAGTACCCCAGGAGATGAGACCCTATGCAGGTTTGGGCACTGCTAACTTTTATACCTTAATGGGAGAAAAGATTGTGAGGTAAAGGTTTCTGCCCTAGATTTCAGGCTCATTACATGTAAGTTCAGATTAAACCAGTGAATTCAATTTGCTGATATCTTACCATTATTTGTGAAAAAAGATTTACCTGTATACAGGTAGACAATATGATAGGCTAGGTACATGTGTATGCACTCATTTACTAGTCTTATTTTTTATAAAATGATTTTAATGACAAGATATAGCCAAAAGAATGGATCTTTATGTGTGGACTCCTCATCCCACCTGTATAAGATATTGCCTTGGTGGTGTGGACTGGTGGTAGCCGTTATCTCTCCTGGTAGCCCTCATCTATGGAAAGATAAAGGCTGCCATTGCAGCTTAAAACCTGTTTTGGTAAATTATGCCAATCTTTGTTTATGCCAGTACAGGACCCTAGGCATTGTCACTACACAATCTATATTCTTTGAGTATGTAACACTTAATCCTTCAGACTTTCTTTAGGGGAGACTTATCTCCTCAGGGGTCCAATTAACGGTCCCTTGTACAGTACAAGATCCATCAAGTCTGTCTCCATCTCCCACAGAGATTTGTTAATATATCTGAGGGGGGCATAATTTACCAGTGACCCATGATGTCAATCTGTATGGCTGAAATTGAACATTGTAAATGCAATTTATGGTAATAAAGTCAGAAACTCTCCAATGCAGGTGATTTACTGTAAACGTATTAATTTTCGCTCAGTACATATTTTCGCGCATTTCGCGCACATCGGTGTGTGCGCGAAAATATGATGTGCGCGAAAATTTTGCACAAAAAATTAGCTTTCCAATGATATCTGGCACTCTAGGGTGGATTCACCCAAAGACAGACACACACCTTATGTCGGCCACTTTTAGCAGATGATGGCATTTCTGCGTGTGAAGAGAGAAATATGGGACAGATGGGCAAAAGTAGTCATTTCTATCTTTGCTTTAACACTGAAGCCTATGTACCTTTCATTTAGAGGGTAGCAATTTAAGAACAAGTTACATGCTGAAAGAGTTTAAGGAAAAGAGAGAAATCACTACCTAAAGATCGCAGGCCAATTACAGCAAGAAGGAAAGACATTTCAAATTTCTTTTCGAAGGAAACATTTGTCCCTCGATCTTGCCTGTCTTTCCATGGTCTTATTTAATGGCTGTGGGCCATGGACATTAAATGAGAGCACTTCTCCCATGTAACAAAAACGTCTTAAACCATGGTTGGGTCGTTTAGTATTACTCAGTTACCCTGAGTCAATAAACAAAAGGGCTATTTATTTCTGCAATAGAAGAATTTTAGACCATCCAAAAAGATATTTGAACGATCATTTTGGGCGGTAAAATCCTTAATAATTGTCCGATTGAAAAACCGTAAAAACTGACATGTAGCTGAAGATCACCTGATTGCAGGTGCGCGAAAATATGATTGCGCGAAAATGCCTTGATGTGCTAGGTGCGCGAAAATTTAGCTGCGCGAAAATATCTACGTTTACAGTAATGAATCATAGTGAGAACAGAATTGATAATTGAGAGGGCTACATTACCACAAAACTGCATGAAGAAGCCCTAATGTTTAAGTTTAGAAAATACGGTATATAGAGCTTGGCTGCACCATGCAATATTATGAAATTGATTCTGCCCTTTTATTGATTGCTGCACTGAAAACAGTTTTGTGTTGAATCATTGACCACATTAGTAGGCATCCAACATTGGATGGAAGTGTGGGTCGAATAGAAAAGCAACTTGTTTTCTATAATTCTATTTTCAGATTCACAAAGATCCTTACTCTATCATATAACTTCCTTGACTGTTCAAGCTCCTATCAATAAAACACACCTATGGCTACTGACATCAGAAGTTGTGTTAGTAGATCTATTGAGTTTGAAGGATTAGCTTTTAACGGGCACATTACTACCAGTCCTGGACCACTGAAAGGATAGAAGGCTGATGGGCTGTCGAGTCAATGGTCCCGGAGGGTACTTTAGCCCGGGTGAGGTTGTACAGCATCCACCCCTAGCACCCCATTAGGAACATGTCACTGTCCTGCTGTATCACACACAGTAATACCAGCTAATGCTAGTGATGTGTGGGACTTGTACATGGCAGTGGACTCAGGGGACAGTCTATGCTGGAGGTAGAGGGCTATAAGTATATGCTGGATACCATGATCAAGCCAGAAGCTGCATTACAACTGTTTACATACCCCTTTGCCTGTGACAGAGGGCTGACCTTCTAGTGTCTGTGGCTACCTCCCTGTGTCTGGCTGTGAGTGTTCGTCTAGATGTACCTTTGATTTATTACTTCTACACAACATTCCTAAAATGGACCTTTGGCTACCACATGAACAAGTATGTCCTTGAGGTGAAGATTGTTTCTAGACATCAATTCCCAGACAAACACAAGCTCTCTTAACTGTTGGAATGCTGCTACCATTTACAAGCATCGCCCGTTTACATATTGAGAAAGTAAGGACTTTGAGTTTGGTAGGACTATTGTGCAGCATGCCGCAGCGAACCATCAAGCTGCAAACACCAGCATGCTCCAGCAGCAGGCAGTCCAGCAAGCGGACAAACAAAATGTTAGCACCTTATTTCCCATCACAATATATTAAGAGCCTTTTATAAGTGAAGCCTAGGTTTGTCCTAAACTGTACTTGAAAGACTGCATTGGAAAAAAAGTGTATTTCCTCGCATTATGAGCCCAATTCAATGCAAATTGACAAAATTATGGGCCAGCAGCCATGTCCCAGACCTCATTCAAATTGAGAAAATTAGGCTGCCCCAGGCAGAGCTGGATTAGATTTTGTCCCACTGTGACAATAATTGGTCATATTCATTTTTTAATGAAATACTTGATCTGCACTTGTTTGGGAGCTGGGAGGTCTTAAAAGTGAGTTAATTGTGGGGAAGGAGTGTCAGGAGGGTTCAGAAAAGTGGCACTGGTTTGATGAATGAATGCCATGCTATGGGACCTGTTTGTGAACAGTTTCTTGAACCTCAATGTGTTCAGTGTTGTTTGTACCACTAACACTACACATATCAATGAAGCCATAGTTTCTACAATCTTTTCGCAAGCCTTATGTTCTCAGTACATCATGTGTAAAGCAGGCATCCTTTGTAGTAGAAATGTCTTTAGATAGTCTAACTAAAGAACCTGCTCCATGAATGGAAAAAGAATCAAATACACTCTGTTCCCAGGGCGAGAGCTGCAGCTGTTGATTCCCTCAGGTAAGAGATGTAAATGTATGTGGATGGTCCTCGTGGATATGCCTGCAATTCCTTTTTCCGGTATATTGTAGAGCACACTTCATTTCCATTGCAGACACAGTATGTATTATCCTACATCTGACAGTGATCAATAATGCAGTGCACCAGGAATCTAATTTTTTTCCTTCAGACTAATACATGCAACAGAAACCAGACTACTCTGTAGCATCATCTGAAATGATAGAATGTGAAATTAGTTACAAGCAATGGTCGAAGGAGTAGCTTTATTCATAGAACAATGGAAATATTAATTTACAATTGTATATGACGTTACTGTGGTATTTCAAGTGCTACATACATCTAAAATTGGGTACATTCTACAAAAGCAGCTATTTTTATCACCGTGAATGGATGTAGCCTTTGTGATTAGATTAATTGGGTTGCAGGTTTTCAAAATACAAACCTGAAAAGGATTATGCACTAGTTTATGGAAGATGTGATACAGTAGAAGAGTATCTGATGTAACAAGACACAGAGAGCCAAGACACAGATTAGGGGTGACAGTCTTGGGGCCTCATTAATCCATAATGAATGTCTGCTGCTGACAGCAATGGTCTCTCAGAAACACCCTTGATCACATGACATGACACAGGTTGCTTTTAACACTAGCTTCACTGGCGTATGGGAACTAACAGCTTTTTGTCCCTCATTTCCACTACCAACTGCTTTATTTGTCAATCGCAATCAGGCAAAAATCATATTAGGTTAATTTGACCATGATCTCTTCATGTAAAAGGGTAAATATACTTAGCCCTCATCAAGCTCTCATGATGAGAGAATCTGACTGACTCTTAAGATGGTCACCTTTGGTTATGTCCTTCTGTCTCCACCTACTCTCGTTGATGTGCACCTTTTTGCTATTATCAAAAGAGTTCTGAGAGAAATTGCCAATGAAATAGATTGATCCTTGCAATTGTGGCCTCTTTCCAAGGAATCTGCATCTTAGACATGATGTTAAACTCTTAAAATGATGTTAAAATCCAGAACTAGGTATAGTGCAGCTTGGGCTGTTATATCTAAACACCAAGTCATTACATGCAGTGCCATTTCATGGCATTGTATTGACCTCTTGGATTGCCACTACCACATCTCTTAATGGAAGAAAAACAACAGGGTTGAAAGACATGTGCCCGGTAGGCTGCAGGGGAGGGAAATGAGATGTTGCCATAATCAAAGATATACCGCCTTCAACACAAAAACCTCAGTTCTCAGTTAAAGAACATGCTCTGTATCGCTTCATAGGCAATATCTTTAGCAATGCTTTTACCATGTAGATGTTTCAAGACATGGTTAAGCATTCCATTTTGGTTTGTAGATTCATTCATGCATTATGCAGGGACCTAAATTATGATGATATTTTTATGGCCTGACTGTGAACAACAATCACCTGTTTTTTGTGTGTCACCTGATTTTTCACCAAGGATTAGGCTAATCCACATACATTGGAGCAGCATCTTCATTGTACTTTGAGAAGGTTCTTTTTCCTCCCCTTTAGCCAGGCACAATTTGAATGGGTCAGTGGGGACCATTCTCGGTAGAAGATATACGCTGACAGCTACTACGAGCTGGCCCAATCATTATTTCTACTATAGACCATCATATCTAACTGATGCTGTGCAAGGCACTGCCCTCCTTTATAAGGGGTAGATCCTGAATGGGTTAGTGGCGAGCATTCTTGTTGGTAGCTACTACAACTGGATTGAGATGGACATATCTAATTGTTAAAGGTAGCATAATAATATTTCGCTCGGGTGTTCTAGGTTGATTTAACAAGATAAAATTGGAAGCCTTTGCCAAGCAGTGTATGCCTTTCTCAATGTTCTCGAGCAAAAGTCCCCATCTCAGATTCTGCTATAATCATTATAATCTTGCTACCCCTTCCAATAGCACTGATTGTGGCTGGTGGGTTGGCTGGTGGGTTGACTGGAACATTAGGGCTACGGCTGCAGAAGGCGGAGGAGGGAGATCATCTGTGAATTCATTTTGAGTTTATCCATCTATGTGAATTCTCAATTGGCAGTTCAATTTTATATGATCTCACATGGTAAATTATGCAGAAATCCTTGTTTCTCATAGGAAATCTTTTAGTTGATTGTCGGGAATATGTGACCGATTTGGCTGACTATCCTCCCCCTACTGATATTATTTCAACACCAGGCCTAAAAACAATCCGAGGACCTTTCAGGACCATTGACAGGGAAAATCTAACATATATAGACAAGTCATTCCTATGATAACCATCTTTCCTTTAATTTATTCAATGTCAAAGTCTAAACTTATTGTAATAAATTGCTACTGTAGTGACCCCATCAGCTTTTATCATACTGGCCATATTTGCATCCTTAATGATTACTGCCCCATCACTGCGGAGTTCAATATCTCTGTTTTAAGCAGTTACAGTACAGTAATAAGTTATGCCCTTCGATTTGTATCACTAAATCACAAACCATAAATCACAAACCGTACATCAAGTGTTATCACTCAAAGGTTCTAGATACAGCTGCTGTATTATTCAAATAGTATTGACCAGCCTGCATACGGGATTGTCACATATATCTATGTTGCACTTAGTGTGATGGAATACCTACCCTTAGCTCATTTCTGTTATGTTTGAAGCATTTTGCAGAGGCTTTTGATGTAACGCTGTGTGAAACTTTCTGAATCTACTCCAAAGTGACTCTGGCAAGGGCTCAAGTAAGAGTATGGTTAGGGAGGGAAATGTGGGGTTTACCTTACCATTCACAATTTCTATCAGAGTATGATCACTCCTTAGCCTGGGGCAATCCTTAAAAGGGGTTCGTAATCTTAGACCAGATCAATGTATGAATGGGGTTAATTACTCTGGTACACTGGTTCTGGGTTGCATCTGAACTAATGACTAATTCAAGCAATGTCCAAAGATCATATTGGAGGGATACTGATTGAGATACAGGTAACATGTAGGTGAGTGATAATACATAACTTTAACTACTTGGTATTATTTCAAGGTGAATACAATCTATCAAGGTATACCTAGGGAGTGCCGTATGTTCTATTTGCTCTGGCCGTATTACACGCTCCTAGTGTTTGTAAGGGGTCGCCATAGGATTGCCACGGAAGTAAACAAACACTGCGGTGTAAACAAACACTGCGGAAGTTGACAAATATGTTTGTTTGCCATTTATCTACTGTGTATACCCTTTAATGATTACAGGGTGTTACAGGGGTAGACACTAACATTTTCAGCTGTGGGCCACCCGGCCCGTAGCTCCAAAAATCTATGGGCCCGGACTTTTAGCTGTGGGCCAGTGAATATATTTTACTTTTTTCAAAGAGAGAGTCATATAAATTCCTGATTTACCAATGTTAAAATGACACCAAATTGCTTCATTTCCTCACATTTTTCTCCTTCCAATGGTATATTACATGTCTATACTGATCAGTTATATTCCTATCAAATGTTTTGCAAAATTTCCTATGGGCCACCCGGGCCCATAGGAAGGTAATTCTGAAGAAAACTACAGGCCCGGACCCCAAATTACGGGCCATTGGCTCCCGGGCCAGCGTTAGTGTCTACCCCTGGTGTTACTTTAAAGTGACCTGCACTTGTGTTGCCCGTCCCATTCTGCATGAGGCCTAAAGACAACACCTGTGCAATAACCGCTGACTCAACCGCTTCAGCGTGCAGCTCTGTCTATTTACTTATGCAGAGTACTTACTAATGTGTAACACCTACATGTATACAGACTTTTTAGCCCTCAGGGAAAGGTACAGGGTCAGGTATGTGATGTCTGAAGGGAGGGGGACGACGCTTACCAGCACACTGTAAATACAATAATCAATCATCTTGCACTAACTTACTAATCCATGGTCCACTAATTTAGTAGAATCTAGACCATAAGTTTCCTCATAGTACGTGAAGGCAATTCCCCTACCTCTCTAAATTGATATCTCCATTAAAAAGAATACCAATGCCCTTGAAACTTTGTCTTATCTAAACTCTAATCCAAAGGAAATTTCTGGGACAAATAAAATAAATTCCTTGGAAATGTTGCATTCTGGCCAAATTAGAAAAGAGTAGATGAAGTTTGCAATTCAGGGCAATTGTTCAGAGGCTGAGTGTTCCAAAGAATCAATAAATAATTTCAGGGGGAACCAGGAAAGTGTCACTGGTTTGAATAATAACTGTGATATAAGTTCATTTGTTCTCAGTCTGTCTTAAGTTTAAAGTGATTTAAGCAACTCCTGTTCTTAGAATTGCATTACCTCTTTAGTACAGAGCTGGAAAATAAATATTTCTACCTAAATGTCTCCTCACATTCATGCTGAATCCTCAAACACAGATGTAGGGCACCTGTTACAATAACTGCTGTGAAGAGAATGTTATCAAAATCCTAAAATGATTGACATTTATGACCCCAGGTCAACAGATCACCTGGGGTCACACCTCCCAATCAGCCAAAAGAATAGTTGCCTTAAAGCAGCACAATCATTGGGAACAGAAAGTATTTCACCATACCTATCCCTTATATAGAGACCCTTTGGAATCTATTGGAACTATTGACATATTGTTAGGACCAGTCTGTTACCTAGCAACAGTAATTCCAGTGTCTCATGCCTAGCAACAGAAACTGTGGCATCGAAAGTAGGTATTGGGTGGTTGGCATTTTCTAAAAGTGCAGGTCCTAATGCAAGAGAAGATTCAGAAATCATTTCCTATCCCAAACACCTCCCAACAAATCTTAACAATACAAATTTGATGCAATTACATGCATTATTAATCATTCAGTACTATGAAGGATTGTCCTTCCCATGATATATTCATGACAAGTTTTATTTAATAGAAATTGCTAAAACTTTTGCTGGTAAAACATTGCATTAAGGCCAATTTCAAATTGAGAAAAAAAAAGGTGCCTCAGGCATCGCTGAGCAAATGTCTCCCACTGAGACCATCATTGGTCATGTTCATGTTTTAATGAAATAACCAATTTGCACTTTGGATTTATTGCAGAGAGACTGAGTGGTACAAAAAAACAGTTAATTGTGGACCAGTTGTTTCGGGGGAATTCAGAAAAGCGTCACTGGTTTTATTGATGACTGTGATACAACATCCTTTTGGACTAAATCCCAAAGTCAGTGGGTTCTCACTGCCATCATGGATGTTGTCATCATTGTCTGAAGACCACAGAGCCTGTGTACCAGACATGGGGACTCAGGAGTGTAGTGGATGGTCAAGTATGTCACTCACAGTCTGCAGCAGTAGGTCTGTGAGGAGGCCATAACCAGTGGATGTATTGGACAACATGGACCCACTGGAAGTCTTATCAGTGTTTTTTTCTAACTAAGCTTGTACAGAATGGTTGTCATCGGGATTTTCGGTATCCCTTCCCCAAAACAGGGGCATACTATGGTTGGATAAGTTATTGTAGGCTCCATGAACAGCCATTGCATCTGGAGCAATAGTTTCAGCAATTGTTCAGCCAGTTGTTTTTTCCGCAGGAAATTAATTGCAAAGCAGATATCATTTGTAGTTCCGTGTGTAGATAGCTAGATGCCCAACAACCTTGTACATGAATGAAGTAGAGATGAAAGACACATTGTTGCAGGGTGAGAGTAGCAGTAGGGGGCCTATGTAAAAGGTAAAGGGGTTGTCCTTAGGGATCTGAGCATCACCCTTTCCCCCTGTAATGCAAAGCACAGTTCCATTACTATGCGGAGACTATTGTGTCTGCAACTGACAGTGATCAATAATACAGTGCACCAGTGTCCCAAAAGGCCTCCTTTAGAGCAATATATGCATCACAAACTACGGTATCAACCCTCTTTTGACTGAAATGGTAGAATATCCATGGAATTAGTTAAAAGCAGTAGTCAGAAGAGTACTTATTCTCATAGAGTACCTATAACAATGTAGGTAGATGTTTTACAAGGTAGCTGGTATTAGCTGGGGTAAAGAGTTTCCTTCTTTTTATTTGCTGCAGGCATATCAAATTGATTCAATTATGAAATAGCCAGATCAATCTACTGTGTTTCCCAACATTTCACTGTGTAGGGGCAGATTTGTTGTCTCCTTGAAAATCGTGAAAATATGTACAGCTCAAAGTAGAATATGTTTCTTGGCCTTGTGAGTCCATGATGTGTATCTGGTGTTGACAGCTATGGTCTCTATGAGACACACAACATCATGTGTTATGACATGTCGGCTCTCAACACCAGCTCCTGCTTCTGGGATATCCTACACTGGATTCTAATTTTGGAAAGTGGTAAACTGCTACTTTTACAGTTGAAAATGGTATATCTAGTAGAACTTGATAATCATATTGCCCTCGTGATCAAAGCTAGGTTCAGTAGGCTCTTACCAGTAGATAAGCTATCCATTGCAATTATGACCCAGTTCTTAAAGCAGCTTGTTCACATGACATTAGTATAGAGGATAACTGCTGAGTGAAAACAGGACTAAGCATTGTGTTGCTGATTCACCATTTACCTTTTACTTTGGCCATCACATCTCAATATCAGAACCTCCCCGCACGCAGCCCTTGCATGCAGCACCATCATGTGACATTGTATTGACTTCTAGGATTGCTCCTCCAAATAGAAGAACACTGCCAGAGTTGTGAGAGATGTGCCGGATAGCATATAGCTGACTGCAGGGCAGGGTAATGAGATATTGCTACAGACAATCCTCCATCACCGATTCCTCCTAGTCGTTTATATGAAAATAGTATACATTAGCTTAAGACCAAGCTATGTATTGCACTTGTTTTTATCCATGTTTTCAACAGTCAGTGTTATAAAAGGAACTATCAAAGACGTCATTCTAGGATGCATCCAATGTGCAGGGACATAAAGTATGATGATATGATACATAGCTCAACCCTGAACAAACCCTCACTGCAATCACCCACTGTCCCTGTGTTGTCTGGTTCTACACCAAAGATAATGCCAATTCAGGTTGTAGCAACTGCATCCTGCTACTTTAGGAAGGCTCCACTTCTCTCAGCCATAACCTGAAAGGGTGAAAACTATTCCTCGGGGTAGATATAGATTTACAGCTACTACCACTAGGCCCCTGCCTCGCTCCTACTATAGAGCACCACAACGACAGTGTAGCAGTCACTCCCATCTCATTAAATGGCCACATTCTGAATGGGTCTGTAGGAAGGATTGTGGCTTTCCCTGATGGCAGCTGTTACTAAATTGAGACGGCAATATCTAATTGACAGGAATAGGATAATTGCTGCTCTGTCAAGAATTAGGAAATATTTAGGTGCTACAATGTCTAAAAGAACCACCAATCTAATTGTGTAACCCAGATACAGCATAAATGATGCACGAAGGGGCTCTGTGGAGTGTAAATATAAGATGGTGGCCAAGACTTCTTTTTTCCCTCCCTTTTAAATAATCAGCAATTGCTGCAAGCATCTTAAATTGATTCAATTATGAAATAGTGGGATTTATCTATTGTGTTTGCCCACATCTCCCTGTGTAGGGGCAGATTTATGTCTCCTTGAAAATCGTGAAAATATGTACAGCTCAAAGTAGAATATGTTTCTTGGCCTTGTAAGTCCAGGATGTGTATCTGGTGTTGACAGCTATGGTCTCTATAAGACACACAACATCAAGTAATTTGACCTGTTTGCTCTCAACACCAGCTCCACCTGCTTCTAGGATATCCTATACTGGATGCTAATTTTGCAAAGTGGCAAACTGCTACTTTTACAGTTGAAAATGGTATATCTGGTAAAGTAGAACTTGATGATCATCTTGCCCTCCTGATCAGAGATAGGTTCAGGAGGCTCTTACCAGTAGATGAGCTATCAATTGCAATTATGACCCAGTTCTAAAAGCAGCTTGTTCACATGGCATTAGTATAGAGGATAACTGCTGAGTGAAAACAGGACTAAGCTTTGTGGTGCTGATTTACCATTTACCATTTACTTTGGCCATCACATCTCAATATCTGAACCTCCCCGCACCCAGCCCTTGCATGCAGCACCATCCCGTGACATTGTATTGACTTCTAGGATTGTTCCTCCAAATAGAAGAACACTGCCAGAGTTGTGAGAGATGTGCCGGATAGCATATAGCTGACTGCAGGGGAGGGATATGAGATATTGCTACACTCAATGACATCCTCCACCACCGAGTCCTCCAAGCCTTCTACATGAAAATCATATTTCTAAGCTTAAGACCAAGCTATGTATTGTTCTTGTTTTATTAATGCTATCATCAATCAGTTGTCAAAGGCACTATCAAAGATGCCATTCTAAGATGCATCCAATGTACATTGACCTACACTGAAAAAGTAAACTCGTCTCCAGACTCTCCAGTGTCACGATTGTAAAATAAGCGAGGTTAAAAACTTGTCTAAGTGACAAGGAAGCGGGTCTTCTAGCTGGGGATAGGACACCCACTTGGCATGTGCTAGCCTGAAACCTGACAATTGCCGGCTCGAAATTCTATTTGTGGGATGGTTACCTGATAGGTTAAACAACTTTTGACTCGTTTATTTTATGACCGTCACTTAGACGAGTCTAGAGACAAGTTTATTTTTTCAGTGTAACGTATGATGATATGATACATAGCTTACCCTGAACAAATGCTGACTGCAATAACCCACTGTCCCTGTGTCATCTAGTTCCACACCAAGGATAATGCCAATTCACATTGTAGCAACTGCTTCCGGCGACTTTAGGAAAGCTCCACATCCTCTCAGGCACAACCCGAATGGGTCTTGGGGGACTATTCCCTGGGGTAGATATAGATTTACAGCTACTACTAGTAGGCCCCTGCCTCACTTCTACTATAGAGCACCGCAATGAGTCACTCCCCTCTCATAAAAGGGTCACATCCTGGGTGGGTCTGTAGGAAGGATTCTTGCTATACCTGAAGCCAACTGTTACTTAATTGAGATGGCTGTATCTAGTTGACCGGGATAGGATAATTGCTTCTACGTTAGGAATAAGGATGCTTTGAAATATTTAGGTGCTACACTGTCTAAAAACACTAACAGTCAAATTGTGAGGTGTAAATATAAGGTGGCTAAGCCTACTCTTCCTTCCCTTTCCCTATTCAGCAGTCATATGGCTGTCACCACTCTTCAGTATGCAATATATATATATATATATATATATATATATATATATATATATATATATATAATTATATATATATATATATATATATATATATATATATATATGTATTTATATATATTTATGTATAATGATTGGTCTTTGTTGCTATGTATGTCAAGTATGGGTTGATTTAACCAGATTATATTGGTACTATTTGCTATGCAGTGTACGTCTTCTTAAATATATTTGAGCAATAATCCTTAACTAATACTAACACATGGGTCATCCCCCCCCTTTTAAAGGCTATCTGAGTAATCTCAACAAAATGGATCCAGGTTTTTCTAGAGTAGTGGCAAACAATGTGACAGCTATTTCTCCTACAAGCCTATAAAATTGTGTAAGAATGAATAAAAATCTAACCAACCTAACCGGTTAAACTCTTACCATGTGTTGCTTTCTTGCCATGTATTTATATAGGGTGGTTGTGCCTCATCTATTAGCCCAGTGTCTCTACACAGTGGTTCTCCTACTTACAGTAAGAGGTTTGTCAACTACAAAGTTAGACTGCCCAGTAAGTGGTTGTAGAGGGCCTGAACGTTCTGACCAGGGGCTCTGTTCCCTTCAGAGAACGAGCACCATTAACTAAAAATGGGGGTTGCTCTTTGCATCTCCCGTACAGCCAATATACAGCATCCCTGTTTGGTAGCACTCTAAGGGCAGCATATTGAATTAATGCCAAGGGACCTTTGTAGGCTTTTAGACACTCATGAACCATTGCATATCATAACAATACCTAGCAATTGATACTCTGCTCTCATCACTAATTACTGGTTATACGGTCACTTCTCCCAGAAGGTCCCTGCATGAGACAGGTATCATTCCCAACAGTATAGTTCTGAGAAGCTCTTGATATGTAGTCCTGGCTGCTAGATGTTAACACAGAGTCGCTCCTCACAGCTGCTTCAGGAAAGCGACATCACCTTTTTTATATTTCACGCCATTCAATATTGCATCTCATGTCTTGACTCAATAGTAGAAAGAGACATGCTCATTTTGAAAAATATTACAAGCCATTCACCTTCCCACCTCACAACATAGCTGAACTAACTCCCAGACTTAACTCCTGGCCAGTTACAGTATGTCAGCCTAGCAGCCCACTGTCCCCAAATCTGTGGCATATCCAGCCTCTCGGTATAGGGCCTGTATAGCTGCAGTGGTGGCTGTGCTCTCTGTAAGCTTCCTCTGGTTGTATGTGACTCCTACAACTCCTCACTCGGCAATAGGAGGAGGGACATGTTATGCAATCAAACATGACCCATGATAAAATCCCCTCACCATTGATTAACTATTTATCCTAGAACGCATTTCCCTACATATAGAGACATATAAAACCAAATACACTTCAGATAGATTTGTTTAGATAGTAATGCCTCTTCCATTGTACCATATAACAAGACCTATACAATATATGGCCCAAACTCCCGACTTATGTTGTTTTGGCTATTTCTGGCCCTTTTCAGGCTTATACCCCAACAGAATAACCAGTTTTGAAACTTTTTTTTCGAATTTTTAGTATATGTGAGAAAACATCCTTACGATTCAGGAATTCCTTTTATTTTGTGTATTGGCCCAATATTTTCCGTTTTCTGGCCCTCCAAAGACCCAAAAACCTCTAAAAACGTCAAAAACACTAAAAATGACATGTTTTACATGTCTTCCATGTCTACTAAGGCAGTAACAGTCTATACCTAATATCATTTTCTATTAGGCCTATGGTATAGTCAATTGATTCACGAGGATTTCACTAGATATGTACCATATTTTTTTTCTCCACAGTCGCTTAGGTGTGTTTTGTCAGCAAAATGATCAAAAGTCCTTTCAGGTTAATACCTCTATATAGTAAATTAAGAAGATCCACACAGTGTCCATTGTATCCCAGATTGTGAGGTAACCCTTGTGTCTTCTGCTGGAAAAAAGAAATTTTGAAAAAAATCCAATAACCTTGCCTCCAGGAGCATATGTCTATTGGGATACATATTTTCCATCACGGAGTCACCCGGAATATTTGTCACGGAGTCACCAGCCACCCTGATGAAAATTTAAACCTTCATAGAATTATTGATACCCAATATATTTAAGTTATCTCTGGTTTTCCTGTGTCCTACCCACTCCCTCTAATGTTCTAATACAGAAATCCACCATCTTTATGCTCATTTATACAAAAAATTATTTCCGTCACGGAGTCACCCGGGTGACTCCGTGACGTAAAATAGGTAAATAGGGGTACTTTAGGCCTATACTGTGCAAATTAGGTCTAACCAGATATCCTGATGCTACATGTTCCTTAAAGCACACATGATCAGGACATTGTAGAGTGATTTTAACCAATAATGGGACCATTTTGAGGAAACTAGGTTAAAGTTGAGAGTATGTAGTTAAAATTTTCATATTTCTGATAAACCTTCAAAATTCATCGGGCTGTATCTCAAAAACTATTACTCAGGGGATATCCATTCTTGGTATGCTTCAAGATATATGTTGTCCTAGCTTGTAAACAAAATTATTAGTTGCTGTGATGTATTTAAACATAATGTGCATAATCATGGATTTTTGGTCACGGAGTCACCTGAAAAATGGACAATAAACTTCACGAGGCAATAAAAGCTGAACCGCTAGGGTTAGAAATGTATCAAAAAGTGTTCCAAGGAGCCAAGATATATACCCTTCAATATACTTTACTTGTTTAAACATATTAAGAACTTTCTGATTTGTCCTTCCTCTATCCTAAAACAACATAAGTCAGGAGTTTGAGCCATATACCATATCTTCTCTACTCAATCCACTGTAGCTTCCTTATGCAATGTTATAAAAACAAATTCATTTTAATTATCAATTCTGTTACCGTTCTCATCTCTTCTCCAGACTTCGTTAGCATGAATTACCCTAGTCCCGCTCAATCCCACAGCTGCAGATTAACACTTGGGGATCACAGTTTATGGGAGATTTATGTCAATCCCTGTTCCTCTCACATCATTAACACATTCCTGTGGGAACTGGAGACATCTTTGATGGATCTTGTAGCAGACAAGGGCGAGAAAATTGTCCCCCCGGGAAGATAAATCCTGTATAATATATTCAAGGAGATTCCTTACCCTGTAGATAATTCATCTCATATTCAAGGAATATGCATACTATAGTGACAATGCTCTAGGTTTAACCTTGCCATAAGATCAAGTAAATATTTGGCTGAAGTATGATATATAATGTACAGATGCACCTGTATGGTAATGAAAAGATCCTAGAACTGTAACAAACTGCGCAGTCAATTCCAGGATTCTTATAATCTTTCTCAGAATTTGGTACACAGAAGGTGGCCTATTCCCAGTTGTAACATAGCAGGTCTAAATAAATAGATCTACTTATATGTAGGAGAGTTGCATAGCTGTAACATTACTAGTTGGTTATCCCAGATCTTGTCAATATTGGTCCCATTCTCTATACAACCGGGAGCTTTTGTCTCCGTTCAGTTTATTACCTTGGTAAAAACATATGAATTCACAGTCTCAAGCTCTCTAAGCCTTCAGATTTCAGGTGTAAACCTTGTATCCCTTAAACTGTTCCTTTGAAGGACCCTAATCCGATCCTGCTACTCTATCTCTCTGTATGGGTGTGACCCCTGCACTAAAAGCCAATGTTCTATTTGTGTGGTTGGTGTGAAGCTGACCCTGGAGATGATGGTCATACCTGGTGCTGATAATAGAGGATTGGTATTTGGCCCATTATGGTGCCACTATACTACACCATTAACATGCACTGTCGCTGTAAGTTTGAGTATAACTGCCGTATTTTCATCACTAATGATCACCAGCCCATGCACTGCTGGGCTCACTATGTTTGTTGGAAGCTTTAAGCAGTTCTAGTCCTTAAAATATGTAGATTCCAACACAAACTGTGCTTAAAGTAAATATCAAAATGGTACAAATAGATATGATTCCATCACAATCATTTACTAGAAATTGAGGTCTGTCCTGTTTGGTTCAGTAGCTCATCGATCACACATGCCATTCAAAATCATGACAATTCATCAAGGGTTATTGCTACAGCTGTTGTATTAGCCAAAGGGTATTGACCTGCTTGCATGAAGGATTATAACATATGTCTGTGTTGCATTTAATGTAATGTAATACCTACCAGAAACCCATTTCTATTGGTGATAATCTTTGATGTACAGGTTAAAGCGAGTCATGCACTTTCTAATACAACATCAAAGTAAATCTTGCAAGTTTCTTCAAGTATGGTTAGAGAGCAGAATTAGGGGTTTCCCTTACAATTCCCTATCTAAATCTTGGTATGATTACTTCTCAACTTGGGTCGATCCTAACAGGGACCTGTAATCTTAGACCAGAAATAAGGTTAATTTTGGTACGGTGACAGTGGTAAGATTCAGGATTATTGTCCTACTCATAGCCACACCCATAGATCAGGGTACATGCATTAGCTTTGTAGATTGAGTCAATGTTGGGTTGGTCTGTAATTTATATGTCTGCCTTAAGGCCACACCCTGACAGCACAGCTTTGAGAACAATACTGAGAAGTTCATGATATGACATAGGTAGGGACAGATATATACAAGCATACAAAAGAACTGAGGCATTAACTGAGAAATGCTAAAATATTGGCCATTAGAGGTGTCTCCAGATTTCTAAGTGGTCTTAACTTCTATAAGAGAGAAAGCTATATAAGTGATGATGACACATAGAACCTGTCTTCATACCATGATTTGCTATTGCTTGAGGTAGAAGTAACAGGCAGGTGAGTGGGAATTCATAACTTGTAACACTAACTATGGGCTATTACCTGTACTGAGTTGTCACTATTTAATATAACCTTTGTAGTATTAGTTTAGATAGACTTAGGTAGATATATACACAGAGAGAGATGGACATTGATAATTTACAGAACATAACTATGATACAATAGACTGATTCAGGATCCACTTTCTCAATGGAATGCTGTTCTTTTTTTTTCTAATTTCAAATATTGTCTGTGTAATAATACATCAAAGAAATAACAGAGGTCTTTTTTACAGATGGCTATAGAGAAACTAGCAAGTGGCACCATGAGTGACCAGATGCAAAGTGGAAACAGCACAACCATGATGATGGTGACCGACCTGCCCTTGATGGGCTGGCCAGGACCAAACTTCTACATCCTTCATATATCAGCACTTGTCTGTCTGTTCATCAGCATTGTGTCCAGCGTGGTTGTCTTTGCCATCCTCCGCCCGACCTGCCCCTCTTTCTGGTCCCGTTCTGTGGGTGAGCGTTTTGCTGTGTACGTAGCTGTGACTGACTTCATGCACAGTATCAGTCACTCAGCAGACCACAGCTACATGCTCGCTGTAGTCGACCATCCACCTGATGATGCCTGTGTCATTATGGGCTATTTCTTGGCATCAACACTTGTTGAACAGGCTGCAATGATAACCTTCATGTCTGTGAATGCCTTCATTCTGGTAGTCAAGGAAACCAAAATATCAATGGGTAAATATGACTGGAAGCTACTGATGGGGACCGTTGGATGTCCATTTTTGATAATGATCCCACCAGCAGTTCTCAAATGGATTGGACCAACTGGTGGATGGTATGTCACCTGTCATTACTATATGCATTCTGCACCAGCTTGTAATACTAAATCTGGGTTTTATCATATACCTGTATGTCTGAAGGGAGTATTCCACTGCCAATGGTTGGCCGAGATTCAGCTGTCAGGTGAAAGTCTACAATATCAAACTTATGGACAAATCTGAATAATCCATCAAAGGAATACTCCCTTTATAGACATATACTGTAATGAAACAATTAGCTAACACATGAAATAACATTCGGAATGTGCTGATATGTAAGGCTAGCATAAGCCTCAATCTAGAAATCAGGTAAAAAATGCTAATCCTATACTTGCTGTATACAAGGTTAGTAAACTGATGGTTCAGACTAATATCTGACACAATAATGTTACAGCAAATCAAAATAATTAATTTTTCTATGCTTGAATTACAGGTGTGTTTTCGACCTGAGACATGATATGGGGAAAATGTTTGCTCTTCTATTGTCTTCAGTCAACACCATAACTGTGTTTGTAAACACAATCTCTTATGGATTCATCTCCGTGAAGATAAAGAAGGTAACATCAGCCACGCAGGCCATGGGCTCAACCACCAATGAGTCAGGTCACCAGAAGCCGGTGCGGGTCATGATGAAGTTTGTAGCAGCATACATATTCCAGTGGTGGGCCCATGCTGTGTTTGCCATCTGGAGCCAATTTGCTTTTGTCCCTTTCTGGTGGGTTCTGATGATGGTCATAATGATTAACCTCGGAGGGTTCTACAATCTTGTAGTGTACACACTACTGCGTAGAATGCAGCCATCCAAGGACAAGAAGAAAGTTAAGGGTGAGAGAGTAATGGCCTGAAGAAATGAGTTATAATGCTGAAGCTGTAAATGTCTAGGCCTCTAGGTCCAGGCAAAAGAAATTCCAGATCCCATTTGTGATGCTGCAAACATTTTATACAATTAACAAAACAAAAGATGTCCAAAGGCAAGCACATAGATATATATATAACATATTATGTTAATGCTACATGCACCTGTTCTCAGCTATGGAACTTGTCAAACATGACTCACTACAACAATGTCTGACACATATAATTCTGTGCACATTACTTGATCTACATGTAGTGTCCACATCAATATCGGTAGCAGTGAATATGACAATGATTTCTTATTGTAATCATGATCTTATATGTGTTATGTTACGCCTATATGTAAATGAATAAAAATGATCAATGACCAAAAAACGTCCTCCAATTTCTACATGTGCAAGGTTGATTGGATGGTCTGTAAACGATAATGCAAATTACATCTATCTAAAGGGAAGTGTTGCAAAATTGTTTCTTATATTAGGACAAGTGTATCAACCCTGCTAACCGTAGTTACTACAATTAGCAATAAACCGTCTCATTGCAAAACTCCCAATATCATTTTCTTTAGCCTAATTCATAGAGAATAGAGAACTCTGGGCCTTAGATATTTCCCTCAGAAAAAAATCTCACTCAGGCCGAATTGGAAATAGGAAAATGAAGGGGCCTCAAGCATTGCTGGGATAAAATGTCTCCCACAGTGACAATAACTGGTCTCATTCACGTTTTAATGAAAACTCAGTTTGCACTTTGGAGCAATCGCTTTGAGGCTGAGAGTGCCAAAAAGGCAGTTAATTATGGCGGAGGTGTTTCAGGGGGATTCAGGAAAGTGTCACTGGTTTGATTAATAACTGTGATGCAAGCTCATTTGTTCTCAGTCTGTCTGGCATGAACAGAAAGAAAGAAGCATTGATGGAAAGAAAGAAGCATTGACAATTGGATAAGATTCTGCAACTGATTCAGCAAGAGTTAATAACAAGATTGTTACTAGTTTACTATTGAACATTGAGAACTACAGCCGAAGCTAAACCTGAATTTTTCAGAAACCTTACATATCACCCTAGTGGGCACAGAACATTGAATCAATATTGATAACTAGTTGTCAATGATGATTCAACGTTGATTCAATGTTGATTCAATGCTGAACTTAATTTTGTGCCCAATGGGACTCAGCTCTTGAGTATCTTAAAAGAAAAAGGAAAACGTCTCAAAATATTCATTAGCCGTTTCATGTTCTGGCAATTGGCAATCTTTCAACTTGTCAGCATTTTTAAGCAAATTCTGGGCAGTGAAATTTTTTTTGAGTTATGTCTCAAAGGTTGAAAAAGTTATATTGAAGGAAAGTTGCATTCCCATGAAGTTATTTTGGTCCAATCTAAATCGTCAACAAGGCAAGATATTAGCATAACGTCCAATAAGACCGGAACGGCCAAAGTCAGAATGTGTTATTGACTAGGAAAAGTCCTATCCAGGAGAGGGGGAGAATCTGTTATGTAAGGACTAATCATACACAGCTGGTCTAATGTATTTACCCTGCACCTCAGGGCAGTAGGGGAAGGGGTGGCCAGTGGGTGACAATCATTGTGAAGCCCTGTAGGTGAAAGGTTGAACAGAGGCGGAGGCAAGAATTGATCAAGTTGGAGGATAAGCTTGGTGCAGCCAATGCTCATCTAATCCAATACTAGCTGGTGTCCAGAAACTGGCTGGAAGGGGAGTTATTGCAGCAGGACCAGTGGGTGTGTGAGAGAGACAAGGTCAGGAGAGGGGTCAGACAACCTGGATATTGACAAGGTGTAATTTGGTGTGAAGGCTATAGAAGGGGCTAGTAAGGCAGAAAGGATAAACTAGCTAGTTGCACTGTAGTCAATATTTGAGTTGCAGGTAGAGTTGGGGTAAGACAAAAGGGTTAAATGGACAAATTATGGACAATATTGTATGGGGATGTTTATTGTGTCCTAAATGTTATAATTTGATTCATTCCTTAAACCCTATAAGAATGTGCCCTCCTCGTTGGCATACATGTACCTCTGCATGTTCTCCCAAACCAAACATCCTATCTTTCATAGTGGTTTACACCTGTCCCATGTGCCATCACACCTCATGAGATATCCTCTCATCCTGTGAGAAGAAACATAGCTTGGCTGCCTGAGTTACAGTGTAAAGTACCATCTCCCCTGAGTTCAGAATTGGAAACATGAATAATATCGGATTAGGGCAGCGAAAGCAGCATTTTCCCCTAATACAGTGTTTTCCATTCACATAGTACATACTTATTTAGTTAATACATTTTTTATTATGATCTGACAGGAATAAGCCTTGACGCTTTGTTCATAGGATGTATTTTTCATGAGAGGCAGAATCTCTCAAAATGTCTAATGCCAACTTTATCTCCGAACGGATCCAATCATGCCACCCCTTGTCTACTACAAGATCTATAAAACATTTCTCCAGTCCTCACAGAAATGTGTTAATGATGTGAGAGGGACAGGAAGGGGGCATGATTTACTATCCACTGTGGTCCCATGATGACAATATGCAGCAGTGAAATTTAATATAGTGAAGGCAATTAAAGTCTAGAGAAGCTCATCAATCAGTCATAGGAGAGATGAGAGTGTGACTAGATTTGACAGTTGGTGAAGATTGATTTCCATATTGGGCAGTAAATCTGTCAATGTAGTTATTGCAAAAGTGGCCTACATGCCACACACCTAGCTATACTTAAGATCAGAGAAGGAGCTACAGATGCTCTGATGTTTCATATTAAACGTCTTACTTATGCTGAACTGATTGGAAAGCGCCATGATGTAGACAGCTCTGACACATGGTTTGAAGTTTCTGCCTGCAGTATCGTCCTGCAAAACACCTTTTTTCAACCATACTCAATTGATGAGTGCAGGAAGAGCTGCTATAACTATTGAAAGGGGGGTATATATTCCCTAAAGCCCCAATATAGATTAGTATCTTTGAAAATTCTAGTATGATGATTTACATGATAAATGAGAATTTAAACTGTTGCATAGAGTTCAAAATCGATCCTACTAGTTTCGGTAGACAGAGCTACCTTCATCAGGGTTGAACTATATTTCTGAGTAGTGACCTGAGGTACACTTGGGAGCTAGTTGGAGATAAGTTTTATGGCTTATGGCATGTGTGCTGGCATAGGTACAATGTGGCCAATTAAAAGTTATAACTATTGCACCACCCCACTATCTGGACTCCCTCTATGGATATGTTCCCTTCCCATATCCATCCTGTTTTATGGGCCTGGTTGGTGTGAAGCCCACCCTGGAGATTACGGTAGAAGCTGGTGCTGAATGTAAATCACTGCATGGTGCAGGGCCAGGCCAACTTAACAGCCCTGTGACCTGCCCTGCCCAACTCAGGCTATTTTTTACAACTTCTATCTCCATAACCTTATTTATCCCTTGTTGTATCGTTATACAAAGTGCCTTATCTACTGCTGGGTCCGATGAAAGATGGGACTGTGTGCCCTTTAGTGTTTGTGGGCATATTTGCACCTTGCTCCTACAGCTAGCTATTATGAGGAGATTTGATCATGGCGATGATATCTCTTTTATCTCTCATGCCTATCAGAGTGCCTATATCTGTCTAGCCACATAGGGCCTGGTCCCCTGTTGCCTACTGTAGTAATCTTTTTTTATACACTATTTTCTGTTTACATATGTAATTCCTATGCTGCTGCATGATAACCCAGGCCTGTATGGCACACATGGTCTGGAAGCAGAATATTATCTGTTGACTGATGTTGGTACAAAGTTTATTCCACTCCCTCCTGTTTACATGTCTGTCCTTAGTGCTGTGATAGCATAATTATCACCTAGATACATATAGAAATATAAACCCTAACCAGAGGGACAATCGAGATAGCAAACATTATCAATGACACGCTGTACACAGACATCTTATCCCACATCCTCAGTATTTTTCATCGGTCACACTTTCTGCATGACACATATCATCAGATATTCTCATCCTGTGAGAAGAACCATAGACTGGCTGTGTGAGTTACAGTGTGGAGTAGCCATCTCCCCTGCAGTTCCCTGTGAGAGTTGTCACATACACTTGTACACAACCTCTGGTCAAAGGGGGGTTGGGGTTGTTTTATTGATTCAGGAAGATCCTATTCACAAAGGAGAGTAAATTACTGATGTTGGCACTTCTCCTGATGCATTTACCCTGTTCTCTAGGTGGGGATGGGGTATCTAGCTGACATGTGGTGATCAAAAGTGTGAAGAAGGATCCACCTGGAAGATATATATATACCAGACGTTTCTCACCAGGACGTAATCCAATGTTGGCTGGTACCCAGTGACTGTCTGGATGCTGGTGCAGGAAGATGCATCCTTAGAGCATAGGGCTGGTAAGGCTGTATGGTTGACAGCTATCCTGGACAAGTTCAGGTGAAAGCTCTGACCAACAGAATAATCACAAATTGTGTGTCAGAGTTACTGAGGTAGAAGGGGCTAGTGGGGTGAGGCACAGTGTCATAAAAAGAGATTCTGGCGGGAATGGTTGACGCCTGAGGGAGCCAGCAGGCAGGGGAAGTAAAGTGTCTAATATTGTTAGGACTAATGTAGTTAATGTCTTTTTAAGATATATCCATTATAAATTTACCTAAACTTAGTATTTAAATGTCATCCTTATGATGTAATAGCTAATGGCATTTTATGGTCTTTAGATTTTTAATGTGTTCAATGTAAAATACCCTAGCTTGACTTCCAACCTTTCATTTAATGTCATCTATTTGAACCAAAAACATTATGCAGTTCCTTAAGTTGAATAAGACTAAAGTGAGGCCATGGTTTATCTTTATCTTGAGAGGTAATGTTTTGACAAAAAATATTTTAAAGAACAAAATACAAGAATACAGAGGCAAAGGAAATAAAAAGATCGATGGACTGAAGACTGCAGACAGTCATGTGAGGTAGCAAATTGATGATAAAAATGGGAGGCATGGCAAGAAAGGGCCACAGGCAGATTGCTTTGTTCGGAGAGGGGGGTTGCAGGTTAAGGGTTGCAGGGCTATTGAGGAATCATGGAAATTGCTTTCATAACAGATCACTTTGAAGGTGGTTTGGGTCTCCCGAGGGTTATATTGTGGAGTCTGTAACTACAGGCTGACAGGCCAGGGTAATATAACCTGTATTCATAAGGCGCAGAATTGAGTCTGAAAGAGGTTTGTTACATTTTACATACTGAATGATGAATAGGCCATCCAGACTTTTCAAAAAAGGGGTTATATATATCATAGTATTGAGACATAGGCGATAGAAATGGAGTGTGTGAATGAGATGACTAGTTTGTCAGAAAGAGTGCCAACGAGACAGTTTAGTAAAAAAGGCACTGCTATTCCAGGATTTTAGACTTTCAATAGAACAGCATTGAAGTTGTCACAAGTACTTCTTAAACACAGTGTTCCAGGGTCATCAGTACTGGTTGTTCAGATAATCGCTGAAAAGGAAAAAAATATTTATCTCATTAAAGCCAGAATCTGTATAAGAAAGGGACCCACTAATTGCTAACGTAAATAGTCCAGACAAGTGATTACAGAGAGTGGTTGAGTGTAGCTGGGCTCTGCAAGTCTCATCACTTACCGCAGTCAGTATGGCCTTAAAGTTTATCAGTAGATCAACATCCCCAGTTGGAAAATTTAGTTAAACATTGAGTCATCATTGAATTATTATGAATCAACAATTTTCAATGTTGATTCAATGTTCTGTAAGCACCAGAAACTGTAACAGTACTTAGTATATATATTATATGTGATACCATATCTTCGACTTGCTGTAATTGACAAAATACAGGACTTGTTCCTGTCAGTTGAAGTTAAAATTTAAAAAAATGAATTGAATTGAATTGAATTGAATATATTGAGGCAAGGTAAGGAGTAGAACGGGATATTATGATATTAAATAGGTTTAATATTGTACAAAACTATTACAATGCAGTGGATATTTGTTGCAAATAGTATGCATTGGGAATGAGATCTAAGATATCCGAAATGTGGGGAATAGGTAGAGATGATAAATAAAAGACAATGGGGCAATGTAGTGAAAAGCAGAGAACATTTTCTTTAAAGCAGAGTTCTGTTTTCTTTTGAACTATCCAGTTATAAGATTATTCTTAAAAATAATCTTAGATCAATTCAGTTCTTAAAGGGTTGATATCACAAGTCATGCTACTGTTGGATGTTGCATCTAACATCCATAACAGAAGAAAATTGTCCTCTAATAAGACATCTACAATGAGTCAAGAAATCCTAAATATTGGCCATGAAAAGAATTGCTTGGGTCACAGATCTTGTAGCTAAAAAATGCAAATATCATCTGTTATGTCTAAGAAGATTTAGATGATTTGTGATTAAAGCAAAGAATAATGGGAGAAGTATTTCTAGAGGCCCTTTGACGGCTGGCCCACGAGTCTAAAATGCCCTTCTGCTGGGGTATCTCTGTCATGTTTGTCCGCAACAGGAACAAGTAGGTTAATACTGCTCTTAGAGAGGAGATAACAACAGCCCATTTAGGTAGCACTAAAACTAGTCTACCATGTTGTTCACACACTAAGTGCTGCCCATTTACTGCATGGCCTCAACCTCTCCTCATTGTTTATCGACCACCTTCCCCCTACCGGATTAACTTAGGGGCATGCCAGAAATAAGGCATTCAACCATAAGTGAGTCTCTAATGTGGTGTCGGTTGTCTGTTGCTTTTTGTGCCACTCCTTTGACTACAATATATGCATTCTGCTAATGTGCTGTTATTTTATCAGTGAAATTATCAATGGCAGTGTTGGCAAAAAAATGTAGCATCACCTGGGAACTTGGTCCAAGCCAGGTTCTCTTGTAACATGAAATAAGATGATATATCACAACAATCACAACAAAGGAAGAAGGTTCTGATCAGCTCTTATCCAATAAGGGCGTAGTCACACGGCACCCACTGCTGATTGCTTCTATCAGACATGTTGAGTCCAGCCGAGGATCGGGCGGTGAATACTTAGGATGAAGATACAGCTTGGTATGATGAAGGTAAGGGAGGACCGTGCATGTAAATTGTGTAATTTGGGCAGGCTGTGTCATAGGGCACTTAGGTCGGCCTGGTCCAACAGCCTCCAGTCATCTCTATTCAGTACCAATTACTATAGCAGTCTCAAGGGTAGGGTTTACAGCGACCACACACTCAGACCACAGACAAGTAAAGGTTTTTTTAAATGGATACTTTTAATGCTTCAGGATTCACAGCAAAATCCTGAGGCTTAGGCTCTGCATGTACATTGGATGTTAATACCTAATTGGGTAGACCGTAATCGGTATTGAACTAAAAGGAGGCAAAATCATGTGGGAATGCAGCCTATGTTGTCAATATCAGGGACCATTGCCATTTAATATTAAAGCCACTCAGTTTTCCTATGTTTCCTACTTTATAAACCCTGATAGCCATGTAAACAGCAGTTTCCTGGAATGGACATAGGTTGGGGAAATGACACTTTTAATAGACAAAGTTTGTTTCATAACAACATGCAATATGTCCTTGAGCAAAAAAAACGTTACTCATTTTATTATGTAGTTGCACCTCTAAGGACATTTCAGTGTTTTCTGTACAGATGCTCAATGTAACTGTTTTAGCCAAATATGTCCATAATGCTATGGCAGTGTTGAAGCTGGAGCAATATTACCACACTATCTATATCTTTTAAATATGGGATGCATCCTTAATAGGAGAATGAATCTCTCAGAATATCTTTTACAGACTCCCCCAGGTCCAATTATCTTACCCCTTGTTTGCTAAGAGATCCATCAAAGATATCTCAGGTTCCCACGGGAATGTGTTATTGAGGTGGGAGGGCCAGGAATGGGCCATATTTTACCATGCTCTATTCTATTTTAGCATAATTTATATGCAATTCATTTAAAAGAAGTGTAAATAAGCTCCTACAGAGCAAAAGAGTGTGATAGATGCAAATTTTTTTAAGGAAGTATGATATATATAACTAATTGCTAGAAGGGAAGATATGAAATATCAGATACACTACCGAGTATATTACAAGGCTGTATCTCACGACCTTGGGACAATGTTTTTGTCTCTGATTGGTTGCCGTCTCTGACAGGGTGCCGTCTCTGACCGGGTGCCATCTCTGACTGGGTGCTGTCTCTGACCAGGTGTCAGAAAAAGGTGTTTTAAAAAGAATTATACTCATATATTTAAGGATTTAGAAAAACGTTATGGCGGTTGTTATATAATCATAGATATAATTATAATAAGCCTCCTGCTGTGAGTATTTTAACCTTATCAAGCCAAGCCGGTCAGAGACGGCACCCGGTCAGAGATGGCACCCGGTCAGAGACAGCACCTGGTCAGAGACGGCACCCGGTCAGAGACAAAAACATTGTCCCAAGGTCGTGAGACACAGCCACAACTTCTACCAATCTATATTATAACATTTTCTAGACTTGGTTTATCACACATTCCATGATACTAATAAATACTGAGTGGAAGTCAGCACTGAACAGATCCCACAAGCTATAATCATACAATGTTGTACAGGTTTTACATGTTTTTGGAGTGTTAGTGATGCTCAGATAATGTTGAATAAATATGTCCAACCTGTGTTTGGCAAGGAGTGAACTCTACTGTACTATTTCTTTTCAATGAAAACAATAAAGGTGGTTTCCTTATTGTTTAAAATATATGCTTTTTAATTATGGACATTTTCAACAACAGTATGTGTTTTTCAGCTATTTAGGCAGGCCTTATATTGCCACAAAAAGAGTTATGCACATGCACAAATTCCAAACAACCTTACTATCCCAAAAGTGCCATGATAAGGCTGCCCTTCAACAAATGTCAGAGTATCTAAGTTCACAACCTGATACACACATGACCTGTATTGAAATGTAAAGGATGAAACCCACAACCTGAGCAATTGGCAAGGCAAACTGTTGGCATTCTGATTTTGAGCAGGAAATTTGAGAAAGAATGACATGGACAAGAGAATCAATCAAAGTTACAAATTATTCTGATTTCAATGACCAAAGCTCCCAAGTTGTTATGTGACTCAGATGTTCCATTTCATACAACAAATTTCTTTATCCGCACACACAGAATGAACTTTTTATAAACCCTTGGACAATTAGCATGTCTCTTATCAGATGCTGTGAAATAACATCTAATAAAACTACTATCACTAACATCTACTCCATGATATTATTCTCATGCTGTCAAATCCTTGTGTTGTCCTGCAGTATAGGGATGCTAACTCCTACAAATGTGTTCTCATATTCATCATCCAGGGCAGCATTACCATGTATAGGGCGATAGATATAGCTAAATCTATGGGTTGGATCCATGCTATTTGGTATCAGCTCATATTGATGGCGCCGTCTGAGGATGACTTTTGAGGCAACAACAGCAACAATCCCAACACAGGTCAATATTGAAAGGAAGACTATTAAAACAACTGTTTCATCTTGTTGAACTAAATCCCAAAGTTGTTTACTAGCCTCTATATGAAGTGGAAACTCATTATCAAGGCCATAAGTCAGTGGGCTTGCACTGCCATCATGGAAGTTGTCATCATTGTCAGGAAGTGATGACTCAGCAGATGTTCCTACAGGAAGTGATGTCATGGTAGTTGATACTGACATCATTTTGGTGCTGGCTGCATGTAATGGTGCGTGGAGTTTGTTACTTACATTCTGCAGCAGTAAGTCTGTGAGGAGGCCTTGACTATGGTGACCAGTGGATGTGTTGGACAGCAGGGAACCACTGGAAGTTTTGTCAGAGGTAAGAGCAGTGTTTGTTCCCAGCAGTGTTTGTACTGTTTTGTTGTCATTAGGGCTTTCAGTATCTGTCCCCAACAAGGGAGGTATACTGTCAAAGGATACATTTTTAAAGGCTCTATAAAGTTCTGCTGGATATGGAGCCATATTCTATGTCATCATATTGCCAGTTGAACTTTGTCAACAAACTAAACACAAGGCAGACATCATATTTACTTTGTGATCATGTAGTCGAATATGTGGCTCACGAATAGAGAACAGATTGAGAACAACATATCTTGGACTTAGAGCATCAGCAACTGGTTCCCACAGGTCCTTTGTGTGAAAGTAGGACAGTTGCCCTCAGGGATCCACATCCAATACTGTATTCTTGTATTGCAGAGCACAGTCCTACATTGCAGGCACAGTATTTATTGCCCTACATTTGAAAAATGTCACTAAGGCATCTTTCTTCATGACCAAGAAGTGTGGAGCCAGATCCTCACCTCAAAAGCACATTTCCTACCTCCTGCACTGTGTTAGTCCATAAGGCCATACAAACACTCCAGAGATACCTCCATTGACTTCAACATTCACTATTACCACTTCTCAAATAGCTGTATACACTGAATATTTACTCCTAAACTTAACTCCTCCTGGCATGTCACCATATGTCTCCCTTGCCAAACACTGTCCCCTGTTCTGTGGTACATCCAACCTAAGGGTATAGGGCCCTTAGAGCTGCTGTGCTCCCTGCTACCTTCCTCTGGTTGTGTGTCTCCTACAACTCCCCGCCTGGCAATGAGCGGCAGGATCACCCACACGCTGTCTAGTACTGGGCTGCTGTCTGCTGACTGGGTGTGTATCCATCCAGCCCCCTGCTGGTACTGCTGCTACTGCTGCTTCTCCTGATAAGGCTGTCCAGATCCCAGTCTCCTCCATCAGATAGGCAAGGGTCCTGATAGTAGCAGCGCCATCATGCTCTGTCTGCTATCATGCATCACCAGAGAGGGAAGGGCCTGACAGCAGTGGGGACATGCTGTGTCTGCTCACAATGAAGAGTAGAGTAAGTTCTTTTAGGAAACAATGATTTGGTTTTTTTCAGGTAGCATGCACAAGATATCCAATGTGAAAAGGTGAAAGGATTTTATATGTGCCAATGAGCATTGATTTTAAATGCCTAATAAAAGAAATTAAACATTGCCTGAAGAAAGATTAACGCTTAATAATTATGTTTAGGTCGAGACAGTGTGATGTCATTCAGAGCCAGTTTCAGTTGTTTGCCTGCAGACTGCATTGTAAGAGTTCTCTTATGTCCAAGGCTACTATGTCAAGGAGATGAACCTTTTTGTTTCATATTTGGAAGCAAAGGAATTAGCTCATTAATAGAGCGCTGGTGGTTGAGAAAAGCAATACTGCATTCATTTTCTGTGTCCATAATGACTCCCTGCCTCTGAATCCCCACCTGTGCTACCCAGTCTGTGTGAGACCAAGCAGCATGCTCTGATTGGATGTTCTGTTCAACAGACTGACTCTGAATGTGCTGGAAGTGATGGGACTGACAGAGCGCCCTACCTAGACAGTTAAAGGCATGGAGGGGGGTCACTGTTGGAAGTCTGACTCCAGTCAACTAATGAGCCATTCAGACTTGGTTGATGCTTTTACCCCATGCCTCTCTCAATAGCACTGTATATGCTTACTTAATGGAAAGGGAAGGAAAGGGAGAGGTTGCAAAAGTGTGATAGGGCAAATGAAGGGGAGAGGGTTTATTGTAATGTATACTCAAGAAACGGGGGGATTAAATGCACAAGCAGTTCCCAGAAGATGTTTATAATGAATTTTAAACAGTACACAATATGTATGATCCATGAGAACAGAGATGCTTGAGTCCTAATTAAATCTGGTAACTGTATTTGAGGCCACAATAACAAACTTATAATAGCTTTTATCCAACAATAGTCTCATCCTGCCACACTTATGCATACCCCTTTCCCTATACCAGAAAGTGACTTTAGGAGTAGTAGACCAGAATACATTATTACCACAGTGCATTCCTGTACAGCTTATGCAGGTAGGTGCTTATAAAACATGTAGAAAGACTGCAGTGCATCTGTGAGACTGCGGCTGGTTTCAACTCAACCTTTCACTTCCAGTCTCCCCTCAGGAGAAACAATCGAAAATGACCCTCTTATCATTGGCATTTGTCCTTATATTTTCTGTGAGTTGGGTTAGTAGATTGCATGTTACCAATTATTAAAGATGATTAATGAGCAATATAGAGTTAGGTAACACTACATGTGTCTCTGTAGGGTATATGTTATACAACCAGACATGACCTGTGATGAACCATCCATACTCTTAATTATTCATGAATCATTTCATAAATAAAGGACATTTAACAGGGTTAACATGGTGGGCATCGAATTGCTCAACACATAATTATATAATCCCATACAATCAAGCGCCAACCTTTGGACTAAATCCTCAGTTTGCGGAATTGGCCCTATTCTTAGCTGGACAAAGTTCCTTGAAATCCAAGAGGATAACCACCCAGGAAAACAAAATGTGAATAGTTGTACACCCTATTCTGTGGATGTGGTCACTGTCCTACCAACCTGTGTTCTATGTGTGTGTGAAGCCCACTCTGGGGTAGTAGCTGGTGCTGAATGTAAATCACTGGAGACTTTGAGGCCAGGTCCATTTAAGACCCTTGTGACCGAGCCTGCCCAAATTAGACCATTTACATGCAATGTCCCCCATTAGCTCTGAATCCCCTCAGCAGTATTTTAAGGTTAAGTGGTCACTGCACCACCCACTCCAGGGAAACCTACATTTATATGGTAGAGGCCTTGTACATGGGTATTTTGGTATATGGTTGAGATGGAGGGCAATGTATTGGTTGGGGTCTTATCATGACACATTTTATACATGGCTATTTAAATAAGCCTTACAACCTGTATCTGCATTATCTGCTGTAGCTCTTTGTATTACATCTAACAGGACATGAGAGTTGTCAGATGCAGCCATACACACCCTGTTGTATGACTGGAAGGACCAAGAGGGGTGGTGTTATTGACTTAGACTTCACATTCAGGAGGGAGGAGAGATCATTGATGTGGGTGCTTCTTGTAAACACCTGGTCTGATGCATTTACCCTGCACCCCCCGACAGTGACCAGGGGATAACACGGGGAGCAGACCAGGGGGTTGTTGTCATAGTGAACACTGGGATAGCAGGGAATTGATCACGTTAGAAGTTGTGAGATGACCAAAGCTCACCAGTTCCTAATCCAATACCAGCCGTTGCCCGGGAGACTAGCCTGCATTGATGCATGTGTAGGAGGAGGGCCGGGCCGTATAGAGGATAGGGTCAGAAACAAGGTCGGCACTCCGCAATACGCACTGCAGTGGCCTGGGAAAAGGCTGCAGACTAAAATTGGTTCTGTGTTTTGCAGGTTAACTGACATGAGGCTCCGGGTTTATATCATTGTTCAGCCTCTGATAGGGCTGGGATAACATATAATAGCTTGTTTCTTAGCTACTTAAGATGTATGCAGATCTGAACTGTATGTTGTGCAGCTAAGCATTCGTAGATCTGCCGGTGAGTGTGAGGTAGTATAGATAAACCGGCACATTACACCCAGTACTATGTACTTCTTGAACCCCAGCAGGATAACAGGCTTGTGATGTGTCAAGCTAATGGCCCCCTGGAGGGCACTTTAGGTTGGGTAAGTTTGATGGTATGCCATTGACACTTGGTAGCCCCTCTGCCATATCTTAGTTTCTATTCTAGAAACCTATAGTGTCATGTAAGCTAATATGAGGTAATGACTGGCAATCTATTGGCTTTGTAGATGGTAATTGGCATACTTCAGGAACAGCGTAACTGGAGCTAGCAGACTCTTATTTAAACACCATGATTCGGCCAAAAGCTACATTCTATTTTGTTTTTGAATTATGTTAACCCATCCTTGGGAATTTTTTGATGTACAAGTGCTACATATTCATTGGACCTTTGTCTCTCTACTGAGCCATAAATAACTCTTCTCCCACAGTCAGACTCTTCAGACCACTCAGCAAATGATCAATTACATCGGATGCCAAAGGGGTACTTTATTACAATTGGAAAAATAAATATGAGCAGTCTTGTCACCATCTGAAAAGAATGAGGCCATTGACTGACTTCTTTCCCCGGCAAACCCCATTTTCAGATTGGGATTCAGATTGAAAGAAGAGATTATTGTTTTTGGGAAACACTTTGTGTCAAATACTGCTGCTAATTTTGTTCAAATGAGGCTTTACAGAGACACAGGGCTTGATTGGACAGAATATCCACCTAGTAAATCATCAGATCCAAATGTTTTTACTGCATTCAGTTTGTCCTTGAGATCTCTCCTTCTCTGTATCTAGAAACACTGTTAATCTCCAAATGTTATAAAATCCCAAGTAAATCATAATGGTCAACATTCATTTGATGCAAAGAAAGGTAAGTAATTTACATGAGTTGGTGTTATTGATATCCATCAATAATCAAAACATTACTGAAGAGGTTATCACTGATGAGCGTTACCAAACTGCCATTTAATTATCATAGATCTACATTTTACACAAGGAACGATAAAAATATGACTGATACACTAATTTCTGAGGCATCTTACAAGACTCTCCTATGTTACTGCAACCTCTTGAAGTTATTCAATAATCAATACTGTAGCACTCTCCACAATAAAAACTGAGCGGCAATAGCCATTTCTTATCAGCGGAAAGCTCCAAAACTCTAGTACATCCTTATCAGTAGGGAACAGTAAAACATTGTTATCATGAGCTACAGTAGATACAGCTGTATTTTTCAGAGCAGGGGGAGGCAGGAGAAGGTGTGTGTCATTTGAGTATTAATAAAGCTGAGGTCTCTAGTGTCTCAAATTCTTTCTTAAGTCCATTCTGATAACAATGGCAGTTACTGGTGTCTGTAAGTCCCATGTGCCTACGAGTGTTGGGCAGTAAATATGTCAATGTAGTTATTTGCCTACATGCCACACACCTAGCTTTACTTAAGATAAGAGAAGGAGCTACAGATGTTCTGATGTATCACATTAAACTTGTTACTTTTGCTAAAATGATTGGATAGTGCAATGATGTAGACAGCTGTGACACATGGTTTGAAGTTTCAGCCTGTGGTACCATCCTGCAAAACACCTTTTATCAACGATACTCACTTGATCAGTGCAGGAAGAGCTGTTATAACTATTGTACCATCCCACAATCTGGGCTCCCTCTATGGCTGTATTCCCTGCCCATAGCCATCCTATATTATGGGTCAGGTTGGTGTTAACCCTACCCTAGAGATTATGGTAGAAGCTGGTGCTGAATGTAAAACACTGCAGGGTGCACAGCCAGGCCCACTTAACAGCCCTGTGACCTGACCTGCCCAACTTAGGTCATTTATATTTGTTCTGCCTCCATTACCTTATTTATCCCTTGTTGCGTCTTTTAACTAAGTGCCTAATCTACTGCTGGGCCCGTGTTTTACAAGTCTGGTGCAGGCTATGAGTGATGTTCCCTGTGGTGGCTGTGAGCTTATCTGCACCTTCACACCAGGGCTGGCTGTTAATAGGTGATTTGCTCATGGCATATCATCTCCTCAATCTCCCATGCCTATCAGAGTGCCTGTTAGGCCTGGCGATATATGTATCTAGCCACATATGGCCTGGTCCCCTTTTGCCTACTGTAGTAATCATTTAGGATACACTATTTTCTGTTTACACACCTAATTACTATGCTGCGGCATGAAACTCAGGCCTGTTTGGCACACATGGTCTAGGCGCAGAATATTATCTGTTGACTGCTGTTGGTAGAAAGTAAAATCCACTCCCTCCTGTTTACATATCTACCCTTGCTGTGTGGTGCAGGAAGATTCACCCTTAGGACATAGGGCTGGTAAGGTTATATGGTTGGCAGCTATCCTGGACAAGTTCAGGTTAAAGCTCTGACCCACGGAATAATCACAAAGTGTGTGTCAGTGTAACTGATGTAGAAGGGGCTAGTGGGGTGAGGCACAGTGTCATGAAAAGTGATTCTGGCGGGAATGGTTGACGCCTGAGGGAGCCAGCAGGCAGGGGAAGTAAAGTGTCTAATCTTGTTAGGAGTTGAGTAGTCAATTTCATTCGAAGATATATCCATAATAAATTTACCTAAACTTAGTATTCGAATGTCATCCTTATGATGTGACAATGGCCAATGGAACTTTATGGCATTTAGGTTTTAATGTGTTCAATGGAAAATACCCTAGCCTGACTTCTAGCCTTTCATTTAATGTCTTCTATTGGAACCAAAGACAATATCTAGTTCCCTTAGTTAAATGAGACTAAAGTTAGGCCATGGTTTATCTTTATCTTGAGAGGTAATGTTTTGACAAAAAGTATTTAAAAGAACCAAAGACATGAATACAGAGTTAAAGGAAAATAAAAGATTAATAGACTAAAGACAGTCAGCAAACATGCGAGATAGCAAATTGATGATAGAAATTGGAGGCATGGCAAGAAAGGGCCACAGGCAGATTGCTTTGTTCTGAGAGAGGGGTTGCAAGTTAAGGGTTCCAGGGCTATTGGAAATTGCTTTCATAACAGATCACTTTGAAAGAGTGCCCATGAAATTAAGTAATAAAGGCAGTGCTGTTTCAGGATTTTGGTCTTTCAATAGAACATCATTGTATTTGCTACGAGTGCTTCTTAAACACAATGTTTCAGGGTCATTAGTACTGGTTGTTCAGATAATTGCTGAAAAGGGAAAAAGATTTATCTCATTAAAGCAAGACTTTGCATAAGAAAAGGGCCCACTAATTGCCAATGTAAAATGTCCAGACAAGTGATCACTATGAGAATAGCTGAGCGTTGTAAGTCTCATCACTTACTGCAGTCAGTATGGCCTTACAATTTAACAGTAGACCTTCATTTCCAGTTGGCGAAATTTAGTTTACCATTGAGTCAACCGGTGAATTAATATGTCACTGTTGATTCAATATTGATTCAATGTTCTGTTATCACTGGAAACTGTAACAGTTCTTAGTATCTATATCAGCTTGAGGCTTCATACAGGCCAAGGGTAGGTAGGAGTAGAGTGGGATATTATGAAGTTAAATTAGTTTAATATTGTACAAAACTATTACATTGTAGTGGTTATTTGTCATAAGGCATAAGGTTAGATATTGGAAATTAACTTAGATTGATTCATTTCTAAAGGGGTTGATATCGCAAGTCATGCTACCATTGGATGGTGCATCCATCAGAAGGCCCACGAAAGAAAAATTGTCCTCTAATAAGACATCTACGATGAGTCAAGATATCCTAAATATTGACAAAGAAAGGAATCTATGTCTTGCTTGGGTCACATATCTTGTAGCTAAAGAATGCAAATATTATCTGTCATGTCTAAGAAGGTTAAGATGATTTGTGACTAAAGCAAAGAATAATCGAAGAAGTATTTCGAGAGGCCTTTTGAAGGCTGGCCCACCAGTCTGAAATGCCCTTCTGCTGGGGTATCTCTGTCCTGTTTGTCAGCAACAGGAACAAGTAGGTTAATACTGCTCTGAGAGAGGAGACAACAACAGCCCCATGGTAGCACTAAAACAAGTCTACCTTGTTGTTCACACACTAAGTGCCGCCCATTTACTGCATGGCCTCAACCTATCCTCATTGTTTATTGACCACCTTCCCCGTACCGGATTAGCTTAGGGGCATGCCAGAAATAAAGCTGAGGTCTCTAGTATCTCAATTAGGGATGTCATTGACATTTGCTATATCGACATATTGCTAATATGTCAATATTGCAATATATCTTATGACAATTTTGATATGTCACTATAATTATGTCAATATTTTTTCATGGGAAATTGTTCTCTGCCAGGGAAGAAACATGGTACCTGAATGTGCTTTTATCCAGTGCACCCTCAGAAAGGTTGTTCTCTAACATGGTCAGTCAGGGAGGAAGGGGGACATTTTCAGTGAAAATAATGGGACTGGTGTTCACCTGCCATTAATCTTGTTTTTGTCATTTTTCTCAGCTTATTAAGGCAATAAACAGTGTTCAAGAGGTCCTTAATAGTTTAAAACTGTATTGCAATACATTGATATATTGACAACTATATGTCAATAATCACCATCAACATAAATTGGATGTCAATGACATCCCTTATCTCAATGCATTCAACCATAAGTGAGTCTTTAATGTGGTGTCTGTTGTCTGTTGCTTGTTGTGTCACTCCTTTGACTACAATATATATGCATTCTATTAATGTGCTGTTATTATATCGGTGAAATTATCAATGGCAGTGTTGACAAAAAAATGTAGCATCACCTGGGAACTTGGTCCAAGCCAGGCTCTCTTGTAACATGAAATAAGATGATATATCACAACAATCACAACAAAGAAAGAAGGTTCTGATAAGCTCTTATCCAATAAGAGCCTAGTCACACGTCACCCACCGCTGATTGCTTCTATCAGACATGTTGAGCCCAGCAGAGGATCTGGCGGTGAATACTTAGGATGAAGATACAGCAGGGTATTATGAAGGTAAGGGAGGACCGTGCATGTAAATGGTGTAACTTGGGCAGGCTCTGTCACAGGGCACTTAGGTCGGCCTGGTCCAACAGCCTGCAGTCATCTATATTCAGTACCGGTTACTACAGCAGTCTCCAGGGTAGGGTTTACAGCGACCACACACTCAGACCACAGACTAGTAAAGGTTTTTTAAATGGATACTTTTAGTGCTTCAGGATTCACAGCGAAATCCTGAGGCTTAGGCTATGCATTTACATTGAACGTTAATACCTAATTGGGTAGACACTTATCAGTATTGAACTAAAAGGAGGCAAAATCATGTGGCTTTATTGGGAATGCAGCCTATGTTGACAAGATCAGGGACCATTGCCAATTAATATTAAAGCCACTCAGTTTTCCTATGTATCCTACTTTATAAACCCTGATGGCCATGTAAACAGCTGTTTCCTGAAATAGACATAGGTTGGGGAAATGACACTTTTAATAGACAACGTTTGTATCATAACAACATGTGATATGTCCTTGAGCAAAAAAAACGTTATTCATTTCATTACGTTGTTGCACCTCTAAGGACATTTCAGTGTTTTCTGTACAGATGCTCAATGTAACTGTTTTAGCCATATCTGTTTTTGTCCATGATGCTATGGCAGTGTTGAAGCTGGAGCAATATAGCCACACTATCTATATCTTTTAAATATGGGATGCATCCTTAATAGGAGAATGAATCTCTCAGAATATCTTCTACAGACTGTCTCCCCCAGGTCCATTTATCTTGCCCCTTGTTTGCTAAGACAGCCATCAAAGATATCTCAGGTTCCCACAGGAATACGTTAATGAGGTGGGAGGGCCAGGAATGGGCCATATTTTACCATGCTCTATTCTATTTTAGCATAATTAAGTGAAATGAAGTGTAAATAAGCTCCTATAGAGCAACAGAGTGGGAACAGTGTTGATACCTCAGCCATATAGATGAAATTTGTTTTAAGGAGCTATGATGTTTAACTAAATGCTAGAAGGGAAGATATGATATATTAGATATACAACCGAGTATATTACAACTTGTACTACTCTATATTATAACATTTTCTAGACTTGGCTTATCACACATTCCATGGTACTAATACATACTGAGTGAAAGTCAGCACTAAACAGATCCCATTAGCTATAATTATACAATGTTGTACAGGTTTTACATGTTTCTGGAGTGTTAGTGATGTTAAGATAAATATGTCCAACCAGTGTTTGGCAAGGAGTGAACTTTACTGTACTATTTATCTTCAATGAAAACAATAAAGGTGGTTTCCTTATCGTTTAAAATATATGCTTTTTTTTAATCACGGACATTTTCAACAACAGTATGTGTTTTTCCGCTATTGAGGCAGGCCTTATGTTGCCACGAAAAGAGTAATACACATGCACACAATCCAAACAGCCTTACTATCCCAAGAGTGCAATGATAACGCGTCAGAGTATCAAAGTTCACAACCTGATACACACATGACCTGTATTGAAATGTAAAGAATGAAACCCACAACCTGAGCAATTGGCAAGTCAAATTGTTAGCGTTCTGATTTTGAGCAGGACATTTGAGAAAGAATGACATGGACAAGAGAATCAATCAAAGTAACAAATTGAAGATATTCTGATTTCAATGAGCGAAGCTCCCATGTTGTTATGTGACCCAGATGTTCCATTTCATACAACAAATTTCATTATCCGCACACACAGAATGAACTTTTTATAAACCCTTGGACAATTTGCATGTCTCTTATGGAATGCTGTGAAAAAATATCTAATAAAACTGAGACCACTAACATCTACTCCATGATATTATTCTCATGCTGTCAAATCCTTGTGTTGTCCTGCAGTATAGGGATGCTAACCCCAACAAATGTGTTCTCATATTCATCGTCCAGGGCAGCGTTACCATGTATAGGGAGATAGATGTAGCTGAATCTATGGGTTGGATCCATGCTATTTGGTATTAGCTCATATTGATGGCGCCGTCTGAGGATGACTTTGGAGGCACCAACAGCAACAATCCCAACACAGGTCAATATTGAAAGGAAGACTATTAAAACAACTGTTTCATCTTGTTGAACTAAATCCCAGAGTTGTTTACTAGCTTCTATATGTAGTGGAAACTCATTATCAAGGCCATAAGTCAGTGGGCTTGCACTGCCATCATGGAAGTTGTCATCATTGTCAGGAAGTGATGACTCAGCAGATGTTCCTACAGGAAGTGATGTCATGGTAGTTGATACTGACATACTTTTGGAGTTGGTCATACGTAATGGTGCGGTGAGTTTGTGACTTACATTCTGCAGCAGTAAGTCTGTGAGGAGGCCATGACTATGGTGACCAGTGGATGTGTTGGACAGCAAGAAACCACTGGAAGTTTTGTCAGAGGTAAGAGCAATGTTTGTTCCCAGCAGTGTTTGTACTGTTTTGTTGTCATTAGCCGTTTCAGTATCTGTCCCCAACAAGGGAGGTATACTGTCATAGGATACCTTTTTAAAGGCTCTATAAAGTTCTGCTGGATATGGAGCCATATTCTATGTCATCATATTGCTTGTTGTACTTTGTCAGCAAACTGAACTCAAGGCCAACATAATATTTACTTTGTGATCATGTAGTCGAATATGTGGCTCACGTATAGAGAATAGATTGAGAACAACATATCTTGGACTGAGAGCATCAGCAACTTGTTCCCACAGGTCCTTTGTGTGAAAGTAGAACAGTTGCCCTCAGGGATCCACATCCAATGCTGTATTCTTGTATTGCAGAGCACAGTCCTACATTGCAGGCCCAGTATTTATTGCCCTACATCTGACAAACTTCATTAAGGCATCTTCCTTCATCACCAAGAAGTGTGGAGCCAGATTCTCACCTCAAATATTTCCTACCTCCTGCACTGTGTTAGTCCATAAGGCCAAACAAAAACTCCAGAGATACCTCCATTGACTTCAATATTCACTATTCCCACTTCTCAATTAGCTGTATACACTCAATATGTACTCCTAAACTTAACTCCTCCTAGCATGTCACCATATGTCTGCCTGGCCAAACACTGTCCCCGGCTCTGTGGTACATCCAGCCTAAGGGTATAGGGCCCTCAGAGCTGCGGTGGTGGCTGTGCTCTCTGCTACCTTCCTCTGGTTGTGTGTCTCCTACAACGCCCCGCCTGGCAATGAGCAGAGGGATCACCCACACACTGTCTAGTACTGGGCCCTGGGCTGTTATCTGCTGACTGGGTGTGTGTGCAGCCAGCCCCCTGCTGGTACTGCTGCTACTGCTGCTACTCCTGATACGGCTGTCCAGATCCCAGTCTCCTCCCACAGATAGGTGAGCGACCTGACAGTGCCAACACCATGTTGTGTCTGTTCACAATGAAGAGTAGAATCAGTTTTTTATGGAACAATGTTTCTGCCTTTCAAGTGGATCTTAGAGAGTGCACAAAAATGCATGATCCGTACAAACAGAGAAGCTTTACTCCTAGTTTATTCTGGTAACTGTTTTTGAGGACCTAATTACTATATCTTAATGGATGCTTTTGTCACTGCCTGCAGACCTTTCTCTCCACCACTGCCTATTCACTTCAGATATTGACACTTATAGTGCATTGGATATGAAACAATGGCATCCAATTTAGAAATACACACATATATTGATATCAATGCATATGGTACGCTCATGTGAATACCAGTATATTCTCCATGTTCTATAGATCCTACAACACTAATAGAAGCCCCTATGCCTTTACCAGAAATCCACATTAGGAGTTCAGACCGGGACATTAGTGGCACATTATTACCAGAGTGCAGTCCTGTGCACCTGATGCGGGCAGGTCTTCATGAATTATGTAGAGCTGTATGAGTCAGCCGAATCATCGCATCATGCATTATTGGATATCAAAGGGCAGTTTTAGGTTTTACCTCTGGACATTAAAAACTGGTATGCAGTATTTCTCTTCAAGCTAAAATGTTGGATGGAGCAGAGGGGGATTCCAAAATGAAAAAAAAATCAAAATAACATATATCCAGATATTTCAGCTAAGGTTAGATAGCATAATTGTGAGTTGGGTTATTGAATTGCAAGTTTCCAATTTTGTGAGATGATTAATGATTGATATAGAGTTACGCAACACTGAATGTGTGTCCCTGGAGGGTATACGTTATACACCCAGACATGACCTGTAATGAACCATCCATACGCTGGATTACTCATTAATTGTTTCCTGAATAAATGACATTTAGGTAAGCATAGTGGCAATCAAATTTGTTACCAAATAAGTTAGCTTACTATAGCCCAATTAAAGGAATATTTGGCAAGCATCCTCAGTCTGCAGAATCAATCCTATTCTTAGCTTGATGAGGTCCCTTGAAATCCTAGCAGATAACCACCCAGAAAAATGAAATGTGAATAGTTGTGCACCCTAATGTGTATGTGATCACTGCCTTACCAACCTGTGTTGTATGTGTGTGTGAAGCCCACTCAGGGGTAGTAGCTGGTGCTGAATGTAAATCATTGGAGGCTTTGAGGCCAGGCCCACTTAAGACCCCTGTGACGGAGCCTGCCTAAATTAGCCCATTTACATGTCCCCCATTAGCTTCCAATGTCCTAAGCAGTATGTTAAGGTTAAATGATCACTGCCCCACCTACTGCTGGGAAAGCTCTCACTGGTATGGTAGAAGCCTCAGGGGAGATATATATTGGTTGGGATTTTACCAAGGGAAAATTTGTACATGTCTATTTAAATGAGCTCTAACACCTGAATCTTGGTTATTTTGTTATAGCCCTTTGTATTACATCTAACAGGACGTGAGAATTGTTAAATAAACCCATACATACCCTCTGGTACGAGAGGAAGGGCCAAAGGGGGCTGTGTTATTCTATTCAGGAGGGAGGAGAGATTATTGATGTGGGTACTTCTTGTACACATCTGGGCTGATGCGTTTACCCTGCACCATAGGCAGTGACCAGGGGGTGACCAGGCAGTGGACAGAGGGGTAGCAGATGATTGATCAGGTTTGAAGTTGTGAGATGACCAAAGCTCACCAGGACCTAATCAAATACTAGCTGGTGTCTGGAGACTAGCCTGCATGGGCACGGGTCTAAGATGAGGCCTTTGCAGCATAGGGCAGGGTTATATAGTAGCATAGTATGAGGTTAGGATCAAGGTTAGGTGAAGGGTTAGACAGACTGGTTATGAACGATGTGCGATTAGGTGTAATGGATCTAGAAGTGGGAAGTGGGGGAGATAAGTTATCAAGAAAGAAATTCTGATGACCAGAGATTTTATCAGAAAATAAATACTTGCGGGTGGCAGACTAGAGCAGTGACTGATATTCTGTCTCTAACTTGCATGTAAAGTTGCATGGAAGCACTGATGATCACAGGACGGTTTAAGCTAGAGTAACCATAGCCTAAAATGTGATAAGTAACTATTTGGATAGGCGTTTCTCTCTCAGCAGAAGAAAAACTATACTGATGGGCCCTCTGGTGTATTAAACTGTACCGAATGTGTTCCAGGTCTTATGACAGGTCTGTTTTCCCGCCATGTTATTGTCGTTCAATTGAGTAGGCCTACTATCTACATAGATTATTTAGATTATTCCTGTGGGAAGTGGAATATAGACATTCACTTGCTATATTTATAGCAATTCTGACATCATGAGCATGACTGGTGTCACAGCGAGTATCTTTCATTGATTTGCATTTTGAAATAAAAAGCAATTTTAAGACTATCTATATTCTATAAGCTCACCAGGTAATAGTTTTTCACATATTACTGCTTCAAAAGCTGATGTTGCATTTCTTTTTAAGTTCTACTTTTAACAGGATGAGGGATTGAATCAGACCCATTATCATAGGTTATGCTTTCACAACCACAAAGCCGCATCCATATCCTGTCATCACATGACTCGTTAAAGGCTGCAAAGTGCTTTGTCATTGGTGATCATGCTGCATTATAGCAGCCCTGATGAGTAACTTGCTGGTGCTGCATTTATGCAGACCCTTCTGCAGTGTTGTTTTTCCTGTCGGGTTGGCATATTGTTTGAGTGCAGTGAGTCCCGTCATTGCTGCATTAATGCAACAAACCAACAACAGGCATGATGCATCAACGCAGAATGCAGCCCTGAAAGTGAAACAAGTCCTTTATAAAAACTCCATCACAATCATCCTCAGGCGGTCTCTACCCAGTATTGATGTCTCGATGATGGAAATCGGTGCAGGCTTAGATCAACGCAAGCCTTCTGCATTGACAACTTGCTGATGTAACTCGGATAGCACTGTGACCCATCGGACACACATCAACACTTTCCAAGCATAGAGTGTATGACCACAATTAAACTATGTGATGCTGTACATGTGAACAATGTGATGCATCGATACTATAATCTGGAAGAAATGCAGTCCTTGAAATGATTTGTCCCGGAGTCAGATCATTGATATCATGGGGCATTGGAGGGTCTTTGCAGGATTAGGGAACTAGATATCATCCCCATTAAATTGATGAAAGTATCACCATATCATACCTTGATAAAAAAAAATAGAAGCCAAATCTTGATTGTGTTTTAAAATCCATAAATCAGATTCAATTATTAGTAAGAAGAACTGAAAGGAACTGAAGTACAGCCACTGTTGATGACCTTGCTACTATTGTAGGGGCCTTTTCCCCTAGCTTATTTGGTTATTCACCTGTCTCATACAGCGATACCTCTGTAAAACATAGCACATAGGGAGACAAGTTTATTTGAATTCCATGTGTGCAATATGGTGTATTTCCTTTAAGGGCTTGCCCTTGACTAAGCTGTTTTTTTTGAGGGATACTAGTAATGCATGTACGGGTCACAAGGGGGCTTTTCCAATTGCCTGATTCCCTTTGTCTATAGTAGGATTACATGTAAGCTGGGCACTTTGATGGTGAAAGGTATCTGCCATCCCCAGCTTGACGATATCAATTGGGGTTATTTAAGGGTTAGCTGGCCCTTGTGGCACTGGGGCAATGCAATGAAGGATCCTTCTGCCATAGGACACACAGATAAGTTCTAGTAGAAAGAAATGAGAGCCTGTAGCACTTTTGAGATTGCTTTTTTACTTTTTCATAGTGGGAGTATATTGCATATTTTTCGGTTACCAAAACAGGGCCAAGTCTAAATATGTCCACAAAACCCCTGAGGCAGATCAAATTGATTTCTGACACACTGCTACGAAACCCTCAGAACCCTATATTTCAGAAGTAAAATGGACCTTGTTTGATTGATTTTATCACAGCGCCTACTGTGACTACTCTGAGAGCAGCCATAGTGTAAGTTAGGCTATTTGTGTGCCTATATTTGTTCACAAAATATGTTGGATGTATTCTTTGTTTTATCTATCTATGTTCAATATAAAGCCATAGACCTCATTTAATGCATTTCTGACTATTTTAGTCACTGTCACAGTACATCTCTACTTGCTTGCTTGCCTGCAGTGGCACAAGTTGGGACAAGCAATATGTGCCCTCATAAGCTGATGTATTTTACTGTTACTTTGTGACAAACTAAGCTTACATAAACCTCTTTGATGAATCCACAATAGAGAATGAGAGGCTATATATGTCTGTTATAAACCCTGTCTAATGATGTATATTTGTGCTCACAGTGAGAGACCTGCACAAACCCTTTTGATGGGTCCCCTGGGGGATGAATGACAGCAGTAGAGAATGAGGAGCTATATGTCTGTGATTTACTGATGTGTTGTCTCTATACCACTAAGAGCAAGCCTATCATTCATATAACAATAAGGTAGGTTCATCCCATGTCGCCCACCTACCTCAAATCTGCCACCCCTCCAGTGTGGACAAAAATCAAAATGAAGTTGAACTAAGAGAACCAGCTAGTAAAATGTATTTCTTTAAATCAACCAAAGGCAAACTGTGGTTTTCTTTTGTGATGTTTGCTTGCATTCCTTGTTGCTGCTAAATCCACACTGTACTGTATGTTGACCCCATTAGCACAATATCTTATGCTTAAAGAAGAAGATTTCAGGGGATAGCTTCTTCTTCATGCAAAGACATGGACTCCCCTGGTCCCCAGATAGATAGCAAACCATATGCCTAACCCTACCTTAATCAGAAAGAACTAAGCTAACCCTAATCCCTACCCTAACCATTGGGCAGGTATCCAGTGTAGTTGGTTTCTTAGTGAAGCATCCCCTGGGGATACAGAGGAGTCCCTGACTGTGGTTGAAGCATAAGATGTGGCCAAAAATCTTATGCTTAAAAAATAAGATAGTGTGCTGATATGGTGCAATGTTTGTTACCACAGAGTCATTTTAACTACAATATATAGTACAACTTTGCTTCTTCCCAGTAACTTCATTAGTGAATTCTGCCATTGACCAGGAATTTGATTGGATCCATATTTCATCCATCAATCATGCATTTATTAATTTCATATCTATTCATAGTTTGTGTCGGTTTGTTTTATCTTATTAATTAAACTCCCTGAGGAACCATACTTTAACATTACCAGTCTCACAACCACTGTATTTTCCGAGTGAGCAACTCCCTGTCAAATTCCCGCCATTTTGATGTGGGACGTACACCATTGCATTGTCCAGATGTAGCATAAAAATATGTTGATATTGATGAATTAAGGCATTTATCTTGATGTGTTGATTATTTTAGAGGCCAAAGTCTGTTTTATTTATCCACAATTTGTGATTTTTAGGAGTCTGTCAGACCAAAATAGCGCTTTACGTCCCCCAACAAAATGGCTGCCGATTCTGCACACATCACCCTCTACAGCCCTAAGGGACTCAGAGAATAGTGCTTCAAACATTTTGTTTTAATATTCTTAAATCAATTACCTTTGATGTTTGAACTTGCTAAATCGATTACATTCTGCATTGACAACCTGCTGATGTAGCTCGGTTAGCACTATGACCCATCGGACACACATCAACACTCTCCAAGCAGAGAGTGTATAACCACAATTAAACTAAGTGATGCTGTACATGTGAACAATGTGATACATTGATACTTTAATCTGGAAGAAATGCAGTCCCGGAGTCAGATCATTGATATTATGGGGTATTGGTCGGTCTTTGTAGGATAAGGGAACTAGATATCATCGCCATTAAAGTGATGAAAGTATCACCATATCATACCTTGATAAAAGAATAGAAGCCAAATCTTGATTGTGTTTAAAAATCAATTAATCAGATTCGACTATTAGTAAGAAAAACTGAAAGGAACTGAAGTACAGCCACTGTTGATGACCTTGCTACTATTAGGGAGTTTTAGCAGGCATTACCTATACGTAGGCGTGCACGTAGATGTAGCTCTATAAGAATGTGTAATGTAGCAACCATTAGACAGCAGTAGAGAATGAGGAGCTATATGTCTGTGATTTACTGATGTGTTGTCTCTATACCACTAAGAGCAAGCCTATCATTCTTATAACAATAAGGTAGGTTCATCCCATGTCGCCCACCTACCTCAAATCTGCCACCCCTCCAGTGTGGACAAAAATCAAAATGAAGTTGAACTAAGAGAACCAGCTAGTAAAATGTATTTCTTTAAATCAACCAAAGGCAAACTGTGGTTTTCTTTTGTGATGTTTGCTTGCATTCCTTGTTGCTGCTAAATCCACACTGTACTGTATGTTGACCCCATTAGCACAATATCTTATGCTTAAAGAAGAAGATTTCAGGGGATAGCTTCTTCTTCATGCAAAGACATGGACTCCCCTGGTCCCCCAGATAGATAGCAAACCATATGCCTAACCCTACCTTAATCAGAAAGAACTAAGCTAACCCTAATCCCTACCCTAACCATTGGGCAGGTATCCAGTGTAGTTGGTTTCTTAGTGAAGCATCCCCTGGGGATACAGAGGAGTCCCTGACTGTGGTTGAAGCATAAGATGTGGCCAAAAATCTTATGCTTAAAGAATAAGATAGTGTGCTGATATGGTGCAATGTTTGTTACCACAGAGTCATTTTAACTACAATATATAGTACAACTTTGCTTCTTCCCAGTAACTTCATTAATGAATTCTGCCATTGACCAGGAATTTAATTGGATCCATATTTCATCCATCAATCATGCATTTATTAATTTCATATCTATTCATAGTTTGTGTCGGTTTGTTTTATCTTATTAATTAAACTCCCTGAGGAACCATACTTTAACATTACCAGTCTCACAACCACTGTATTTTCCGAGTGAGCAACTCCCTGTCAAATTCCCGCCATTTTGATGTGGGACGTACACCATTGCATTGTCCAGATGTAGCATAAAAATATGTTGATATTGATGAATTAAGGCATTTATCTTGATGTGTTGATTATTTTAGAGGCCAAAGTCTGTTTTATTTATCCACAATTTGTGATTTTTAGGAGTCTGTCAGACCAAAATAGCGCTTTACGTCCCCCAACAAAATGGCTGCCGATTCTGCACACATCACCCTCTACAGCCCTAAGGGACTCAGAGAATAGTGCTTCAAACATTTTGTTTTAATATTCTTAAATCAATTACCTTTGATGTTTGAACTTGCTAAATCGATTACATTCTGCATTGACAACCTGCTGATGTAGCTCGGTTAGCACTATGACCCATCGGACACACATCAACACTCTCCAAGCAGAGAGTGTATAACCACAATTAAACTAAGTGATGCTGTACATGTGAACAATGTGATACATTGATACTTTAATCTGGAAGAAATGCAGTCCCGGAGTCAGATCATTGATATTATGGGGTATTGGTCGGTCTTTGTAGGATAAGGGAACTAGATATCATCGCCATTAAAGTGATGAAAGTATCACCATATCATACCTTGATAAAAGAATAGAAGCCAAATCTTGATTGTGTTTAAAAATCAATTAATCAGATTCGACTATTAGTAAGAAAAACTGAAAGGAACTGAAGTACAGCCACTGTTGATGACCTTGCTACTATTAGGGAGTTTTAGCAGGCATTACCTATACGTAGGCGTGCACGTAGATGTAGCTCTATAAGAATGTGTAATGTAGCAACCATTAGACAGCAGTAGAGAATGAGGAGCTATATGTCTGTGATTTACTGATGTGTTGTCTCTATACCACTAAGAGCAAGCCTATCATTCTTATAACAATAAGGTAGGTTCATCCCATGTCGCCCACCTACCTCAAATCTGCCACCCCTCCAGTGTGGACAAAAATCAAAATGAAGTTGAACTAAGAGAACCAGCTAGTAAAATGTATTTCTTTAAATCAACCAAAGGCAAACTGTGGTTTTCTTTTGTGATGTTTGCTTGCATTCCTTGTTGCTGCTAAATCCACACTGTACTGTATGTTGACCCCATTAGCACAATATCTTATGCTTAAAGAAGAAGATTTCAGGGGATAGCTTCTTCTTCATGCAAAGACATGGACTCCCCTGGTCCCCCAGATAGATAGCAAACCATATGCCTAACCCTACCTTAATCAGAAAGAACTAAGCTAACCCTAATCCCTACCCTAACCATTGGGCAGGTATCCAGTGTAGTTGGTTTCTTAGTGAAGCATCCCCTGGGGATACAGAGGAGTCCCTGACTGTGGTTGAAGCATAAGATGTGGCCAAAAATCTTATGCTTAAAGAATAAGATAGTGTGCTGATATGGTGCAATGTTTGTTACCACAGAGTCATTTTAACTACAATATATAGTACAACTTTGCTTCTTCCCAGTAACTTCATTAATGAATTCTGCCATTGACCAGGAATTTAATTGGATCCATATTTCATCCATCAATCATGCATTTATTAATTTCATATCTATTCATAGTTTGTGTCGGTTTGTTTTATCTTATTGATTAAACTCCCGCCATTTTGATGTGGGACGTACATCATTGCATTGTCCAGATGTAGCATACAAATATGTTGATATTGATGAATTGAGGCATTTATCTTGATGTGTTGATTATTTTAGAGGCCAAAGTCTGTCTTATTTATCCACAATTTGTGATTTTTAGGAGTCTGTCACGTTTGAACTGGTACAAACTCATGAGACTGAGCCTGATGTTTGAACTTGCTAAATCGATAACATTTTGTTGGAGGGTAAAAAAAAAAAAATGGTTGTTAATGTTGATGCATCAAACAACTTCAGCATCTATATTGAGTTATGCTGTTCTCGTAAAGGATTTTCCGCATTTGAAAATCCTATTTTAATCATGTCATTTCAAATTAGGACAGCTGAGTAACTCCTTTGACATTATAAGAAAAAGAAGATAAAAAATAGCAATTCCAGAGGAAAACAGGGAAACAGTTTGACAAGAAAGGAGCTACTTTATTGGCTTTAGCAGGTGCACACTTACAGGGTGAAGGCATTGGTAGCGAGTACATAACCTTTCCCTTGGTGACCCTCATGATAGGGAGTCAACAATTTTCTCCGCATTCTCGCAAGGTGGCTTCTAATTGCTAAAGATGTGAAATATCCTTGGTCCCTCCCTCACCATCAATGAGAGTCAAAGTGGTGCTTTCTCAACTTCAGACCATGGGAGAGGATTTCTATAATTATATCTTCCTAAGAGCTGGCATAATCAGAGCATTGTATTAAAGCGTGTTATCTATACCACCTTTTTACCATGGTAACTGATTGCATTCCTAATGTGGAGATTGCTATTGATGCCATTCCCACACATCTTCATATCATACATACAAATGGCTCTGTATAATTAGCTGCCAGAATTGCCTCTCAGACAAATCATGGTTAATGGCATACTATGCCTTAGCATAGTTATCTTACAAAAGCACATTCATGTGCATTTTCTGTCGTATTCCTCTATAACAGAACCAGGTTAAGCCATTCTGTATCATGTAAAATAGCACAATAGCTTCAACCTGTAACTAGCTAGACGATAGCTCTAACAGTCTGGAACATGGGCAGTTTTTGCTTTCTCTCCTGGCTCTTTATCCACTAAAAACTACAAAATTCCTATAGGAATTATCTTATTTAGGCATTTCATCAGCCTCAATATATTGAAATGTGCCTAATTCTATATAATCAATTTGTTCTTCTACCACCCTTCCCCTAATGAACCTAATAGCCCAGGCGATATGTGAATAAATTGTGCAAAGGGTTGTAGAAGCATGAAATCGGACACACATGAAGTCCATGTGAATATGATGAACTTCAAAGTTAGAGCCAGCAGAAAAGTGCATTATCATAGGCAGAGCAGCCATTTTGTTTTGGCATCATTAAATAACACATTTTCTAAAATAATCCAAAATTTATGTGCATTACCAGATGAAAGAGTTGAAAAGGACATGTCATGCTTAAATTCCATGTGTATAAAACAACACTAAGACTTGGAGCCACCTGACTAACCAATTATTAGAGCCATGGCCGCCATTTTAATCTGCCATCAACAAAAGAGAATAATATAATTATCACCTTCAACTGGCCTGAAAAAAGGTGTATAACTGCCAGAAATAGGTCAGTCAGTCAAATCAAGCTTCAAGTCAATGTCCATATGACAAATCTCAGAAATGGAGCCAGTCGGAAAACTCAATATTTTAGCCATGGCAGCCATTTTATCATGCCATCATCAATAAAACATCAATAAACGCATCACCTTCAATTGACCTCCAAAATGGTATATATAATTGTGCCAAATATGTCAATCTGCCACGTCATGCTCAAAGTACATGTCCGTATGATCAATATCAGAATTGGAGCCACTTGAAAAAAGCAATATTTCGGTCATGTCAGCCATATTGTCTTGCCATCATCAAAAACAAATTTTTAGTCACTTTTCCTTCAATTAACATCCAAAGAGTTATATAATTACAACAAATATGTCAATCAGTCATGTCATGCTCAGTGTCCATGTCCGTATGACAAATCTCAGAAATGGAGCCAGTCGGAAAACTCAATATTTCAGCCATAGCAGCCATTTTATCATGCCATCAGCAATAAAACTCCAATATACACATCACCTTCAATTGACCTCCAAAATGGTATATAATTATGACAAATATGTCAATCAGTCATGTCATTCACAAGGTACATGTCCATATGATCAATCTCAGAAATGGAGCCACTTGAAAAAAGCTATATTTCAGCCATGTCAGCCATTTTGTCTTGCCATTAACAAAAGCATATATTTAGTCACTTTCCCTTCATTTGTCATCAAAAATGGTATATAATTAAAACAAATATGTCAATCAATCATTTCATGCTCAAAGTCAATGTCCATATGACAAATCTCAGAAATGGAGCCAGTCGGAAAACTCAATATTTCAGCCAAAGCAGCCATTTTATCATGCCATCACCAATAAAATGGCTATTTACACATCACTCTTAATTGACCTCCAAAATGGTATATATTATATATAATTATGACAAATATGTCAATCGGTCATGTCATGCTCAAAGTGCATGTTTATATGATCAATCTCAGAAATGGAGCCACTTGAAAAAAGCTATATTTCAGCCATGTCAGCCATTTTGTCTTGCCATTAACCAAAGCAGTTTTAAGGTTATGTGTAAATTGGAGTGTTTTTTGGTGAAGGGAGAAGAAAATGGCTGCCATGGACCAGAAACATTGGCTTTTATGACTGGTTCCAATTCAGAAACTTGTCATGAGGACATGGACTTTAAGCATCACATGATTAATTGAATTTTTTGTCACAGTAATACACCTAAATGTTGGGTTATTCCAAGAAATGTGTGATTATGGAATGCTGAATCAAAATGGCTGCCATTACTGTAATAATGAATCTGTTGGGTCCCAACAAGCCTAAGATTCATGCTGCTGCTATGGACCATATGCATGATATGTCAAACGAACCTATTTGTCCTAATGATAGTCCTAGAAGTTGCTGTCACTTGAGATAATGTGTTTTGGTAATATCAGAAGAAAATGGCTGCCATGGCTCAAATATTGAGATTTCCGACTGGCTCCATTTCTGAGATTCATAATATGGACATGGACTTTGAGCATGAAATGACTGACTGACCTGATTTGGGCAATTATACACCATTTTGTAGGTAGGTTAAAGGACAAAAGCTTATTCCTCTGTTTTGCTAATATCAAGATAAAATGGCTGCCATGGCTCAAATAATGGGGTTTCCCAGCGGCTCCAAGTCAGAGATTTATCATATGGACATGGACTTTAAGCAGGACATGACTGACTGACCTATTTCACCCAGTAATATATCTAAAATTGGGTTCTTTACAGGAAATGTGTGATTTTGTGTTCCTTAAACAAAATGGCCGCCCTGCATGTAATAATCCATATTTTTGCTGGCTCCAACACTGAAATTCATCCCATGAACATGTCCTTCAAGCGTACCAACTTTTATGCTTTCACGACAATTTGCACGATTCACCCCATATCTGGCGCATAACGCCTGGGCTATAAGCATGAATGCATCCCTGATTAGTAATTCACCATGCAGATGCATAAGTCCTGCAATATTTCGATTTTAATGGCTTGATACAATCATTGTGTATGCACTCAACCATCCCACAATGTTAGGACTCTGCTTGGAGAGTGTATCCCGCCTCTGGAATCAATTGAGGATAAGTGAATGGTGTGGAAGAGAGGGACGGGGAGATGAATCGCTGAGAGACAATCTCTGGAGGGGTTACAAGGGGGCTTTTCCCCATTCCCTCTGTCTATAGTAAGATTATGTGTGATCAAAGCCTTTTAGGGTGGCAGGTATCTGTCGCCTGCATTCAGACCGGCCTGATGGGGGTTACCTGGAGGTTAGTTGGACCTCCTGGGACTGAAGTGATCCAATCCCGGATCCTGTGATCTTCCCACATTACGGCTAGACATAGTGAGAAGTATGGTAACAGCATTTGAACATAAAGGGATGAAGGCTTATCATCTATATATTGGACCCTCATAAGGTCTAAAGATACCTTTATACAAACATATACAAAGTAAATGCTCCTACCCTTCATACTGTTGCGAATTGCATGTCAGGCGCAGCTTTCATTCGATAACAACATTAAAGCAAGAAAGTCTATGTGTTTAAGGTAGTACATTATTTATTGGCTTATATGTAAACGTTTGCTATATTAAATCTATGACTGTAGACACAATGATACTATAACACATTCCAACTCTATAAAGATGCAGCACTTTTAATCTGCAGGAGGAAACATCCTGTCCCATTTCTCATCTGGAATCTATGCTGCAGCCGAGTGTGCATAATAACCACAAATGCCCTAATGTATACCCTAGGTTATTTTGAGTAATGTAATGACATCTATTTAACTCTAAATAATGCTTTAAGATGCCAAGCTCTACTCCTTCATGCCATCAGAAATGATTTCTAGAGGCCTTTTTAAGGCAGGCATAAAGGGTGAATCCACTTAAGCAAATTCGTTGGATGGGATGCACGCTCACAATGTTAAACCTATGGAAGAATCTTGTCCGATCCGACGGATTCACGTCAGTTGATTCACCCCTTCCCCAGTCTATAGCTGCAGGGAATCATTGTGGAAGGGTCACCCACACAGGGTTTACTGTTGTGTCATTGTTACATCCTGCAATGCTGTCAGGGATGGCACTTACTTTGATGAACATTACATTTCATCGTTATATATGTATTTACTTATAGATGAGGTCAAGGCAAGATTGGTGAAATATTCTCTTATAATAAAACAACAAATGATACACCGTTGGATGGTCTCAGGCATTAATGTGTCTTTCTTTAGCACTACCCTACAATACATTATTTACATTAGCTTCATTATCTTCAATACATTTGATAAGCATTTACTCTTGGCATGTTCACTATTCAGTTTTTTACATTGGTTTACTAAATTATCTGTTTCAGGTCTATGCTTTAGTTGTGAAAGCATTAATCAATCATCTATACAATACTTTATATCATAGTAGTGACATGCACTACCTAAGAGTCATAACAAACTTTCTTAAATATTCCCCTTTTTGATGATATCGGCAGCACGTTCAGCAATCATCATGGTGGGGAAGTTGGTGTTACCAGTGGTAATCATTGGCATGATAGAAGCATCTACCACACGCAGACCTTCAAGACCATGAACCCTGAAATAAATTTATACATTTTTTTTACAAAATCCATTAGAATATTTTCCAAATGCATTTGACTTTTGATGGAAGAATTGTGACGCACTAGTATAACTACCCAGGACGTCACCACAATAAGTTCAGGAAAACACCCCTGCTTCTCTTGTAAACCTGTTCTATAACAATATGAGTAATTGTCTACTAGTGTAAGGTATAAATCAGTATGAAAGCAAGATCTTGTGATTTTAAATCATATTGGGGTCAATGGCCCATAGCCATATGTTTGATATGTTTTTATGTACCAAATCATACACAAAGTTGATAGCATCAACACTGATACCTAAAACGACTCTCACATATGTACCACATACCTTAGTTTTGGGGCAACAACTGCATTGGTATCCCCATCTGGGCCCATTCTACATGTAGATACAGCATGGTAAAATTGCAGTGCATTCTGTCGGATATAACACCTCCAGTAGTCATCAGTATCATATCTCTCATTGCCACAGTTAGGATGAATGCGGTCAACAAGTTTTGCTCCAAGTTTATTGGCAAGAGGTTCTGAGCTCATGATTTTCCTTGCAACTCGTATCCCTGGTGACATGCAAGAACATATAAATATACGAAACATAGACTGCTTCCACAACTAAAAAGTGATAAAAATATGGTGTCCAGATGTTACATGGAAGGAGACTTGTATTGTAATCGTAACTTTAGAGTTATTTTGTCTTTGGTCCAAGTATTTTGTTAAAAATATGTGTATGTATATTGAGCACTATTTGCTTCCATTGTAAACTATTCAATTATTCTTAGTGGGGTATATTGGTCATTATCTCTTGGACATTTTCATCAGTTACTTGAAATTGAGAATGGATCCTAATAATTTCCCATTCTATTTTGAATAAATAACAAACTTATTCACAGGTTACTCATTGATAAAACAAGCTTTTAGAATACACCAGTGCCTTCGGCAGCTGGTGATTATGTTTTAAATACAGTCTAGGCCTATGGTCCGTGATAGTAGGCCTACCCCCCCCCCCTGGGACCCCCCTCCCCCCGGACCCCCCCCCCCCCCCGGGACCCCAACCCTGGGACCCCCCCCCCCCCGCACCATCTACACACACATAGAACCAACCGCGGGAACGGGCATGGCAGCGTTCCTCTGCTCCAGTTGATGACGTCATCATGTGGCCTTCACCTCTGAGAGGGGCGCCGCTGTTGTCATCCACATCGTCGATACGAAAGTTTCAGGTCATTTCTCTCAATTATTTGACTGTATTTTGATGCTATATTTCAACTATGACATGTTCTTGGTATCTTATGTCGATTATGATTGTATTTTATTACTATTTGTCCAAAGAAACGTTATTTTATTACTCAATTGCAGGAGAAAAAAATGGTGGGATATTGCGAATTTCCACACAGCCTGTAGCTAGGCACTCTGTACGAGAGTAACTGTTTTAAATGCAACTTTTCTATCAAACACACTTATATAAAGTCGATTGATTGGGTGAGGAGGAGATAAAGTGTAATAATTCTGTATACTAGGTCCTCAAAACAATAAATTAATTAGATTTTTTTAGAAAAATCGAGTTAACTTTGAAAAAAGTACATATTTTTGGATAGCCTCTTTTGGTTTATCTGTTCCCGGCGAGCACTCAGGCCTAATTTAATGGAGTGGTTCGCTGGTCCCAACTAATGCCGTTTTATATATATGGGAAACATATCATGCACCATTTTCAGTAACACATGTATAGATCCACTCTTGTTGAAGAATCTATTCAAATTAAACTTATTATAGATTCCCTAAGGAATTTATTTATAAGTGAAAAGGGCTGTGACTAAAAACTGTTTACCATCCAGAAGATTCTCCACATCCACATCTTCTGCCAAGTAGTTAGGATTGATGAGTGGTTGATCAAAGGGGTTCGTTGAGTTTAAACGGACATATCCAACACTAGCTGGTTGTTGTAGAGCAACCAAGGTAGTCAGTCCATCTCTCCCATCCAGCCCTCCATATATAGTGTCATGACACTACAATACAATGGATATGTGTTATAACAGCAACTTCTAATGCTCCCATGTTAAATATGATTTGATGATACTGACCATTACATGTATGAAAAACAATGTAATGGGATTGCCAAATATCAAAGGGTCTTTTATTTGGCATTAGGGATACATGTGAGAGTAAAATCTAAATCTTGGAGCATAGTTTAAATGAAACATTTCTTTAATTTCTTTATCACTAAGTATCCTTCCTTTATAGTTTTCTTCTTACGATTGATTAATATAAAAATAGTACAAAATATCCACCATTTAACTTTAAGTTTTTAGTTTCTCAAAATTCTTATATAGCTTATAAATTAACGGTAAAGTGCCATATCAAGAGTATGATTACCTCAGACATCATATTGAGGTTTTGCCTAGTGCATTCATCATTCCAGAGGGGGACCATGGCAATGTATTGAAGGTAAGGGTTTTGGTGACCGTCTGGTTGGTGTTGGGAGCGTGAAAATGCAATACCGACCACACCAAGGGTACTGAAAGGACCTGAAAGAGAGCATTACCCCTTATAAATTCTAGCTTCACAATGTAGTGAAGTACCATATTTTATTCGAGTGATAACCTTACCGGCATGGGTAAATGCAGCAGTAGCTTTTGGTATCAAGATCTGTAGATCCCAATCAAAGATACTTAGAGAGCCTCCTACCCAAACTTCATATTGGAAAAAAGACTTAAAAATGGTTATGCCTTTGTTTCATGTTGACCTGTGTGTACATTAAAGCTGGGCCGTCAGGGAATAAGTTCTGCATTTTCCATACATAAACAAAAAAATAACTGTTCCACCAGAGGGCAGCAGTGTTTGGACAGGGGACCATGAGCATTGTCCAGCTACAACATATTCACCCTATCGTGTGCCTATAAGAGCTGAGCTCCCAGCCCTTAAGAGCCCTCTTGTGAATCAAAATTGAACTTTATCCAAAAGTGCTTTTGGCCTTACATCAACTGTGACGGTCAAACTTTAAATTCACACTAAAAGTCAGAACTAATGAATTTTCAAATAGTCACTTTTCATTAGTTTTATTCGGATTATAGATCAACAAACCTGTTCCAAAGAGACTATGCTGTATTTTGTCCAGAAGACCAAGTCGCTCATACACAAATCCGGCAGGTTTCTCAAAGGTAACAGTGGCAGGTTGAATATGTACATGATCACGCAGGTTTTTCCCAACAGGCAGGTCTGCTACAACTGGGATCTGCAGATATTTCATGTCTATGTCAAAGCATCGTAATTACCCCTCTCAAATAAAGTTTTTTTGTAAACAAATAGGTTTGAAAAGTTAACAGTGGCAGGAGCCATTTTGAAAAAAAAAAAGGCGATTTGAAAAAAAAATTCTTTAACAGTCTAAGAATGTTAAAATGTTATACCCAAATCTCTTTTTTTCAAGATGTGTGCTATCAACTGTCAACTTGGTAGAAAAAAGTCAAGGTCCAATTTGAAAATGAAGGTCCCAAAATATTATTTTTGTCTCAGAATGAGTTGACTGGGCAACTGTACTCAACATCATGGTGAATGTTTACATGTAATATCATTTTACATAGCATTACACCACAAGTATGCAATAGCCGTAGTGTTGGGTAAAGCATATTAGAAGAAGAGAAATAAAAGACAAAAGCTAAAAAGGATTATATATATGCCAAACCTCCAGGTCTTCAAGATGTTCCTTTGGTCCAACCCCAGACAGCAAGAGGATCTTGGGAGATCCAATCGCACCGGCTGACAAAATAACTTCCTTTCTGCATCCAACTGATTTAAGTAGGCCCTTGTGGGCATATTGAATACCCACAGCTCGCTTTCCCTCAAACAGCACCTACGAATATGAAATTTTAGACAGGAATTTATTTCATGTTTATTGTCCATTGATCCTTCCCCCACCCTACATACTTTCCTGGCTGCACTACTTGCATATTATTATCTTGTCCAATATTGGGATAGTTCTGGCTAATTCAATTGTATTATGAAAGCTGTGTGATAAATAATGTGGTAGGATAATTGCTTTCCCCCTCTGTGAATAATCTTCCCATGAGTTCCTTAAAACAACCCTTATACCATTAATTTTTCTTTTGTATGTGCCTACATTATTAGTGAGAAGGGCAAACCTTTGTGACATGTGCCTCAGTGAGTACATGCAGGTTGTCACGTGACATGGCAGGTTTTAAGTACTTCACTGCTGTACTCTGTCGCAATCCATCACTCCCAATATTTTCTTGATTTGGCATCACCTCTGCAATTTGAAAATACCAATCAGTACCATTCTCTTACATGGTTACTCAGATTATAACATACACTTGTGAAAGTCACTCATGAAAAGTCTTAGTTTTCCTATACATTTTAGCCTTTGGTTTAAAAAAACAGATAAAATGAAAAATGCCCTTGTCATATTTTTCACTGCTGGGTGATGAGAAACAACTTTTTCTTTGAGTGGCCTTATCAGATATATTTTTGCTTCATGAAATTATATCATTGAAGTGGAAAACGAGCATTCCGAACTAGCTTTAAAGAAGAGAAGCAATTTCATCTTACTATTATTCATCTCCTCAATGTTGACATCACCAATGACAAACCCCTGGGTTTGTGCTGATTCAATGAATGCTGTACTTGCATCTTGATAGACATGTGATTGAGTGACTTGTATCGGTCCACTTGATCCACGATGTCCTGTGTTTTTAAGAGACATTAAGGATCAAAAGGTCTAGATCGCCAGGATATTAATATAATTTATAGACATGGGCCTCTGTTATGGATTTATGGACAGCAAATAATGCAGGGCCAGGCAAGCATTAAAAGACCTTTCTCTTCTGGACTACTCATTATAAAGAGAAAGAGATAAGGGATGTTATTGAAAAGAATATGTATGCCCCACTGTAATGATAAAGTCATTTACCACATTTGCCTCACGGTGCTCTTTATAACAATATGAATTAACTTAAAGTAAAACACTCAAGTAGTGTCTAATCACCTCTAAAGTACAAGATATATTCTGTGCTCTAATTAAATATACAAGCCGTACCAATACAATGATGAACAAGCAGACATATACCTGATTCCTTAAGCCTCTCGGGAATGACTGTCTCGATCTTCTTGAAGTAGGGCAGCACTTCCTCATAGCTCCAGCCCTCATTCCCCATCTCAGCCCACCGGTTGTAGTCATGACGACTACCACGTATCACAGTCATATAATTAATTGAGCTTGAGCCACCAAGTACTCGCCCACGTGGATATGCAACTGTCTAGATACATAAAGATAGGAATATAAGATCACAAGGTCTAAGGTAACACATGTATGAATCAAATTGGTCATTAAAAGAACATAGAAATAGAAATTGTTTGTGTTTCACTGCCTTAGTGCCTTTTATAAGCCCTTCACAAGCTTACACATGATCTAATAACAAGACCTATACTCTTACTGCAGAGATATATTGATATGAATTTACTTTCATGTAAATTTATATTTACCTCACCCTCAAGTGAAAAGCAGCCATGTTTTTGTGGCTCTGTCATGTAGGCCCAGTCAATGTCAGACCTCTGAAGTCCAGGAGCGGCCAATGGAATAGCAGCATCTGGGAAGTCATCGTTGTCAGGACCAGCCTCAAGGAGCGCCACTGTTACATCAGGGTCCTCACTCAGACGTGCAGCCAGAATTGCACCCGCTGAACCTGCCCCCACTGCAACCCAGATACCTCTGTTAGTGTATCTTATCCCTTCATAGAAATATACTCTGATAAGCCTAGTACTTGGGCATTAACTAAGGATCTGTCCAGGGGTGCAGTCATGCGGGAGCTTTGTCCTATGTGAGCCGCCACCCCATGCCGTCTAGAGGCCAAACATTCTACAGATCCTCAGTGTAACTTGGGCACCCTTTTTCAACAACCATCATAAATTCTTTAGAAAAACCATTTCAGTAAGATGCAGATATCCTAAGAATAATTAAGCTATCCTTGAAACAAATAGTATCTTTCTTTTCTTGAAACTGAAGTCATTTACCTCATGCTATTCTGACATCACCAGTACATATTATATGTTGATGCTGTTATCATCCATGTGAGGAAAAGACAGATTTTAATGTGCCCACAGACTTCAGACAACTACTCCTGAAGTATCTGAGATATAATGAAAAGGATACTTATGGAGTATGACTTATACAATACTGGAGTATACCGTTACCTATGACATAGTCATATTCCATTAACAGCTTCTCCTAAAGTATCTGACATATTATGATAAGGGAGTGGTCAATTTTTTATAAGGGGGCGGGTCGGTGGAATTTCTTGCAAGCGGGTCGAATTTTTGTTGCTTCCCCCTCAGCCAAGTTGAAATTGAGGCGGCCGACCCCTCTGCGCTGTAGTAATGCACTGGCTTTTTCCCTAAAAAGGGGTGCAATTTTTTTGATACCCCCATTCAAGGGGCCCAAATCTTTTGGCCCCCTCCAAATCTGCTAACCCCCCTGTTGTTATAAAATGAGCACTCCCTAAGGATACTTATTGAGTATCACTTAAACAAGACTGGAGTATATCATTACCTATGACATAGTCATATTCCATTAACAGCTTCTCCTTGGTAAGTGGAGTTTTTGGTGACATCCATCTCCAGGCGATGAAGACGCTTATAGCAACCACTGCCCACTTCATCCACATTTCTACTGGTTATCCTAAAAATAGAATAATGAGGCTTATGGTGGTGTAAAATAGCGAAAATAATGTAGAGGACTTAATGAAATAACAAAAGAGATTGGTTTGTGGGGAGCCCTCCTGACAATAGGCCCTATGACAATCGGCCTCCATGACTCTAGGCCCGCAGGCCAACCGGCCACGTTCCTAATATCTCACCTCTGGCCATACTGATGTACAGACTATACTTGGATGTTAGTATGACCTATGCTCGGACATTAGTATGGCCAGTGAACGGATGTTAGTATGGCTAGAAATTAGATGTTAGTATGGCCAGAAACCAGACGTTAGTATGGTCTATCCTTGAAAGTTTAAATGGTCTATGCTAGAACATTAGTATGGTCTATGCTGGGATGTTAGGAAAATGGCCTAAAATCCGGAAGGCCTAAAGTCAGGGTGCCATTCATCATAGGCCTATTGTTCCCTAAGTCTGGTCTGTGTACCCTTAGTGAGAGCTAACACTGGTTTATGTATAACTATAACATATAAGACCACTCAAAAATAGAAATGGCTTCTTGTCACTAAAGTCTGAAAAATATGATGAGGGAGGATTTTCTTTTTTAAACTCGCAAGCTAAAACGTATAGGAGAATTTACGTTTTCCGCGCCCAGAATTCACATATAATTGATAAGAATTAATTGATCTTTAAAAGTGATAAAAATGTAATTTATCTCTATACCACTGAATTACTGTCATTATTAGCTTTAATTTGACACCAAGTACTCATGACAATTTTGTGCATTTTTATCAGGGTTTTTATAAAAATTGACAAGTAAAAAAAGAAGGTTTCCTCAAAACCTGGTGAGAAACCATTTCATTTCTTTGAGTTGCCTTGGTTGATCAATTTGACTGGTCATGACATGCAGCTTAGATTGTCAATTTTTTCGCCATTTACGATGGTTGGGAGTATCAGGCATTTTAACTAATTGTATCCTATCCCACTCTCCTGGGTGGCTGCTGGGCCGTCCTCTTGCATAGAGATCTAAAGATCAAAGGTTGCTAACTTCACACCAAACATAATGGTTATTCTATGGTCAGTATGTGTCTACTCACCTTCTGCCCAGTACTAGACACTTGTTGCCTGTATGGATCCCACTTTCAGTATGTGGTTATATGAAGAGTAGCGGATGTTACTATTTACTCTCCTTGCTCACTGACCCATTCAGTGGGTATATAACCATAGGGGACGCCCTGACGCAATTTAACCCTTAAGAGGTGGCATGATTGATTGAGTGCTACTTGTTGTTAATGGGTTAGTATATAATTAGGCCAAAAGAAGTACCAGACTTCATATTATAATAAGGAGCTATGTGCAATATCACCGTTATAATATTGGACTATACCTCACCTATTGCATAGTCATATTCCATCAACAGCTTCTCCTTGATAAGTCTTTTCGCTGGCATACATATCTAGGCAATGACAATGATTATGACCACGACTGCCCATTTCATCCACATTATTCACTGGTTATAGTAGAAACACTAAATAATAAGGCCTTTTGTTATGTAGAATAGTTTACAAAGTTTGGATAAGGAATGAAAATGTCAAAAAGATATATGGATATTCCCAACATGTAGCGATAAACCTTAACCATAACCTAGCTTAAATACTTAATCAGCGGCACACAAAACCTTAGTACAGAATTTCTTTTATTTATCTTGGCAGGAATGACTGTCCGGCTAGACCACGTTGATAACAGCATCTGTGATCTAGGTCAAGGTATGTCATGCATGTGCCTAGAATCTAGTTTACAGCCCCATATGACATGAAACATTAACCTACATTTTAGGCATGTACCTGAACCTAGATCTGCTGTCATCCATGCTGTGTGGTTTTAAGAACCCCCCTGTATATATGTATGGTATTGTTCCCCTTCATAGCATTACCTGCAGGTATGGTACTAACTTATGGTTATAAACAATGACTTAACGCTATAGACTCTACAACATGTATGAATCAAGATATTATGATAATGTCTTAAGCCTTGGTGCATTCACCATCACCATTGACTGATACAACTAACTCCATAAACATGGACTGCAGTTATAACAAAGTGTGACGGTATGTATATAGCTACATGTCAATTATATATCTATATGAAAATGGCAATGCTATGCCTAGATGAAGCATTATCCGTTTACTCACCTTCTCTACTGACAGCAGACTAACTACAACACACTGAATGGTGTGGCAGGATGGGGTAGAGGAGGCTGGCTACTCACCAAGTGACATATATACATATGGTATGACATACTCTTGGTTTGCTGTAATAGATCAGTGCATGCTACTCTGTATCCTCTCTAATTACTGAACTAGTAACTTAGGTGATATTAAAGTAGGGCAACATAACTGTTATATAGCAAATGGTGTATGAAAAGGACAGTCATACAAATCACCTCTCTATCTCTACTGCATTAAGGTTACCACTGACAAATGAGAGTGTTACCACTTAAGAATCAGATGAAATTGTAATGACCACATCAGTATCCACAGCTGGTTTAGGGTCTGGCAAATCTGCAATGTTAGAGAGGTGAGGGTGGCTGTATTACAGAGGCACCTGCAGTCTAATGTAGAGCAGGCTGCAGGTCCTGGTAATCTGCAATGTTAGAGAGGTGAGGGTGGCTGTATTTAGGGCTGTCATCGATGCCCCCCCAACCGAAATACCGACATTATCGGAATCGCGATTATTGCATCGAGATAATCATTGTATCGATACACTCTTTCATCCCTGAAAAGCTGAGTAAATCACCTTTTCAAAACTGGAAGAATTTTGTTGATATTCCAACTAGAACCTCATATATCATTCAAAAGAAATTGCAATCCCCAAAATGAGCCTTACGTAGACTAACATTTCATTTAAGAAAGGCTAAAAATTAATCCTATAACTACATATCAATCCCTGATCACAAAAAAAATAGCTCTTTGGATAAAACAGGATATATTAAATTTAGAACACCATCCTCCAAATTCACCTGCAGTAGAATATACCTTTATTGGGCTGATTTATTGCTTTAATTTACTCTATTTTGACATCGACAAAAATCGGAAAATCGAGTCCAAAAATCGTGATAATCGGAATCGACAAAAACGGGATGTGAATGACATCCCTAGCTGTATTACAGAGGCACCTGCAGTCTAGTCTAGGGCAGGCTGCAGGTCCTGGTAATCTGCAATGTTAGAGAGTGGGGGTGTCTGTATTACAGAGGTACCTGCAGTCTAATGTAGGGCAGGCTGCAGGTCCTGGTAATCTGCAATGTTAGAGAGTGGGGGTGGAGTGCAAACACAGTTAGGGTGGGGTCTACCCCATAGTCAAGCCGGAGCTTTTTTTTACAGAGAGGTCATTATGGTGCAAAGTTGGATCAACTGAAACAGCTGAAGGAATTCAGCACAGCTGTTGTAAAAAAAAATTTAATTGATACTAGCTCCTATGTTTCTTAAATATCATAGCACACAATCCTTCTTATCAGGTTGCGTCTAAGGTGCTATTACCACTACAGCCTGTATTAAAACTCCGTGGTGTTTAAACAGGACGGCCTCTTACATCACCACAGTGTTGTTTAACAGACTCTATTGTTCATACAGTGTGGTTCAACAGGTCGTCCTGTTATAAGACCCCGCCCGTGGTAAACACCCTGTGGTGTTTAAACAAGCCAAGACCACTCTCCCACCATTGTTGCAGTGATAAGCCTCATGAAATATAATCTTAACTTTAAATAACTCAAGAATGCAATGCACTATATTTATGTTGCAACCATAGTCTGATAAAGGAGATTTCGATCTAGATGCTCAATATGCATTTACTTTTAGCAAATTTGACAGGAAAAACGCAAATGAGTGTATATTAATTTCACACTGAACCCATGACCCTATTACACTACAGGCAGTGTCATCTGACTAAAACCGTGGTGTTTAAACAGGCAGGGGTGTTTATACACTATGTGGTTAAACACAGTGTAGTCTGCAACCTGCTTATGTGATTGGTTTATTTGAGGTTAACCTAGATTTTTTTCTGTTTTTAATCTGAACCCCCTCTAGGGTATAATTACCCATCATAGAATGTTTGCCTCAGTTACTATACCAGAGTTATTTGACTTCTCATACCATCCTCCTGCTATATCCCATATCGTCAAGGTAATCTTCAGTCCAACAACACCCCAACATTAGACACCAAGGTGGTTAAATGAGTAGCCTACAGTGCAGTGGTAGGAGAGTGAAGAAGGAAGTGTTTCCCCTAGGGCACAGCTCCAAGAAGTACTATCCTGCCCCTGGTCATCCGATCTAGCAGGTTCTTACAACTGTAAACTAGATCAGGCAGAGGGATGTTTATAAAACCACTTGTAGTAGCTCAGACTCAAATAGTTCTAAAATATTCAAATGTCTGGAGTTCTTTAGAGTCTAACATTCAGCAAATAAAGAGGGTTGTGCACTATTTAGAGAGTGTGTACCAAACACATACTCAATTCTCCTAATTTGTCCTTAATCTTTTTGATCTCAGAGTTTCAAACTTCCCCCACAATATAAGACACTGATTCTTCAACAAAAACTAGACCTCCCATCTGTCTGTATTTCCTCCCTATACCTATTCTCTCCCTTCTACAAACTTGCCTAGATGTAACTACCTCTATGACTAGGGCAGAAAGAGAGCTGACCTTTTGGTCAGCGGCTGCCTCCCTGTCTCTAAATATGGTTGACTTGTTCATGTAATCAGTATTACTTGGGGACGGAAGATCACCTGGCACACCGTATCAGGCTAAAAGTGTACCAAGAACACCATGCCTGACACGTGATCTGCGTTCCTGAGTCTAATTTACTGACATACACCATGTCCTGGTCAACAACTGCCATTCCAGGTCCAGCTCCCGGCAGATATCAATTTCCCTTTGAATGGGAAGGAGGGCATTGCATGCCAGAGGACAGTGTTTACTGGTTTGTGATTTGTGGGGTTGGTATCCTTTCTACCTCTGGAGGTGGGACAAAGGGCACAAGTCACAGTGAACACAGTAAAATAAGTACAAGTCATAGTGAAGACAGAATAACACAATGGATTAATTCTAAGAAAAATATGGATTTGGTTAATACATAAGAAGTACAGGCTTACATGAATGGAAATCCCTTATTTGGGGATTGGTTATTATATTGGGTGTGTTAGAATGTTTTGCTGTGTAAAATTCAGAATGAAGTAGAAAAGAGTAAAGGTATGGAACTGGGAGCACAAACATGACATTGTGAATGTTTGGTGTCTGGTAGAGGTCTCGAGAGTTTAGTAAGTTCTGAAACTTTGTATAAGTGGCTGACAGTATTATATATTGTGACGTAGACTGGATCTGACAGGCTCCAGCACAGTGGAGGCCTGTTATTGCCTGTAAAAAGGGGTTTGAATATGTTTGTATTTAGGAAGCTAACTAAATTGTGGTTGAACTTAAAACTCCATTATATTGACCCAAAAGTCCACCCCCCCATATTGAAGGAGGAATTCCCCCATCCTGATAAGAAAATATGAAAAATGTTGTTATGAACCTTATCCAATGCAAACTGACAAAATAATGAGCCAGCGAGCACCTCACAGACCTCACTCAAAATGGGAACATGAAGACGGATGCATGGTTAAAATACTTTTCACCGTAATAAGTAATGGTCATATTCATGTTTTAATGAAATACTTGGTTCGCACTTTGGAGTGATTGGCCAGGAGTGTGTAGCTCTAAAAAGTCAGCTTATTGTGGCAAAGGTGTGTCTGGGGTATTCAGGATGTCTCACTGGTTTCATAAATCAATGTAATGCAATGGGCCGAAAGAAAGACTCTAAGTCTGTATAACTAAAGGGTAATCTTCTCTTTAGAAACAAGTACTGTATGTGTAAAACCGATTGGTATGAAATGACATTTAAAGGACTCAATTGCAGACATTTCGTGTTGTGACAAGGAATTTCTTTCTGCTTACTCAAAGTTTATTGGTATGTGCATCAAAAGAAAGACAATACCTGCAAACAATAAGATAAGGAGGGCAATAAACTTCACAGTCTACAGTAGACGGACTGTTCTCCAATCTCAAAAGCGGCTTCACAGAGACAAAGTTCTTGATTGGACAGAACACCCACCTAGTAGAAAATCAGATCCAAATGTTTTTACTTCTTGCAGTGTATTATTGATGTCTCCTTCCCTGTATCTAGAAACAGTATTACTCTTCAAACATTGTAAAATCCAGAGTAAATCATAATTTATTTGATGCACAGAAGGTAAGCGATTTACATAAGTTGTTGTTATTGATTATCATTAATAATGAAAACTTTACTGGAGAGGTCATCACTGATGAGGGTATCCAAACTCCCATTCAATTATCATAGATCTATATCTAACACAAGGAACAGAAAAAAAATGAGTGCTACACTGAAATGTCTGAGGCATCTTACAAAACTCTCTTATGTTACTGCTACCTCTTGGAGTTATTCAATAATCAATATGCTAGCCCTGTCTACAATAACAACTGAGCGGCAATAGCCATGTCTTATCAGCAGGAAGCTCTAGTACATCCTTATCAGTGGGGGACAGTAAAACATTTTTATTCTAAGCTACAGCAGATACCACTGTTTATTCAAGAAAGATATGTCTCATTTGAGAACGGTCTGTGTAAACTCCATCCAGGAGACAGTGGCAGTAACTGGTATCATTGTGAAGGTGCCTTCATGTATGAGAAGACTGCGACTTCGGAATTTCACTTGCAGCTATTTACATGTGAGGCAGAGAAGTTGTATTATTTACCTTTCCCATGTGATATATCACAAATGCACATTGCCTGGTTATCTTGTCAGAATCAGCTATCCAGCTATCATTCTTATATTAATACCCCTTTTGCACTACTACTTTCTTATTAAACCTTTCTTTTCACCTCAGCCATCCTATACCTTAGATTGAATAAATTTCTTTCTTTCTTTGTCTCTGTTTTACTCATATTGCTTTAAAGACTTGCCTAGAGTCAAATTCATCACTTTTCAAGTAGTCATGGCATTTTTACAGTTGGTGCTGCTATAATACCATATATGAATGCCTTAGATTTTGAAATATGTTATGTTTGAAGCATATATATATGCTAATTCCATGTTACTGTTTAGGCACTCAGGGTTGTCGGTGTTGTATGGGAGAAAAATCTGTGTAAATTGCTGTTCGTGCCAATATAATCTACCATGTATACTCCTTCCTGCAAACATATCTTCCCCTGGTGCAGATACCATACATCCTTAATGGCACACCCTCCTCTCACCCTGCACTACATTCTATCCCACACCCTTGGTACATTTCACCTGTCACACTACCAGCATGTGCCATCACAAGTTATAGGATATCCTCTCATATTGGGGAAGCATCGTACATTGGCTGCCCGAGACACAGTGTGAAGTAACCATCTCCCTTGAAGCTCCTTGTGAGAGTTGTCACATGGACTGCTACACACCTTCTGACCAAAGGGGAGCAGTTTTATTGAGTAAGATCCTATTCAGGAAGGAGAAGAGATTATTGATTATTGCTTCTCGTAAACAGCTGGGCTGATGTGATGACTGTGTACCCTGTGTGGGATGGGGTATCTAGCGGACCTGTAGTAGTCATAGTGAACACACGGTAAGAGGAGGATCAGGCAGGAAGATGTCATATGTAGAAGACCAATCTTTACCCAGAACTAATCCAATATGAGCTGGTGCCCAGGGACTGGCCGACATATTGTAGGTCAGTATAACATATAAAGGGCTCAGACTTACATGTTATGAATTCAGAATGCCCTTATCCCTCTGTCTGGGGACCCTTATCTTCCCCTACCAGGAGAAAAGGGCCCTGGCCAATTCATGGGCAGGGTCGGCAGCCCCTGTGTAACTGTCAAGGTGATCCAAACCTGGCATTGCCCACCATGCAGGCTTAACAAAAACACCCATGATCAATGGGATAATCCCAAACTGTGCTACATTGCTATCAGGACAGAATATTGTTAGTGTTAGCTCATACAGAGACAGTGGTAGCCCATATGATGACGGAAATCCAATGTTTTTCTATTCCAAGAATGTTATGATTATCGCAATAGGTAGACAGCATACTGTAGGTTAGAAGTGTACAAGAGGTTTGTTTAGGTTGGTATCAAGCCTCTGTCTTCCCTAGCAACCTTCCTGTGTTTTCATTTTTCTGCTGGGAACAACAAATTGAAAAATGGTAATTTTGATTACATTATGATTGGCAGACTTTCTAGGTTTGCTAAAATGTTGACAGATGGTGTTAGTGCGTGTAACTGATACTGATGTGTCCATGCCAATGTAATCTATATTTTTTCTGTTGAATAAGCTTTTAGGAGCTGTTTTGCATTAGCATTCATAGCAGACTATGCCTTGAACCTAGTCAGTTTGTGAAATTTACGAATCTGGCTACTATGGAAGACATAATGGAAAACCAATCATTCTATAATAACATTTCAATCTCTCTCAATATCACAAAGGAGGATGCAATTGCAGGAATGGGAGCTTCCTATGTATTTCCCCAAAAAGAGATTATGACTTTAGCGTTCATCAGCATAGGATTGGTACTGAATAGTCTCATTATCATTGTGATTACATGTGGCTCACTCATGAAAACATCTGTCTTCATGATACTGCTACTGATGCTAGCTATTGCTGATAATATAACAATGTTGTTTCTTATTTTGAGGAAAAATGAGATATATTTTCATCAACATTATGGTTTTGCAGCATAATTCGTTTTATTAGGTTTGTCTCTGCTGCTATGTCATCTTGGATAGTTGTGTTTATATCAGCAGAACGCTTCATTGCTGTATTTTATCCATTCAAGGTACACATTTATTGTACAAAAAGAAAAACCTTCATTTCCACCATAGGGCTAGTTGCAATGCTTTCTATCATCCACAGTCGAATACTATTTTGGTCCACTATCAAAATGGGCAAAGTTCATGAATATAAGTGTGTTAACTCACAATCTACATCTCTGCCTGAGACACTGTTCCTGCTTCTTGTTGAATTTGTGTACTGCATGTTACCCTTCTGTATCATATCTGTCCTGAACATAATGGTAGTAAGGAAGATCATTCTGCAAAGGCGCTTCACAACCCAACATCAGAAAAACAAATTATCTAATTATACAAATCTTATATTCATATTGTTAGCTGTGTGCCTTATTTTTATAATAACCACTCTGCCACATGGTATTTGCCGTACCTTGATTTTTCGTTCAAAATACACTAGTTCAGTGTTTATACCAACTTGCAATATGAGTATCCATTTAGCAAAAAGGATTTGGATTGCCAATCATTGTGTAAATGTCTTGCTGTACTGCCTCATTGGGTCTGTGTTTAGGCAGACAATGATTCGCCTTCTAAGGTGTTCCCAGAAATATGACTCATCAAGATCTGTTCCAAGTCAGTGTAGAACCGTGCAAGAAACAGTTCTGTGAACTATACATATTACATGTATTGTGCTGTAAAGGGATAAAGCAAAATTGAACACTTACTTTGTTATTGATTGTATATTACTACTACATGTAATTTTCAGGAGGAATAAAGTAATATAAAACACAAAATTTAGCCATTTTTAAAGTTTTCTTTTAATCCAAGATGGCTGCCAGGGGCCCAATAACTCTTCATGTCTTCAACACAGAAAATCACAATTGATCTCAAATTCTTCTCTAGGCTCTAATTCTTTCTTCCAAAACGTGTGCTGAACCTAACCCAACTATCTAAAATGATAGATACAATGTGCAAAGTATGTGAACTATCTGGTAAAATGTTGTTGAAGAATAACTGATGATGTGTTACGGTCATTTTTATTTATTATCTTTCAGTGGATTAATCACACATGCATACACCTGATGTAGACTTAAAATGAATAAGATGACTCAGTATATCTAGGCTATACAGGTTCAGCCAAGATATTCACTCCATGCTATGCCAGAGATTCACACTGAAGATCCTCACCATGGTATCTACTTTCCTTGAATATACAATGTAGCCTCACAGTGGGTTATATCTCCAAAAATATCTGAAACAGACATTATCTCCCGAAGGGTCCAATCATCCAGGCACTTGTCTACTACAAGGTCCATAAAACATCTCTGCAGTCCTCAGAAGAATGTGTTAATGATGTGGGGGATAGGAAGGGGGGATATTCAATCATGATCTGTGGTTCCATAATATGAATATGTGGCAGTGACATTGAATATAGACAAGACAGTTTAAGGCTGGAGCAGCTACTTGTGATAGGGGCTTATAAAGAGGTTTAGACAAGAAATGCTAACAGTCATAGATGTCTAGGTCAATGAATGGATAACATTCAGATAAGCAGGCAATGGAGGAGAATGTACATGTATAGCTTGAAGATGGAATCTATTCTTATTGCTCTCTTGGTCCATGTGGAAACTAAGCAGTTGTGTGCGCAGCTATTTGACTGCAGCATGAATAACCCCTTCCCATTCAGCATATTTACAAACAAAAAGTATGAAAGAATATATTTTGTATCACGATACCATTGCTGTATTGTGATGTAACAGATCCACAAACCCACATCATCAATGTTGAGGTCTTCATCATTTCCAATGCAGATAAATCTGAAACACTGATCAACTGACCCTGAATATAAAATTTATTTTATACTAGAAGCCTTATGGACACATGAGCTTATCATTCTACAGAGATTAGCCAAATAAGAAGGGGACAAATCCTTTATGTGAGGCTGCTATTACCATTGCTAGATTCTACAGTCTGGACCCTCTCTATGGCTGTGTTCCCTGCCCATATCCATCCTGTTTTATGGGCCTGGTTGGTGTAAAGCCCACCCTGGAGATTATGGTAGAAGCTGGTGCAGAATCTAAATCACTGCAGGGTGCACAGCCAGAACCACTTAACAGCCCTGTGTCCTGACCTGCCCAACTCAGGCCATTTATACATCTTCTATCTCCATAACCTTAGTCATCCCTTGTTGTATAGTTATACTAAGTGCCTTATCTACTGCTGGGTCCCATGAAAGAAAGGACTGTGTGCCCTTTAGTGTTTGTGGGCGTATATGCACCTTGCTCCTACAGCTAGCTATTATGAGGTGATTTGATCATGGCAATAATATCTCTTTTATCTCTCATGCCTATCAGAGTGCCTGTTAGGCCTGCAGATATATGTGTCTAACCACATATATCCTGGTCCTCTGTTGCCTACTGTAGTAATCATTTTTGATACACTATTTTCTGTTTACATATTTATTTCTATGCTGCTGCATACAAACTCAGGCCTGTATGGCACACATGGTCTGGAGGCAGAATATTATCTGTTGACTGCTGTTGGTACAAAGTATAATCCACTCCCTCCTGTTTACATATCTGCCCTTGCTGTGTGGTGCAGGAAGATTCACCCTTAGAGCATAGGGCTGGTAAGGTTATATGGTTGACAGCTATCCTGGACAAGTTCACGTGAAAGCTCTGACCAACGGAATAATCACAAATTGTGTGTCAGTGTAACTGATGTAGGAGGGGCTAGTGGGGTGAGGGACACTGTCATTAAAAGAGAATCTGGCGGGAATGGTTGACGCCAGAGGGAGCCAGCAGGTGGGAGAAGTAAAGTGTCTATTGTTGTTAGGAGTAAAGTAGTTAATTTCATTTGAAAATATATCCATTATGAATTTACCAAAACTTAGTATTTGAATGACATCCTTACAATGTGACAATGGCTAATGGAAAATTTAAGGCCTTTAGGTTTTTAATGTGTTCAATGAAGAATACCCTAGCTTGACTTCCAACCAAAAACATTATCCAGTTTCTTTTAGTTGAATAAGACTAAAGTTAGGCCATGGTTTATCTTTATCTTGAGAGGTAATGTTCTGATAAAAAGTATTTTAAAGAACAAAATACAAGAATACAGAGGTCAAGGAAATAAAAAGATTGATGGACTAAAGTCAGTCAGTAAACATGTGAGATAGCGAATTGATCGCAGGCATGGCAAGAAAGGGCCATGGTCAGATTGCTTTGTTCGGAGAGAGAGATTGTAGGTGGTTTGGGTCTCCGTTATGTTGCAGAGTCTGAAACTACAGAGTGACAGGCCAGGGTAATATAACCTGTATTCATAAGGCGCTGAAATGAATCTGAACGTGGTTTGTTCCTTTCTACTTACTGGATGAAGAAAAGGCCATCCAGACTCTCAGAAAAAGGGGTTATATATATATCATAGTATTTAGTCATAGGCGACAAAAACATATGCATGGAGTGTGTGAATAAGATGAATAGCTTGTCAGAAAGAGTGCCCATGAGACAATTTAGTAAAGAAGGCCCTGCTGGGATTTTGGTCTTTTAATATAACAGCATTGAAGTTGTCACATGTACCTCTTAAACACAGTTTCCAGGGTCATCAGTACTGGTTGTTCAGATAATTGCTGCGAAGGGAAAAAAGATTTATCTCATTAAAGCCAGAATCTGCATAAAAAAGGTGCCCACTAATTGCCAATGTAAAAGGTGCAGGTAAGTGATTACAGTGAGTGGTTAAGTGTAGCCGGTCTCGGTAAGTCTCATCACTTATCGCAGATAGTATGGCCTTACTATATAAGCAGTATTTGAATGCCTAGGCTTATCAAAAGGAAAGGAAAGGTAAGGAAGGCGGTGTGGATGTTGGAAATGCATAACCCACGAAAACAGAGAAGAGTTAATCTGATTACTGTGTTGGAGGTCCAAATCACCATCCTAATAAGGCTGCAGTACCTTAGAATGTGTGGCATTTACACAACAAAAGGGAGTGGGTCAAGCTGTAGAGCATCTGTATATGGTACTCTTATATGGGTACCAGTATATTGTCCATGTTCTATAGATCATCTATAGCGCAATTAAGGCTCCAACATTTGGACCAAATTCTCAGTCTGCAGAATAACCCTATTCTTAGCCGGATAAAGTCCCTTGAAATTCTAAAAGATAACAACCCAGAAAAATAAAATGTGAATACTTGTATACCTGTACTTGTCTGTGTGGATGTGGTCACTGCTAACTACTACTAACCTGTATGCTATGTGTGTGTAAAGCCCACTCTCGGGTAGTAGCTGGTGCTGAATGTAAACCCCTGGAGGCTTTGAGGCCAGGCCCGCTTAAGACCCCTGTGACTGAGCCTGCCTAAATTAGCCCATTTACATGCAATGTTCCCCATTAGCTCCCGATGTCCTTAGCGGTATTTTACAAGTAAGTGATCACTGCACTGCTGAGAAAGCCTTCACTTGTATGGCAGAGACCTTAGGGGCAAGGGCCAATATATTGGTTGAGATTATATCAGGGTGAAATCTGTACAGGGTTATTTTAATTAGCACTAAAACATGGTATTACATCAAACATGACATGAGAGTTGCCCTCTGGTAGGACTGGAATGGCCAAGGGGGGTTGTGTTATTGACTAAGGAAGATCCTATTCAGGAGGCAGGAGAGATTATTGATTCAACTTCACTTAAACACCTGGTGAAAGCCTCATGAATTGATTGACCATACCATAGGCCTAACAGAAAATGATATTTGGGACGGGCTGTTGTTTACTCAGTAGACATAGGAGACATCTAAAACATTTTATTTTTAGCCTTTTTGGCGTTTATAGGGGTTTTTAGGGCTTTGGAGGGTCAGAAAATGAAAAAAATTGGACCAATACACAAAAAAAAAAAAAATCCTAAAAGTATAGGATGTTTCAAGAGCAGCCATAGTGTAATTCAGGCCATTTGTGTGCCTACATTTTGTTCAGATATATTCTTTGTTTTATCTTTCTATGTACAATATAAAGCCATGGCCCTCCTTTAAAGTATTTTCTGAATATTTTTGACACTGTCGCAGTACATGTCCCCTTTAGCACACAAACACTAAACAGGTCTTTATATATTGATTGACTTTGTCTCAGCAAGCACTTAATGTGAGAATGTCCACAGTGTAATTCAGATGTGAAGGTAGCCATTAGTAGGTTCATATTTTGTTGATGCGAAATGTTTCATATATTCTCTGCTATATATATATATACAATCTTTTGTATCTGTGAGCAAAGGTGTGAAGTCACATGTTAGCACTTAGAGAGCTATTTAGCCAAGGCCTGCTTGCCTGCCAGTGGTACAAATCGGGACAAGCAATATATGCCCTATTCATGTTATCTGAATTTCACTTCTTGTTGACTCTAGGGATGTGCATACATTATTTATGGCAGAATATGATGCACGTCAGTCAGACAGGGACTGCCCATATAAAACAACAGCTGTCTCATAAGCTGATGTATTTCACTGTTACCTTGTGACAAATTGAGCTTACATAAACCTCTTTGATGAATCAGCAATACAGAATAAGGGGATTAACGTCCTTTATAGACCCTGTCTAGTGATATATACATGTGCTCATTGTGAGAGACCTGCACAAACCATGTTGATGGGTCCCCTGGGTGATGAATGACAGCAGTAGAGAATGAGGAGCTATATGTCTGTGATTTACTGATGGGTTGTCTCTATACCACTAAGAGCAAGCCTTTCACTCACACTATAATATCACCATCCTGGTCAGATGTGAAAGCATGAGACACAGGGACATTTTTTCCCCTTTTTTTCAGGGGCATTTAACTTTAACCAAAAGCAAATTGTGCCTCACATCGAGGAAGCTGTATTTATACTTTTATTCATCTCGCCTGTTCTCAGCGAATCTTTTTAACTATGTAATATAACTTTGCTTTATTTTCAAATGAGAATGCTGAATATGAAGTTGGGTAGGCCTAGACACTGAGCCTCATATTTTGCAAAAGGTGAATAACCAGCCCCCATATTTCCTCAAACCTTCGTATTTCGCGAAAACCTCACTTCAGGTATAGCTAAAATGGCTTCCAGAGTGGCTTCCTACGATGATGCGACAGAAGAAAAGAAAAGAGAGGGTTCTAGGAAGTATTTGAGGGATTTCTTTTTCCAAATTATGGAAGAGGTACAGGTAGACATAGTGAAAGAGGTGCTAGAGGAAGAAAGACCTTTTAGTGATGTGGATATCTCAGATTTCGATGTCTGTTTTGACCTGGAGGAGCCCGCCCCTCCTGTAGCAGAAAACGCACAGGAGGAAAAAATAGTGAACCCAGATGATGAGGGCCCAGAGCCACCTCCCCCAACCCTGGAGGAGCTGCAACAGGAAGCTGAGTACAGGACCTACATTTTGGAAAGGCGTGATGTAAATACAGTGAATAAAACCATCTCGGTAAGTCCCAAATATTAGCCATTGTTGATGTTTTGAACGGGTGTCTGCTCGGGGAGTAGGGAAAATTTACTTTCAGTACGTTTGGGTTTGTCGGGTCTGGAGAATTGAACATTTGATCCAAAAATTAGTATTTCCTCAATATTTCAGTAAATATATGTCATATTTCAATAATTTTTAGGTTTTGCGGAAGGTACATGGCTACTTTAAAGAGAAACTAGATAAAGACAGGCAGGTGCTGGATATTTCACCCCGTAAACTGGTGACACTGCTGAGTCAATTTTTGCTTGGCGTACGCAAGACGTTGCCTAAAGGCCTGAGCATGGAAGAGGCCACAGACGAGCAGAAATACCACCAATCGGACACTCTCACCAGCTATTATACTGATGAATAAATAGATTGAACCCTTGTACAAAGCATATGTGAAGGCCAGGTATCAATTCCGCCCCTAAGCATTTTAATTTTACATTTTTTGGAATGAAAACTGACAAAATGGCCACGATCTAGACCAAATTCTCAAAGTCCTCGATTCAAACAATGTTTACACAATAACTACTTGATATTATGCAATGGCACCTCAAAATCCTGTATCGGATCTCGAAACCCTGTATTTCGTTTCAACGCCTATAAAGGGTTCCAACGAAATACGGGGCCTTTCGATTTCAATCTGTCGGGGAAATACAGAACTTAAACAAATCCTGTATACATATTCCAGTGTCTGCATTAATGAATTCTGCATTTGACAAAGATGTTGCTCAGACGGACCTGGTCTCTATCAAATATTCATCTGTTAATAGAGTTGGTTGACTTTTCTCTGTTTGTGTCAGTGCATTGTATTACATTTAGGAATTCCCTTGGCTAACTAGCATTGACATTTCCAATTTCACAACCACTGAATACTTCCTCAGGCATTTTGAAATGTCTTGTATAAGAACTTGCTTGTTTCTGAATCAATCACTTTTCATTGTAGGGGAAACTCCAAAGATTTGTTTGGCTTCAGTTCTATTGTAAAGAAAGGTTGTTCAGTGCACTAAACAATTTGAACATCTCTAATGTGTTGTGCTGGTCTTGTGGAATAGGCAGGAGTAAAGTTAATATGAGATAATTTGGTGTAGCCATCAAAAGGAATTTTGATCGATAAGACTTCAAGGGGCTCATTGAGAGAATATAGATCTTTTGATAGTGAGCACCCCAAAAGGCCCTGTGGTCAGATTTATCACCACTGGTGTCATCTGACCATCATAAATATACAGTGCAAACCTCTGATGTCTTAGATTGTTGATGTTAAGATGTTAAAAGGGATGGAGCTGCTCTTAAATGACCATTTAAATGGGTTGTTTAGATGGTGTGAGGTGATTGTATCTGATGTTAATGGAGGTTTACAGAACTCCCAGTTGGAGGTCGCTAACTTCCCGGAGCTTGCCCATGGTAATACTCTTGGATATTTTAACATGATATAGTATATAAGAGGTAGTAATTTATTAAGAGCAGAGAATATTGGGTTGGTAGAGGATTATATGTGTGAGTTCACAAAAGTGCAATAATGCACCAACTATATGGAAGAGGATACCCTTTTCTAAAGCTTTAACAAACAAAGTTCGTTCATGTATCTTGTTCAAAAGTGACAAAATAAGAGCATTGTATCAAGACATGTGATTCGCATTCCTTCCATGTTGCCATGGGGACTGCATTCATGACATGGAGATAGCTATTTGCGCCACTCTCACATATCTTCATATCATACATACAAATGGCTCCGTGTAATTAGCAGCCAGGATTGCCTCTCAGCCAAAATAAGGTTTTATGGTGTTTTATGCCTTAGCATGATCTATTCTGGAAAAGAACATTCATGTGTATTTTCTGCTATGTTCATCTGTTATGAAACTGATGAGATTCAGTCATGGAGTGAGCCAGTTTGCATTATTGGGATCATTGCAGAACAGCACAATAGCTTCACGAAGCAAACAGCCTAAACAGGGATATTTATCTCTTATTTCAACATTGTTATTTTACTGTGTTTTATCTGTTCCTTAACCAAAAAAGTTACTGTCCTTCAATTAAGATATAGGTATGAGCTCAGGCAGGTAGATGCTATTTCATCCTCAATATATTCAAGTGTGTCTAATTCCATATTCAATCTGTCCTTCTACATCCTTTTTCAGCTTGATCCTTTTAGGCCATCAACTTGTAATTGACTAATTTATCAAAATACCATGAAATATCAATTTGGCCTCAAATACTAATTAGTCTAATGTACCAAAACATCACTGCAGTACTTCACTTCAGTCATGCTTCATTTTGATCCAAGGGGTTGGGTTGATAAACTCCTGATAGCATGCACTGCGATTAACCTGTACGCAACCATTCTATAACATCAGGACTCTGCTGGGAGAGTGTATTCCCCCTCTGTTATCAATTGGGGATGGTCTGGATGAGAGGAACAGGGAGATGATTCGCTGAGAGACAATCTCTGCAGGGGTCATAAGAGGGCTTTTCCCCATTCCCTCTGTCTATAGTAAGATTATGTGTTATCCAAGCCTTTTAGGGTGGCAGGTATCTGTCACCTGCATTCAGACAGGCCAGATGGGGGTTCCCTGGAGGTTAGTTGGACCGCCTGGGACTGAAGTGATCCCATCCTGGACCCTGTGATCTTCCCACATTACGGCTAGACATAGTGAGAAGGTAATTGAACAGCATCTGAACATAAAGGCATGAATGCTTAATATCTATATATAGTACCCTCATAAGTTCTATCTATAGATATAGTATTCCTACCTTCAATCCAATCATCCCCTGCATGCTGATTACCAAACTAAAAACTCCTTTAAATTCAATTTATTATTGACACAAAATAAGATCTTTGGAGAAAGAATGGTTACCTGGGAAGACCACAGACAAGTGCCCTATTTTAAACTCATTTGCTCCACTAAAGAGGCAGGTTTTTCAAACATGGTGGTGTATAATTCAGATACAGCAGCCGGGTTCATCAGTATGGGGAGGAGATTAGTGATGGAGCAGAGGGGAGATGACAGGACAAATGGAGGGGAGTTAGAGAATAGGAAATAATTGCATCACATCAGAATATTGGCACTTTATACACGCCCTTTGACTGGCAATTATCCTGGTAAACTGCTGATGTACGATGTGTCTGTTTCTGTACTGATTCCAGACATGATTTAATATGAGCATCCTGCTGACAAGAACAAAACTTTGTCCCCTTTTTTCAATGCATGATGTTTTATCAAACATGAAAACTTGCACATGGTCGAATATTTTGGCAGTAAGGAATGGGATATTGAAAGATCTGTAGTCGTTAATTGGTGTGGCGGAGGCATGCAGGAATCCAATCCCAGATCTAAGCTCCTTGTGTAGAGGTATGGATGCTGACTGAGAGCATGGTAACCCTTGAAAGGAAGCATACTAAGTGGTTTAACCCTTTTCAAGCATAATGAAGCTTTATTGTGCCATGATATCATTTTTCATGGATAAATTTAGCGACACAATTAACAGAGCTCATACACTTCTAAAGGGTCAGTCTGATTCACAAATGAAGTGCCACCAAGTTCTTATGTCTGCCCTTTTTTACATCAGGTATTGCCTTTTAGCATCTACAAAGGTTTAAGAGAAGCGTGTGACAGAGGAATTGGAGCCAAGATCCAAGATCCAAGCTAGAGTGTGCATGCAGCCCAAGCATAAATGTATGTCAGCTTCTTGTAAAGGTTCTATTCCATGCTGATTTCCTGCCGTTGAGTTCTCAGTAATGTCTAATCCCATGCCCTTTTGGATCTTCTCTCACCAAGATGGACAGGGTGCACATAAATGATATAAACGTGGGTGTAGATAATAGTAGCATATTATACTTCACTGCTCTGTGTGTATATTGCATGATCAATTAGCAGGTTACATGTTATATCCTCTTTTTTTCTTTTCCTTGCACCCGAAAGAAGGGTTCAGATTTTGTGATATAAAGAAACAGTTGGTCAATTCCAGCTATTTTTCATCACTCTGATAAATCTGACTATACCGGTCGGATCATGTATTGTCAAAGTACTTTTAAAGGTGACTAGTATACTTCTGGCTATCCTATAGCCAACCATATACACAGGGAGTAAGTGCCAATCAATCAGCATGTGACGAGTGTGGCTTGTCATCCGGGTATTTGCAGTTTCCCGGCCATCCAATCAGAGTGTGGATAGTAAGATAGATGTTGTAGTTGGGGTAGGGGTAGGACTGGAGGTAGGGAGGAAACCAATCAGGTCACTAAGTATTGGTTAGTGTCTTTCTATATCTGCTCAAAGCCGCAGGCTTACACTTTGATGGGTGTGTGCTGTCTCTGTCCCATTCTACAGCAGAGCCAGTGATAAGAAGGCATCTCTGTGACTAAAACAAGCTTGCATAAATATATAATGATTATCAGTTGTCTGGCTAAGATAGGCCAATCTGCACCAATTGGTAATTGAAAGCTGATATTTAACACACCAAAATATATCAGACCTATACACCAACACCTATAACATATAAAGGCCAATTTGTTCAAACTATATTCCTATATCTATTCTGGACCCCCTTTGCAGGGAATGATCCGTGACAATCAGTAGAAACAACAAAAGTGTACTCAAACATGGGTACTCAAGAATTCAATAACACACATTTTGTGATTTATCACCCTAAGCCGGGGACAACTCTTTTGCTGACACCACAAAGAGTAAATGCTAACCAATCAGCAAGCTGTAGGAGGTCATGCGATGAGTGTTGCTAGTCATGCATCTATTCACAGTTTCCTGGCCATCCAATCAGACTTTGGATAGTGATATAGATGTTGTGGTGGGGGTCGGCTTAGGGGAAAGCTATCAGTATGAGAAACTCACAAGCACCAATCTCATCACTAGGTATTGGTTGGTTGTATATTTGCCATGAGCCTCCTGCGCCCACCTTGATGATGGTTCGTTGTATCTTTTCACACTCTGGCAGTGAGAGAAAGTTTAGCAGTGGTGTTGGGATCGATTGGGACCTTGGAAACCCGTAATAGATTATAGGGTGTTTGGACGAGGGGATCTATGCCAGAAGGTAAGATTATTCAGATGACATTGAACTCCTCTTAGAGACAGCTGCAGTTTTATAATCAATTACAAATGCTATAAATGTGCTATACTTGAATGTTATTGAAATGATAGCCCGGGCCACTAGACTCACCATAGCTGTATTCAGGCATTATGCTGACCCTTCTAGACTTTAACAACCAGGTTCTAGGTTTTATATTGGTACTCAATGACTATATTCAAGAAATGAGAAATTGTCACTTTCATATCCAGCTCCATAAGAGAGGCAACCTTTTTCTGTTAGAAATGAGAAACTGGATGCCTGCCTCAAACCTTATCGCCGCTCACACTCCCATATCCACAAAGTACTCTTCATATCCTATTACAACAAAGCCCTTTAATGGCTGCACAGTATGAATATGTCCCTGGTCTGTCTACTCACAAAAGCTGTATTCAGGCATTATGCTGACCCTTCTATACTGTAACAACCAGGTTCTAGGTTTTATATTGGTACTCAATGACTGCACAGTATGGACATATCCCTGGTCAGTCTGCTTACTATGGCTACATTCAGGCATCATACCGGCCCTTCTGCAGTGTATCAGCCCTGAAGGGTACGCATTTTGCTAAGATATAGAACAGGCAAGCTACTCAGGATGCAGCATCAATGCAAATTAATGACAATGGGTATTATGCATTAAAGCACTCTGCAGCCCTGAGACTTGAGTCCCTAACCTCCCCCCCCCTCAACTATCTCGTAGAACCCTCCACTATCATCACCAGCCAGTCTGCCAAGTATTGACTTATTGGTTGTGATAATGGAAAGTGGTGAGGAGTAGGAACAAAGCAGACCCACTGCACGTTCCACCAGGGGGCTTCCTTCCAGCTGATGTCACTCAGATAGCAGGGCAGCCTACAGCACCCCACAGCACACTCTCCTAGCAGAGACCAAGTGTCCAGATGTATGACTCATCTTATCTCATCTGGAATCTATGCTGCAACCAAGCGTGCATAATAACCTCAGAGGCCCTGAGGCAGATCCTTTGGATTTCTTCTCCTCTGTGATGCATTCACTTAAGGGTTCTGTATGTATCAATCCATGTTTAACAATGTGTAACAAGCCAATCCTGCAGCTAAAGCTTCCCATCTACTTTTTTTTCCCTCCAAATGTAAATGATTTTGTAAGAAATTCTTGATTGCACCTCAAACTCTTGTGTTGTTAATTTGTAGAAAGTTACAGCCTGCTTAGCCTAGAATAGGCTAGATGGTATAACATGTCCCCAGTTTCAAACATAGGTGCATGGTTCAAAAATCAAGGAGCATGCAGCCTAGCAGAAAAAAAACTATGAGACAGTGAAGCATGATTAAGAATGTGTGATAGCTAATCAAAACCGAAAATTGAGGGAATACATGTTTCAAAGGGTGTACAGAATGATACAAGGTGGGGGAATGGTAGACTGAGACATAATTAAATATAGAATACTTGAAAGAGAAATAGTGCATCGTTTGTGTTGAATTACTACTTTAATCTCTGCTATTAACCCTCACATGAGAACAGCTGAGTCTGTTGTAGCTGCCAGACACCATGACGTATGGGTGTGGGACAGAGAACACACACAGCCACCTAACAAGGGGATGTATCTTACCATGACTTTGGTGTAGACATGTATAAGTCATGTTGATGAATCCCCCGTAGGACAGCCAAACAGTGACAGACAGATGAGGAGCCATATGGGTGTCTAATTCATCTGTCTGTGTCACGGCAAAACAAGGACCAGAACCAGTACTCAGGGGAACTAATATTTTTGTTTTAACGGCCATAGATTGACTGAGTTCATAGTAATTACCCACTAACTGCCTTGTGGATCCAATTATTATGGAGCAATAAGAATTTGGCTTTTATCCTTGAGATATAGATCCTGGACCTGAGAAAGACTTAAAGTTATTCCTGTGTTAAATCAAATAATTCTCCCCATGCTGATTACCAGGCACAATAAGCTTCTTTTAATTCCAATTATAACTGACATGAGATCTTGTGGAGATTCTATTTAAGAGGATGTGTGGGAAGATTGTGTGAATAGATAAGGTATGTTTTTGCACTTATAGGGTGGCTCTAGGATTTTATACATGTATGATAAGAAGAGATATTATGATAAAAGTGTTTCTAGAGACTCCTTCTCTTACCATTTTTCCTGGAGAGCTGATAATATTCTTAAGCAGCCTTAATACACAAAAAGGTATTTGCATTGTATCTATGATAATGATTGATAGAGTTGAGATTAAAAAAGGGCATTACAAAAGGTGTTTCAAGTTACCCAACTCGTAAGACAGGCCAATCGCAAAAAATGGCTGTTGTTTGTAAGTAGGCACTGTGTTTCCAGATTTAATTTCTTGGTGATTTCTAAGCATATTTGTTGTCATTGTGAGCAGGAGCCAATCTCTCCCTGACTCTCACCTTCAGCATCTTACTATCCACACTCTGATTGGATGGCTGGGAAACCACAAATACCTGTAGTGTGACCATGACTTTGATTGGGTGAAGCTGTCAGCAGAACTGCAAACTGAATATCCTTGTCCCAGACACCTTCACAGTATGATTGTTATATAGTAAACGACAAGTTTATTTCATGCATTAGGTTACATTCATCATAATACTCAGTCTATTCAGTACTACATACATAGACCAAGACATGCTTGTTGTACAAATATATAAGGGCCCATATTAATGCTTAATTGCACTTGAAGAGAGCCATGACTCAGAGACTGTCTCCAAGATAGGGTTCCCAATATTACAATAGACTAGTCTTCAATACCATTTCAATCTAGGTGTTACTGCTTGAATTTATATATATACAATGTTATGAAAAATCATGGTTATAACATTATGAAAAGATGATGAAAAACATACGTTCATAGAACAAATAGAACAAGCTGTCTAACAGACTTTCAGAAAATGCCATGCTCAGAGCACTAGAGAGAGGTGTTTTAGTATCAAACCAGTAGATTCTGATCTAATTATTTATAGTTCACAAGCTGTTTTGTGGCCAGAAGTAAATGTAGTAACTCATATTTAAATCATGCTACATTTAACTTTAGAGAATTCTCTTTTAGATTAAAGCTGAGCTTTATTTGGATGCCCACTATGATGTGTCCTATGCCGTCCTGATGCATTTCTGCACTGGTTAATCATCATGGCCATCCAGAAACAGGCTCAGCATTACTTTTAAAGATAATCCTTTGAAGTTAAGTATAGCATGCTTTAATTATGAACTATTATATATATCTACATATTGTTATTTTTTTCCCTTAATATTTTAATGTAAACTGGTGTAAATTATCACAGATTTAAGAAAATGTCTAATTTAATGTGCATTTTGATTGGCCAATTTCTGAAATTTGGCACTTCAATTCATGCTTTAACGTAGTTCCAACTTAAGACTGGACAATACAGCCTTATCAGCTCCAAGTTCTAAGGCACGTTCCTCCGCCCCTGGAAGAATATCCGTTGCTGCTCCTCCACCCAACTCGTCAGAATTGAAATCAACTCCCCCTGCACACGATGAATCTCCGTCACCATTGCCATGTTCATGAGGGGGGATTTTGGTACCCACATCTGACGAACTCTGGATATCTTCTCCTCCCCCTCCGTGGCCACTGTACACGTTACGTAACTGCCCCTGCCTGACTCGTACTTGTACTCACTGCCACTGTCCACCTGTCACAATGGCGACAATACACCGGCTACTTGCCCGAGGCTTGAAAATTCTCCTCAGCATACGATACACATTAACTAGAAGCTCATCCTTTCTTCAATACATGGACGGAACCTTCCTGTACGCTCTTCACAAAGCACAGCGTTCTCCTTCCTCTTAAACAATTAAATTTCTCTGTTTTATACGCTGACTAAAGCTTCTCTCCACGCCGACAACAACAATGGCCGATCACAGATGGAGAAGAAGGAAGTTGACTATGCGCATGCGCGCTGAGCCCCCTGTTACCCGGCGGTTCCCGCCACCGCTCTGGCCTGATTATACACCAGAAAACGCTGAGGCTATTTCTTGTTACATAAATGTTCAAGCTGGACATACTTCAAAGAGCAGAAAAATGAACTATGCTGCAATCAAGTAGATATGGACAACACAAATGACAATCACATAGGGAAAACTTACTTATTTCCTTGGCTTTTAACTAGGGGTGTGGGTTATTTAATTTGTACTGATGAGTACTGATGAAGTAGAAAGTCAGACATCACATCCCCTTTAGACCAAGGCAGCAAGAAAGGATGACCTTATCATTATAAAGTGTGTTAATACTGGCTTGAGTGGAATGCTCATAGAATTATCTGTAATGGCTATGCTTTTAATTGCTTACATATCATATCTGCAGATTAGCAGGGCAATTATCTGTCAAGTAGTATATATTAGAATGGGGGACTTTGAGGTTATATTTATATATTTGTCAATCAAGTTTCAAAAATGTTCAAAAACTTTATCAAAAACCTCTCTGAAAAGTCACCCTTCCTTGCTGCATTGGCCTATAGCTTCATGGAATCATTGTGGGAGAGTCACCTACACGAGGTGTACTGCTGTATCATTATCAGATTCTACAATGCTTTCAGGGCTGGCACTTACTCCGATAAACATTATTTGTCATTATCATATATATGTATATATTCAGTTTAGGTGAGATAAATGCAATATTCTCTGATAATATAACAGCAAACTATACACGGTTTGATGGTATCAAGAGGTCTTTCATAGGCACTACCCTACAGTGTTATTCCCCTTACTACGTAGCCTCTCAGTAAATCTTCAACACATCATTTCTATTAGCTTTATTACAGTCAATAATCACTGAATTTTACTCTTGATATTTTTACCATTCGGTTTATGACAATGGATTAGAAAATTATCTGTTTCAGTTCCATGATTCAGGTGTGAGAGCAATAATCAATCATCAATACAACACTTTATATCATAGTAGTGGCATGCACTACCTAAGAGTCATAACAAACTTTCTTAAATTGTCCCCTTTTTGATGATATCTGCAGCACGTTCAGCAATCATCATGGTGGGGAAGTTGGTGTTACCAGTGGTAATCATTGGCATGATGGAAGCATCCACCACACGCAGATCATCAAGACCATGAACCCTGAAATAAATTTATACCTTTTTTTTACAAAAATCCATTAGAATATTTTCCAAATGCATTTGACTTTTGATGGAAGAATTGTGACGTACTAATATAACTACCCAGGCCATCACCACAATAAGTTCAGGAAAACACCCCTGCTTCTCTTGTGAACCTGTTGTATAAGAATAAGAGTAATTGTCTACTAGTGTAAAGTATAAATCAGTATGAAAGCAAGATCTTGTGATTTTAAATCATATTGGGGTCGATGGCCCATAGCCATATGTTTGATATGTTAACAAATATTGGTTATATATGTAATAATTTTTTTTTTTTTGATGTACCAAATCATACACAAAGTTGATAGCATCAACACTGATTCCCAAAACTACTCTCACATATGTGCCACATACCTTAGTTTTGGGTCAACAACTGCATTGGTATCCCCATCCGGGCCCATTCTACATGTAGATACAGCATGGTAAAATTGCAGTGCATTCTGTCGGATATAACACCTCCAGTAGTCATCAGTATCATAACTCTCATTGCCACAGTTAGGATGAATGCGGTCAAAAAGTTTTGCTCCAAGTTTATTGGCAAGAGGTTCTGAGCTCATGATTTTCCTTGCAACCCGGATCCCTGGTGACATGCAAAAACATATAAATATATGAAACATAGACAGTTTCCAAATCTAAATATTGCTATAAATTTTGGGTCCAGATCTTACATGATAGGAAACTTGTATTGTAATCATAACTTTAGAGTTATTTTGTCTTTCGCCCACGAGTTTTGTCCGAAGAATGTGTATGTACATTGAGCAATTTTTGCTTCCATTGTAAACTATTCCAATATTCTAATTTGGGTATATTGGTCATGATCTCTTGGACATTTCATCAGTTACTAAAATTTAGAATGGATCTTGATAATTTCCAATACTATTTTGAATAAAAAACAAACTTATTCTCAGGTTACTCATTGATAAAACAAGCTTTTGGAATACAACATATCATGCACCATTTTCAGTGACACATATATAGATCCACTCTTGTTGAAGAATCTATTCCAATGAAACTTATTATAGATTCTTAAGGAATTTATTTATAAGTGAAAAGGGCTGTAACTAAATATTGTTTACCATCCAGAAGATTCTCCACGTCCACATCCTCTGCCAAGTAGTTAGGATTGATGAGTGGTTGGTCGAAGGGGTTCGTTGAGTTTAAACGGACATATCCAGAACTGGCTGGTTGTTGTAGAGCAACCAAGGTAGTCAGTCCATCTCTCCCCTCCAGCCCTCCATATATAGTGTCATGACACTACAATACAATGAATATGTGTTATAACAGCAACTTCTAATGCGTCCATGTTAAATATCATTTGATGATTATGACCATTATGTACATGTATGAAAAACAATGTAATGGGATTGCCAAACATCAGAGGGTCTTTTATTTGGCATTAGGGATACATGTGAGAGTAAAATCTGAATCTTGGAGCATAGTTTAAATGAAACATTTCTTTAATTTCTTTATCACTAAGTATCCTTCCTTTATAGCTTTCTTCTTACGATTGATTAATATAAAAATAGTACAAAATATCGACCATTTAACTTTAAGTTTTTAGTTTCGCAAAATTCTTATATAGCTTATAAATTAAGGGTAAAGTGCCATATCAAGAGCATGATTACCTCAGACATCATATTCAGGTTTTGCCTAGTGCATTCATCATTCCAGAGGGGGACCATGGCAATGTATTGAAGGTAAGGGTTTTGGTGACTGTCTGGTTGGTGTTGGGAGCGTGAAAATGCAATACCGACCACACCAAGGGTACTGAAAGGACCTGAAAGAGAGCATTACCCCTAATTAATTCTAGCTTCACAATGTAGTGAAGTACCATATTTTATTTGAGTGATAACCTTACCGGCATGGGTAAATGCAGCAGTACCTATTGGTATCAAGATCTGTAGATCCCAATCAAAGATACTTAGAGAGCCTCCTACCCAAACTTCATATTGGAAAAAAGACTTTAAAATGGTTATGCCTTTGTTTCATGTTGACCTGTGTGTACATTAAAGCTGGGCCGTCAGGGAATAAGTTCTGCATTTTCCATACATAAACAAAAAAATAACTGTTCCACCAGAGGGCAGCAGTGTTTGGACAGGGGACCATGAGCATTGTCCAGCTACAACATATTCACCCTATCGTGTACCTATAAGAGCTGAGCTCCCAGCCCTTAAGAGCCCTCTTGCGAATCAAAATTGAACTTTATCCAAAAGTGCTTTTGGCCTTACATCAACTGTGACGGTCAAACTTTAAATTCACACTAAAAGTCAGAACTAATGAATTTTCAAATAGTCACTTTTCATTAGTTTTATTCGGATTATAGATCAACAAACCTGTTCCAAAGAGACTATGCTGTATTTTGTCCAGAAGACCAAGTCGCTCATACACAAATCCGGCAGGTTTCTCAAAGGTAACAATGGCAGGTTGAATATGTACATGATCACGCAGGTTTTTCCCAACAGGCAGGTCTGCTACAACTGGGATCTGCAGATATTTCATGTCTATGTTAAAGCATCTTAATTACCCCTCTCAAATAAAGTTTTTTTGTAAACAAATAGGTTTGTAAATAAGTTGCTACCGACTGACAAGTTAACAGTGGCAGGAGCCATTTTGAAAAAAAAGAGGCGATTTGAAAAAAAAATTCTTCAACAGTCTAAGAATGTTAAAATGTTATACCCAAATCTCTTTTTTTCAAGATGTGTGCTATCAACTGTCAACTTGGTAGAAAAAAGTCATGGTCCAATTTGAAAATGAAGGGCCCAAAACATTATTTTTGTCTCAGAATGAGTTGACTGGGCAACTGTACTCAACATCATGGTGAATATTTACATGTAATATCATTTTACATAGCATTACACCACAAGTATGCAATAGCCGTAGTGTTGGGTAAAGCATATTAGAAGAAGAGAAATAAAAGACAAAAGCTAAAAAGGATTATATATATGCTAAACCTCCAGGTCTTCAAGATGTTCCTTTGGTCCAACCCCAGACAGCAAGAGGATCTTGGGAGATCCAATCGCACCGGCTGACAAAATAACTTCCTTTCTGCATCCAACTGATTTAAGTAGGCCCTTGTGGGCATATTGAATACCCACAGCTCGCTTTCCCTCAAACAGCACCTACGAATATGAAATCTGATATTTTAGACAGGAATTTATTTCATGTTTATTGTCCATTGATCCTTCCCCCACCCTACATACTTTCCTGGCTGCACTACTTGCATATTATTATCTTGTCCAATATTGGGATAGTTCTGGCTAATTCAATTGTATTATGAAAGCTGTGTGATAAATAATGTGGTATGATAATTGCTTTCCCCCTCTGTGAATAATCTTCCCATGAGTTCCTTAAAACAACCCTTATACCATTAATTTTTCTTTCGTATGTGCCTACATTATTAGTGAGAAGGGCAAACCTTTGTGACATGTGCCTCAGTGAGTACATGCAGGTTGTCACGTGACATGGCAGGTTTTAAGTACTTCACTGCTGTACTCTGTCGCAATCCATCACTCCCAATATTTTCTTGATTTGGCATCACCTCTGCAATTTGAAAATACCAATCAGTACCCTCCTCATACATGGTTACTCAGATTATAACATACACTTGTTAAAGTCACTAATGAAAAGTCTTAGTTTTCCTATACATTTTAGCTTTTGGTTTAAAAAAACAGATAAAATGAAAAATGCCCTTGTCATATTTTTCACTGCTGGGTGATGAGAAACAACTTTTTCTTTGAGTGGCCTTATCAGATATATTTTTGCTTCATGAAATTATATCATTGAAGTGGAAAACGAGCATTCCGAACTAGCTTTAAAGAAGAGAAGCAATTTCATCTTACTATTATTCATCTCCTCAATGTTGACATCACCAATGACAAACCCCTGGGTTTGTGCTGATTCAATGAATGCTGTACTTGCATCTTGATAAACATGTGATTCAGTGACTTGTATCGGTCCACTCGATCCACGATGGCCTGTGTTTTTAAGAGACATTAAGGATCAAAAGGTCTAGATCGCCAGGATATTAATATAATTTAAAGACATGGGTCTCTGTTATGGATTTATGGAAAGCAAATAATGCAGGGCCAGGCAAGCATTAAAAGACCTTTCACGTCTGGACTACTCATTATAAAGAGAAAGAGATAAGGGATGTTATTGAAAAGATAATGTATGCCCCACTGTAATGCCAAAGTCATTTACCACATTTGCCTCACGGTGCTCTTTATAACAATATGAATTAACTTAAAGTAAAACACTCAAGTAGTGTTTGATAACCTCTAAAGTACAAGATATATTGGTGCTCTAATAAAATATACAAGCTGTACCAATACAATGATGAACAAGCAGACATATACCTGATTCCTTAAGCCTCTCGGGAATGACTGTCTCGATCTTCTTGAAGTAGGGCAGCACTTCCTCATAGCTCCAGCCCTCATTCCCCATCTCAGCCCACTGGTTGTAGTCATGACGACTACCACGTATCACAGTCATATAATTAATTGAGCTTGAGCCACCAAGTACTCGCCCACGTGGATATGCAACTGTCTAGATACATAAAGATAGGAATATAAGATCACAAGGTCTAAGGTAATACATGTATGAATCAAATTGGTCATTAATTGTTTGTGTTTCACTGCCTTAGTGCCTTTTATAAGCCCTTCACAAGCTTACACATGATCTAATAACAAGACCTATACTCTTACTGCAGAGATATATTGATATGAATTTACTTTCATGTAAATTTATATTTACCTCACCCTCAAGTGAAAAGCAGCCATGGTTTTGTGGCTCTGTCATGTAGGCCCAGTCAATGTCTGACCTCTGAAGTCCAGGAGCGGCCAATGGAATAGCTGCATCTGGAAAGTCATCCTCGTCAGGACCAGCCTCAAGGAGCGCCACTGTTACATCAGGGTCCTCACTCAGACGTGCAGCCAGAATGGCACCCGCTGAACCTGCCCCCACTGCAACACAGATGCCTCTGTTAGTGTATCTTATCCCTTCATCGAAATATACTCTGATAAGCATAGTACTTGGGCATTAACTGACGATCTGTCCAGGGGTGCAGTCATGCAGGCGCTTTGTCCTATGTGAGCCGCCACCCCATGCCATCTAGAGTCAAAACATTCTACAGATCCTCAGTGTAACTTGGGCACCCTTTTTCAACAACCATCATAAATTCTTTAGAAAAACCATTTCAGTAAGATGCAGATATCCTAAGAATAATTAAGCTATCCTTGAAACAAATAGTATCTTTTTTTTCTTGAAACTGAAGTCATTTACCTCATGCTATTCTGACATCACCAGTACATATTATATGTTGATGCTGTTATCATCCATGTGAGGAAAAGACAGATTTTAATGTGCCCACAGACTTCAGACAACTACTCCTGAAGTATCTGAGATATTATAAAAAGGATACTTATGGAGTATGACTTATACAATACTGGAGTATACCATTACCTATGACATAGTCATATTCCATTAACAGCTTCTCCTGGGTAAGCGGAGTATTTGGTGACATCCATCTCCAGGCGATGAAGACGCTTATAGCAACCACTGCCCACTTCATCCACATTTCCACTGGTTATCCTAGAAATAGAATAATGAGACTCATGGTGATGTAAAAAAGCGAAAATCATGTAGAGGACTTAATGAAATAACAAAAGAGATCGGTTTGTGGGGAGCCCTCCTGACAATAGGCCCTAAGACAATTGGCCTCCATGACTCTAGGCCCGCAGGCCAACCGGCCACGTTCCTAATATCTAACCTCTGGCCATACTGATGTACAGACTATGCTTGGACATTAGTATGGCCAGTGAACGGACGTTAGTATGGCTAGAAATTCACATTTAATTGGTTAAGAATTAATTGATCTTTAAAAGTGATAAAAATGTAATTTATCTCTATACCACTGCATTACTGTCATTATTAGCTTTAATTTGATACCAAGTACTCATGACAATTTTGTGCATTTTTATCAGGGTTTTCATAAAAATTGACAAGTAAAAAAAGAAAGTTTCCTCAAAACCTGGTGAGAAACCATTTCATTTCTTTGAGTTGCCTTGGTTGATCAATTTGACTGGTCATGACATGCAGCTTAGATTGTCAATTTTTTTGCCATTTACGATGGTTGGGAGTATCAGGCATTTTAACTAATTGTATCCTATCCCACTCTCCTGGGTGGTTGCAGGGCCGTCCTCTTGCATAGAGATCTAAAGCTCAAAGGTTGCTAACTTCACACCAAACATAATGGTTATTTTATGGTCAGTATGTGTCTACTCACCTTCTGCCCAGTACTAGACACTTGTTGCCTGTATGGATCCCACTTTCAGTATGTGGTTATATGAAGAGTAGCGGATGTTACTATTTACTCTCCTTGCTCACTGACCCATTCAGTGGGTATATAACCATAGGGGACGCCCTGACGCAGTTTAACCCTTTAGCAGTTGTCGACTAGCTGATGATGTATTCAATCACATACTTGATCCCCTCTGTAAGAGGTGGCATGATTGATTGAGTGCTACTTGTTGTTAATGGGTAAGTATATAATTAGGCCAAAAGAAGTACCAGACTTCATTTTATAAAAAGGAGCCAAGTGCAATATCACCGTTATAATATTGGACTATACCTCACCTATTGCATAGTCATATTCCATCAACAGCTTCTCCTTGATAAGTCTTTTCGCTGGCATACATATCTAGGCAATGACAATGATTATGACCACGACTGCCCATTTCATCCACATTATTCACTGGTTATAGTAGAAACACTAAAATATAAGGCCTTTTGTTATGTAGAATAGTTTACAAAGTTTGGATAAGGAATGAAAATGTCAAAAATATGGATATTCCCAACATGTAGCGATAAACCCTAACCATAACCTAGCTTAAATACTTAATCAGCAGCACACATAACCTTAGTACAGAATTTCTTTTATTTATCTTGGCAGGAATGACTGGCCGGGTAGACCACGTTGATGACAGCATCTGTGATCTAGGTCAAGGTATGTCATGCATGTGCCTAGAATCTAGCTTACAGCCCCATGTGATATGAAACATTAACCTACATTCTGGGCATGTACCTGAACCTAGATTTGCTGTCATCCATGCTGTGTGGTTTTATAACCCCCCTGTATACATATGGCATAAACTCCCCACTTATGTTGTTTTGGCTATTTCTGGCCCTTTTCAGCCTTATATCCCTACAGAATAACCAGTTTTGCACCAATTTATTCAAATTTTTGGTATATGTGAAAAAACATGCTAATAATTTGGGAAATCTCTATTTTTTGTATATTGGCCCAATATTTTCCATTTTCTGGCCCTCCAAAGGCCCAAAAACCCCTAAAAACGTCAAAAACGCTAAAACTGTCATGTTTTACATGTCTCCCATGTGTACTGAGGCAGTAACAGCTTATTCCTAATATCATTTTCTATTGGGTCTATGGTATAGTCAATTGATTCACAAGGATTTCACTAGATATGTTCCGTATTTTTTTCTCCACAGTCATTTAAGTGTGTTTTGTCAGCAAAATATTCAAATGTCATTTCAGGTTGATACCTCTATATAGAAAATAAAGAAGATCCACACAGTCTCTATTGTATCCCAGATTGTGAGGTAACTCTTGTGTCTTCTGCTGGGAAAAAGAAATTTTGAAAAATATCCAATAATCTTGCCTCCAGGAGCGTATGTCTATTGGGATACATATTTTCTGTCACGGAGTCACCCGGAATATTGGTCACGGAGTCACCAGCCACCCTGATGAAAATTTAAACCTTCATAGGATTGCTAATACTCAATATAGTTAAGTAATCTCTGGTTTTCCTGTGTCCTACCCACTCCCTCTAATGTTCTAATGCAAAAATCCACCATTTTTATGCTCATTTATACAAGAAATTATTTCCGTCACGGAGTCACCCGGGTGACTCCGTGACGTAAAATAGGTTAATAGGGGTACTTTAGGCCTATACTGTGCAAATTTGGTCCAGCCAGATATCATGATGCTTCATATTTCTTAAAGTACACATGATCAGGATACTGTAGAGTGAATCTAACCAATAATGGGACCATTTTGAGGAAACTAGGGTAAAGTTGAGAGTATGTAGTTGAAATGTTCATATTTCTGATAAATGTTCAAAATTCATCGGGCTGTATCTCAAAAACTATTACTCAGAGGATTTCCATTCTTGGTAAGCCTCAAGATATATGTTGGCCCAGCTTGTAAACAAGATTATTAGTTGCTGTGATGTATTTAAAACATAATGTTCATGATAATGGATTTTTGGTCACGGAGTCACCTGAAAAAAGGACAATAAACTTAATGAGGCGATAAAAACTGAACCGCTAGAGTTAGAAATGTATCAAAAAGTGTTCCAAGGAGCCAAGATATATACCTTTCAATATACTAAACTTGTTTAAACATATTTAGAACTTTCTGATTTGTCCTTCCTCTATCCTAAAACAACATAAGTCAGGAGTATATGTATGTAATTGGTCCCCTTCATAGCATAACCTGCAGGTATGGTGCTAACTTATGGTTATAAACAATAACACAACGTATAGACTACACAACATGGGAGAAATTTGGTCAGTGTTAAAAGGGAGTTACTCTAAAGACCAGATCAATGTATGAATCAAGATATCATGATGATTTCTTAAGCATTGGTGCATTCACTATCACCATTGACTGATACAACTAACTTTATAAACATGGACTGCAGTTATAACAAAGTGTGACTGTATGTCTATAGCTATATACCAATTATAAGAAAATGGTAAGTCTATGCCTAGGCATTGTCCGTTTACTCACCTCCTCTACTGACAGTAGACTAACTTCAACACATTGAGTGTTGTGGAGCGATGGAGTAGAGGGGGCTGGCTAGTCACCAGGTGACATATATACATATGGTATGACATACTTTTGGTTTGCTGTAATAAATCAGTAGGTGCTACTCTGTGTTATCTCTGATTACTGAAATAGTAACTTAGGTGTTGTTGGGCAACATAACTGTTTTATAGTGGAAGGTGTATGAAAAGGAGATGTGTGGGATGATGGGCCTGTGTGGGGGTGTGGAGGTGGTCCAAGTGTGCTGGTTCATATAAGAATGTGGGTCCGTAAGGGCTAAAGTGAGGGTGCTGGTAGGGATGGTTCGGTGTGGGGGTATGGGCTTATGTGAGGAGAGGGGTCTAAGATATATCGAAGTGTAACTAGTGACAGTCATACAAATCACCTCTCTATCTCTACTGCGTCATGGTTACCACTGAAGAATGAGAGTGTTACCACTGAAAAAACAGATGAAATAGTAGTGACCACATCAGTATCCATAGCTAGTTTACAGTCCGGCAAATCTGGAACGATAGAGAGTTTAGCTGGCTCTTTTACAGAGGTACCTGCAGTCTTATCTAGGGCAGGCTGGAGGTCCTGGTAATCTGCAATGTTAGAGAGGTGAGGATCTCTGTATTACAGCACCAGAGCTATTCGCACGAGGGCCTCGTGCGTATAAGGGCCGTTATTTGCACGAGGAAACGGCAAGAGAGGCGACCACAGAGGCCATTGGCGAGAGAGGCGACCACACGAGGAAGTGGCGGGAGAGGCGACCACACAAGGAAGTGGAGAGAGAGGCGACCACATGAGGAAGTGGCAAGAGAGGCGACATGCACAAGGAGAAAACGATAGATAATACGTTTTTTAAGGCTTATCAGCTCTGTAGGGTAGTGGTGAGCATGTGTGTCTCCTATGCGTGGGGACAGGGTTCGATCCTTGGAAGGGCTTAGTTTTTATGATTCTTGTCATGATGTGACGACGAGAGAGGCGACATGACGACGAGAGAGGCGACGTGACGACGAGAGAGGCGACTTGACAACGAGAGAGGCGATGTGACGACGAGGGAGGCGATGTGACGACGAGAGAGGCGACGTGACAACGAGAGAGGCGATGTGACGACAAGGGAGGCGACGTGACGACAAGAGAGGGGGGTCTGGATGGGGGGGTCCCAATTTTCGCTGTCGATTTTAAGAAATGTCCATGTCACCCTGTCGATTTTAAGAAAGGGCTATGTTCCATGTCATTATCTCTTATGTTATTCATGTCCTATGTCACTAAGCCAAAAAGGGCCCATATGTCGCCATGTTGAATTTTAAGTGGTTCACACTCATAGAGAGGCGACATTGGCCAACCAGAGAGCCAATGTTTATTGTGGCCCTCCTCTAGGCTGTCCCATCCAACCCATATGGCGCTATCAATAAATTACATATTGTGGCGGAGATGTCGTATGGTGCGGTATGGCGTGGTACATGGGGTTGGGGGGGGAGGTGGGGCTGGGGTCCCCCAATCCCTCATCACTGCTCACCGCGAGGCGTTGCCTCTCTGGCCAACCCTCGTGCATGTCACCTATCTCGCCAACCCTTGTACATGTCACCTATCTGGCCACCCCTCGTGCATGTCACCTATCTCGCCAACCCTCTTGCATGTCACCTATCTCGCCAACCCTCGTGCACATCACCTATCTCGCCATTCCCTCGTGCATGTCGTCTCTCTCACCGTCCCCCGTAGATGTCACCTCTCTCGTCGTCGCCTCTCTCGCCGTTTCCTCGTGTGAAAAAGGGCTGTTACACGCACGAGCTCCTCGTGTATATAGCGGCTGTTATACGCACGAGCCCCTCGTGCGGATATCATAGGCCGTATTACAGAGTTACCTGCAGTCTAATCTAGGGCAGGCTGCAGGTCCTGGTAATCTGCAATGTTAGAGAGGTGAGGGTGGCTGTATTACAGAGGTACCTGCAGTCTAATCTAGGACAGGCTGCAGGTCCTGGTAACCTGCAATGTTAGGGAGGTGAGGGAGGCTGTATTACGGAGGTACCTGCAGTCTAATCTAGGGCAGGCTGCAGGTCCTGGTAATCTGCAATGTCAGAGAGGTGAGGGAGGCTGTATTACGGAGGTACCTGCAGTCTTATCTAGGGCAAGCTGCAGGTCCTGGTTATCTGCAATGTTAGGGAGGCGGGGGTGACTATCTGTGTGTGCAGACACAGTTAGGGCAGGATGGAGAAGAGTTCAGCCTAGGCCCTTTTATAAAAGGCCCATGATGGTGTACATTGTGACCAGCTTAGGATATTCCCAATAGCAGTCAGTACCAATGGTACAACTGACCCAGCCAACAAAAAAATGTTATTTTGCGTCAAAATAATGTTTTAAATTGTACATAACGTTATTTCATATTAAAGAGCCTTAGAAAAACGTTGACATATAACGTTATATAACGTTATAAAATGGTGTATAACATTATTTGTTTACTGGGGAGGTTGAGCTCATGTGTTCTGAAAATGTCAAGACAAGTTTATTTTCTGCTCTTTGCAAACATTGTTAATGACGCATGGTGGAAATAACAAGGTACAACATACTTTTGTTTTTTAACCTTCATATCCAAGATACACCTGGTTACTCCCAGCCCCGAGACATCCCAGCTGCTAACCCTGAATGAGACACCAGCAATGCAAGCTCTCAGTGAAGGAGGAGGCAGTCCCCTGGTACCTTCCCTGTAAGCACCACCCTGCCCTGTGCACCCAATCTGCTAGGTTCCTACAACTGTAAATTAAATCTGCTTTGAGGGTTCTCCACACCAAGGAATGTTGCCCTACTGCAAATGCTGTTATGTATGCAGCCAATACTATTGCCATTCAATAGATGATTTCTTCTTTTGTTTCAAACAGTTTTTATGTTTTATCCATATTTATGAGAAGTATATCATTATTTTTCTAGTTACAGTTGTTTTTGATATCAGCGTATGGATATATAGAGTTACAAATGTCAGAACTAGTATGTTTAGGGGAATAGATTCACAACCCTAGCTATCAGAGAACTGTCTCTATTGCCAATCATATAAAAATAAATAGTGGAGCTTGCTTTCCTTAGACTGTAGCCCCATTGCAGAGGGTTATTATTTGTCAGTTAGGTATGCTGACTTACTTTATCAGAAGGATTGAGGTTGTCAGTATTATAAATCTGTACAGCTTAGATAATGTAAGTTTCTATCTTTGTCTGTGCTATCACCCGGAGGTCCTGTCAGAGCAGTATGTAGTACGTCTGTCCTGGATCTCTACAAAATACTTGACTCTAAAGCACCATGTCTTGTATGGCCTGCATAAAGCAGCTATTATTTCTCACATTTTTGAGGGGCTTCGTGTCTCCTTGGTTGAGCTGTAAGGGCAAACCTGGCTGCCATACATGTGATGTTCAGCCATTGGGTTAAGGGAGAGATAGGTCACTTGCTTCTTGCCTCCCTTTCATGAAAGAGGCATTCTGCTGTCCCAAAATACAGATGCCAGTGTGTACATGTAGCAGGAACTGAAAATACCTATTATAAAAACCATAGCTGTGGATTAAGACACTTATTTGCGCTGCTGCCATACATCATTCTCCCAATATAGGCAGCCTGAAGCCAGATATATATATATAGATGCAGATGAAATAGTAATGGCTAGATCTCAGAGCTGCAACAATTTGTCCGGGGATCATTCTTCTTAAAGGAGCTGGAATTTCTCCTAAACCGTTGCTAAATACTGGTTTACTTACAATAAACTGAATAATACATTTTTATTCTGTCCCTCTTATATCTCTAGCATATTGCTCCAATTATGTACATACTTCTAAGGCTTACGAAACACCTCACTTGAGCACTCCCATTGGCGTGATTGCTCAACACAATGCCTAAAGCAAAATATTTAGACCTATATATATATAATCAATTTCATAATATGACTTTTTCTTGCCACTGGAAGGATTTTATTACAAGATATAAATCACTTGTGGAAGTACCATTGCACATCATGAGCTAGCATAAATGGCAGACAAAGCAGGTGGTTGTGATACAGTAAGAGCAAGGAGGGTGCACAGCTGACAATCATTTATTTTAATTCAAGTAAATTATTCATATAACAATAAAGCAGTCACACTGTGGTCCCAGTCATGCAGCGTGACATATATGTGGGAGGCAGGAACTAGAAATGACACCAGAGCCGATTAATAAGGGGATGTGTTTTACACTGCCTTTATTATACACCTATAAGCAGGTGGTTGCAATACAATAACAATTAGGAGGGTGCACATGTGGCAATTATTGCTTCTAATTCGAACAATGAATTTTTTTTCTTTCACTCTCTGTTTTATTGACAACAATGCGAGGGTAGTGTTTACATGATGGAGGCACCTCATTCCTGGTTAGCAGCTACCAATCCAACCACAGCTTGCAGCTTAAGTCAACTATTCTTTTGTTCAGATATTTATGTAGAGGAGGCAATTGCCTGCAATTGGGCAGACAGGTAATTGGTTTGGTGTGGGTAATGCAAGCTGACATTGCCGGGAAGTAAAGGCCGATCAGTGTCAGTGGTAAAGAGTAGAAAGGAGGGGACAGACATTGTAGATGTGAGAGTCCCATAAGAGAATATAGGAAGATTGAGTGACAGAACACATCAGGAACAGGAGTTTGCTCAAAGGTAAAAGTTAAGTATTAAGAATACAGCAGACAAGTATACATCGAATATAAATATATGTTCCCACAGTTTTAGGCTTCTACTTTTTAAGGTACTTCCTGGGCCTTTTGCTGTAGAGACCACAAGTCACCTGAGTCTGCTAAGTAATGGTTAGCAAAGCCCAAAAAAAATGTCACTTTACACCACCAAATCATTACTATAACTAAATACTAAAATGTCAATTGTGATAACACTAGAGATTTCCTAAAATGTTTGCAGATGACATTAGCATGATATCATTGTGTTTAGACGGATGTCATAGTCAATATTCCTTCTGTGCACTAGGCTTTTAAGGTCTGTCATGTATTGGTGTTCATTACCAAACATGCTTTGACCATGTGTCAGTCAGTTTGTGAGACCTACATGGAGGATAATCTAGTTATTCAGCTATAGCTTCAGCATTCTTCACATACACCCCTTGGAATTAATTGGATTCATAGTCAACAGGAAACTAAATATTCCACTCTACTATGGAAGACATAATGAGAAACAACTCATTCTATAATAGCATCTCAGTCTTGTATAACACTACAAAGTACACAGCAACCGTAGACAATTCTACTTCACATGTTATTGCAATCAAAGAAATTATTACTATAGTCTCAATCAACATTGGATTGATATTGAATGGTCTCATTATTACAGTAATTACATGTGGCTCTCTTATGAAAACATCTGTCTTCATGATACTGCTACTGATTCTAGCTGTTGTAGATATTACAACGTTATTATTCATTGTCTTAAAGTATAATGGAATATATAATGCATTACCATTCTCATCATCATCATGGGCTTGTGGCACAATTAGATTTATAATCCATGTTTCTGCTAATATGTCTTCTTGGATAATTGTAGTCATATCAGTGGAACTCTTCATTGCAGTATTTTATCCGTTCAAAGTACACATTTATTGCACAAGAGGAAAAACATGCATTGCCGTTGCAACTCTATTTATTCTATTTTCCATCATCGACATTCCAATAGTATTTTGGTCAACCACTATCAGAAACGACAACATCCATATGTGTGTACGTGTTCAATCGTTATGGCTGCTTGATACACTCTACATACTTCTTGTTGTACTGGTATACAGTATCATACCCTTCTGTACCATATCTGTCCTGAACATACTGATAGTGAGAAAGGTTATTCTGCAAAGACGCTTCACAGCCCAGCATCAGAAAATTAAATCAGCTGATAAAACAAATCTAATATTCATGTTGCTGGCTGTATGCCTCATTTTTATAGTGACCACTTTACCTGTGGGGATTTGTCGTATTTTGACTTCATTGTCAAGATACATGTCTACTGCCTTTATACCTACTTGTAAATCGAATGCAAGTTTGTTAGAAAGGGTTTGGATTGCTAATCATTGTGTGAATTTCCTGTTGTACTGCCTGACCGGTTCGGTGTTTAGGCAGACCTTAGTCAGCCTTCTGCCACATTGTAAGAAGCCTGAATCGTTGAGTTCTGTTAGACAATCCTGTAAAACTGTGCAAGAAACAGTCTTGTAGAATACTAAGGATGCAGTTAAACTAGTCAAGTTTTTTTAGTAACTATGAAAAAAAGTGAGTCACATGTTTATGATGGCAAGAAAAACTGCAATATTTCTTTTTGTAAATTTTGTCTTATTCATACAAAATGCAAGTAGACTATAGTCCTAAGGATACAGTAAAATTAATAATATCTTGATACTTTACAGTAAGTTATGCTACAGCTTGTTTGCTCTAGGAATGGCCATCATCCATTTATATGTGCAAATGTTTGTTAAGAACAACCATAAAAAGATATAAAGTCACTTAGATATTTACAGCTTCAAGAAAGGCTCCACTCACTTGCAATGAAGCATTTGCACACCTAATCCAACACCCTGAAACTGCTTTGTGAGGAATGAGAATTGTTATATGAATTAACTGTGACTCAGTCAATTATACAAACCAGCTACCCAGTGCTATAATGGCTGACTAATGGACTGATAAACTTTCCCATTGTCCTAAAACGTTTGCCGATGCCATTAGTGCACGTAATTGATGCCAATGTGTTTGGACAGATGTGCCAATCTATATTGTTTCTGTGTGCTTAGCTTTTATAACGCTAATTTTTAAACAGATTCAGATTTGACGCATTTTAGTTGATGTGTGAAGGTTACAAGCAGCAGTTGCTCTGTAATTACTTAGTTATTGTTACTGCATAATAATTACAGTTTGTTATTACCGAACCCTTGTTCACACTCATACATGACATTGTTTTTAACGCAGACAAGGTATCCTGATTCACTATGGAAGACACAACCAGTGACCACTCATTCTACAACAATGTTACATTTTCTCAGAATACTACAAACTTCCTTACTACTCTAGATAATACAGATTTATATATTGTTCAACTAAAGGTGATTATGATATTAACCTTAATTTGCATAGGACTAGTACTGAATAGTCTCATCATCATTGTTATTACATGTGGCTCCCTCATGAAAACATCAGCCTTGATACTGCTGTTGGTTCTAGCTATTGCTGATAATACAACATTATTCTTTCTAATTTTGAAAAACAATACAGTATATACGTTCCTACCATTTTCATTTTCATCATGGGTTTGTAGCATAATTATCTTTATGAAGTATGTTTCTGCTGCTGTGTCCTCTTGGATAGTTGTGCTCATATCAGCAGAACGCTTCATTGCGGTATGTTATCCTTTTAAGGTACATATATATTGCACAAGAATAAAAACTTTATGTGCCACAGTAGCTTTGTTTATTATCATTTTCATCATCCACCTCCCTAAGATATTTCAGTCTACTATCAAAAAACGTATGTATGTGTTCATCTGTACACAATCTCACTCTGTGTCCCTTCTTCAGACACTCTTCACAATTCTTGTTCAATTGGTGTACAGCATAATACCGTTCTGCTTCATATCTTTACTTAACATAATGATTGTAAGAAAGATTGTTCTGCAAAGACGCTTCACAGCCAAACATAAGAAAAACTAAACCTCTGACAAAACAGGTCTAATTTTCATGTTGTTGGGTGTATGCCTCATTTTTATAGTGACCACTTTACCGGTAGGGATTTGTCGTATATTGACTTCATTGTCAAAATATACTGGTTCAGCTGTAATACCGACCTGGGATGATAATGTCAATTTAACAAAATAGATTTGGATCACCAATCATTGTGTGAATTTCCTGTTGTACTGCCTGACTGGGTCTGTGTTTAGACAGGCACTATTCAGTTTTCTGCCATGTTGTAAGAGACTAGACTCCTCCAGTCCCGTTCACGGACATTGTAGAACCGTGCAAGAAACAGTCTTGTAAAGACATTTTAAACAGAATAAAGGATGACGAATGGGACTGTTTATCTGAAGGGGAAAGAGTTTAAAACGGTGCTGAAACAAAAACGTTGTTGTACACAGTATAGACATATACCTGTATGAACTGAGCAGGGGGCTTGGCCGCTGTTGGCTGGACATAGTTCTCCCAGTGCTCCTGGGAGGCACCAGCGGTATCCGAAGAGTCCCCGGGAGGTGGCTCCCCATGTCAACCTCACCCATGAGTGATGTCATATACCGCCTCATCACTTAATTACCATTCCATCTGTTGTGGTTGGAATTTAAAAGGGTGCTTTGTTTGAATGTGGGCAGTTCCAAGAGTGAGCATCATAGAACAGCTAGTTTTTATTGGGGTATTTTTGGGTATTTATTGGTATTTATTGAGATTTTTTGCCTGTAAATATGTCTGGCTATTTGTTATATTTATTATTGTATAATATATGCGATGGGTGTTCTCATTTAGCTGCTGTGTCTGTTTAGACCTGTGTTAGGCGCTAATATGTTGTTTGTTATTGCAATACAGGACCATGCATCGTCCTTGCTCAAGTTATGTCATTGATGGTCATTTATTGTCATTTTGGGTATTTGTCACGAAAGAAATGAGTGTGACTGCTATTTGTAACTTTAAGTGTTAATTAAGATATATATATAGGCTGATATTTTACGTACTATGTATATTTTGACCACACCCATGTCTTGTGTCTTCTCTTATATTAATCATAAATTATCTTATATTCTTGTAGTCTACGGGTACAATATATCAACTCTTTAGTATATTATATCAACTTGAACTATCTATAGGTAGCTTATTCTAGTAACTTGTCTCATAAGTTTCAATTATAACTGATATAGTTATATAATCTAGCCCGAGGGCAGACCTTTCCAATTAAATTAATGTATTATAACTCAACATATTTCTCCACCCCCTAACCATGTTTACTGGTACAAATTAAAGATATGCTACAGAATCAGAATAGAAGTGAAGAGGCTAAAAAGAGAAGTTAGTGGATGGACATGAAGGGAGATCTACAGTAACTAAGAAGTCAAGAGTATTGAATTTGATTTCATGACAGATCACTCTAAGAGAGGCCGATATTAAACTGTGTAAACAAAAAGGGGAAGCTTTATTAGATGTTGAATTGTAACTTGAAGAAGGCCTTCCTTTGTTATTTTACAATGTGGGTGTTGCCTATGCAGTGTTAAGACAAGAAACAGTGTTTTTCCTAAACAAGTCAACCTCTCAACAGAAAACAGTATTGCATGTGTAAAAAAAAATTGGTATGAAATGACATTTAAAGGACTACAATGTTAACATAATATATTTTGCAATAAAGCTTCTGGACAACCAATATTTTCTGCTCACTGCAAGTTTATTTGTCGATGCAACAACAGCCTGCTAGATGAAGTCTTTTGACATCCTAGAAGATAATGACCCAGAAAAACATAATGTGAATAATTGTACACCCTTTCCGTGGATGTGGTCACTGCCCTACCAACCTGTCTTCTATTTGTGTGTGTGAAGCCAAATCTGGACTAGTAGCTGTTGCTGAATTTAAAACACTGGCGGCTTTGTAAAAAAAACTCTGGGTTATCTGCTTTTCCCCTATGCATTACAATAAACAGGACATGAGAGTTGTCAAACACACCCATACATACCCTCTGGTAGGACAGGAATGGCCAGGGGGGTCAAGTTATCAACTCAGGAAGATCCTATTCAGGAGGGAGGAGAGATTATAGATGTGGTCACTTTTTTTAAACACCTGGTCTGATGCATTTACCCTGCATCCCTGTGTAGTAACTAGTATGCCTATGTAAAACCAGGGGTTGGTAGTCACGGTTGGTCCATGGGTAGCAGAGGATTAATTAGGTTTGAAGTTGTGAGATGACCAAAGCTCACCGGGATCTAATCCAATACTAGCTGGTGTCTGGAGACAAGCCTGCATGGGCACGGGTGTAGGATGAGGGCTTTGGAGCAGAGGGCAGGGTAGTTAAGTAGAATACTATGAGGTTAGGATCAAGGTTATGTGAAGGGTCAGAAGGACTGGTAATGAATTATGTGTGATGAGGTGTATTGGATCTAGAAGTGGGTAGTGGGATGAAGGGTGTCCGGTGAGATTTGGTAAACACTAATTTAAGAATAGTCAGAAAAGTCAGTGTTTATGAAAAGAATTGAAAGAGTTGAACATGACACTGTTTTATAGGCTTAAATAGGCGTTTATAGGATAAAAGGTGATGTAGGTTAAATCTAAGATATCCAGAAAAAGGAAGGTGTCTCTAGTATCATGCAGTAGGTGCTAACATGCCTAAATAGGATCTCCCATCCTCATACTCTGCTAGACTAAGGCAGCAGTTGAGGTGATGCTGCTGGTTACAGGTTCGGTATAAGAAGGAAGTTATTGGAGGAACTATATGCTAGATTAGATCCAACATCCTAGACATATATATCAACAGATGGCCAATAGAGATGGTTGAAGGAGCTCTATAGTACTATATTTCAAATCCTAGACGTATGCATCTATCTGAGTGGCTGATGCGGGTTGTTGGGGGAGCCCTGTAGTGCTATTGGATACACCCACACCCACATTTAATGCTTACCCTAGACTGCATTCCTAAAACTAACCAGATGAAAGTCTAAGATTCAATCATGCTCTATCCCTTTAGTCGGAAAGGGCTGAGTGTACAAATACACTAATAAACATTTCTCTAGACAGTGGATGGGTTCACTGGGAAAAACAATCCGCTTTAAAATGAAAATGAAAAACAATCGTATTCTGGACAATGCCATTCACATATTCGACCAAAGGAACAATGAGTGAGTCTCATGAGGGTGAGGCAGCTCATAAAAGATACACGGGTTACAAAGGTCCTGATGTGAGAGAGTGCCACAGACAGATTGTAAATAGGGTTGTAGGGTCAGAGTTCCAGCACTACTGAAGAACCATTGCTTCCATAACAGATCACTTTGAAAACTGCTGGGCTGTCCAATCCGAAAGATTAATACACAGGGTACATGGTAGTATTGCCTGTGTATAAAGGGCTTTGTATTGAATCTGAAAGGGGCTTATTTTTTAGACAAATAAGAATTCACATCCCTAGGGCACTTAGCGGTATAAAGGTCTATGCCATTACAATCAGCGTAGGGACTGTCATTCCCTGGCCAATTGTTTATCCAACAATATATACAGGGTTGCCTACTGTGGACTCCTTATCTCATGAGTCTAATGCATACTTGCTACATACTCTAGATATGATAGCTATAGTCTACGTCTTGTTGTTGGAAACAAGAAGTTGGAGGTAGACAGAAAAGTGATACAAGGATAGCTGAGAGAAGCAGGCAACATTATGAGAGTGAGAACCGGATATGTTTGACATCTGTAGTGAGCTGCTCATCAGGAACATTATACAATTGTGGTTTTCCAATCAGTACTTTTAGGTTTGTTCCAAACATCTTATTTCCTGTCATCTGTTCGCTCTCAGAATGAATCGTTAATACAACTACTATAGATGTTATTTTCTCAAACCAGCATACTGCTTTGACACAGTGACATCTCTGGCATCTCCCTTCCCTCCATAGTTGTCAGTAGTTCATTGTCTCTGTAGGACACATCTCTTTCTGACAGTATCTTGACATTTGTGACACATCTACCAACCTCCTTATCAACCGCCACCATAATATTGTCAAAAAGGTCAATGTATTTCACTGTGTGCATGCCCCTCTCACATCCAATTCACTGAATACAGCTTTTAAAGATATCTCGTGACAGGTCACCTACCTGACACGTTTATTGAAAGAGGACATTGACATAACATCATTGTGATGCCATGGCATATTGAAAGACTCTATCTAGGATTGAATTTTCTTCTATACTATGAATACAAAAATAGCTTAGATTCAATTAATATCTGCTATTCAATCACCATAGGATTAGTGCTGAAAAGTCTCATCATCTTTATGATTACATAAGCCATTCTGAAAAAAAGGGCCAAAATAAAGGAAAGAGTTGACTCTCAGACACAAACATGACATTGTGAAGACGTTATTGTTAGATTTTAACAGACGTGAGCATCAGCATGTAGGTCACATAATAAGTATGGCATCGTTTATGTTTTCATGAGATCTCGGCTGTGACCTATAAACCACAGGTGTACTATGCTCATCAGTTAGTTAGTATGATGGTAGCGTATGGTTATAGAGATCATTTTGATAATGATATATATATATAAGGAGTATATATACTCCTTGCGAAGTTATCTCTTCGTAACTGTACCATCAGCCCTTATTCATACAGAGCATGCAAGCATAATATTTAGATTAAAAATCTACAGGAGATAGTATGTGAGTTGGTTCAGTAGAAGAGATCGGCCCCTCACTTTATGCATACGACACAAAGTCCATTTTTATCAAAAAGCCATCCATTACTGGAGTGTAGATTAAGATCCTGATATCAGTCAAGTGATAACTGGAAGGGTGCAGTAAACAGTTCAATGTTCCACCTTAGTTTCACTTCTTCACCAGAGATCAATATGACTGTCTGACATTATGTGGATCAAGGACTATTTTAGTAAAGATAAGAACAGTTGTAGGACATCTGCTACAGTCAACCTGTTGGTAAACAGACCACTACCACAAAAAGTAGATCTTAGATTAAGGTTCAAGGTTAATCCTATGTCAGCAACACAGGATCATGATTTTAATCTCTTTTCTTTGGTATCAAGGAGGTGAGATGAAGGCAAATAGCATATACAGGTGGTTTACTATATTACACACAGTGATGATATACCCAAAACAGTTATGCAATCAAGGCATTTCATGCGAAGTGACATTACCTTTGTGTCAAACTGAATGCCAAATATGTAAATCAGTATGCATTGACTCTTGTAATTTCAATAATTAGGCAATTCCGTAACAATTGAAAGTCATTATAATGAATGCTTATATTAAACTGACAGGGAGGATATCGTCAACATGCGGAGGGCAGACTGTAGCTTATCTGTCTTGGTAAACAGTGTATACTTCTGGTATCTCTCTGTATCCACCACAAACAGTCACATCTTTAGCGTGCACTGACATACTTCACCGTAGACCGTTATAATGTTGGCTAGTAACATGTCAGAGGAAGTGCTGTATTCAGCTTTAACTAAGGAGAAAATTGAAGAACTGAGAGAAAATGGGCTGAATGATGAAATGATTCAAAAATTCCAGGAAACTGTGAGTTGTTACTGAACTATGTTGGTATGGAATCAAGATTCAGCAGAAATGGTCATTTTCAGGGACTGCTGGGATATACCTATTTTGCTTGGTTGCTATGTGATACTATTACTGTTTAGAGTTAATTTAAACTACAGATGTGTAATACTCAGTAGCAAAGTAGTAATATATTTAGCATTCACACAAGGGAAACTAACTCTTGAGTGCATTCTTTTTAATATAAAGTTAGTGATTCCATAACGATAATAGTCTAAATGACTTTGCTGAATAGCATGATATGTTTCCTAATCTAGCTTTGGATTAAGTAGGGTAAATACTTTAATCAATAATCTGGCCTTCCACTGGAACTCAATAATTTCCCATCACATTTTTATATAAATCAACTCATTTAGATATAACTATTGCTCAATAGCAGAGAATGCAATAATTGGAATTATATGTGTGCAAGCAAAAAAGAAGATAGACGAAACAAAGAAGAGAATGACAACCTCAATGCGAGGCCCAATAGGAGATGCACGCAGTCCCCTCAAGTATGTGGTTGATTGAAATGTTAAAAGTGCCAGCAGTAGTTTACATTATTCTCAGAAATTGGGCATCACTACTCAAGTGATACTATCAAACTGTGGATAGATGCTTGTTGATGCAAAGACCTATCACAGTAAAATACACCATGATGTAATGAACTCATTATTATTCTGACCTCGGATGTGCAGTTGATCTGATGCTAGAGCTGTTCACGTCATGATAAAATTACCTTATAAGTATTGGCATAGTTCATGTATCACACTTTTATCAAAACATTATGGCAGCTTGCTCTTGATGGGTCACACAGGCGTTGGGAAAATTTCTACTGGGAATTTGATCACTGTAAAGAATGAGTTCAAGGAAAGCAACAGATCAAAATGTAAGTAAAACTCGATCATAATAACTGTGTTGCCAACTTTAGCCTGACATAGACAAAAGATCCAGGAAGCAGCAGTATTTACTGTAATTCCCTTACATGTTTTGACCCCTAACTGCTTATCTTTGAGCCCTTTACAAACCCAAGTGTACATATACCATTTTCGACGTAATAAGCGCCCTCCCCATAATAAGTGCCCCCCCCCCCTTTTTCCGATTTCCCCCAGATTTTTTAATGTGCTTTTGCGATTTTGTTACTCATTTGCTCACCTGGGTGTGTAACATGGGGCACTTCACACCTGTGCAGGTGTTAAGGTCAAGCCAAGTGTGAAGTAATAGGGGTGTAAGAAGCCTTCTAGATGCCACTGAGGTCTGTATATGACAGACACGGGGGCGCCTCTTAGAATGAATATTTGGGGCTGATTTTTTCACTTAAAATAATATTTTAAGCGCCCAGGGCGCTTATTACGTCGAATACGGTATATCATTTTGAACCTTAAAGGAAAGGAAAAAACTGTCAATACTTCTAAAGCCAGCATATCTCTAAAAATCGAAGGTTGGTTGCCATACATTCTACCAAGAACCCGTTTTGTTTTCTGTTATTACTCAGGAGCCCAATTTCATTTAGCTAAACATACGTTATTACCATGTTTCATTTGGAGTTTACCCACTTTAATTCTTTTTCATCACTCTTTCCCGCCAAACAGCCTGTACAAGTACAGTAGCTAAAGCTGAATGTGAAGTTGATGGGATCAAGGTCATCGTCATGGATACTCCAGGGTTCAATGATACTTCAGTCCTTGATGAGCCTATCCTAACTGAATTAGCCAAGGTGAGACTTCTCTCCATGTCTTAAGCCAAACCCTTCATTAAGCAATAAAATGTGAATTTCTGGTATCCATAATTAAAACCTGCTTATATGATTCAAACCTATATAAATGTGGTGCAAACTGTTATTCAAACACATTTCCACTGTATTTTGATTATATATCAGTACATTTGTGCAATAATACAATTAGAAAGCTTTCTTATGAATATATATCTATGGTCTCTGAAAGCCATACTTGTTCAAATTCAAACCAGGTGGTCGAGTTCTACAGAAATGGCATTGATGGAATACTGTTCCACTTCAACTCTGCAAATCCTCGTTACACAAAAGAGCAGAAGGCAGTCTTTGACAGGATTCACAGTGTATGTCCAGTTAATGAATCATTGGCATTCTTTACTTTCGTACACCAAAATCAATGATAGAGTGCTGGTATGTCTTTTTCAATTTACAAATATTGTATGCGAGAAGCAATATATAATCAGTATTGCTCGTTGTTATTTCAGGGTGTCCTGGGACAAGGGTTTATCGACAAATGTTTTGTTGTGATCACATATGGCAAGATGCTAGCCTCCAAACAAACCCTCTCAGAAAAGATTGCAGAAGAATCAAAAGCCCCAGCATCTGACTTCGGGAAGCTGCTCACAGAAATTGCAAAACGCCGGGTCATTGCTGTCGACAATTCTGAAGATACAGTTTATGGAAGGCAGATACAGCGAGAGCAACTGGTCCGCCTGGTTGCATCCGATACATCTCCACCATGTACTCCAGCCATATTTGGTGAGGTAAATGAGTCATTCTCTTCATTCTCTCATTCTCATGTAGGATGATTTAGCTTCAGCTCCAAGTACTGTACAAAAACCATTAAAAACCTCCAAGCCGTCTTTTCTTCCATGACACATTTTCCCGGTTAAAAATCAAACTGTTTACTTTAAACTGTTTAGATGTGGACAAGTCAGACGTTACTCTTCAGATTGTTTTAAATCTTTCTAAAAGGCAATGATTAGCTAAGGGAGGGGGGGGGGCAAAGCTTGCAGACAGGATTCCTTTGTTAAGGTTTGATAAAACAAGCATAACATTAAACAAATCTGAATTATAGTCAAGTGCAGCCAATTTCTACAGATAAATTCCATAATTCTCTGTGTATTATACCTTTATGATTTTCTTTAGTTTCTGCAACATCATAAAGAACGACTGAAGGGGATACCTGAAGGCCTTCAACACCTGGCTGATGAAATAGAAGGGATGGTCTACGAGAGCTTGAACGTCTCTCTCGTAAGCAGATTCTGGAGCTCTCTGACGAGGAGACCCAGCGGATCGTGCATAAGATTACAAACAGCATCCATGCCAATAGGAACCCATATGGTGGAAACATCAAGGAGCTTCTGGGAGCTGTTCATCATCTCTATGGTGGTGTGCATGAGCGTCTCACCTCACCCTCCTTCCTGGATATGCTGACAGATTTCTGGCAGTATCTTTTGGCAGCAGTTGGGTTTGGATCTTAAGAATAAGGGCACTATTCACAACTTGTGTAAACCTACAAAGGTTTGATTTGCCTCAACCTGATAAAATATTGAATTACATTCAGTTATTCTACATCCAAAGAGGCTACGAATCCATTAGATGTGGATACTTTGATAGTAGCCATTAATCTTTGCTATATGGCAAAATTAGACAAAAGACAAAGTGATGAGACTTGTCAACACCAGAGAAAAAAAAAGTGTTTACCAAAAAAACAAATCTAAGAATTGTAACTTACTGAAACAGGCAGGTGGACACACAGTTTGATCATTATAATAAGGAAGACTTTATGAAATGGAAAGCAATGTATGATAACAGAATAAAAGATTGAAAGATAACAGACTACATTTTTGACCAAAAAGATGTGCTTATCACATTAAATAAAATTATTGGTTAAAATAAAATTGTTCTTTTATAAGGAGTTGCTCTTTCAAATGCTGTTATATTTGAGATTTGGATACGGGATCTATTTACACAGCAAGAAGATATAACCCAACCACACAATATTATGGAAATTGACATATATTCCTATTTCATGTAGCGAACGGTTATATATTCTAAATGGCATTGAGTTCTATTCAAAAGTGGAAGAGGTATGATTTCCCTTTGCTACAATTGGATTTGAAACTGAGAGAGGGCTTCATGTTAATGGGTACACAATATTCGTTAGAATGGCAGTCTTTGCCAAATCCCGCCGGACAGTGGCAATGTCCGCCTTAAATGGCTCTGGTCCGGCAGAATGACTAGTGTAGAAGGACCAGGTGTCCTCCACGTTCTAGGCTTTCCAAAACTGACAGAATTTTTTAATATTCCAACTAGAACTAAAGTTACAAGTTGTAGAGTGCACTCCAATATTTTAGGCAAATTACCGTAAGTTTCTGTTATTGTATTGTTCTATAAATGCTATTCTATTCTGAATATTACGCAAAACTTTGTTATCCAGTCCTGCAGACCAACTGTCCTGCATGCCGAAAAAGTTTTCGCAAAGACTGGAATGGGCGAGTATGATCTGGTTACCATTTTTGTTTTCTGACACAGAAAATTTACAAATTATCATTTATACCTCTAACTTTATTTTTCTACTCATTCCTTACACTCAATAATTATTCTCATAACACCCCCTTGTTGGCCTGAATGCACTTCTGCTGGGATATCCTCAACAGGAACAAGTATGTTAACATTTACATGCAAATCTGATTACCAAGGCGACAAAGGACAAAGTATTTAAAATTGTATAAAGTCCTGGTAATTCATGGTTCATGAACGTCTAACACCGTGTAATGTAGATTAAATAAGGTCCTACATGAAGGTATAATTAAATTTAGTGGTGAGCATGGGCTAACCTCTCAGCCACATGTCAGTATATGTATGGGTGGCCACAAGAGCCGAGGCCTGTACAAGGGTGGGGGTACTTTTGGGTTATTATTATTTGTATATATTTACATTTTGCTTATTCTCATGATCTCATACATGTCTCCTGCTGTTCATTGCTGCGCCTGACTTTAAAAGGGGGTTCTCTATAGTGCATTTAAATGCAAGATCTATACGCAATAAAATAAATAATCTAAAAACAGAATTAAGTAACATAGATATTGACATTATTTTATTTTCTGAAACGTGGCTCAATGATGAGGATGACGATTCTCTGTACACTTTTCCAAGATATAGTCTGTTTAGGCACGACAGGGTTAGTATGTATAGAGGTGGAGGATTATGTGCACACGTTGATGAAAATATTTCATGTTCTGCTCAAAAGTTCAGCCATCTTAATAGAATGAATGTCAATATAGAAGTTCAGTGGTTGTTGTCTGTCAAGGGTAGCTTTAAGAAATCATTGATATGTAATGTCTGCAGACCCCCGAGCGGCTCACTGCTGGAATTTTGTAATACTATGAAAGCTCTTTTATTACAAATAGATTTACTTAATACATACGACGTGTTTATCATAGGAGATTTTAATGTCCATGCCCTCAGCGACTCTAGAGAAAAAGATATGCTTTTTTGGACTTTAAACGATTTTCATATGAAACAATTAATCAATGAAATTACCACTACTTCTGGCACCAACAAATGTATAGACCTAATTTTCACCAATTGTTATGAAATCTCGTCCAGTGGACCTCTCAATATACATCTTTCTGATCATTTACCTGTGTATGCAATCAAAGAAAAAGTTCATGTTAAACTCACATACAGAAAATTTACCGGTAGATCATACAGAAATTTTGATATGAAAAAATATTTAGTGAGCGTTGAGGCATGTGATTGGACACTCTTCAATGAAAGTAACAACCCTGATTTATGCTGGGATATTTTTGAAAACATGTTGAAACGCATGCTTGATGTATGCTGTCCTGTTAGAGAATTTAAAGTGGTTGACAAATTGGACCCCTGGATGACGAATTATCTTATAGAACGCATCACAGACAAGAATAATGTTTTAAGAGAGGCTCGTCATAGCACCTCCATATTAGCTTGGAGACTGGCAAGAAATTTGAGGAACACTGTTAATACTGAAATAGATGTAGCTAAAAAATCTTACTACAAAGAATTATGTGACGCAAATGCCAAGGATTCAAAAAAGTTCTGGGCACTGTTGAAAGAAGTCTTACCCTCGAAACATAAGGGTAATAATTCTATCAACTTAATGAACAATGGAGAACCTGTTAACTCTGATGATGTATGCACCCACATTAATGAGTTCTTTGCCAATATTGGCTCCACCCTAGCTGAAGCACATCAGCTGGAATGGGAATTTAGAGGCGACAGATGCGATGTTGAAATAGATGAATTTAATTTTTCGGACGAACAAATTATTAATTGTGTTAAGAATTTAGACACCTCAAAATCCTCAGCCATTGACTACTTGCCAACCAATATATTTAAACAAGCTGTGTTAAATAATCCCTCCAGATTCATAAAAATTATTAATCTAATTGTCGCTACAAATAAGAAACCCTTGCCATGGAAGATAGCCCCTGTCACACCGCTACCCAAGAGTGGAGACTTAACCGATGTTAGTAATTATAGGCCTATCAGCGTGCTCCCAGTACCGGGAAAGGTATTAGAACGCCTAATACATGATTCTCTGTCGGAACATCTAGATGTGAATGATATTTTGTCTGAGCGCCAGGGTGGGTATCAAAAGGGCAAGTCTACTATAGACTCTATTTCTAATTTCGTCGATGACATTTTATTGCAAAGAAATAATGGATATATTACCTTAGCTGCCTTTATTGATATCAAAAAGGCTTTTGATAGTGTAAATTATTTAATTCTTCTAAAAAAACTGGAAATGTACGGTATTGGCAATCGCCCCTTAACGCTGATTGAAAATTATTTGTCCAGAAGACAACAGTGCACGGTGGCAAACAATAAGCGCTCTGGCAACCTACCACTCACCTGTGGGGTACCCCAAGGTTCAATATTAGGCCCTTTATTCTTTTTAATTTACATTAATGACTGCATTTTGGCCCAAGACACACATAAAACTATGTTATACGCTGACGACTCGGTCCTATACGTCTCAGGAAAAAATTTTGAGACACTTTCCAACAGCCTTTCACTAGCACTAGCATCCTTTTACAACTGGTCCTCCAGAAATAAATTAACTATGAATGAAACAAAAACAAAGGTAATGACCTTTGCCTCCTCAAAAACCCTTGCCAAATTGCCCAAACCCAAAATTGCTTTAAACAACAAAATTCTCAAATCTGTAATTTCCTACAAATACCTTGGGGTAACCGTTGATGAAGAGCTAATCTTCTGTCAGCACACCCGATTGTTAATTAAAAATGTGAACTTTAAGTCTCTTTTAATGTATATGGTTAAGGACTATATGTCTGAAAGAATACTCAAAAAAGTTTTTGTAACATATTTATTACCCGTGATTGATTATGCGGATATATTGTACACAAATACCAATGCCGACCTGCTAGCTGAGTTGCAAAGATGCCAAAACAGATGTCTGAAGACCTGCTTCAGGTTGCACATGTTGACTCCAACAGTAGAGGTACATAGGACAGCCCAGCTACCCACCCTGTCAGATCGTAGAGATTCTCATATTAAATTGTATGCATTTAAAAGATCAAGACAAGAAGAATATGTAAAAAAAACTGTTAGACCTACTAGGCTTAACCAAAGCGCTCTATTATATTATCCCATAATTCACTGTGCCGCTTTCGAAAAATCACCAATGGTAACTCTTGCGCATAGATGGAACTCCCTGACTGTAACTGATAGAGGAGTTGAAGACTTTTCGTCCTTCAAGAACACAGCCCGTCAGGCTTTAAATGACACCATTCCTGTCAATTTGGGTGATTGAGAATAGAGAAATCCTGTCAATGTTGCACTTAGAAGGGTTTTTAAGTATTTACATTTAAAGGTATTCAAGAAACTTAAAGTATATAGTACATACCGTCCATCTTGCCATACATATGTTTATGTTAACGATTACCAATACCCGTAACCTATCCGTGGTATGGCTCATACAACAGTTCAACTGACGAGCCTATCACTACTTTGTTGCTTGACGAATCATGTTATGTATCATATTCATTCACCTATGTAGTATTATACATCGACAGCGCGGCTTGTGATACATACGCTCATAATGACCACAGGAAAAACCGACAGACCCATGTAAATTTTCAAGCAATAAAGTTTAAATTTGTTTTAAAAAAAACACTACTCTGAGAGAGGAGAGGACAACAGCCCATTTAGGTATCACTAAAACAAGTCTACCATGTTGTTCACACACTAAGTGCTGCCCATTGACTGCAGGGCTTTAACCTTACCTCATTATTCATTGACCACCCTTCCCATGCTGGATTAGCTTAGGGGCATGCCGACACAAAGCTGAGGTCCTGAATATCACATTGCATCTAACCCTAACCCAGCTAACAAAAAAACGTTATTTTACGTCAAAATAACCTTAAACAATTTTATATAACGTTATGCCATAGTAAGGAGAAACGTTATTTAACGTTATATAACGTTATAAAATGTTGTATAACGTTTTATTGTTTACTGGGAAGTGAGTCTCTAATGTGGTGCCTGTGGTGAGGTAATGTTGTGCCACTCCTTTCACATGGGACTTGAAGATAAGCTAAGTTGGGGCTAAAGCGCCAGTGGCTAGACAGTTATCAGGTATGAGGGAGGGAAGCATTGCAAATTGCCTTTTTATCATATCAGTGTAATGGTCAATGCATCATATGTCAATGTTGGTCCAACAGCCTTTCTCTAAAGTGATGTCTCACATCTAGGGATACTTATGAGTCTGAACAGCTCATAAAGTGCACTACCAATGCTAGATACATGTCCTTTGGGGAGCTGTATGTTGTTATTAACAATATATGACTAATCTACATGAGCTGCCTGCTCATCTTAGAATCCTCCTTAAGATACACCAGTCTCTCCCGATGCAGTATGTTGAGGCACAAAGTGTCTACAAAGAAACACTTTGGAAAATTTTATCATGCTAGACTAGCTAACTAGCAATCACCAAGATACACAGAGAAATTGAACAATACAATTTATCAAGAAGTAACACCAATTAAGATGATACATCACAGTAATCACAACAAAGCAAAAAGGTTTGGATAAGCTCTCATGCAATAGCCATGTCTTATTAGCAGAAAGCTCTAGTACATCCTTATCAGTGGGGGACAGTAAAACATTGTTATCAGAGTAAAGGCACCCAAAGGCGGACAGACCTTAATTCCGGACACAGTGCAATGATATGATACTTGCGGCACTAAATATATACATAATTGATTATGTAACCATTCTTTGTAAATGCCCTACAAGTTACCTTGTCACAACCAAAGCAACTCGAAGGTAGCACACAAAAGAACACAATTAAATCCCACATAACTGTTGGTATGTACCAACCCAAGTATATATATAAACCACTTCCCTAAGCCGTGATGCTCAGCACATAGACAAAGTAAAGTGGATTATACTGTCAGTAAAACATATGATGCCTGCATAATTAAAGCAAATATGGACACATATTCTATTGACCTTCTATGGCAACCACTGATTTTCAGATAGAACGTCTCCTTATACAGAAGTAAAGTGTTTTGAAAGGTGTTCGGAATTAGGTGTATATTTCCGGAATTAGGTGCCAAATGGACATCAAATCAATTACCCCTGATCCATATTGCTGTGGAGACAAACATTCCAAACCCATTGTACATTCATAACAACATGTTAGCCTTTTATATGCCACTATTGGGACCCTGATAGATAATTCCTAACAAGAGAAATTTGAAGATATCCACTAAGTGTCCGTAACTAGGGTACCTTACTCTATAAGCTACAGCAGATACCGCTGTTTCTTTCAAGAAAGATATGTGTCAGTTGAGAACGGTCTGTGTAAACTACACCCAAGAGACAGTGGCAGTTACTGGTATCATTGTGTAAATCTTAGGTGCCTTCATGTAGGAGAGCACTGCGACTAGGGAATTTCACTTACAGCATTTTACATGTGAGGCAGAGAAATTGTATTCTTTACCTTTTCCAATCAATATATCACAAATACACATTTCCTGGTTATCTTGTCAGAATCAGCTATCCAGCTATCATTCTCATATCAATACCCCTTCTTGCACTACTACTTTCTGATTGAACCTTTCTTTTCACCTCAGCCATCCTATACCTTAGATCAAATGATTGTCTTTCTTTCTTTGTCTCTGTTTTTCTCATATTGCTTTAAAGACTTGCCTTTAGTCAAATTCACCACTTTCCAAGTAGTCATGGCATTTTTACAGTTGGTACTGCCATAATACCATATATGAAAGCCTTGGATTTTAGAATATGTTACCGGTATGCTTAAAGCATATATGCTAATTCCACGCTTCTGGTTAGCCACTCAGGGTTGTGTTGTGTGGTTTGGGAGCAAAATCGGTGTCAATTGCTGTTGGTGCCAATATCATCTACCATATACACTCCTTCCTGTATACATATCTGCCCCTGATGCTGTGACAGCATGTCACCAACATATGTATCTGCATGACCAGGGGGAGCATCACGATACCATACATCCTTAATGGCATGCTCTCCTCCCACCCTGCACTACATTTTATCCCACACCCTTGGTACATTTCACCTGTCACACTACCATCATGCGTCATCACATATAGGATATCCTCTCATATGGATAGAAGCATCATACATTGGCTGCCTGAGTCATAGTGTGAAGTAACCAGCTCCCTTGTAGCTCCTTATGAGAGTTGTCACATGGACTGCTACACACCTTCTGGTCAAAGGGGAGCAGTTTTATTGAGTCAGGGATCCTATTCAGGAGGGAGGAGAGATTATTGATTATTGCTTCTAGTAAACAGCTGGGCTGATGTGATAACTGTGTACCCTGTGTGGGGGTGGGGTATCTAGCAGACCTGTAGTGGTCATAGTGAACACACGGTAAGAGGAGGATCAGGCAGGAAGATTTCATATGTAGAAGACCAGTCTTTACCCAGACGTAATCCAATATGAGCTGGTGCCCAGGGACTGGCCGACATATTGTAAGTCAGTATAACATATAAAGGGCTCAGACTTACATGTTATAAAATCAAAATGCCCATATCCCTCTGTCTGCCGACCCTTATCTTCCCCTCCCAGGAAAGAAGGGCCCTGGCCAATTCATGGGCAGGGTCGGCAGCCCCTGTGTAGCTGTCAAGGTGATCCAAACCTGGCAATGCCCACCATGCAGGCTTAAAAAAAACACCCATGTTCAATGGGATAATCCCAAACTGTGCTACATTGCTATCAAGACAGAATATTGTTAGTGTTAGCTCATACAGAGACAGTGGTAGCCCATATGATGCCGGAAATCCAATATTTTTCTATTCCAAGAATATAATTATTATTGCAAGAGGTAGACAGCAAACTGTAGGTTAGAAGTGTACAAGAGGTTTGTTTATGTTGGTATCAAGCCTCTGTCTTCCCTAGCAACCTTCCTATGTTTTCATTTTTCTGCTGGGAACTTACGATTTAACAAATTGGAAAATGGAAATTTTGATTACATTATGATTGGCAGACTTTCGAAGTTTGCTAAAATGTTGACAGATGGTGTTAGTGTGTGTAACTGATACTGTCCATGCCAATGTAATCTATATTTTTTCTGTTGAATAAGCTTTTAGGAGCTGTTTTGCATTAGCATTCATAGCAGACTATGCCTTGAACCTAGTCAGTTGGTGAAATTTACGAATCTGACTACTATGGAAGACATAATGGAAAACCAATCATTCTATAATAACATTTCAATCTCTCTCAATATCACAAAGGAGAATGCAATTGCAGGAATGGGAGCTTCCTACGTATTTCCCCCAAAAGAGATTATGACTTTAGCGTTCATCAGCATAGGATTGGTACTGAATAGTCTCATCATCATTGTGATTACATGTGGATTCCTCATGAAAACATCTGTCTTCATGATACTGCTACTGATGCTAGCTATTGCTGATAATATAACATTATTGTTTCTTATTTTGAGGAATAATGAGATATATGTGTTTTTGCCATTTTCATCAACATTATGGTTTTGCAGCATGATTCGTTTTATTAGGTTTGTCTCTGCTGCCATGTCATCTTGGATAGTTGTGTTTATATTAGCAGAACGCTTCATTGCTGTATTTTATCCATTCAAGGTACACATTTATTTTACAAAAAGAAAAACCTTCATTTCCACCATAGGGCTAGTTGCAATGCTTTCTATCATCCACAGTCCAATACTATTCCAGTCCACTATCAAAATGGGCAAAGTTCATGAATATAAGTGTGTTAACTCACAATCTACATCGCTGCCTATGACACTGTTCATGCTTCTTGTTGAATTTGTGTACTGCATTATACCCTTCTGTATCATATCAGTCCTGAACATAATGGTAGTAAGGAAGATCATTCTGCAAAGAAGCTTCACAACCCAACATCAGAAAAACAAATCATCTAATTATACAAATCTTATATTTATGTTGTTAGCTGTGTGCCTTATTTTTATAATGACCACTCTGCCACAGGGTATTTGCCGCATCTTGATTTTTCTGTCAAAATACACTAGTTCAGTGTTTATACCAACTTGCAATATGAGCATCCATTTAGCAAAAAGGATTTGGATTGCCAATCATTGTGTAAATTTCTTGCTGTACTGCCTCATTGGGTCTGTGTTTAGGCAGACAATGATTCATCTTCTAAGGTGTTCCCAGAAATATGACTCATCAAGATCTGTTCAAAGTCAGTGTAGAACCGTGCATGAAACAGTTCTGTGAACTATACATATTAGATGTATTGTGCTGTAAAGGGATACAGCAAAATTGGACACTTACTTTGTTATTGATTGTATGTTACAACTACATGTAATTTTCAGGAGGAATAAAGTAATATAAAACACAAAATTTAGCCATTTTTAAAGTTTTCTTTTAATCGAGGATGGCTGCCAGGGGCACAAAAACTCTTCAATGTCTTTAACACAGAAAATCACAATTGATCTAAAATTCTTCTCTAGGCTCTAATTCTTTCTTCCAAAACGTGTGCTGAACCTAACCCAACTATATAAACGGATAAATACAATGTGCAAAGTCTGTGAACTATCTGGTAAAATGTTGTTGAAGAATAACTGATGATGTGTTACCGTCATTTTTATTTATCATTTTTTTGTGGATCAATCACACATGCATACACTTAATGTAGACTTAAAATGGAGAAGATGACTCAGTATATCTAGGCTATACAGTTTCAGCCAAGATATTCTCTCCATGCTATGCCAGAGATTCACACTGAAGATCCTCACCATAGTATCTACATTCCTTGAATATACAATGCAGCCTCACAGTGGGTTATATCTCCAAAAATATCTGAAACAGACATTATCTCCCGAAGGGTCCAATCATCCCGGCACTTGTCTACTACAAGGTCCATAAAACATCTCTTCCGTCCTGAATGTGTTAATGATGTGGGGGATAGGAAGGGGGATATTCAATCGTGAACTGTGGTTACATGATATGATTATGCGGCAGTGACATTGAATATAGGCAAGACAGTTTAAGTCTGGAGTAGCTACTTGTGACGGGCGCTTATGAAGAGGTTTAGACAAGAAATGCTAACAGTCATAGATGTCTAGGTCAATTAATGGATATCATTCAGATAAGCAGGCAAAGGAGGAGAATGTAAATGTATAGCTTGAAGATGGAATATTTTCTTATCGCTCTCTTGGTCCATGTGGAAACTAAGCAGCTGTATGCACATCTGTTTTACTGCACATGATTAACCCCTTTCCTTTCAGCATAATAACAATTAATAAAGGTGAAAATGTATATTTAGTGTTGAAATACCAGTTTTCTGTGTATTAGACCCACAGACCAATGTAATCAAGGTGGAGTTCTCCATCTTTTCAAATGCAGATAAATCTGAAACACTAATACATACACTAAAGATGAATATAGAATACATTTTATACTAGAGTTATTATTAATTGATGAGCTTATCATCCTGCAAAGATGAGCTAAGTAAAGAAGAAACAAACCCTCCATGTGGAGCAGGTATCACCATTGGTACATTCTACAGTCTGGACCCTCTCTATGAGTGTGTTCCCTGCCCATATCCATCCTATTTAATGGGCCTGGTTGGGGTTAAGCCCACCCGGGAGATTATGGTAGAAGCTGGTGAATGTAAATAACTACAGTTCCACTTACAAGCCCTGTGGCCTGGCCTGCTGAACTCAGGCCATTTATATGTGTTCTGCCTCCATCAGATTATTTTCTCTAGGTTTATACTAAGTGACTTATCTACTGCTTGGTTAATGTTTGACAAGTCTGGTGCAGGCTACGATGGTTGGGACTGTGTGCTCTTTTTTTGGTGGTGGGCTTATCTGCACCTTCTTGCTACAGCTGGCTTTTACTAGGTGATTTGCTCATGGCAATATCTTCTCTTCTAATTTCTATCTCCCATGTCTATCAGAGTATGTGTTAGACCTGGCAATTGGTAGAAAGTATAATCCAACCGCTCCTGTATACATATCTGCCCTTAGTGCTGTGACAGCATATCACCTAGATACATGTAGAAATGTAACCCCATGACCAGAGGGACCATCAAGATAGCATACATTAGTAATGGCATGCTCTGCACAGACCCTGTAACACATCTTAGCCCACATCCTCAGTACATTTCACCTGTCCCACTACCTGCATGTGCCACCACATGGCATGAGATATACTCTCATCCTGTGAGAAGCAGCACAGGTTGGCTGCCTGAGTTACAGTGTGAAGTAGCCATCTCCCCTGTCCCAGTGGGCACAGAACATTGAATCAACATTGAAAGCTGGTTGACAATGCTGCTTTAATGTTGATTCAATGTTGATTAAACGTTAAATGGAATTTTGTGCCCACTGGGGTAGTGGCCTGTGAAAGTTGTCACATACACTGCTACACACACTCTGGTCTAAGGGGGGTTGTTTTATTGATTCAGGAAGATCCTTTTCAGAAAGGTGAGAAGATTATTGATGTAGGTGCTTCTCGTAAACAGCTGGGCTGATGCATTTACCCTGTACCCTAGGTGTGGGTAGGGTATCTAGCAGACCTGTAGTGTTAATATTGAACACAGAGGTAGTAGAGCATCTAGTTGGAAGATATTATATGGAAGACCAATGCTTGCCAGGACCTAATCCAATATTAGCTTTTTTTGAGAGACTGAAACAGGCATGGCAAGAACGAGCCACAGGCAGATTGCTTTTTGGGGTAAAAGGGGTTGAAGGTAAAGGGTTGCAGGGGCTTTGAGGAATCATGGAAATTGCTTTCATAACAGATCACTTTTAAGTTGGTTCTGGTCCCTTGGGAGTTATTTTGTTGTGTCTAAGACTACAGAGTGACAGGCCAGGGTAGTATATCGTGTATTCTTAAGGCTCTGTATTGAATCTGAATGAGGCTTGTTACATTTAACTAACTGTATGTAGAATAGGCCAGCAGGACTCTCAGGAAAAGGGGCTGTATATATAGTACGAAGACAAAGGCAACATCAAATGTATTTAGTCACCCTTGCGGTTGAAGTATTGTATTTGTAAAAACAATTGGAAAGAAATGACATTTAAAAGACTTCATTGTAGACTTTTTCTGTTGCGATACGGTTTCTGGACATGGAATTTCTTTCTGCTTCCTCAAAGTTTATTTGTCTGTGCAGCAAAATAAAGACAATACCTGCAAACAATAAGGTGAGGAGGGCAGTAACCTTTACTGTCTGCAGTGGGCAGACTGTTCTCCGATTTCTGTTTTCTTTTCATCTGTTTGCACAACCCCTATTTTGAGCAGACTGTGTCCAAGTAACATGATCGTTTCCATAGAGATCTCTTTTTATTCACAAAGCCGTCCCTCAGCAATCATCATCAAATACTCAGATACTTCTTTTATGTGCAAAATAATCATCAAATTGTCCTCCTTTATTTTAGGGGGAGGAGAATCTATTGCTTGTGGATGGAATTGTTTCTTTATGCTCTCTTGGTCTATGCAGAAACTAAGCGGCTGTGTGTACAGTGTTTAAATGTCATCCTTATGTTGTGACAACTGCAAATGGCATTTTATGGCCTTTAGATTTTTAATGAGTTCAGTGTAAAATACCCTAGCTTGACTTCCAACCTTTCATTTAATGTCATCTATGGAACCAAAAACATTATGCAGTTCCTTTTGGTGAATAAGACTAAAGTTAGGCCATGGTTAATCTTTGTCTTGAGAGGTAATGTTTTGACGAGAAGTATGTAAAAGAAAAAAAAACAAGAATACAGAGGTAAAGGAAAAAAAAGATTGATGGACTAAAAACAATTACGGTAGGGAATTTATGATGAATGGGAGGCATGGCAAGAAAGGGACACAGGCAGATTGCTTTGTTCAGAGAGAGGGGTTGCAGGGTAAGGGTTGCAGGGCTATTGAGGAATTATGGAAATTGCTTTCATAACAGATCACTTTGAAGGTGGTTTTGGTCTCCCGAGGGTAATATTGTAGAGTCTGAAACTACAGAGTGACAGGCCAGGGTAATATAACCTGTATTCAAAAGCGCTGAATTGAGTCTGTAAGAGGTTTGTTACATTTCACATACTGGATGAAGAAAAGGCAATCCAGACCCTCATAAAAAAGTTATATATAGCATCCTATTGCGACAAAAAGGATGCATGGAGTGTTCGAATGAGATGAATAGTTTGTCAGAAGAAAGTGCCCATGAGACAATTTAGCAAAGAAGGCACTGCTGTTCCAGGATTTTGGTCTTTCAATAGAACAGCATGGAAGTTGTCAAAAGTACTTCTTAAAAATAGTGCTCCAGGGTCATCATTACTGGTTGTTCAGATAATTGCTGCAAAGGGGGAAAAATGATCGTATTGAAGCAAGAATCCGAATAAGAAAGGGGCCCACTAATTGCCAATGTAAAAAGTTCAGGCAAGTGTTTACAGTGAGTGGTTAAGTGTAGCGGGTCTCAGGAAGTCTCATCACTTATCGCAGTCAGTATGGCCTTATTATTTAACCGTAGTATTTAACTACCTAGGCTTATTAAACGGATAGGAAAGGAAACGAAGGAGGTATAGATGGTGGAAATGCCTAACCCATGAAAAGAGAGGAGAGTAAATCTAATTACTGTGTTTGAGGACCAAATTACCATCTTAATAAGAGCTTTTACCCATAATAGTCTGCAGACTTTTCTATCCACCACTGCCTATTCCCTTCAGATATTGACACTTATGCTGTATTTGATGCCATGACATATGAAGGACCCATATCCTGATCAAGAATACACAGAGGCTGCAGTACATTAGAATGTGTGGCATTTACAAAGGTGGCAATCAAATTGGTTAACAAATAGATTATCTAGCTTTAGCACAATTAAGTGCCAACATTTAGACCAAATTCTCAGTCTGTAGAATAACCCTATTCTTAGGTGGATAAAGTCCCTTGAAATTCTAAAAGGTAACCCCCCAGAAAAATGAAATGTGAATACTTGTACACTATTTCTGTGGTCACTGCCCTACAAATCTGTGTTCTATGTGTATGTGAAGCCCACTCTGCAGACTGGGGTAGTAGCTGGTGCTTAATGTAAACCCCTGGAGGCTTTTAGGCCAGGCCCATTTAACACCCCTGTTACCAAACCTGCCCAAATTAGCCCGTGCAATGACCCCCCTGGCTGCGAATGTCCTCAGCTGTATTTTAAGGGAAAGTCATCACTGCACTACCCGTAGTTGGGAAAGCCTTAACTTGTATGATAGAGGCTTTTATGTTCATCGAGGTCTTATCATGGTACAATTAATAACATTATGTATTACATATAACAAGGCATGAGAGATGTCCGATAGACCCTTAAATACCCTCTGGTGGGACAGGAAGGACCAAGAGGGGTTGTGTTATTGACTTAGACTTCACATTCAGGAGGGAGGAGAGATTATTGATGTGGGTGCTTCTTGTAAACATCTGGCCTGATACATTCACCCTGCCCCACGTGCACCAACTGACCTTTGTCTCCAAGCAGAGTCCTAGTCCTACCATCAGGTAGGATAGTGTGGGCCAGTCTGGCTGCTACACTTGGCTACCTGTGCTACCTGTGTACAGACCCCTGTCCTTTCCTTGCTCCCCACAGTGTTGTAGGTATGCAGGCCATGTGCTTTAAGGACCGCAGCAATGTTGACACAAAGCAGAGGGGGAACTTTGCTAAATGTGGGTATATCTCCAGTTTAATGCAAAATTGTGTGTTCTGCATCCCAGTAATATCATTTATCATTCAAATCCATGAGATTATGGCATTTTAATGCATCCAAATGCATGCATTTTCACCAGAATGCGATGCTCAAAGCAGAGGGGGAACTTGGAGTTGACTACCCTGTTTCTGTTACCAGAAACACCTGACCTCCCCCCCGAGGTTTAGCTCAGTGGTGGCCCGTGCCCTGCCCCCTGGGCAGTGACCTGAGGATAACAGGGGGAGCAGACCAGGGGGTTGTTGTCAAAGTGAACACTGGGATAGCAGAGAATGGATCACGTTAGAAGTTGTGAGATGACCAAAGCTCACCAGTTCCTAATCCAATACCCGCTGTTACCCAGGACACTAGCCTGCATTGATGCATGTGTGGAAGGAGGGCAGGGTCGTAAAGAGGATAGGGTCAGCAACAAGGTAGGCACTCTTCATTACGTAAGGCAGTGGCCTGGCCGCAGACCAAAATTGGCTCTGTGTTTTGCAGGTTCACTGACATGAGGCTTTAGGTTTATTGAGCCTCTGATAGGCCTGGGATAATATATAATTGCTCCTTTTTCTAGCTACTTAAGATATATGCAGATCTGAACTGTATGTTGTGCAGCTATGCATCTGTAGATCTGCCAGTGAATGTGAGGTAGTAGAGATAAACTGGCACATTACACCAAGTTCTTATGCACACCTGGACCCCCAGGGGGAGAGCAGAATGGTGATGTGTCAAACTAATGGCCTACTGGAGGGCACTTTATGACCACCTAGGTTATACAGCCTAGCATCCACACCCTCGCAGCCCCTCTGCCATATCGTAGTGTCCATTCAATGAACCTATAGTGTCATGTAAACTAATATGAAGTTATGACTGGTGATGTATTGGTTTGGTACATGGTTATAGACTTAAATACTTAAGTGGCAGTGTAACCTGAGCTACTGGGCTCCTATTTAAACACCATAATTAAGCCATCAAGCTCCATTCTATTTAAATTTAAATTATGTTTATACCTCATTCGATAGTTATGTACAAGTGCTAAATATTTCTAAAATCTTTGACTCAGCCCTGAGCCATAATTAACTCTTCGCCTACAATCTGGCTCTTCAGACTCCTCAGCAAATGATCAATTATGATTACATCAGATGCCAAATGGGTACTTTATTACAATTTAATCAATTTTTACTATCTCAAAAAAGGAGGTCATTGACTGACTTATCCCGCAGCAAACCTCATATCCAGATTGGAATTCAGAATAGAAGAAGAGTTTGTTGTTTTGGGGAGACACTCTGTGTCAAATACTGCAGTAAATTTGGTTCAAATAAGGCTTCACAAAGACAAGGTCCTTGATTGGAGAGAATACTCACCTAGTAAATCATGCAACTGTTTTTTCAACATTCAGTGTTCCTTGAGATCTCTCCATCCCTGTATCTACAGTGCTTATGTCCAAATGTTGTAAAATCCATAGTAAATCATAATGGTAAAACATTTCTTGGTGTCATTGATAATAAATTACCAGACGGGTTATCACCGATGGGAGTAATCAAACTTCCATTTGATTATCATAGATAATGAGCACAAGGAGTTAAATAAATATGACTGCTTCACTGTAAACTTTGAAGAATCATACAACATTCTTCTATATCACTGCAACCTCTTGAAGTTATTCAGTAATCCATACTGTAGCACTCTCCACAATAACAAAGGAACGTCAATAGCCATATCTCATCAGTTGGAATCTTCACAACGTAAGTACTTCCTGATCAGGGGTGGGGAGGGGGGGGGCAGTAAAACATTATTATCATGAGCTACAGTAGATACAGCTTTATCTCTCAGAGCAGGGGGAAGCAAAACAAGATACTGGTCATCTGTGTTTGGTCTATGCCAAGTCCATCCCGGAGACAATGGCAGTAACTGGTGACATTATATAATTCCAATGTGCCTTTGAGTGCAGAAGTCTGAAAGTGCTATGACTTTGGAATTTCAATTACGACCATCTACATGTGAGGCAAAGAAGTTCATCCTTTGCCATTCCCTTCATCTATATTAGGATAGACCTTGGCTCTGTAATGGTTAAACGTATCTGTCATGCACACCTAGATAGGATCAATAAGGGATTGAAATTGTGTAGATATGACCAGTGGCTAGGAACTGTAGCAGCTTTGTGTCAGTAGATCTAGTGAGTGTGAAGGAGTACAGATTAACTTAACACTCAGTACTCATATGCAGACCTGAACCACTAGGAGGAGAGTGGGATGACAGAATGTGCAGTTAATGGTCCCTGAAGGGCACTTCAACCAAAACTAGGTTATACTGCATGACATCCACCCCTGGCAGCCCATTAGCCACATTATACTTTCCTGCTGTGTCACACCCAGTAAGACGGGGTAATGCTTTGTGATGTATGGAACTTAAGGCGGTGTCTCACGACCTTGGGCCAATGTTTTTGTCTCTGACTGGGTGCCGTCTCTGACCAGGTGCCGTCTCTGACATTAAAGATGTTTTAAAAACAATTATACTCATATGTATATAAGGATTTGTGAAAACGTTATGGCGGTTGTTATATATATCTATAATCATAATTATAATTAGCCTCCTGCTGTTGGTATTTTGACCTTATCAAGCCAAGCCGGTCACACATGGCACCCAGTCAGAGATGGCACCTGGTCAGAGACGGCACCCGGTCAGAGACAAAAACATTGGCCCAAGGTCGTGATACACAGCCTTAATTATAGCAGTGGACATACTCAGGGGAAACACTCTGTGTCAGATACTGCTGCCAATTTGGTTCAAATGCACTTTTCCCTTGAAATGACAAAAAAACAATAAGACAATAAATCAGCATGAAGGATATTTAAACCCTCATGGGTAAGTACTATCATGGTAATTTTCCAGTCAGTTTAAGTTACTGTGAGCCGGACCACAAAGTGGCACATTACACCCAGTCCTTATGGTCCCACTCATCACCAGAAGGCTAGGAGGATCATGGGAGTTTCCGGGAATGGACCCCAGAGGGGACTTCAGACTGGGGTGGAGTATAAAGGATAGTGGCTGGCCCCCTCCTTGTCACTGCATCTAGTTCATGGTGAATTATCATGGGAGATTATAAACAGTTGCAGCCTATGTCATATAATGATGAACCGTCTATAACCCTTATCTTACTACCTGGGGTCCAAGCAGACCCCAGGCATCTACTTTCTTGTGAAAAGCATAGAAGTAGTGTTCCAAACCTCACCAAATTTTATCTAATTGTCACAAATATAGTTTTATTTGAAATGTCTGAATATCATATGCAGAGCCCCAGGAATTATTTTGCTGGAAACAATAATCCGCTTGGGTCCACACGGACCCCAGTCAAATGCAATATAAAAACATATATATGTTCTGGACAAAGGGTCCCTTGCTTTGCATTTTACTTCAGTTACACCTCTGTATGATTTTGAACAGCACCAACCTAATTGTAGACAATGATTTTGTGTCATTTATTTCAAAATAGGTGGTATTTCTGAAATGTGACGATGTCAGACCTCCATACATTATATTGATGTCCTTGGACAGATTTTGGGGACTTGCAACATTCTATTTTCTTTTGATTGGGACCCTGGAGGTGTCAATATGTAGGGGAGACACTTGGGTTAAGGTTAGGAAGAACATTCTGTACAGAACAGAAAAGGCTAGATGCCAAGTTTAAACTTCTGGAGGTTAAATACAGAATTGGAGCCATCTAACTGGTTTCTCTGCTGCAGGAATAAGGTCTAACACAGTGCTGGGGTCCGTACAGACCCCAGCCGAAATGACACGTTTTGTTGATTTATGGAAAAATGACCCAGGCTTTTTCCATGAAATTTGGTAGACATGTAGATATATGGGGTATCTACCATATAAAATAGAAAAAACACATTCGGTCACTATACTTTTTGATTGACAACATTTTGTCATCTTTTCATTTTTTTTCCTTCTAGGAATTAATTGTTAAATAGCCATATCAAAACTGATGACAATAACATAATTACCGTTTGTAATGGTGCTTAATATCCTAGGGAATGACCATGCAAAAGATGAAATTTGTATCTTTCACCATCATTGTGTAGGAACTTTTATTAGTCTGGGGTCCAGTTGGACCCCAGGTAGTATTAAACATGATTTTTTCACGTAGTATGATAAGGGTTAAACTTGATAAATCATTAAACAGTCAATGAATGGATAACATTCAGATAAGCAGGCAAGGGAGGAGAATGTAAAGGTTGAAGATGGAATCTTTTCATATCGCTCTCTTGGTCCATAAGGAAACTAAGCAGCTGTGTGCACAGCTATTTGACTTCAGCATGATTAACCCCTTCCCATTTAGCATAATTACAAAGAAAAAGTATGAAAAGCTATATTTTGTGTTAAAATATGATTGCTCTTTGTGAAGTATCAGATACACAAACCCGCATAATCAGAGTTCTTTAAAATTTCCAATGCAGCTAAATCTGAAACACTGATCAACCAAAGCTGAATATAGAATACATTTTATACTAGAAGCCTTATTGACACATGAGCTTATCATTCAACAGAGATTAGCCAAATCTCTTATGTGAGGCTGGTCTCACTGTTGCTTCATTCTACAGTCTGGACCCTCCCCATGGGTGTGTACCCTACCCATATCTATCCTATATTATGGGACTTGTTGGTGTAAAGCCCACCCTGGAGATTATGGTAGAAGCTGCTGCTGAATGTAAATCACTGCAGGGTGCAGGACGAGGCCCACTTAACAGCCCTGTGACCTGGCCTGCCCAACTCAGGTCATTTATACATGTTCTGCCTCCATAACCTTTTTCATCCCAGTTGTATCATTATACTAAGTGCCTTATCTACTGCTGGGTCCCAGTTTTACAAGACTGATACAGGCTATGAGGGGTGGGGCTGTGTGCCCTTTATTGGTAGTGGTCTTAGCTATACCCTCCTACCACAGCCAGCTGTGACTAGGCAGTTGTCTCATAACCAGACCATCTCATCCTTCTCCCATACCTGTGAGAGTGCCTGTTAGGAATAGAGATATGTGTCAAGGCACATACACCCTGGTCATCTGTCGCCTACTGCAGTAGTCCTTTATTATACACTGTTTCTGTATACAAATCTAATCCCTATGCTGCTGCTTGTATGGTGCACATGGCTTGGGGACAGAATATAATCTGTTGACTGCTTTTGGTACAAAGTATAATGCACTCCCTCCTGTATACATATCTGCCTTCAGTGATGTGATAGCATATCAGCTACATACATATATAAATGTAACCCCATGACCAGGGAGCATAAAGATAGCATACATTCTTAATGGCACACAATACAGACACCCTCTAACATATCTTATCCCACATCCTCAGTACTTTTCACCCGTCACACTACCTGCATGCGCCATCACATGTCATCAGATATTCTCATCCTGTGAGAAGCAGCATAGATTGGCTGCCTGAAGTAACCATCTACCCTGTAGTGTATTCAAGAAGGAGAGTAAATTATTGATGTTGGCACTTCTCATAAACAACTGTGCTGATGCGTTTACCCTGTACTCTAGGTAGGGGTATGAAGCAGACCTGTGGTAGTCATAGGGTCCACAGGGGTAGTGGAGGGCCCAGCTGTAAGACCAATATTCACTAGGACCTAATCTAATATTAGTTGGTGCTCAGAGACCTGTCAGATGCTTGATAGGAGAGTAATACTTCAAGGACGGGGGAGAGGTAAAGCTGTATGGTTTGGGACTTAGGATATCAGCGAGGTGTCATATTGTGTGAAGGATGTAGAGGAAGCTGATGGGGGAGGGGTAGGGTATCACGTAAATAGATTTTGATGGGAGGGGCGAAACCAGAGACAGCCAGGACGCAGAGGAAGTATGGTGCTTCCCCCTGTACAGAAGTTCTGAAGATGAGGTTGGGCTTCCACTGAGGAACTAAGGAAGGATGAGATGGATGGTAGAGCCTAGAGAATGGAGAGCTGGGCAGGGAATGAAAACGATAGCCAACATTGCTGCTGATAGTGCATGATCTGCTAATGACATATGTAATATTCTGGCGTTCAAGTCGTTGATATAAGATTGTCTTAGCTTTAATTGCAAGCTTCGTTCATTGCCATCTATTGGATCCAAAACTGATGATAGATATGTGGGTTATAAAGGAGGCCAGAAAGGAAAGGGGCACAGCCAGATTGCTTTATTCCGAGAGAGGGGTTACAGGTCAAGGGTTGCAGGGCTATTGAGGAGTCATAGTAATTGCTTCCATTACAGATCACTTGCTCAGGTCTCTTGGAAATTATATTGTTGAGTCTGAGAATATAAGAGTGACAGGCCAGGGTAACATTACTTGCATTCATAAGGCTCTGAATTGAATCTGAAGGAGGTCGTTAATGATCACTGCCCCATCACTACAGAGTTTAATATCGCTGTTAGGAGCTTTTAGCAGTTACAGTACAGTAATAAGTTATGCCCTTTAAGTTTTATCACTAAATAACAAACAATGATTGAATAGGAATATTGGAATGTAGTCCAACTTATTATGATTCCATCACAATTATTTTTTAGGAAGATTTAAATAAAGTTCTGTCCAGTTTGGTTGAGTAATCAGAAAATCTGATATTCCATCCCTAGACTTGACCATACATCAAGTGTTATCATTCAAAGCTTCTAGATACAGCTGCTGTATTATTCAAAGAGTATTGACCAACCTGCATATGTCACATATGTCTATGTTGCACCTAGTGTGATGCCAAACCTACCATTAGCTCTGGTACACAGGTTCTGGGATGCATCTGAACTAATGACTAATTCAAGCAATGTCCAAAGATCATATTGGAGGGATACTGATTGAATTACAGGTAACATGCAGGTGAGTGATAATACGTAACTTTAACTACTTGGTATTATTTCATGGTGAATACGATCTATCAAGGTAAACCTACGGGAGTGCCATATGTTCTATTTGCTCTTGCTGTATTACATGCTCCTAGTGTTTGTAATGGGTCGCCATAGGATTGCCACGGAAGTAAACAAACACTGTGGAAGTAAACAAACACTGATGAAGTTGACAAGTATGTTTGTTTGCCATTTATCTACTGTGTATACCCTGAAATGATTACAGGGCGTCACTTAATAGTGACCTCGACAGTAGTTATTGCACTTGTGTTGCCTGTCCCATTCTGCATGAGGCCTAAAGACAACACCTGTGCAATAACCATTGACTCAATATTTTTATGTGCAGCTCTGTCTATTTACTTATGCAGAGTACTTACTAATGTGTAACACCTACATACAGACTTTTTAGCCCTCAGGGAAAAGTACAGGGTCACGTATGTGATGTCTGAAGGGAGGGGGACGACGCTTAACAGCACACTGTAAATACAATAATCACTCATCTTGCACTAACCTGCTAAGCCATGGTCCACTAGTTTAGTAGAATCTCGACCATAAGTTTCCTCATAGTACTTAAAGGCAATTTCCCTACTTCTCTAAATGGATATCTCCATAAAAAAAGAATATACCAATGCCCTTGAAACTTTGTCATATCTAAACTCTAATCCAAAGGAAATTTCTGGCAAATAAAAAAAATCCCTTGGAAATGTTGCATTTTGGCCAAATTAGAAAGGAGTTGATGAAGTTTGCAATTCAGGGCAATTGTTCAGAGGCTGAGTGGTCAAAAGAATTAATAAATTATTTCAGGGGGAACCAGGAAAGTGTCACTGGTTTGATAAATAACTGTGATATAAGTTCATTTGTTCTCAGTCTGTCTTAAGTTTAAAGTGATTTAAGCAACTCATGTTCTAAGAATTGCATTCCCTCTTTAGTACAGAGCTGGAAAATAAATATTTCTACCTAAATGTTTCTTAACACTTATGCTGAATCCTCAAACACCGGTGTAGGGCACCTGTTACAATCACTGCTGTGAAGAAAATGCTATCAAAATCCTAGAATGGTTGTCACTCCTGCCAATCAGCCAAAAGAACAGTTGCCTTAAAGCAGCACAATAATTGGGAACAGAAAGTATTTGACAATACCTACCCCTTATATAAAGACCCTTTGGAATATATTGAAACTATTGACATATTGCTAGGACTACTCTGTTACCTAGCAACAGTAATTCCAGTGTCTCATGCCTAGCAACAGAAACTGTGGCATTAAAGGTAGCTATTGGGTGGTTGGCATTGTCTAAACGTGCCTTGTCCTAATGCAAGAGAAGATTCACAAATCATTTCCAATCCCAAACACCTCCCAACAAATCTTAACAATACAAATTTAATGCAATTACATGCATTATTAATCAGCCAGTACGATGAAGGATTGTCCTTCCCATGATATATTCATGACAAGTTTGATTTAATAGAGATTGCTGAAACTTTTGCTGGTAGAACATTGCATTAAGGCCAATTTCAAATTGAGAAAAAACAAGGTGCCTCAGGCATGGCTGAGCAAATGTCTCCCACTGCGACAATCATTGGTCATATTCATGTTTTAATGAAATAACCAATTTGCACTTTGGATTTATTGCAGAGAGACTGAGTGGTACAAAAAAACAGTTCATTGTGGGCCAGTTGTTTCTGGGGAATTCAGATAAGTGTCATTGGTTTTATTGATGACTGTGATACAACATATTTTTGGACTAAATCCCAAAATTGTTTACTAGCCTTGATATGTGGTGAATAGTTATCATCAAAACCAAAAGTCAGCAGCCTCCCACTGCCATCATGGGGGTTGTCATCTTTGTCTGAAGGCCATAGAGCCTGTGTACCAGACACGGGACGTGATGACTCAGCAGAAGTTCCGACAGGAAGTGATGTAATTAGAGTGGGTAGTGATGTCATGTTAGAGCTGGCTGCATGTAGATGGTAGTCCAGTATGTCACTCACATTCTGCAGCAGTAAGTCTGTGAGGAGGCCATGACTATAGACCAGTGAATGTATTGGACAACATGGAACCACTGGAAGTCTTATCATAGTTCATATCAATGTTTTTTTAACTATGCTTGTACAGAATGGTTGTCATTGGGATTTTTGGTATCCCTTCCCCGAAACAGGGGTATACTATGGTCGGATAAGTTATTGTAGGCTCCAGGAACAGCCATTGCATCTAGAGCAATGGTCTCTGCAATTGTTCAGCCAGTTGTTTTTTCGCAGGAAATTAATTGCAAAGCAGACATCATTTGTAGTTTCTTGTGTAGATAGCTAGATGCCCAACAACCTCGTACATGAATGTAGTAAAGATGAAAGACACATTGTAACCGGGTGAGAGTAGCAGCTGTTTATTCCCACAGGGTGTCTATGTAAATGTAAGAGCGTTGTCCTCAGGGATCTGTCTACCATACTTTTCCCCCTGTAATGCAAAGCACAGTCCCATTACTATGGGGAAACCATTGTGTCTGCAACTTACAGTGATCAATGATACAGTGCATCAGGGTCCCAAAAGGCCACCCTCAGACCAATAGATGCATCACAAACTGCAATATAAACCCTCTTTTGACTTCATCTGAAATGATAGAATATTCATGGAATTAGTTAAAAACAGTAGTCAGAAGAGTACTTACTTTCATAGAGAACTAATAACTATGAGTTCTCTGTAGGTACATGTTTTACAAGGTAGCTGGTATTGGCTGGGGTAGAGAGTTTCCTTCTTTTTATTTGCTGCAAGCATATTAAATTGATTCAATTATGAAATAGCCAGATTTATCTACTGTGTTTCCAAACATTTCGCTGTGTAGGGGCAGATTTTTTTTCTCCTTGATAATCGTGAAAATATGTACAGCTCAAAGTAAAATATGTTTCTTGGCCTATAAATCCAGGATGTGTATCTGGTGCTGACAGCTATGGTCTCTATAAGACACACAACATCATGTGATATGACCTGTCTGCTCTCAACACCAGCTCCACCTGCTTCTGGGATATCCTACACTGGATACTAATTTTGGAAAGTGGCAAACTGCTACTTTTACAGTTGAAAATGGTATATCTAGTAAAGTAGAACTTGATAATCATATTGCCCTCGTGTTCAGAGCTGGGTTCAGTAGGCTCTTTCCAGTAGATAAGCTATCCATTGCAATTATGACCCAGTTCTAAAAGCAGCTTGTTCACATGGCATTAGTATAGAGGAAAACTGCTGAGTGAAAACAGTACTAAGCATTGTGGTGCTGATTTACCATTTACTTTTTACTTTGGCCATTACATCCCAATATCTGAACCTCCCCGCAGCCCTTGTATGCAGCACCATCATGTGACTTTGTATTGACTTCTAGGATTGCTCCTCTAAATAGAAGAACACTGCCAGAGTTGTGAGAGATGTGTCGGATAGCATATAGCTGACTGCAGGGGAGGGAAATGAGATATTGCTACAATCAATCCTCCACCACCGATTCCTCCTAGCCTTCTATATGAAAATAGTATATATCAGCTTAAGACCAAGCTATGTATTGCTCTTGTTTTTATCCATGTTTTCAACAATCAGTGTTATAAAAGGCACTATCAAAGATGCCATTCTAGGATGCATCCAATGTGCATGTAACTAAAGTATTATGATATGATACATAGCTTAACCCTGAACAAATGCTGACTGCAATCACCCACTGTCACTGTGTCATCTGGTTCTACACCAAGGATAATGCCAATTCAGATTGTAGCAACTGTATCCTGCTACTTTAGGAAGGCTCCACATCCTCTCAGCCACAACCTGAATGGGTCAGTGAGGACTCTTCCCTGGGGTAGATATAGATTTACAGCTACTACAAGTAGGCCCTGCCTCGCTCCTACTATAGAGCAATGAAGCACAGTGTAGCAGTCACTCCCCTCTCATAAAAGGGTTACATCCTGGGTGGGTCTGTAGGAAGGATTCTCGCTATGCCTGAAGCCAACTATTTGAGATGGCTGTAATTAGTTGACAGGGATGTTCTTCTTCTTGCTTTTCACTCCGGTCCCGAAGGGACCGGCAGGCTTATATCGCCGCTAAGGCTACGCCGAGACAGGAATAGGATAATTGATTCTACTTAAGGAATTAGGATGCTCTGAAATATTTAGGTGCTACCCTGTCTAAAAACACCAATCAAATTTTGTAATTCACCTTCCTGCATAAATGATGCATGAATGGGCTCTGTGAGGTGTAAATATAAGATGGTGGCTAAGACTACTCTCCCTTCCCTTTCCCTATTCAGCAGTCATACGGCTGTCACCACTCTTCAGTATGCAAAATATATATAAATATATATATATATATATATATATATATATAATATTTATATAAATATATATATATATATATATATATATATATATATATTCATATATATATGAGTATAATGATTGGTCTTTGTTGCTATGCATGTCAAGTATGGGTTGATTTAACAAGATTAGATTGGTGCTATTTTTGCTATGCAGTGTATGTCTTCTTAAATATATTTGAGCAATAATCCCTAACTAATACTACCACATGGATCATCTCCCCCCCCTTTTAAAGGCTATCTGAGTGTCTCAACAAAATGGATCCAGGTTTTTCTAGAGTAGTGGCAAACAGTGTGACAGCTATTTCTCCTACAAGCCTATAAAGTTGTGTAAGAATGAATAAAAACCTAACCAACCTAACCAGTTAAGCTCTTACCATGTGTTGCTTTCTTGCCATGTATTTATATAGGGTGGTTGAGCCTCATCTATCAGCCAAGTGTCTCTGCACAGTGGTTCTCCTACTTACAGTAAGTGGTTGTAGAGGGCCTGAACGTTCTGACCAGGGGCTCTGTTCCCTTGAGGGAACGAGCACCATTAACTAAAAATGGGGATTGCTCTTTGCATCTCCCATACAGCCAATGTACAGTATCCCTGTTTGGTAGCGCTTTAAGGGCAGCATATTGAATTAATGCCCAGGGACCTTTGTAGGCTTTTAGGCACTCATGAACCGTTGCACATCAAAACAGGCCCCAGCAATTGATACTCAACCCTCATCACTAATTCCTGGTCATAGGGAGGCTAATTCTCGCGATAAAATGTTGTCGTATTTTTTTTGCCGGTTCTAACAAAAAATACCCATATCTAAGTTGGCCTAAATAGGTCCCAGATCTGGAATTTTATAGCCCAACTCTCTATATTAGTGGAGAAATAGGGGGGTGAAATTTTAAGCCCATCCTTCAAGCCTACGGGAAGTTGGTGATCACGGGACGAGACTTAACCTCCCTATAAGGCCACTTCTCCCAGCAGGTCCCTGCATGGCTCTGAGAAGCTCCTGATGTGTCGTCCTGGCTGCCAGATGTTAACACACAGTCCCTCCTCACAGCTGCTTCAGGAAAGCAACATCAACTTTATTTATTTTTCAATGTGTTTGCATGCTTCAATATTGCATCTTGTGTCCTGAGTCGACAGCAGACAGAGGCATGCTCACTTTGAGAGTTAATCCAAGCCTTCACTCACTTTCCCCACTTCACAACATAGCTGAACTAGCTGCAAGACTTAGCCTGTTACAGTTTGTCAGCCTGGCGACACACTGTTCCTGGCTCTGTGGTACATCCAGTCTCTGGGTATAGGACCTGTAGAGTTGCAGTGGTGGCTGCCCCCTCTGTTAGCTGCCTCTGGTTGTGTGTGTTTCCTACAACTTCTCACCCAGCAATGGGAGGAGGGATCACCCATACTGGGCCCTGAGCTGCAGTCTGCCCATGTGAGGCACAGAGAGTGAGGAGGCTTGGACACTGACAGAGTGCATGTGCAGCCAGCCCCCTGCAGGTGATGCTGAGTGTACTGAGACTGAAGCAGCTGTCCAGATCCCGGTCTGTTCTCAGAGATTGGTCCTGACAATAGCTACCATGGAAGCAGGTGTTGTAGGGGGTACGGCAAAAGGGTATGTGTCAGGTAAAACCCAGGAATAAATATATAACATGAGTAGGAAGTAGATTTTTCTTTTTCATGATCTTATCTGAAAATGTACAACATACCATTGAATTTAAAAAAGGCTAGTAAAACATTTGATATTTCCAAAAGAAGTATGATATAGAGGGTTCTCCTGTTTCCTACTACACTGGTTTACTATGAGAAGGAGAATTGTTTGATATATTTGTCATGATAACAGAAAGAAAAAAAAAGGTAACCAAAGTAGTACAGCACAGAGGGTAAACCATGCATCACTACAACCAGGGCCGAACTAGAAAGCTGAACCGTCATGACCCCGACATGGCCCTGGTAGTACCCACTCACAAAGCTTCTTGGAATAAATAACCTCACTGGTCTAATTCAAGGAGACGTTGCCTGTGATTGGACTGACTGAGTGCCCTACCCAGCTTGCAGACAGTTAAAGGCTTAGATGGGGATCACTATTGGATGGCCCCCGAGTGTAAGACCCACAAGCCATGCAGACTGAGCCTGCCAGCCACAATTAGCTCTGCATGTCTCCTTCTCCTTTGCAGAATGGGGACCTGAGCATAGAACATTTAACACTTAATGCGGGCAGGTATTGACATATTTGTTGGGTACCACACTGGGTACAATGACATTTTCCACATATCTTTTAGGCCTAGGTTGTACACGTGTAAGCAATGATCAGGAAATGAACCAGCAAAGACTTATGAAACTGGGGCCATTTCTCTCCATGCCTCCCTCCACATTACCCCCCACCCCTCCCACCTCCCAAGGTGTGAATGCTCAAGGCAGGTTCATCTTTGGGGCTACCTTACCCCTCTGCTTGTTATGTAACCCCATTGACCACACCTCCCTTTAGGCCTTTCTGGTGTATTAGTAAAGAATACACAAACAAATATAATTTAAAATTCAGCTTTCTCAGCTGCTATACTTCTGGTACCAAAGTTATCCCAGATTTTACTAGAATATAGTTTGGTTTTCTGATGGGGTGCTTTTTTTCTGTCACAAATTTGGCACACCAGTCACATTTGCATTCTTTTGGTAATAGAGAGCTACGCTCTCCCATGTCTGGTGCAAGTATTTAGTATACTACTAAGAAAAATCATTGGGAGATATATTGAAATACTAAATTGCTAAAAGATATAGTTCTCCTTCCATTTCTGATGATTTCACGATTGAATAGTGAGGGCAAATATCTGAAAAATCCATTACAAAAAGCCACTTACTATGATTTAAGAGCAGGGTCATTTTCCACAATGGCTTCATAAGCCAGGGTGAAAAATGACTACAGGTTCAAAAGTCACTGGCATAGTCATTTTAAAGAGTTGCCAGCACCTGTTGTAGATGCCTCATCCTATACAAGCAATCCATCTATCAGCATTGGAACCTTTGTCTGTCATGGAGGCATTAACAACAGTGGCAATCTATAACATTATGAACCAATACTACACTGGTGGCTTTCCAAGAGGCTTATACCAGAGAGCAATCATGTGTTCTTGGGAAGGAGTTATTTGTCACTCAAGACAAGAACGTGTATGCCAGTTTTTGAGTATGAATAAATACAAATCTGAGAGGTCAATCGGTAATTTGACATGTGATTCCTAAATCCTTTGATTGTCCTCTTGGAACTTAGCTGTCAATCTGAGGCAATCTATTATTTAACACATTGGTATAGAAATGCTACTGCATATATGCAGTATCTGCCGGGAAAGGGTTGAGTTATGCTCTTAATTTCCCTTTTGAATCACAGACTGTTTTTGAAGACAATATTGGAATTCTAGTCCAAATCTGATTCCATCACAATAATTTATATTAATATATTAGTAATGTTCTGGCCAGTCGGCTTAAATAACTTATAAATCAAATATTCCATCCCTAGACATGACTGTGCATCAATGGTTATCACTAAAAAGATTCAGCTACAGCTGCTGTATTAGTCTTAGGGTATTGACCTGTCTGCATAAAAGATTGTTACATATGTTTTAGTGTAACCTGAGACCTACCATTAGCTCATTTCTATTATGTGTGAAGCATTTACGAGAATGTCAGTACAGTTAGAAATTAGAATCAGGGGTTTCTCTTACCATCCCCCATTTCTATCTGGGTATTATTACTCATTTTGGGGCCATCCTGAAAGGAACTTGTAATCGTAGACCAGAACAATATAGAAATGAGGTTAATTTTGGTACAGTGACAGTGGTAAGATTCAGGGTTATTGTCCTACTTATTGCCACACCCACGGATCAGTGTACATGCATTAGCTTTGTAGATTGAGTCGTTGTTGGGTTGGCCTGTGATTTATATGTCTGCCTTAAGGCCACACCCTGACAGCACAGCTTTGAGAGAAATACTGAGAAGTTCATGATATGACATAGGTTGGGGCAAATATATACTCGTATACAAAAGAACTAAGGCATTAAATGAATAATGCTAAAATGTTGGCCATATGAGGTGTCTCCGGATTTCTAAGTGGTCTTGATTTCTACAAGAGAGAAAGCTATTTAAGTGATGATGATACAATGTAGTTTAGAACCTGTCCTCATACCTTGATTTGCTACTGATTGAGGTAGAAGTAACAGGCAGGTGAGTGAGAATTCATAACTTGTAACACTAACTTTGGGCTATTACCCATACTGAGTTGTTACTATTTGATATAATCTTTGTAGTATTAGTTTTGATAGATTTAGGTAGATATATATATAGAGAGAGAGATGGACATTGATATTTTACAGAACATAACCATGATACAATAGACCAATTCAGGATCCACTTTCTCAATGAAATGCTGTTCTCTTATTTTCTAATTTCAAATGTTCTCTGTGTAATAACATTTCAAAGAAATAACATGACAGAGGTCTTTGTTACAGATGGCTACAGAGAAACTAGCAAGTGGCACCATGAGTGACCAGATGCAAAGTGGTAACAGCACCACCATGACGATGGTGACCAACCTACCCTTGATGGGCTGGCCAGGGCCAAACTTTTACATCCTTCATATATCAGCACTCGTCTGTCTGTTCAGCAGCATTGTGTCCAGCGTGGTTGTCTTTGCCATGCTCCGCCCGACCTGTCCCTCCTTCTGGTCCCGCTCTGTGGGTGAGCGTTTTGCTGTGTACGTAGCTGTGACTGACTTCATGCACAGTATCAGTCACTCAGCAGACCACAGCTACATGCTCGCTGTAGTCGAGCATCCACCTGATGATGCCTGTGTCATTATGGGCTATTTCTTGGCATCAACCCTGGTTGAACAAGCTGCAATGATAACCTTCATGTCTGTGAATGCCTTCATTCTGGTGGTCAAGGAAACCAAAATATCAATGGGTAAATACGACTGGAAGCTACTGATGGGGACCGTTGAATGTCCATTTTTGATAATGATCCCACCAGCAGTTCTCAAATGGATTGGACCAACTGGTGGATGGTATGTCACCTGTCATTACTTTATGCATTCTTCATCAGCTTGTAATACTAAAACTGGGTTTCATCACATACCTGTATGTCTGAAGGGAGTATTCCACTGCCAATGGTTGGCCGAGATTCGGCTGTCAGATGAAAGTCTACAATATCAAACTTATGGACTGAATAATCCATCAAAGGAATACTCCCTTTATAGACATGTACTGTAATGAAACAATTAGCTTACACATAAAATAACATAGGGAATGTGCTGATATGTAAGGCTAGCATAAGCCTCAATCTAGAAATCAGGTAAAAAATGTTAATCCTATACTTGCTATATACAAGGTTAGTAAACTGATAGTATAGACTGATTTCTGACACAATAATGTTACAGCAAATCATAACAATTGATTTTTCTATGCTTGAATTACAGGTGTGTTTTCGACCTGAGACACGATATGGGGAAAATGTTTGCTCTTCTATTGTCTTCAGTTAACACCATAACTGTGTTTGTAAACACAATCTCTTATGGATTTATATCCCTGAAGATAAAGAGGGTCACATCAGCTACGCAGGCCATGGGCTCAACCACAAATGAGTCAGGTCACCAGAAGCCTGTGAGGGTCATGATGAAGTTTGTAGCAGCATACATATTCCAGTGGTGGGCCCATGCAGTGTTTGCCATCTGGAGCCAATTTGCTTTTGTCCCTTTCTGGTGGGTTCTGATGATGGTCATAATGATTAACCTCGGAGGGTTCTACAATCTTGTAGTTTATACACTACTGCGTAGAATGCAACCATCCAAGGACAAGAAGAAAGTTAGGGGTGAGAGAGAAATGGCCTAAGGAAATGAGTTATCATACTGAAGCTGCAAATGGATAGGCCTCTGTATCCAAGAAAAAGGAATTCCAGATCCCAGTTGTGATGCTGCAAACATCTCATACAATTAACAAAAGACTTCAAAAAGCAAGCACATAAATATATGATATATTATGGGTATCACTTTCTTGGTGAAATTTTCACACCCTCAATCAGCGCAATGTTTGACTCTGTGGCATGGTAATAAAGTCACTGAGAGAGTCATGCATTGAACCCTAAGAGGGAGGGGAGTGGTTTTCCACAAAATAATTTTAGCTTTCACCGGTCTACCAAGAAAACTGTGTCACACTACTGGGTTGTTCTACATGTAGCCACCCTAGGTGAATACCAGCCTTTATAGGTAGGTACCCCCTGGGATGGACACTGACCTCCGAAACAGACTCGGGTGTGAAAATGAACTAAATAAAATTGATATGTTTATCATGTAGTTTGGTGGTGAATGAGGCTCTCCATTTACTGCCTGGCTAACACATAGACTTTCATAGGCCTAGTTTTGGGACACACCTTAGCAACATAGTAAACATTGACCTAGATTGGTTCTAAGTAGTTCATATGGCACTCTGTGAGTTGTAGAGGGTAATCTATCCTTTGGTTTTGTGTCACATCTGGGCAAGCACAGGTAGGCCCCACATCTCCTTCAGCAAGTCCCCCCGGACCTGCCCACCACATATATATGACATATGTTGATGCTGCGTACACCTGTTTTCAGCTCTGGAACTTGTCAAACATGACTTACAACAACAATGTCTGACACTTATTATTCTATACACATTACTTGCTCTACATGAAGTGTCCATATCAATATGAGCAAATGTGGCCCAAGATATTTCCCTCAGATAAAAATCTCATTCAGGCCGAATTGGAAATGGGAAAATGAAGGGGCCTCAAGCATTGCTGGTATCAAATGTCTCCCACAGTGACAATTACTGGTCCAATTCACGTTTTAATGAAAACTCAGTTTGCACTTTGGAGCAATTGCTCTGAGGCTGAGAGTGCCAAAAAGACAGTTAATTATGGCGGAGGTCTTTCAGTGGGATTCAGGAAAGTGTCACTAGTTTGATTAATTACATGGATACAAGTTCATTTGTTCATAATCTTTCTGGCATGAACAGAAAGAAAGACGTTTTGCCAGAGAGAAAGAAGCATTGAGAATTGAATAATATTCAAGTCCAGTTGTAACTGGTTCAGCAAAAGTTTATAACAAAATATATAATTATTTCATAGTTTACTATCAAAAATGGGGAACATCAGCCAAAACAAGATCTGAATTGATCAGAAACCACAAACATCACCCAGCTCTTGACTGTCTTAAAAGAAAATTGAAAACTTCTTATAATAGTACTCAGTCGTTCCATGTTCTGGTAATTGGCAACTTTCAACTTATCAGTATTTCAACATAACATAAGATGAATACAAACGAGCAATCATCCTGTTAAAAATGGAATTATTAACTACGGGTGGTTGAAGCTGTAGCACTCCAACCTGTACATCAGACATCAGGGGAGTTAAGGGTTCACACACACATAGCTGTGATAAGACCGGAACGGCCGAAGTCGGATCATGTTATTGACTAAAAAGGTTCCTGTCCAGGAGGAAGGGGAAGTTATTGATGCAAATACTAATCATACACAGCTGGTCTGATGAATTTATCCTGCACCTCAGGGCAGTTGGAAAGGTGTGGCCAGTAGGTGATAATCATTGTGAAGCCCTGTGGGTGAAGGGTTCAACAGGGATGGAGGTAAGAATTGATCAGATTGGAAGATAAGCTTGGCCCAGCCAATGGTCACCTTATCCAATACTAGCTGGTGTCCAGAGACTGGCTGGACAGGTGAGTTATTGCAGTAGGACTGGTAACATTGTACAGTGGATGTCTGTGAGAGACAAGGTCAGACAGCCAGGATATTGGCAAGGTGTAATTTGGAGTGAAGGCTATAGAAGGGCCCTCTATGGCAGATTGGATATACTACCTAGTGGCACTGACCACTGGGAATAGTAAATATTTGAGTTGCAAGTAGAGTTGTGGTGAGACAAAAGGGTTAAATGGACAAATTGTGGACGATATTGTACAGGGATGGTTTTTGTGTCCTAAATGTTATTGTTCTATTCATTCCTTAAACCCTATAAGGATGTTGCCTCCTCGTTGGCATAAATGTACTTCTGCATGTTCTCCCAAACCAAACATCCTATCTTTCATAGTGGTTTACACCTGTCCCATGGGCCATCACACCTCATGAGATATCATGCCACCCCTTGTCTACTACAAGATCCATAAAACATTTCTCCAGTCCTCACAGGAATGTGTCAATGATGTGAGAGGGACAGGAATGTGCATACTTTACCATCCACTGTGGTCCCATGATGACAATGTGCAGCAGTGAAATTTAATATAGTGAAGGCAATTTAAGTCTAGAGAAGCTCATCAATCAGTCATAGGAGTGATGAGAGTGTGACTAGATTTGACAGTTGGTGAAGATTGATTTCCATATTTGGCAGTAAATCTGTCAATGTAGATACTGCAAAACTGGCCTACATGCCACACACCTACCTTTACTTAAGATAAGAGACGGAGCTACAGATTCCCTGATGTATCACATTAAACTTGTTACTTTTGCTGAAATGATTGGAAAGTGCAATGATGTAGACAGCTGTGACACATGGTTTGAAGTTTCTGCCTGTGGCACCGTCCTGCAAAACACCTTTAATCAACGATACTCAATTGATGAGTGCAGGAAGAGCTGTTATAACTATTGAAAGGGGGTATATATTCCCCCAAAGCCCCAATATAAATTTGTTTCTTTGAAAATATCAGTATGATGATTAACATGATAAATGAGAACTGAGACTGTTGCATGGAGTTCAAAATTGATCCTACTAGTTTCGGTAGACAGAGCTACCTTCATCAGGGATGAACTTTATTTCTGAGTAGTGACCTGAGGTACACTTTGGAGCTAGTTGGAGATCAGTTTTATGGCTTATGGCATGTGTGCTGGCATAGGTACAATGTGGCCAATTAATAGTTATAACTATCGCACCATCCCACAATCTGATCTCCCTCTATGGATATGTTCCCTCCCCATATCCATCCTGTTTTATGGGCCTGGTTGGTGTAAAGTTCATCCTGGAGATTATGGTAGAAGCTGGTGCTGAATGTAAATCACTGCAGGATGCAGGACCAGGCCCACTTAACAGCCCTGTGACCTGACCTGCCCAACTCAGGCCATTTATATGTGTTTTGCCTCCATTACCTTATTTATCCCTTGTTGTATCTTTAAACTAAGTGCCTAATCTACTGCTGGGCCCATGTTTTACATGTCTGGTGCAGGCTATGAGTGATGTATCCTGTGTTGGCTGTGAGCTTATCTGCACCTTCACACCAGGGCTGGCTGTTACTAGGCGATTTGCTCATGGCAATATCATCTCCTCAATCTCCCATGCCTATCACAGTGCCTGTTTGGCCTGGCAATATATGTGTCTAGCCACATATAGCCTGGTCACCTGTGGTTATCATTTATAATACACTGTTTTCTGTATACATATTTGATCCCTATGTTGCTGCAACAGACACTTACCACAGACTAGTAGATGTCATTTTTTAATGGATATGTTAAGCGCTTCAGGAATTACCGCAAAAACTCTGAAGTGTAGACTGAATTAACATTCAATGTTTATACCTAATTGGGGAGGCACTTATCAGAGGAGAACTGTTAAAAGGCAAATTTACCAGGCCTTATTCGGAATAAAGCCTAAGTTGACAAGATCAGGGATCATTGTCAAGTTATGTTGCATTCTACTTTATAAACCCTGAATGCCATGTGTCAGCTGGAATGGATATATGATGGGAAAAGGCCACCTATGATATGCCATTTTTGTATCTTTTACGAGCAACGTCCAATATATACTTGAGCATAAACCACTTTATTTATTTAATTGTGTTGTTGCACTTAGGAAATTACAGCATTTTCTGTATCTCATATGCTCAATATCAAATTTGTCCATTATACTATGGCAGGGTTGAAGTTGGAGAAATGCCATTTTTTTCTTTTTAATATGGGATACATCCTTTATAGAAGCATGAGTCTCTGAGAATATCTTATCAACTTTATCTCCCCAGAGGTCCAATTATCTCGCCCTTCTCAGCTACAAGATCCATCAAGGATGACTCCTGTTCCCATAAGAATGTGTTGATAATATGAGAGTGACAGGAATATGGCATAATTTACCATGAGTGAATTTGCTGTAATATATTTTGAACATAATTCATTCAAATGAAGTCTTGATAAGCACAAAAGGAAAAGAAGAGTGTGAACAGTGTCAATAACTAAGAGAGCCAGATGAACATTGCATGATGTAGCTATTATGTACGAGGTAAATGTCGGCAGGAAAGATGTATAGCATGCTCAAACTTGACTCTATATATCAATATTTTGTAGATTTGTTTTTTTGGACACTGAGTGGAAGTCAGCACTAGGTGGATGCAAAAAGTATCCTGCTATAACTATGTATGACTTGTATGTTTGGCACAAGTGTTGTTTGATGAGTGTTACTGGAATGTGATGCAAATGTAGTATTGAAAAGATACAACCTGTATTCAGCAAGGAGTGAACTGTGCTGTACTATTTCTTTTGTGCTTGATATAAATGAAAACAAAACAACACTTACGGGGGGTTCTTGTTTAAATATATATATATATCTTTTTTAATCATGGACCCTTTCAGATGTACAACTGTATGTTTCTTTCAGCTGTTAGGACAGACCTTATGTTACCACAAAAAGACTAGTACATTTGCACACAATCCCAACAACCTTTCTTTCCCAATAGTGCAATGGTGATGATGCCCTTCAACAAATGTCAGAAAATTTATGTTCACAACCTGATACACATGTAACCTTTACTGAAATGTAAAAGAAATACCCACAACCAACCAGTATTGAAAAAAAAGGAGACCCACAACCTGAGCAATTGGCAAACACTTTTCAATTTAATTTTGAGCAGGAAATTTGAGAGCAATGTTGACAAGAGAATCAATAAAAGGTAAGAATTGAAGATATATTCGGATTTCAATGAGCACAGCTCCCAAGATTTCATTTTATACAACGTATATCATCATCCCCACACAAGGAAGGAAGTTGTTTAAACCCATGTACAATTAGCACATCTCTTATCCCATGCTCTGATAAGCGTCATCTCACAATATTTACAAAACTACTATCGATCTCATCTACTCCGCAATGTTATGTTCAGGCCATCAAATCCTTGTGTTGTCCTGCAGTATAGGGATGCTAACTCCTACAAATGTGTTCTCATATTCATCATCCAGGGCAGCGTTACCATGTATAGGGCGATAGATGTAGCTGAATCTATGGGTTGGATCCATGCTATTTGGTATTAGCTCATATTGATGGCGCCTTTGGAGGATGACTTTGGAGGCAACAACAGCAACAATCCCAACACAGGTCAATATTGAAAGGAAGACTATCAAAACAACTGTTTCATCTCGTTGAACTAAATCCCAGAGTTGTTCACTAGCCTCTATATGTAGTGGAAACTCATTCTCAAGGCCATAAGTCAGTGGGCTTGCACTGCCATCATTGAAGTTGTCATCATTGTCAGGAAGTTATGCCCTTCGATTTTTTCACTAGATCACAGACAGTGATTGAATAGGAATATTGGAATGTAGTCCAAACTATTATGATTCCATCACAATCGTTTTTTAAGGCCGAAAGGCCCCGGAGGGGCCCTGGTGGTGAGCTTGCGAACTACCAGGTTGAGGCATTATATTGTTTTCATTTGACAGGAAGTCAGTACGGGTGCCGCCATTTTGTTTTAAGGGGTGCCGCCATTTTGTTTTAAGGTGTCACAACACAAATTTATGCATATAATAATATAATTAATATTAATCAAACCTTTGATCCTGAGGTTGATCATAAGCATACCTATACCCCCTAACATGGACCCAAGGAATTCAATGGTTCTATTAGCTTGTTGCTAAGACAGCTGGTTGTCTAGCAACAGCTATTCTAATTGTTTATCAGCCTAGCAACACCCATTTCCATGCTCCTGAGGTTGATTATAATCTTACCTACCCCCTCTAACATGGACCCAAGGAATTCAATGGTTTTATTAGTTTGTTGCTAAGACAGCTGGTTGCGTAGCAACAGCCATTCTTATTGTTTATCTGCCTAGCAACACCCATTTCCATGCTCCTGAGGTTGATTATAATCCTACTTACCCCCCCTAACATGGACCCAAGAAATTCAATGGTTCTATTAGCTTGTTGCTAAGACAGCTGGCTACCTAGCAACAGCTATTCTAATTGTTTATCTGCCTAGCAACACCCATTTCCATGCTCCTGAGGTTGATTATAATCCTACCTACCCCCCCTAACATGGACCCAAGGAATTCAATGGTTCTATTAGCTTGTTGCTAAGACAGCTGGTTGCCTAGCAACAGCTATTCTAATTGTTTATCTGCCTAGCAACACCCATTTCCATGCTCCTGAGGTTGATTATAATCCTACCTACCCCCCTAACATGGACCCAAGGAATTCAATGGTTCTATCATTTTGTTGCTAAGATAGCTGGTTGCCTAGCAACAGCTATTCTAATTGTTTATCTGCCTAGCAACACCCATTTCCATGCTCCTGAGGTTTATTATAATCATACCTACCCCCCTAACATGGACCAAAGGAATTCAATGGTTCTATTAGTGCTGCTGCACTGGTGGCCACCTAGTCGCTGTATATTACACTAAATCCCTGTCATGGCACGTTTTCCCCTGTTGTGTCACATCTGTCAGTTATATCATCCTCCCGCCCTGTTTATATGGTGTCTTGAATGGGTCCCCTTCAAATATACCAACCATGTAGACATTATGTTCCTTCAAATGCAAGAATTGTGGTTGTTGCCGCGTATAAAAATGCCTGAGGCATTTTTTTACGCGGCAACAACCGCAATTCTTGTTTAGGAAGATATCAATAAAGTTCTGTCCAGTTTGGTTGAGTAATTAGAAAATCAGATATTCCATCCGTAAACATGACCGTACATCAAGTGTTACCACTCAGAGGTTCTAGATACAGCTGCTGTATTATTCAACGAGTATCAACCAGCCTGCATACAAGATTGTCACATATGTCTATGTTGCACTTAGTGTAATGCCAAACCTACCATTAGCTCATTTCTGGTATGTTTGAAGCATTTTGCAGAGGTTTTTGATGTAACGCTGTGTGAAACTTTCTGAATCTACTCCAAAGTGAATCTGGCAAGGGCTCAAGTAAAAGTATGGTTAGAGAGCAAAATGAGGGGTTTACCTTACCATTCCTCATTTCTATCAGAGTATGATCACTCCTGAGCCCGGGGCAATCCTTAAAAGGGGTTTGTAATCTTAGACCAGATCAATGTATGAATAGGGTGAATGACTCTGGTACACTAATTCTGGGATGCATCTGAGTTAATGACTAGTTCAAGCCATGACCACAGATCATATTGGAGGGATACTGATGGAGTTGCAGGTAACGCGTGGGTGAGTGATAATACATGACTTATAACATTAACTACTGGGTATTACTTATGCCGAGTACTTACTTATGTGTAATACCTACATACAGACTTTGTAGCCCTCAGGGAAAGGTGGAGGGTTAGGTATGTGATCTCTGAACGGAGGGACACAAAGCTGAATGGCATACTGTTGTCGTTAACTGTTTTATTTTACTTGCAATAACGTAGGGCCAGGCCCAGTTCGCGCTATGCAATTCAGGTGCATATCGTGTAGAGGTATTATACATACTGGATATAAAAAATGTCTACTGTAATTACCACAATAACTCATCTTGCACTAACCCACTAAGCCATGGTCCACTAACCTAGTAGGTTCTAGACCATAAGTTTCCTCATAGTACTTAAAGGCGAATTCCCTACCTCTCTAAATAAATAAGTCCATAAAAGAGAATACCAGTGCCCTTGAAAGTTTGTCATATCTATACTCTAATCCAAATGGAATTTCTTTGCAAATAAAAGAAATACCTTTGAAATGTTGCATTGTCGCCAAATAAGAAAGGAGTAGATAAAGTTACACTTCAGGTCCATTGTTCAAAGGCTGAGGGGTCCAAAGAATCAGTTAATTGTTTTAGGGTGATTCAGGAAAGTGTCACTGGTTTGATTAATCTCTGTGATGCAAGTTCATTTGTTTTCATTCTGTCTGGCATGAGCATTGGTACTCTAATAACATTCTTTTCCACCTGTACATAACTGGTTTAGGAGGAGTCTATTAAAAGGTTTATATGCAATCCTGTTCTTATAGTTGCATTCCCTCTTTAGTACAGAACTGGAAAAAATATATTTCTACCTAAATGTTGCTTTACATTTATGCTGAATCCTTAAAACACCTGTGTAGGGCACCTATTACAATTACTGCTGTGAAGAAAAATTCATCAATATCCTAAGATGATTGACAAGTCCTTCCCCTGACATATTCATAACAAGTTTGATTTAATAGAAATTGCTAAAACTTTCACTGGTAACATTGTATTAAGGCTGATTTCAAATTGAGAAAAAACAAGGTGCCTCAGGCATGGCTGAGCAAATGTCTCCCACAGCGACAATCATTGGTCATATTCATGTTTTAATGTAATAACCAATTTGCACTTTGGATTTATTGCAGAAAGAATGAGTGGTTCAAAAAAACAGTTAATTGTGGACCAGATGTTTCAGGGGAATTCTGAAAAGTGTCACTGGTTTTATTGATGACTGTGATACAACATAACCTATTCCCAACATTCTGGTTCTGTCACATGCATGTCCCTTTCCTTATCTCCACAGCTTGAACTAAAGAAGTTACTCATATATTTGACAGGCCTACACTGCTAACAGGAGAATATTGTAATACTATTTTGAGCTATGTAAGTTCAAAGGCCAATATAGATATCAAGAAGGGCTTTCTCTTATGATACATCAATAGAGCTGGTGTTTTCACTTAGAAAATTAGCCCCAATTAACGGTGAGAATCATAAATACCATTTGATTAGGGATTCCCAGGAATAAATATATAACATGAGTAGGAAGTAACTTTTTGCTTTTTCATGATCTTATCTGAAAATGTACAACATACCATTGAATTTAAAAAAGGCTAGTAAAACATTTGATATTTCCAAAAGAAGTATGGTATAGAGGGTTCTCCTGTTTCCTACTACACTGGTTTACTATGAGAAGGAGAATTGTTTGATATATTTGTCATGATAACAGAAAGAAAAAAAAAGGTAACCAAAGTAGTACAGCACAGAGGGTAAACCATGCATCACTACAACCAGGGCCAAACTAGAAAGCTGAACCGTCATGACCCCGACATGGCCCTGGTAGTACCCACTCACAAAGCTTCTTGGAATAAATAACCTCACTGGTGTAATTCAAGGAGACGTTGCCTGTGATTGGACTGACTGAGTGCCCTACCCAGCTTGCAGACAGTTAAAGGCTTAGATGGGGATCACTATTGGATGGCCCCCGAGTGTACGACCCACAAGCCATGCAGACTGAGCCTGCCAGCCACAATTAGCTCTGCATGTCTCCTTCTCCTTTGCAGAATGGGGACCTGAGCATAGAACATTTAACACTTAATGCGGGCAGGTATTGACATATTTGTTGGGTACCACACTGGGTACAATGACATTTTCCACATATCTTTTAGGCCTAGGTTGTACATGTGTAAGCAATGATCAGGAAATGAACCAGCAAAGACTTATGAAACTGGGGCCATTTCTCTCCATGCCTCCCTCCACATTACCCCCCACCCCTCCCACCTCCCAAGGTGTGAATGCTCAAGGCAGGTTCATCTTTGGGGCTACCTTACCCCTCTGCTTGTTATGTAACCCCATTGACCACACCTCCCTTTAGGCCTTTCTGGTGTATTAGTAAAGAATACACAAACAAATATAATTTAAAATTCAGCTTTCTCAGCTGCTATACTTCTGGTACCAAAGTTATCCCAGATTTTACTAGAATATAGTTTGGTTTTCTGATGGGGTGCTTTTTTTCTGTCACAAATTTGGCACACCAGTCACATTTGCATTCTTTTGGTAATAGAGAGCTACGCTCTCCCATGTCTGGTGCAAGTATTTAGTATACTACTAAGAAAAATCATTGGGAGATATATTGAAATACTAAATTGCTAATAGATATAGTTCTCCTTCCATTTCTGATGATTTCACGATTGAATAGTGAGGGCAAATATCTGAAAAATCCATTACAAAAAGCCACTTACTATGATTTAAGAGCAGGGTCATTTTCCACAATGGCTTCATAAGCCAGGGTGAAAAATGACTACTGGTTCAAAAGTCACTGGCATAGTCATTTTAAAGAGTTGCCAGCACCTGTTGTAGATGCCTCATCCTATACAAGCAATCCATCTATCAGCATTGGAACCTTTGTCTGTCACGGAGGCATTAACAACAGTGGCAATCTATAACATTATGAACCAATACTACACTGGTGGCTTTCCAAGAGGCTTATACCAGAGAGCAATCATGTGTTCTTGGGAAGGAGTTTTTTGTCACTCAAGACAAGAACGTGTATGACAGTTTTTGAGTGTGAATAAATAAAAATCTGAGAGGTCAATCGGTAATTTAACATGTGATTCCTGAATCCTTTGATTGTCCTCTTGTAACTTAGCTGTCAATCTGAGGCAATCTATTATTTAACACATTGGTATAGAAATGGTACTGCATTTATGCAGTAACTGCCGGGAAAGGGTTGAGTTATGCTCTTAATTTCCCTTTTGAATCACAGACTGTGTTCGAAAGACAATATTGGAATTCTAGTCCAAATCTGATTCCATCCCAATAATTTATATCAGTATATTAGTAATGTTCTGCCTAGTCGGCTTGATTAACTTATAAATAAGATATTCGATCCCTAGACATGACTGTGCATCAAGGGTTATCATTAAAAAGGTTTCAGCTACAGTATTAGTCTTAGGGTATTGACCTGCCTGCACAAAAGATTGTTACATATGTCTTAGTGTGACGTGAGACCTACCATTTGCTCATTTCTATTATGTGTGAAGCATTTACGAGAATGTCAGTACAGTTAGAAATTAGAATCAGGGGTTTCTCTTACCATTCCCCATTTCTATCTGGGTATTATTACTTATTTTGGGGCCATCCTGAAAGGAACTTGTAATCATAGACCAGATCAATGTAGAAATGAGGTTAATTTTGGTACACTGACAGTGGTAAGAATCTGGATTATTGTCCTGCTCATAGCCACACCCACAGATCAGTGTACATGCATTAGCTTTGTAGATTGAGTCAATGTTGGGTTGGCCTGTGATTTATATGCCTGCCTTAAGGCCACACCCTGACAGCACAGCTTTGAGAGAAATACTGAGAAGTTCATGATCTGAAATAGGTAGGGGCAAATACATACTAGCATACAAAAGAACTAAGGCATTAACTGAATAATGCTAAAATATTGGCCATTAGAGGTGTCTCCAGATTTATAAGTGGTCTTGACTTCTACAAGAGAGAAAGCTATATAAGTGATGATGATGCTTAGAACCGGTCCACATACCTTGATTTGCTACTGATCGAAGTAGACATAACAGGCAGGTGAGTGAGAATTCATAACTTGTAACACTAACTTTGGGCTATTACCTATACTGAGTTGTTAATATTTGATATAATCTTTGTAGTATTAGTTTTGATAGACTAAGGTAGATAAATATACATAGAGAGAGATGGACATTGATATTTTACAGAACATAACTATGATACAATAGACCAATTCAGGATCCACTTTCTCAATTGAATGCTGTTCTCTTTTTTTCCAATTTCAAATATTGTCTGTGTAATAACATCTCAAGGAAATAACATGACAGAGGTCTTTGTTACAGATGGCTACACAGACACTAGCAAGTGGCACCATGAGTGACCAGATGCAAAGTGGAAACAGCACCACCACGATGATGGTGACCGACCTGCCTCTGATGGGCTGGCCAGGACCAAACTTTTACATCCTTCATATATCAGCACTCGTCTGCCTGTTCATCAGCATTGTCTCCAGTGTGGTTGTCTTTGCCATCCTCCGCCCGACCTGTCCCTCCTTCTGGTCCCGCTCTGTGGGTGAGCGTTTTGCTGTGTATCTAGCTGTGACTGACTTCATGCACAGTATCAGTCACTCAGCAGACCACAGCTACATGCTCGCTGTAGTCGACCATCCACCTGATGATGCCTGTGTCATTATGGGCTATTTCTTGGCATCAACACTGGTTGAACAGGCTGCAATGATAACCTTCATGTCTGTGAATGCCTTCATTCTGGTGGTGAAGGAAACCAAAATATCAATGGGTAAATATGACTGGAAGCTACTGACCGGGACCGTTGGATGCCCATTCTTGATAATGATCCCACCAGCAGTTCTCAGATGGATTGGACCAACTGGTGGATGGTATGTCACCTGTCATTACTATATATATGCATTCTTAACCAGCTTGTAAAACTAAAACTGGGTTTCATCACATACCTGTATGTCTGAAGGAAGTATTCCACTGCCAACGGTTGCCCGAGATTTGGCTGTCAGATGAAAGTCTACAATATAAAACTTATGGACAAATCTGAATAATCCTTCAAAGGAATACTCCCTTTATAGACACATAAAATAACATTGGGAATGTGCTGATATGTAAGGCTAGCATAAGCCTCAATCTCGAAATTAGGTAAAAAATGTTAATCCTATACTTGCTATTTACAAGGTAAGTAAACTGATAGTTCAGACTGATTTCTGACACAATAATGTTACAACAAATCAAAACAATTAATTTTTCTATGCTTGAATTACAGGTGTGTTTTCGACCTGAGACACGAAATGGGGAAAATGTTTGCTCTTCTATTGTCTTCAGTCAACACCATAACTGTGTTTGTAAACACAATTTCTTATGGATTCATCTCCGTGAAGATAAAGAAGGTCACATCAGCCACGCAGGCCATGGGCTCAACCACCAATGAGTCAGGCCACCAGAAGCCTGTGCGGGTCATGATGAAGTTTGTAGCAGCTTACATATTCCAGTGGTGGGCCCATGCAGTGTTTGCCATCTGGAGCCAATTTGCTTTTGTCCCTTTCTGGTGGGTTCTGATGATGGTCATAATGATTAACCTCGGAGGGTTCTACAATCTTGTAGTTTATACACTACTGCGTAGAATGCAACCATCCAAGGACAAGAAGAAAGTTAAGGGTGAGAGAGAAATGGCCTAAAGAAATGAGTTATCATGCTGAAGCTGCAAATGTCTAGGCCTCTGTATCCAAGTAAAAGGAATTCCAGATCCCAGTTGTAATGCTGCAAACATCTCATACATTTAACAAAATATCTCAAAAAGCAAGCAGATAGATATATGACATATGGGTATCACTTTCTTGGTGAAATTTTCACACCCTCAATCAGCCCAATGATTAACTCTGTGGCATGGTGATAAAATCACTGAGAGAGTCATGCATTGAACCCAAAGCGGGAGGGGAGTGGTTTTCCTAAAAATAATTTTTGCTTTCACTGGTCTACCAAGAAAACTGTGTCACACTACTGGGGTTGTTCTACCTGTAGTCACCCTAGCTGAATACCAACCTTTATAGGAAGGTACCCTCTGGGATGGACACTGACCTCTGAAACAGACTCGGGTGTGAAAATGAACTGAATAAAATTGATATGTTTATCATGTAGTCTGGTGGTGAATGAGGCTCTCTATTTAATGACTGGCTAACACATAGACCTTCATAGGCCTAGTTTTGGGACACACCTTAGCAACATAGTTAATATTTACCTGGATCGGTTCTAGGTAGGTCAAATGGCACTCTGTGAGTTGTAGAGGGTAATCTATCCTTTGGTTTTGTGTCACATTCGGGTAAGCACAGGTAGCCCCCCGATCTCCTTCAGCAAGTCCGCCCGGACCTGCCCACCACATATATATGACATATGTTGATGCTGCATGCACCTGTTCTCAGCTCTGGAACTTGTCAAACATGACTTATAACAACAACGTCTGACACTTAATATTCTGTGCACATTACTTGCTCTACATGTAGTGTCCGTATCAATATGAGCAAATGTGAATATGACAATGATTTCTTATTGTAATCATGATTGTACATGTGTTATGTTATGCCTTTATGTAAATGAATAAAAGTGATCAATGACCAAAAAGCATCCTCCAATTTCTATATGTGCACAGTTTGATTGGATGGTCTGTAAACCATATTGCAAACTACATGTATCTATAGGTGGTACAAAATTGTTTCAAATATAATCCTGCTAACCACAGTCACTATGATTAGCAGTAAACCATCTAATTGCCAGGTTTTAACTCCCAATATCATATCTCTAGCCTAATTCATAGAGAACAGAGAACTTTGGGCCCAAGCTATTTCCCTTAGATAAAAATCTCATTCAGGCTGAATTGGAAATGAGAAAATGAAGGGGCCTCAAGCATTGCTGGTATAAAATGTCTCCCACAGTGACAATTACTGGTCTCATTCACGTTTTAATGAAAACTCAGTTTGCACTTTGGAGCAATTGCTCTGAGGCTGAGAGTGCCAAAAAGGGAGTTAATTATGGCAGAGGTCTTTCAGCGGGATTCAGGAAAGTGTCACTAGTTTGATTGATAACTGGGATACAAGTTCATTTGTTCATAATCTTTCTGGCATGAACAGAAAGAAAGACGTTTTGCCAGAGAGAAAGAAGCAGGAGAATTGGATAATATTCAAGTCCAGTTGTAACTGGTTCAGCAAAAATTTATAACAATATATATAATTATTTCATAGTTTACTATTAAACGTGGGGAACATCAGCGAAAACAGGATCTGAATTGATCAGAAACCACAAACATCACCCAGCTCGTTACTGTCTTAAAAGAAAATGGAAAACTCAAAATATTACTCAGTCGTTCCATGTTCTGGCAATTGTCAATCTTTCAACTTATCGGCATTTTAACATAACATGAAATAAATACAAAGGAGCAATCATCCTGTTGACAATGAAATTATTAACTATGGGTGGTTGAAGCTGTAGCCCTCCAACCTGTACATTTTCTACTACAGCTATTGATGTAAAGAAAGTTTATACTTTGTGGTACTGTAAATGATAAAATTAGAGTCAATCTAACTATTAGTAAAGTTGATTCTGGAAGTGTACAAATACTGTTACTTAGTAAGTTATCTTATGGGAAGCCCTTTACAACATTAATGCCCTCATATCCTTTTATCTCAAACTGTATTAGTCCTGTTCGTCTTAGTAAATTTCAATGAATTATGTACAGCTGTTGAAAGTATTTAAAGTTATTTTTAGTAGTTTAGAAGCTGACATTAATAATATTGAAACTGTTTTTTAAACAATGGAGGTTTGAACAACATGATATATAAAATTAATTGAATTTTATAACTTACAGAACTACCCTTTAAGGTGCTCTGAAAATTGTAAAACGGTAACATGATACTGTGATAAAATATGCTTGTATTAATACTTTGACAAGATTATTAATTTAATCAATTGTATTAGTCTCATGACTCTGTACATCTATTACGATTTAATAATAAGTTGGCTGACGAAAACTAGTATACCTAAGAAGCAGCCTTTTTGTCATGTACATCATATTGGAAATTGACTGTGTCCAGGGTTCAAAAATAATACTATTAATGATTGTGTAGTATATCATTATACATTTACAACAATTATTATTAGAAGTATGTGAATATAAGGAAGAAAAATATCTACAGATGAACTTGTAACTGTGACGATTACTGTTGATTGATGACAAATAAATTGTTGAAACTTGAAACTTGAAACCTGTACATCAGACATCAGGGGAGTTAAGGGTTCACACACACATAGCTCAGATATGACCAGAACGGCCTAAGTCGGATTGTATTATTGACTAAAAAGCTCCTGTCCAGGAGGAAGGGAAAGTTATTGATGCAAAGACTAATCATACACAGCTGGTCTGATGGATTTATCCTCCACCTTAGGGCAGCGGGAACGTTTGGCCAGTGGGTGATAATCATTGTGAAGCCCTGTGAGGGAAGGGTTTAACAGGGGTAGAGGCAAATATTGATCAGGTTGGAAGATAAGCTTGGCGCAGCCAATGGTCATCTAATCCAATACTAGCTGGTGTCCAGAGACTGGCTGGACAGGGGAGTTATTGCAGCAGGACCAGTAACATTGTACAGTGGATGTCTTTGAGAGACAAGGTCAGACAGCCAGGATATTGGCAAGGTGTAATGTGGAGTGAAGGCTATATAAGGGGCCTCAATTGCAGATTGGATATACTACCTAGTGGCACTGACCACTAAGAATAGTGAATATTTGAGTAGCAAGTAGAGTTGAGGTAAGACAAAAGGGTTAAATGGACAAATTGTGGACGATATTGTATACGGATGGTTTTTGTGTCCTAAATGTTATTGTTTGATTCATTACTTAAACCCTATAACGATGTTCCCTCCTCGTTGGCATAAATGTACCTCTGCATGTTCTCCCAAACCAAACATCCTATCTTTCAAAGTGGTTTACACCTGTCCCATGGGCCCTCTCACCTCATAAGATATCCTCTCATCCTGTGAGAAGAAACATAGATTGGCTGCCTGAGTTACAGTGTAAAGTACCATCTCCCCTGCGGAGTCTTGTGTTTTCCATTCACATAGTACATACTTATTTAGTTGAAACATATTTTATTATGATATGACAGGAATAAGCCTTGACACTCTGAACATAGGATGCATTTTTCATGAGAGGCAGAATCTCTCAAAATGTCTAATGCCAACTTTATCTCCGAAAGGGATCCAATCATGCCATCCCTTGTCTACTACAAGATCCTTAAAACATTTCTCCAGTCCTCACAGGAATGTGTTAATGATTTGAGCGGGACAGGAAGGTGCATACTTTACCATCCACTGTGGTCCCATGATGACAATGTGCAGCAGTGTAATTTAATATAGTGAAGGCAATTAAAGTCTAGAGAAGCTCATCAATCAGTCAGAGGAGAGATGAGAGTGTGACTAGATTTGACAGTTGGTGAAGATTGATTTCCATATTGGGCAGTAAATCTGTCAATGTAGTTATTGGCCTACATGCCACACACCTAGCTATACTTAAGATAAGAGAAGGAGCTACAGATTCTCTAATGTATCACATTAAACGTGTTACTTTTGCTGAAATGATTGGATAATGCAATGATGTAGACAGCTCTGATACATGGTTTGAAGTTTCAGCCTGTGGTACCATCCTGCAAAACACCTTTTTTCAACCATACTCAATCGATGAGTGCAGGAAGAGCTGTTATAACTATTGCACCATCCCACGATCTGGGCTCCCTCTATGGCTGTGTTCCCTGCCCATATCCATCCTGTTTTATGGACCTGGTTGGTGTCGAGCCCATCCTGCAGATTATGGTAGAAGCTGGTGCTGAATGTAAATCACTGCAGGGTGCAGGGCCAGGCCCACTTAACCGCCCTGTGACCTGGCCTTTCCAACTCAGACTCAACAATATAATTCACTGAAAAAGTGAAGAGACCTGAACAAGTGATCTGATATGAAAGCAATTACTATGACTCCTCAATAGCCCTGCAACCCTTGACCTGTAACCCCTCTCTCGGAATAAAGCAATCTGGCTGTGCCCCTTTCCTTTCTGGCCTCCATTATAACCCACATATCCATCATCAGTTTTGGATCCAATAGATGCCAATGAAGGAAGGTTGAGATTGAAGCTAGGACAATCTTATATTAAAAACTTGAAGGCCAGAATATTACATATGCCATTAGCAGATCATGCACTATCAGCAGCAATGTTGGCAATTGTTTTCTTTCCCTGCCCAGCTCTTCATTCTCTAAGCTCTATCCTCCACCTCATCCATCCCTAGTACCTCAGTGGGACCCTCACCTCATCTTCCACACTTCTGTACAGGGGGATGCACCTTACTTCCTCTGCGTCCTGACTGTCTCTAGTTTCACGCCTCCCACCAAAATCTATTAAAGTGATACTCTACCCCTCCCCCATCAGCTTCCTCTACATCCTTCACACAATATTACACCTCGCTGATATCCAAAAGTCCCAAACCATACGGCTTTACCTCTCCCCCGTCCTCGAAGTATTTCTCTCCTATCAAGCATCTGACAGGTCTCTGAGCTACAGCTAATATCAGATTAGGTCCTAGTGTATATTGGTCTTACAGCTGGGCCCTCCACTACCCCTGTGGACCCTATGACTACCACAGGTCTGCTTCATACCCCCACCTAGAGTACAGGGTAAACGCATCAGCACAGCTGTTTATGAGAAGTGCCAACATCAATAATGTATTCTCCTTCTTGAATACACTACAGGGGAGATGGTTACTTCAGGCAGCCAATCTATGCTGCTTCTCACAGGATGAGAATATCTGACGACATGTGATGGCACATGCTGGTAGTGTGACGGGTGAAAAGTACAGAGGATGTGGGATAAGATGTGTTAGAGGGTGTCTGTATTGTGTGCCATTAAGAATGTATGCTCTCTTTATGCTCCCTGGTCATGGGGTTACATTTATAAATGTATGTAGCTGATATGCTATCCCAGCACTGAGGGCAGATATGTATACAGGAGGGAGTGCATTATACTTTGCACCAACAACAGTCAACAGATAATATTCTGTCCCCAAGCCATGTGCACCATACAAGGCTTAGTCCGTATGCAGCAACATAGGGATTAGATATGTATACAGAAACAGTGTATATTAAATGACTACTGCAGTAGGTGACAGATGACCAGGCTATCCATGCCTTGACAAATATCTCCAGTACTAACAGGCAATCTCACAGGTATGGGAGAAGGATGAGATGGTCTGGTCATGAGAAAACTGCCTAGTCACAGCTGGCTGTACTAGGAAGGTATAGCTAAGACCACTACGAATAAAGGGCACACAGCCCCACCCCTCATAGCCTGTATCAGTCTTGTAAAACTGGGACTCAGCAGTAGATAAGGTATTTAGTATAATGATACAACTGGGATAGAAAAGGTAATGGAGGCAGAACACATATAAATGGCCTGAGTTGGGCAGGTCAGGTCACAGGGCTGTTAAGTGGTTCTGGCCCTGCACCCTGCAGTGATTTACATTCGCCACCAGCTTCTACCATAATCCCCAGGGTGGGCTTTACACCAACCAGTCCCATAACATAGGATGGATATATGAGGAGGGAACATATCCAGATTTTGGGATGTTGCAATAGTTATAACTATTAATTTGCCACATTGTACCTATGCCAGCACACATGCCATAAGCCATAAAACTGATCTCCAACTAGCTCCCAAGTGAACCTCAGGTCACTTCTTAGAAATAAGGTTCATCGCTGATAAAGCTAGCTCTGTCTGCCAAACCTATAGGATCAATTTTGAACTCCATGCAACAGTCTCAGTTCTCATTTATCATGTAAACTAGCATACTGGAATTTTCAAAGATGCTAATATATATGGGGGCTTTAGGCAGTATATACCCCCCTTTCAATATGTATAACAGCTCTTCCTGCACTCGTCAATTGAGTATAGTTGATAAAAGGTGTTTTGCAGGACGATACCACAGGCAGAAACTTCAAACCATGTGTCAGAGCTGTCTACATCATTGCACTATCCAATCTTTTCAGCAAAAGTAACAAGTTTAATGTAATACATCAGAGCATCTGTAGCTCCTTCTCTTATCTTAAGTATAGCTAGGTGTGTGGCATGTAGGCCAATAACTACATTGACAGATTTACTGCCCAATATGGAAATCAATCTTCACCAACTGTCAAATCTAGTCACACTCTCATCTCTCCTATGACTAATTGATGAGGTTCTCTAGACTTTAATTGCCTTCACTATATTAAATTTCACTGCTGCACATTGTCATCATGGGACTACAGTGGATGCTAAATTATGCCCCCTTCCTGTCCCTCTCACATCATTAACACATTCCTGTGAGGACGAGAGAAATGTTTTATGGATCTTATAGTAGACAAGGGATGGCATGATTGGGTCCCTTTGCAGATAAATATTAATATATTAGAAAGGTCTGCACTCGGGCTAGACTATTTTACTATATCAGTTACGATGGAAACGTATGTGAGAACTTACTAGAATAAGTTACCCTTAGATAGTTCAAGTTGATATAAGATAGTTACTAGTTTATCTAAGGTACCAGTAGACTAGGCTAAATTGATAAAAGATAATATATTATTAATATAAGAGAAGACACAAGACATGGGTGTGGTGGAAATATAAAGTACCTAAAATATCAGCCTATATCTTTATTAACACTTAAAGTACTATCACAGTTACACATACCAGTCACACTCATGTTTTTCATGACAAATACCCCAAATGACAATAAATGACCATCAATGACACAACTGGAGCAAGGACAATCCATGATCCTGTATCGCAATAACAAACAACATATAAGCGCCTAACACAGGTCTAAACAGACACAGCAGCTAAATGAGAACACGCATAGCATATATTTTACAATAATAAATTTGAAAAATAGCCAGACATGTTTACAGGCAAAAAATCTCAGTAAATACCCAAGAATACCCGAATAAAACTAGCTGCTCTATGATGCTCACTCTTTGAACTGCCTTACATTCAAACAAAGCCCCCTTTTACATTCCAACCACAACAGATAGAATGGTAATTAAGTGATGATGCGGTATATGACATCACTCATGGGTGAGGTTGACATGGGGAGCCACCTCCTGGAGACTCTTCGGATACCGCTGGTGCCTCCCAGGAGCACAGGGAGAACTATGTCCAGCCGACAGCGGCGAAGCCCCCTGCTCAGTTCATACAGGTATACGTCTATACTGTGTACAACAACTTTTTTGTTTCAGCACTGTTTTAAACTCTTTCCCCTTCAGATAAACAGTCCCATTCTTCATCCTTTATTCTGTTTAAAATTTCTTTACAAGACTGTTTCTTGCACGGTTCTACAATGTCTGTGAACGGGACTGGAGGACTCTTGTCTCTTACAACATGGCAGAAGACTGAATAGTGCCTGCCTAAACACAGACCCAGTCAGGCAGTACAACAGGAAATTCACACAAGGATTGGAGATGCAAATCTTTTTTGTTAAATTGACATTATCATCACAGGTCGGTTTTACTGCTGAACCAGTATATTTTGACAATGAAGTCAATATACGAAAAAATCCCAACCGTCAAAGTGGTCACTATAAAAATGAGGCATACACCCAACAACATGAAAATTCGACCTGTTTTGTCAGAGGTTTTGTTTTTCTTATGTTTGGCTGTGAAGCGTCTTTGCAGAACAATCTTTCTTACAATCATTGTGTTAAGTAAAGAAATGAAGCAGAACGGTATTATGCTGTACACCAATTGAACAAAAATTGTGAAGAGTGTCTGAAGAAGGGACACAGAGTGAGATTGTGTACAGATGTACACATACATACCTTTTTTGATAGTAGACTGAAATATCTTAGGAAGGTTGATGATGAAAATAATGATAAACAAAGCTACTGCGGCACATAAAGTTTTTCTTCTTGTGCAATAGATATGTACCTTAAAAGGATAACATACCGCAATGAAGCGTTCTGCTGATATGAGCACAACTATCCAAGAGGACAGAGCAGCAGTGACATACTTCATGAAGATAATTATGCTACAAACCCATGATGAAAATGAAAATGGTAGGAACGTTTATACTGTATTGTTCTTCAAAATTAGAAAGAATAAAGTTGTATGATCAGCAATAGCTAGAACCAACAGCAGTATCATGAAAGCTGATGTTTTCATGAGGGAGCCACATGCAATCACAATGACAATGAGACTATTCAGCACTAATCCTATGCAAATGAAGGCTAATATCATGATCTCCTTTAGTTGAACAATATACACCTTTGTATTATCTAGAGTAGTAACGTAGCTTGTAGTATTCTCAGAAACTGTAACATCGTCGTAGAATAACTGGTTACTGGTTGTGTCTTCCATAGTTAGTAAATTAGTTTTATCATGAGTAGTAAAGTAGTTTGTAGTATTCTTAGAAAATGTTATGTTGTTGGAATGAGTGGTTACTGGTTTTGTACTCCATAGTAAATCAGGATACCTTGTCTAGGTTAAAAACAATATCATGTATGAGTGGGAACAATGGTTCGGTAAAAACAAACTGTTAGTAATTATTGTGCAGTAACAATAACTGAATAATTACAGAGCAACTGCTTTGTAACTTCCACACAGCAACTAAAATGTGTTCACATCTGAATCCGTTCAAAAATTGGTGTTAAAAGCTTAGCACACAGAAACAATATAGATTGGCACATCTGTCCAAGCACATTGGCATCAATTACGTGCGCTAATGGCATCGGCAAACGTTTTAGGACAATGGGAAAGTTTATCAATCCATTAGTCAGCTATTATAGCACTCGGTAGCTGATTTGTATAGTTGACTGAGTCACAGTTCATCCATATAACAATTCTCATTCCTTATCAAAGCAGTGTCAGGGTGTTCGATTAGGTGTGCAAATGCTTTATTGCAGGTGAGAGGAGCCTTTCTTGAAGCTGTAAATATCCAAGTGACTTTATATTTTTTTATGGTTGTTCTTAACAAACATGTGTACATACAAATGGATGTCAGCCATTCCTAGAGCAAACAAGCAGTACCATAATTTATTGTAAAGTATCAAGATATTATTAATTTTACTGTATCCTTAGGACTATAGTCGACATGCATTTTGTATGAATAAGACAAAATTTACAAAAATTTACAAAAAGAAATCTTGCCATCATGAACATGTGACTCACTTTTTTTCATAGTTGAAAAAAATACTTGATTAGTTTAACTGCATCCTTAGTACAGTATTCTACAAGACAGTTTCTTGCACAGTTTTGCAGGATTGTCTAACAGAAATCAATGATTCAGGCTTCTTACAATGTGGCAGAAGGCTGACTAAGGTCTGCCTAAACACCGAACCGGTCAGGCAGTACAACAGGAAATTCACACAATGATTAGCAATCCAAACCCTTTCTAACAAACTTGCATTCGATTTGCAAGTAGGTACAAAGGCAGTAGACATGTATCTTGACAATGAAGTCAAAATACGACAAATCCCCACAGGTAAAGTTGTCACTATAAAAATGAGGCACACAGCCAGCAACATGAATATTAGATTTGTTTTATCAGCTGATTTAATTTTCTGATGCTGGGCTGTGAAGTGTCTTTGCAGAATAACCTTTCTCACTATCAGTAGGTTCAGGACAGATATAACACAGAAGGGTATAATACTGTAGACCAGTACAACAAGAAGTATGTACAGTGTATCAAGCAGCCATAATGATTGAACACGTACACATATATGGATGTTGTCATTTCTGATAGTGTTTGACCAAAATACTATTGGAATGTCGATGATGGAAAATAGAATGAATAGACTTGCAACAGCAATGCATGTTTTTCTTCTTGTGCAATAAATGTGTACCTTGAACGGATAAAATACTGCAATGAAGCGTTCCACTGATATAACTACAATTATCCAAGAAGACATATTAGCAGAAACATGAATTATAAATCTAATTGTGCCACAAGCCCATGATGATGATGAGAATGGTAACAAATTATATATTCCATTATACTTTAAGACAATGAATAATAACGTTGTATTATCTACAACAGCTAGAATCAGTAGCAGTATCATGAAGACAGATGTTTTCATAAGAGAGCCACATGTAATTACTGTAATAATGAGACCATTCAATATCAATCCAATGTTAATTGAGACTATAGTAATAATCTCGTTGATTGCAATAACATGAGAAGTAGCATTGTCTATGGTTGCCATGTACTTTGTAGTGTTATACAAGATGTTATCATAGAATGAGTTGTTTCTCATTATGTCTTCCATAGTAGAGTGGAATATTTAGTTTCCCATTGACTATGAATCCAATTAATTCCCAGGGGTGTATGTGAAGTATGCTGAAGCTATAGCTGAATTACTAGAGAGATAATCCTCCATGTAAGTCTCACAAACTGACTGAGACATGGTCAAGGCATGTTTGGTAATGAACACTGATGCATTACAGACCTTAAAAGCCTTGTACACAGAAGGAATATTGACTATGACATCCGTCTAAACACAATGATATCATGCTAATGTCATCTGCAAACATTTTAGGAAATCTAGTGTTATCACAATTGACATTTTCATATTTAGTTAGGGTAATGATTTGGTGGTGTAAAGTGACAATTTTTGCGCCTTTCTAACCATTACTTAGCAAACTCAGGTGACTTGTGGTCTCTACAGCAAAAGGACCAGGAAGTACCTTAAAAAAGTAGAAGCCTAAAACTGTGGGCACATATATTTATATTCCATGTATACTTGTCTGCTGTATTCTCAATACTTCACTTTTACCTTTTAGCAAACTCCTGTTCCTGATGTGTTCTGTCACTCAATTTCCTATATTCTCTCTTGGGACACTCACATCTACAATGTCTGTCCCCTCCTTTCTACCCTTTACCACTGACACTCATTGTCCATTACTTCCCGGCAGTGTCAGCTTGCATTAGCGACACCAAACCAATTACCTGTTCTGCCCAATTGCAGGTAATTGCCTCCTCTACATTAATATCTGAACAAAAGAATAGTTGGCTTAAGCTGCAAGCTGTGGTTGTATTGGTAGCTGCTAACCAGGAATGAGGTGCCTCCATCATATACAAACTCCACTTGCATTGTTGTTTGAATGAGAGAGAGAGAATGAAAAATAATTCTTCTCAAGCATTAGTTACAGAGACATAAGACTCCATATGCAGCTATTACACCTGTAAGGCTGTAGCTCCTACAGGGCATTCATCAAAGGCAGCTGTGTACAATAAAGGCAGTGTAAAACACATCCCCTCAATAATCGGCTCTGGTGTCATTTTTAGTTCCTGCCTCCCACATATACATCATTGTGTCTGACTGTTTTATGGTCATGTGAATAATTTACTAGCAAAGAAACCAATAATTGTGCACCTTCTTTGCGCTTATTCTATCGCAACAATTTGCTCTCTCCACAATAAATATCAACTGTGTCAATGTACATAATCAAGTGCTTTCGACCTCATGATGATAGACACCTGCTTTGTTTTGAATTGTTCTTTCAGTGGCAAGACAAAGTCAGACAGTTAAAATGATTATATACATGTAACTCATTTGCATGAAAGATTATGCCTACTCAACTATTAGAGGGGCTCAAGGCAGGTGAGAGCCTGACATTGCAGCAATGTGCCAGTGATAGAAGAGGGAAAAAAGAGGAGGTGGCACCATGGCTATTAGATATAGATATATGAATCGGTATCTAGTAAAGCTTAAGTAGTATTCTCAGATCATTTTAAGAAGATCTAGCCTTTATCACTACATCTACATCTATATTAGGACTCATGCTGCCTATGCTGGGAGAGTAACATTCAGCAGCTGCAAGAAAAAAGTGTCTTAATCCATTGCTTATGTGTATTATATGATAAGGTCTGTTTGAGTTGTTGCTACATTAACACACTGTCATAGGTTTTTAATGACAGTAGATCACTTCCCCTCTGTCATGAAAGGGAGGGTAAAGTCAAAAACTTCTCTTTCACTAAGCTTAAATGCTGCACATGACAAAGATGTATATACATAGCACCCAGGATTGGAATTTTTTGCCCCTAGACCTCCACCAAGGAGACACCAAACCACTCTAAATTATGATAAGTGAGAGATGCTTTTAGCCGGCCAGACCAGACATGGTGCTTCAGATTCAAGTAAATGGTATATATAGAACAGTTGTAGAAGAATCTGTTCTGCGCCATACAGTGTCATCACACTGCTAACTTCAATCCTTCTAAAAGGAGTTCATATAGTATGATTATTGTTTAGATATTTGATAAAAAACCACACTCTCTCATGCAGCCACTTATCTAATACAGTGAATGGTAAAGTCCTAACATGCAAGCATGTACATTCGATTACCTGGTTAAAAAACATCTACAATGGGGCCAGTCTAAGGACAGCCAAATCTACTGTTTAGTGTTTATACAGTGTGTCGCTAAAAGGCCAAAGAGAAAGTTCTCTATTCATCATTGTTGTGAATCCATTCAAATAAACACACAATTGTTTGCATTTGGAACTCTCCCTTTTCTGCAGTAGGGGGGGGGGGTGTTGTACACATTCCTCCCTCTTCCCTGAGAAACACCTTCTAACAGTATCTAATTTACAGTTGTAGGAACCTGGCAGATTTGGTGTACAGGGGCAGGGTGGTACTTTCAGCGAAGGTACCAGGGGACCGCCTCCTCCTTCACTCAGAGCTTGTCAATACTATTGCATTGCAGGTGTCTCATGCAGGGTTAGCTGCTGGAATGTCTAGGGACTGGCAGTAACCATTTGTATCTTGAATATAACAGTGGGAAAACAAAAATAAGTTCCCTTCTATTTCCACCATGTGACATCAAAAAGGTTTTCAAAGAGGAGAAAATAAACTTTCTTGACATTTTAAGAATACATAAGCTGACCTCAGTTTTACTATCGGTACTGACAGTTATTGGGAATATCCTCAGCTGGTCACAATATACACCATCATGGGCCTTTTATAAAAGGGCCTAGGCTGAACTCTTCTCCATCCTGCCCTAACTGTGTCTGCACACACAGATAGCCACCCTCACCTCTCTAACATTGCAGATTACCAGGACCTGCAGCCTGCTCTACACTAGACTGCAGGTATCTCTGTAATACAGCCACCCTCACCTCTCTAACATTGCAGATTACCAGGACCTGCAGCCTGCCCTACATTAGACTGCAGGTACCTCCGTAATACAGCCACCCTCACCTCCCTAACATTGCAGATTACCAGGACCTGCAGCCTGCCCTAGACTAGACTGCAGGTACCTCCGTAATACAGTCACCCTCACCTCCTTAACATTGCAGATTACAAGGACCTGCAGCCTGCCCTACATTAGACTGCAGGTACCTCTGTAATACAACTACCCTCACCTCTCTAACATTGCAGATTACCAGGACCTGCAGCCTGCCCTAGACTAGACTGCAGGTACCTCTGTAATACAGACACCCTCACCTCCCTAACATTGCAGATTACCAGGACCTGCAGCCTGCCCTACATTAGACAGCCAGCTAAACTATCTAACATTCCAGATTTGCTGGACCCTAAACCAGGTGTGGATACTGGTTTGGTCATTACAATTCCATCTGACTCTTCAGTAGTAACACTCTCATTCTTCAGTGGCAACCATAATGCCGTAGAGATAGAGAGGTGATTTGTATGTCTGCCACTAGTTACACTTTGATATATCCTAGGCCCCTCTTATCACATGAGCCCATACCCCTAAACCAAACCATCCCTACCAGCACGCTGACATTAGCCCTTAAAGACCCACACTGTGATATAAACTAGCACATGTGGTCAACCTCCACACCCCACACAGGCTCCTTTTCATACACCATCCACTATATAACAGTTATGTTGCCCTACTTTAATATCACCTAAGTTACTAGTTCAGTAATCAGAGATGACACAGAGTAGCATCCACTGATTTGTTACAGCAAACCAGAAGTATGTCATACCATATGTATATATATATATGTCACGTGGTGACTAGGGAGCCCCCTCTACCCCGTTCCTCCACACCATTCAGTGTGTTATAGTTAGTCTGCTGTCAGTAGAGGAGGTGAGTAAACTGATAATGCTTCATCTAATTACCATTATTTTATAATTGACATGTAGCTATAGACATACAGTCACACTTTGTTATAACTGCAGTCCATGTTTATTTAGTTAGTTGTATCAGTCAATGGTGATAGTGATTGCACCAAGGCTTAAGGTTTTATCATACTATCTTGATTCAAACATTGTTCTTGCCTTTACGGTAACTCCCTCACAATGCTGACCAAATTTCTCCCATATTCTAGCAAGCATGTTGAGGGGTCTATAGACTTGAGTTATTGTTTATAACCATAAGTTAGCACCATATCTTTAGGTACTGCTATGAAGGAGACCAATGACATACATAATTATACAGGGAGGTTATTAAAACCCGACAGCATGGATGACAGCAGATCTAGGTTAAGGTACAAGCCTAGAGTGTAGGTGTAACCAAGCGTGTCAAAATGGTCTACCCGTCCTGCCTAGATGAATAACATGTTTTCTGTACTCAGGTCATGTGTGCTACAGTTTGAGTAATTAAGCTGGGTTAAGGTTTATCACTACATGTTGGAAATAAGCCAACTGATATATGTTGCTATTACCTATTACTGCTAGGTTCATTGTATTTATTAACAAATATCTTTTTTTGCCATATACATTACTTATCCAAACTTTGTTGGCAGCTATTTTATAACTAAAGGCCTTATATTTTGGTATCTCTTTATATAAGTGAATAATGTGGATGAAATGGGCAGTCGTGGTCATAAGCATTGTCATTGCCTGGAGATGGATGCCAGCAAAAAGACTTACCAAGAAGAAGCTGTTGATGGAATATGACTATGTCATAGGTTAGGTATACTGCAATAATATGCAGGAGACATTCCATATTTATCCTAATTATAAAATCAAGTTTGGTACTTCCATAAGAGTTGTCTAAAGGCCCATACCAAGACAGTATAAGTTTGTAAAAAAGAGTCTGGAATAAAAGATACCAATTTTGTCATGAATAGCTTTAAGGCTAAAAATATCTGTGACTTCTTGACTTGGCCTTGGTAAAGATATATCATGGTTGGCAAAGTATGGTGCCCAAGTATGAAGCTTATTAGATCTCTATGGTTAGAAAGGTACAAAAACGGACCCATCTGTGTTGCAGTGGGGGCAGGTTCAGCGGGTGCCATTCTGGCTGCACGTCTGAGTGAGGACCCTGATATAACAGTGGCGCTCCTTGAGGCTGGTCCTGACAACGATGACTTCCCAGAAGCTGCTACTCCCTTGTATGCTGGTCGCTTACAAAAATCAGATATTGACTGGGCATACATGACAGAGCCACAGAAACATGCAGGCCATTCTCTTGATAATCAAGTAAGAATGAATGAATACATGAATTTCATTTTTATCTATAGATCTTTTAATGATTACTATCAACCCTTAAACCTTAAGTTAAACATAGTGATATAGATTTGTCATGTCTGTGCTTCCAGAGAATTGCATACCCACGAGGTAAAGCACTTGGTGGCACAAGCTTGATCAATTTCATGGCTGTTGTACGAGGTAGTCGTCATGACTACAACCGCTGGGCTGAAATGGGGAATGAGGGCTGGAGCTATGAAGATGTGCTGCCATACTTCATGAAGATTGAGACAGTCATGGACAAAAAGCTTACAACATCAGGTACATATCTGTTACTTCATACTTGTAAGCCTGTATCTCAATATGACTACAAATATATCTTGTACAAAGGTAAAGGTTCTGATGGGAGTCATCTGCAGGATAATCAAATATGTGTGGAAAAGAAGCCACCTTTAAATTTATATTGTAAGATTTGTGTGAAGCAGGGCCCTAATGTTAAAGCAACTTAAATCACATTTGGTTGTACATTTGATTCTGCACCATAGATACATATTCAGCATGTAACAAGAGATTGGTCTGCTCTTTAAAACTATCCTATATCATCTTTTAGTCAGAATGATGTCATTAGATTCAATGTTTCTTTATTTTCGGTTTCTTTCTAAATTACACAGGTTATCGTGGAGTCAATGGACCAATACAAGTTACTGAATCAAGAGTCTATAATGATGCAGCTACGGCTTTCATTGAATCAGCACAAACCCAGGACTTTAAAATTGGTGACCTCAATGCCAAAGAAATGAACTTAAGTAAGATCCAATTTCATCTCTATATCACAGCTATTCGGAAATTGGTTTTGCACTTTGGCCCTTTGTATATTGGCAAATTAATCTGATGGAAAAGGTTAGTCTTATATGAAGTTCTGGATTATCTTAGGATAAAACAAAGGGTCCATCAATAAATTTTGCGAATTGCTTCTTGGAATGCCATTGTATGTCATTATTTCAGTGACAATGTTGTAAGAAGCATAGTCATTGGCATTGACAAATTGCAGAGGTAATGCCAATTCAAGTAAACATTGGGAGTGACGGATTGCGACAGAGTACAGCAGTGAAGTACCTAAAGCCTGCCATGTTACGTGACAACCTGCATGTACTCACTGAGGCTCATGTCACAAAGGTACACTTTCCTTACTGATAATGTGCTCATATGAATAAGTAAACTTTGGTGTAAGCTCTGTATTAGAACCCCTGGGAAGTCACAGAAGGAGAGAAAAAGACAGAAAACTAATGCTAATGGCCATTAATGGCAGCCATTAATTGAAGTAATGTATTCATATTTTAGTATTCTGCCAGCATGGAGCCATAAACCTGAATACATATGTTCACTCGTGTGGTAAGAATATAATAGATATGAGGAATGCCTATTGTAGGAAAGACTATCCTAATGTTAGGCTAGAGAATACTACATAGGAAGTGATATCAAAACAGTTGTCAAAAGTGACAAATATTTATTTGTAGGTGTTATTTCAAGGAAGGCGAGCTGTAGGCATACAATATATGCATAATGGTCAACTAAAATCTGTTGAGTGCAGAAAGGAAGTTATTTTGTCAGCTGGTGCAATTGGATCTCCTCAGATACTTCTGCTGTCTGGTGTTGGACCAAAGGAACATCTCGAAGACATGAAGGTTTGTAACATCTTCTTTTATGACTGATGTCAATTTTCTTTGTTTTCCTGCAAGGCTCTAAACTAGAAACTTGTATTGCTGCATAGTTGTACCATTGAGTAGCCAATTTTTAAAGTATTATAGTAGGACTTTATAAAGGTGTTATATTGACCTATACCCTCTGCAGATCCCAGTTCTAGCAGACCTGCCTGTCGGGAAGAACCTGTGGGACCATGTCCTTGTACAGCCTGCTGTTGTAACCTTAGAAAAACCCGCAGGACTTGTCCAGGATAGACTGGGTCTTCTAGACAAACTACAGCATAGCCTCTTTGGAACAGGTGTGTTGATACACAATATACTGGCCAGTTAATAACAACTATAATGTACAAATTGGAAAATCCATCAGTTTTACCCATAAGTCCACAATTGACGTTGCTACTATTAGACATTTTAATACTCGTCTACCGCATAGTTTCCTCTTTCATCAAGTGAAATGTCAGATTTTATTTCATCAGTTTTGGTGAATTATTTTCATAAATATAAAACATGCTTCTAATAATGACCCACTTGATCATAGTCACTATTGATGACTATGTCTGCATCTGTGCTGTGTCAATTAACAATACATACTTATTCTAAATGGGTTTTCATCTTACAATTGATATTCAAATGGGGGGGGGGGGGGTCTTTAAGCATTGATATCTCACAGAATGCAGTAAGTACTGGCTGGCTATAAGATTCAAATATAGTTGGCTGCTGTATTCATAGGGATGAATCTACTCTGATTTCTATGGATATTCAATAATATTTCTGGAAAAATTAAAAATGGTATATATGGTATGTTACAATGTAATGGAACTAGAATTCATTGAGGTTTAATGTTGTTTCTCAGGCCCTTTAAGTACTTTTGCTTCTGTGTGTATGGCCTTTTCCCGCTCAAAACACCAACCAGACAGTCACCACAACCCTTACCTTCAATACATTACCATGGCTGCCATTAGAAAAGAAAGCAATTTGAAGCCTATGGTAAGCATGCTGATTCATTTGCCGCTTAAATTTTCGGTCAAGAACTGAGTCAATATATCTCCCTTTTTGAAGCGAATTCTTTTTTTGATTCTACTTACACAAGTTTGCATCACCATGGGCCAATGCACTACTCCATAAAATTTAGCATTCCCATGAAATTGAATCTCATATATGGATTTGTTAAAATTAATGAATACTTTTTCCCCAGGGTAGCATTGCTAGTTGATAATAGCTCTTTTCACACATATTCACATCTTGAAGGTTCATGATGCTATGTATAAAGGGCTGGAGGGGAGAGATGGACTGACTACAGTGGTTGCTCTACAACAGCCAGCCAGTGTGGGGTACATCCATTTAAACTCAACAAACCCGTATGACCACCCACTCATCAATCCCAACTATTTGGCAGAGGATATTGATGTAGAAATGCTTATTGATGGTAAACTTTTTGACTCTCTTCTAATCAGTGCAGTTAAAATGTGGCCGTACATGATCAGTGGCTACACATTGGTACAAGCAGTAGTGGTACATGATCACTCTCATTCATTTACTACCTTACCGGTTCGTTCCCTGTTAAGACATAAATCAATCTAACTAAAGTATATATATGTATGTGAGTCGTAACATTTAATATGTTCATACAGGTGTAGCTGCGGCTAGTAAGCCAATTCTAAGTAACAGTCGAAAATATATCATACTTTCACTTTCATTTATCTACTGCCGTTTCTGACCATGTTAAACATGATTCATTAATCGAACAGCCCTTTGCCAGCCCTGGTTAATATCAGACCAAATGGAGGAACTATTCAAGATTTTTTCAAGATCTGCTCAAGTCTTTTCTAGAAAAACTTAGTGTGGCCTTTATTATTTGTGCTTAACTGTGCTCTCTAAGTGAATGAAGACCACCTTCACAAAAGCAGCAGTTTTGTGTGTCTTCTCAGATTTAGTAGTAGTTAATACATATAGAGTTACTGCTCAAATCTTATTTCCTCTGTTCTATTTCATAATAAGAATACTTTCATACATTTTACCATTCAGGAATACGTATTGCAAGAAATATCATGAGCTCAGAACCTCTTGCCAGAAAACTTGGAGCAAAACTGGTTGACCGCATTCATCCTAACTGTGCCAATGAGACATTTGATACAGATGACTACTGGAGGTGTTATATCCGGCAGAATGCCAATACAGTTCACCACCCAACTTCTACATGTAGAATGGGGCCGGATGGGGATAAAAATGCAGTAGTTGACTCAAAACTCAGGTGTGTTATGCATGTATGTTTTGTTGAAGTGTAAGGGTCAAAGGCAATTATTTTTGATTTTGTCCAGCGACATTATTGATTTCTATGTTGGGAACATTATGCCACAATTCTAATCAATATATTGTAGGGATATTAGACACATCTCCGTGGTACAGGAGTCCAGCTGATTCCTTTTTTTTAGATTATTACTCACATTATATTTTTTACAACATATGGGCAATGAGAGAGACAAGGATCTGCCAACACAATATAGTTGTTTGTTGCTTTAAGATCATGTTGTATGGTTTTCCAAGGTTGTTACATTGGTAACTAAATGTTTCACTCTCAGGGATTTAAAGCACTGTCAATTTATATCTAATCATCTTTCTATTTATCATAGAATTGTTTTAAGGAGCATTGGATAAAACTTGCCAATAGATATATTCCACATTCTACATGTTCCAAACAGGGACTAATCTGTTCCTCAATTTGGTCATTTCTATCTGCACATAATCTATTTCCAGGGTGCATGGTCTTGACGGTCTGCGTGTGGTGGATGCTTCCATCATGCCACTCATTACCACAGGTAACACCAACTTCCCCACCATGATGATTGCTGAACATGCTGCTGATATCATCAAAAAGGGGACAACTTATACAGAAATGAACTATGGTCCATAAATTGATGTCCTTCTAACTTTTTTTTGAAGAATATTCCCACATGAACATGGCTACATCATGTGAAGAAGGTTTAATGACAAGATGAGTTATCAAAACAAAGCGTCTGCCTAAGATGGAGGAATCAGATTTCATCATCATGCTGTTTAACGTCTCTCACTTCTCATGATGTTTGATTGGCATGTCAAGTAGCTAAAAAGATACACGGGCAGTGAATGGAGAGCCTCATTCACTGCCAAACTACATGGTAACCATAATGCGAAATGTAACATTGAAAAGTCCATGAAAACAGCGACTGAGGTACCAGAGTGATATGGACCTACACTGATAGAAGCAGACGATAGCCCAAGCCGGCATGACTTCATTAGGATGGTAAAGGTATCGTAGGATCTTCCTGAAATGTACCCTTGTTGGTTTTTTTACTAATTTTATGCTACATAATCATTTTGATTGAGGGACTGATGTTATTACATAAAGATCCTCAAATTCCCTGTCAGCACTTAATTGACCCAGGATGGACCGAACAACTTCAATATTATTTTAGAAGAGTCTAACTGATTTTATAAGTCTCAATGTATACTTACACACTATATGCATTGCAACTCTACCTATGCTATTAAACTTCATGGCTTTTACCTGTGAGCCTGACTTTATATTTTTATTGATGCTAAATACAGAAGTCTTCTGATGGTAAGGGCAGCCAAATTACATAAAGATTGTTGCAACCTAATCTGCTTAAAGTGACATGGTCCGATTTTTTTCATATTTTAAATCCTGCTTAAATGTGTTTCATATGTTAGTACAATATCATATTTTGAGAATAGGGCCAAATAAAATGTCATATATGGGCAATAAGAGCCCAATAGGAGGTTAAGATGTGGCCAAAGTATAGTATTTTACAGTGTATTTTCAATGGGGGAATTCTAGCGTGCACTCCAAAATTAGTAAATTGTGCCATAATTTGATAATTAGTTGGATTCTAAGCTAAATTCTAGGGAACGAGGTAAAAATAAAGTAGCTAGCACATGCAGTATGGCCATAGGGAACATTCTTGTTCATTTTTAACTAAATTGATTTTTGAGCCCTAGTCGTCGGACCATGTCACTTTAACCTTTCATTGGCTGCAAATAAAGAGGTAACCTAATTTAGCATATTTGCATAGTGTAAATATGATTCGGATGCAACTAAATCGAGCAGTTGGTTTTGTTAAGAGATCCCGGAGAAGACAGAATTTGAAAGGTGTTGTGGATGCAGTCTTTTATTCTTGCTGGTGGTGAAATCGGAAAACATGCAGATTTCCCTTCTCATGTTAATGTGCTTATTTAGTTGGTGACTGAATGTGATATATTGCAATCATAACACCCTCTCAAACACCCATAGTTCAATTTATATTGTATCCAACTTATCCTACCTAAAGTCTAGAATAATGAGCCATCTACCATTTCAAAGCCTTTGAATCAACACTTTATTTAGAATTAGTAAAATGAATATATGGATTGGGTAAAAGTAGAATCAAACCAGATTCTTAATTCCTAGTGTCACACAGTTCAAAATACACCCTAACATCATTTCATGTATATATATTCTATGCATATAACTCTCTGCGCATGGTGGAGCATGACATACCATAGAGCTGAGGCATCATGACAGGGGGTTATCTCAAAATGGTCCTCTATCAGATGTCTCTGTTTGTTTTCCATTCACCTTAACTATGGAGGCTACATCAAAGAGGACTGGTGGGCCTAAATGTAGAGAGTACACAAATGTATGCATGCAGAGGAGTGGTGTCTCATCTATGTGGACTCTATCATTCTTTGAGGTATGTTGGTTAAAAGGCTTCTCTGTCATGCTATCCATTTACTTCAGTCAAAGAGGTTCTATCAAACGGAAGCTGTGTGACTAGAATATGTACACAGCTTTACTGCAGGGCAAAGGAAATTGTGGTTTCAATAAATGAAAGGCTATCTAATTATAGTCAACTCCCCAACACAAAACCACTGTATACCCCATTGTAGGTTGGGCTGTAATTGAAGAATTGGGACCTTGTGTTTGTTTCAGGGATACCCCTTGGCTACACCAGCATGGGGAGGCCTCCAGGAGGGTGGTCAATGAGTAATGAGAAGAGGTTGGAGCCCTGCAGTAAATGGGTGGCACTTAGTGTGTTAGACTACACGGTAGACTTGTTTTAGTGCTACCTAAAGGGGCTGTTGTTCTCTCCTCTCTCACAGGAGTGTTAACCTTCTTGTTCCTGTTGCCGACAAACAGGATGCAGAGGTACATTTAAGCCAATTATTGGGTTTAAGGAATATATAGAACAATAAGATTTAGGACACAAATAACATAATGTTATCTTACAAATTATCTCAAACCTTGTGAGTAGAAGGTGCTATTACTAGCTAACAGTTTTTTTCAATGCACATTCTGAATTTAACAGATTTCTCAGCAATTATCTAAAGAACAAACTGAAGACCCCTTATATATCCCCATACAATTATTGTCCACAATTTGTCCATTTTGCCCTTTTCTCTTACCCCAACCCTACTTGCAACTCAAATATTGACTACAGTGCCACTAGCTATTTTATCTGTTCTGCCTTACTAGCCCCTTCTATATCCTTCCCACCAAATTACGCCTTGCCAATATCCAGGTTGTCTGACCCCTCTTCTGAACTTGTCGCTCTCACACACCCACTGTGAAATGTTACTAGTCCTGCTGCAATAAGTCCCCTGTCCAGCCAGTCTTTGGACCCCAGCTAGTATTGGATTAGATGAGCATTGGCTGCACCAAGCTTATCTTCCAACTTGATCAATTCTTGCCTAAGCCTCTGTTCAACCTTTCACCTACAAGGGTTCACAATGATTGTCACTCACTGGCAACCCCTCCCCCACTGCCCTGAGTTGCAGGTAAATACATTAGACCAGCTGTGTATGACTAGTCCTTACATAAAGGATTCTCCCCCTCTCCTGGATAACACAATCTGACTTTGGCCGTTCTGGTACTATCGGACGTTATGCTAATATCTTGCCTCGTTGACTATTTAGATTGGACCAAAATAACTTCATGGGAATCCAACTCTCCTTCAATATAACTTTTTTCAACCTTTGAGACATAACTCATATTTTGTTTCACTCCGCAGCATTCGCTTCAAAAATGCTGACAAGTTGAAAGATTGCCCATTGCCAAAACATGAAACGGCTGATGAATATTTTGAGACATTTTCCTTTTTCTTTTAAGATGCTCAAGAGCTGAGTCCTAGTGGGCACATAATTCAGTTCAGCATTGAATCAACATTGAACCAAAGTTGAATCAACATTGACAACAAGTTATCAAGGGTGATATGTAAGGTTTATAAAAAAATTCAGGTCTAGCTTTGGCTGTAGTTCTCAATGTTTAATAGTAAACTGGTAACAATTTCGTTATAAACTTTTGCTGAATCAGTTACAGAATATTATCCAATTGTCAATGCTTCTTTCTTTCAGTCAATGCTTCTTTCTTTCTGTTCATGCCAGACAGACTGAGAACAAATGAACTCGCATCACATTTATTAATCAAACTAGTGACACTTTCCTGAATCCCCCTGAAACACCTCCGCCATAATTAACTGCCTTTTTGGCACTCTCAGCCTCAGAGCAGTTGCTTTAAAGTGCAAACTGAGTTTTCATTAAAACGTGAATGAGGCGAGTAATTGTCCGTGTGGGAGACATTTTATCCCAGCAATGCTTGAGGCCCCTTCATTTTTACATTTCCAATTCGGCCTGAATGAGATTTTTTTCTGAGGGAAATATCTAGGGCCCACAGTTTTATTTTTTCTATGATTTAGGCTAGAGAAAAAAAGATATTGGGAGCTTTGGAATGAGATGGTTTACTGTTAATCGTAGTAACTACGGTTAGCAGGGTTGATACACTTGTCTTAATATTAGAAACAACTTTGCAACATTTCCCTTTAGATAGATGTAGTTTGCATTATTGTTTACAGAGCATCCAATCAATCCTTACACATCTAGAAATTGGAGGACGTTTTTTGGTCATTGATCACTTTTATTCATTTACATATAGGCATGACATAACATGATACTGATATTGATGTAGAGCAAGAAATGTGCACAGAATAGTAAGTGTCAGACATTGTTGTAGTGAGTCATGTTTGACAAGTTCCATAGCTGAGAACAGGTGCATGTAGCATTAACATAATATGTTATATATATATCTATGTGCTTGCCTTTGGACATCTTTTGTTTTGTTAATTGTATAAAATGTTTGCAGCATCAAAAATGGGATCTGGAATTTCTTTTGCCTGGACCTAGAGGCCTAGACATTTACAGCTTCAGCATTATAACTCATTTCTTCAGGCCATTACTCTCTCACCCTTAATTTTCTTCTTGTCCTTGGATGGTTGCATTCTACGCAGTAGTGTGTACACTACAAGATTGTAGAACCCTCCGAGGTTAATCATTATGACCATCATCAGAACCCACCAGAAAGGGACAAAAGCAAATTGGCTCCAGATGGCAAACACTGCATGGGCCCACCACTGGAATATGTATGCTGCTACAAACTTCATCATGACCCGCACCGGCTTCTGGTGACCTGACTCATTGGTGGTTGAGCCCATGGCCTGCGTGGCTGATGTTACCTTCTTTATCTTCACGGAGATGAATCCATAAGAGATTGTGTTAACAAACACAGTTATGGTGTTGACTGAAGACAAAAGAAGAGCAAACATTTTCCCCATATCATGTCTCAGGTCGAAAACACACCTGTAATTCAAGCATAGAAAAATTAATTATTTTGATTTGCTGTAACATTATTGTGTCAGATATTAGTCTGAACCATCAGTTTACTAACCTTGTATACAGCAAGTATAGGATTAGCATTTTTTACCTGATTTCTAGATTGAAGCTTATGCTAGCCTTACATATCAGCACATTCCGAATGTTATTTCATGTGTTAGCTAATTGTTTCATTACAGTATATGTCTATAAAGGGAGTATTCCTTTGATGGATTATTCAGATTTGTCCATAAGTTTGATATTGTAGACTTTCACCTGACAGCCGAATCTCGGCCAACCATTGGCAGTGGAATACTCCCTTCAGACATACAGGTATATGATAAAACCCAGATTTAGTATTGCAAGCTGGTGAAGAATGCATATAGTAATGACAGGTGACATACCATCCACCAGTTGGTCCAATCCATTTGAGAACTGCTGGTGGGATCATTATCAAAAATGGACATCCAGCAGTCCCCATCAGTAGCTTCCAGTCATATTTACCCATTGATATTTTGGTTTCCTTGACTACCAGAATGAAGGCATTCACAGACATGAAGGTTATCATTGCAGCCTGTTCAACCAGTGTTGATGCCAAGAAATAGCCCATAATGACACAGGCATCATCAGGTGGATGGTCGACTACAGCGAGCATGTAGCTGTGGTCTGCTGAGTGACTGATACTGTGCATGAAGTCAGTCACAGCTACATACACAGCAAAACGCTCACCCACAGAGCGGGACCAGAAGGAGGGACAGGTCGGGCGGAGGATGGCAAAGACAACCACGCTGGACACAATGCTAATGAACAGACAGACAAGTGCTGATATATGAAGGATGTAGAAGTTTGGTCCTGGCCAGCCCATTAAGGGCAGGTCGGTCACCATCATCATGGTGGTGCTGTTACCACTCTGCATCTGCTCACTCATGGTTCTGCTTGCTAGTGTCTGCATAGCCATCTGTAACAAGAAATCTGCCTGTTATTTACTTGAGATGCTATTACACAGATACTATCAAAAATAACCCATGAACAAAAACAGCACTCCATTAAGAGGCTTTTGATCTATAGTTATGTCATGTAAAAGATTGCTGTCTATCTCTATCTATCTATCTATTTATCTATCTATCTATCTATCTATCTATCTATCTATATATATATATTTATATATATATATATATATATGAACATATATATATATATATATATATATATATATATATATATATACATATACATATATATATATATGTATTTTTCAAAATATACATCTATCAAAACAAATATCCACAAGGTTTAAGATAATAGCTTATAGTAACACCTCAGTATAGCCAAAAGCCAGTAGTTGATGGTGTTAGTATTGTCACTCACCTGCCTTGAACCTGAATCAGTTGCTCATCAAGGTATGAAGTTAGGTTCCAAGTGTCATCATCGCTTATATAGTTTTCTCTCTTATAGAAGTCAAGACTACTTAGAGATCTGAGGATATCTGGAGACACCTCTAATGGCCAAAATTTTAGCATTTCTCGTTTAATGCCTTAGTTCTTTTGTATCCTAATTCATAAATGCCCCAACCTATGTCAGATGATGAACTCCTTAGTATGTCTCACAAAGCTCTGCTGTCAGGGTGTGGCCCTCAGGCAAGCATACCTATTACAGGTCCACCAATCATTGACTCAAACTACAAAGCCAATGCATGTACACTGATATGTGGGTGTGGCTATGAGCGGGTCAATAATCCAGATTCTTACCACTGTCACTGTACAAGATTGAACATTATCTCTAGACTGATCTGGTCTAAAGTTACATGTCCCTTTTAGGATTGCCTTAAAAGGAGTATATCTACAAACAGATAGAAATGGGGAATGGTAAATGGCAACACCTAGCTATGCTCCCTAACCTTACTTAAGCTAACTTAAGCTTTACTTTAATGTAGTTTCAGAAAGTTTCTCTCAGCATTTTCAAACCTTGAAAACCTTGGTAATTCTATTCTGTTTTGACCATAGGGCTGTCAAGGGGTATCTTAAATGTTTCTACTTTGAATGAAAATCATGTTTCCATGGCAATTCATACCAACAAGGACACCTATTTAGGCCTTAAAAACGTTATTTTTACATTCCAAATATAGAGGCAATATGCAATTTAAGGCTTAGTATCAAGTGATACTCAATGGGTGATTTGGCAGTAGGGTCATATTGGGTGTATAAGATTGTTGCATTTATTATGTTGGGTGATGAAACTGATGACTAAACTCAATTCAAATGGGTGTCCTAGGGTTTGGTATAAACATGCATGATGTATAGCAGGGTCAATGTATGTATTGAGGCAGTGTTATGAGGTATTGTTATGTTAGTACAGAGAAAGTAAAGAGGGGGGATGAAGGGCTAAATAGAACATGCATGGCATTGTTCATTTAGCATGAAGAACATGATTATCATCTTGAAAATGAGCATACAGACTGTACAGAGAACAGAGAAAACCGGATAGCGGGAATAAATGTATAAACAAATTGAGAAGAGGGTTGTGGGCAGATTGAATGTGTCATCTGGAAGGCGTTTCACCGTATGTTGATATAGAAAACAACCTACGGCCGAAAGATGCGGTCAAGATGCGGACAAAATATCACCAAAGCAAATTTTCCATTTCTTTTCACCCTCCGCATACCCTCCGTATCTTTTTTTACAAAATATCAACATACGGCATCCAACATATGGCCCTATTAAGATACAGACATTGTCACCTGTCCCTTTTAGAAAAATATGCAAAACCAGTCTACATTCCGGGAAATCCCTAGGGAATTCCCTCTGTGACGTCATAATATGTAGCAACATACGGAGGTAGGCTGGGGAGGGTATATATAGGGTCCGTATGTTGGGGGAAGAGACAGCGGAGGGACAGGAGAGGTCGGGGAAGAGATAGAAAAGGTCGGGAAAGGCACCTCTGTACTCTGATAGCTATTGTCTGTTTAAACACAAGGAGTCTGTTGGCAAAGTTTCAACTCTGTAGGGCCATTATTTACCGAGTTATGAAAGAAAAGACTCTTTTTCATGTAATTTCTCACAAAATCCATATAATTATTTATTTATTTTTTTATAATGAAGGTAGAAGTTGGACTTAACTCATTTACTCGTTAAAATAATTCTAGGGCCATTTTATTACAAATATGGGTCAGATCAAAAAATGATGCAGATCTGGGGGTACACATGGACAAAACACAAAATTAAAAATTTCACTTAACAACTTTATTTTCTTAAAAGGGTAGCATCTTGGCTCCCTGAAACCACTGTGGAACTCTGTTTCGCCCAAGAATGCAGTTTCTATTCACTGTCCACCACATGCTACCATAATCTTGAGGCGTCTGTGACATTAATGAAGAGTGCCCTGCAACAATCTCTTTTAAAGTGACCCAGGAACTCCAAATTTTGTCTCCTATTTGGCTGATCATGTACCAGTATTACTGGGAAATTTCAAAGCTGTAGGTCGCAAACTATAAAAATTGTGGTTATTTCAATTATGTGGAAGTAAGAAAAATCCAAAGCAGTTTGTAACACTTTACCAACTTTAGCCTAGTTTCCTCAAACTTGCTCTGTTTACCATCAAAATAGCTGTGTAATATCTTTACTATGTCTAGTTCCCAAAATACTAATCATTAGATAATGGTATTGGACCATCTGGCCACACCAGTCATTGCAATGTGGTGTTGAATACTCTATTAACGTCACAGACGCCTCGAGACTCATAGCAATGCCCTAGAATCATCATAGAATCATCACAAGTGTTCAGAACTGAACTATTTAATGCCAATATACGATGAGATATACCACTCTTAAATTATGCACTCTGTCTTTGAAAATTTAAAAAGTTACATTTTCATCAGTTTTCACAACATAATCTGTGGGGCCATGTTGATAGAAATTCAACATCACAATGACATTTCTCCATCTCTAATCTGTAAGGCAAACCTTCTTACAGTCATTTAAAACAATAATAATGACTTCACCAGACCTCAGAGGTAAATACCAGCTGTCTGTGTGAGACCTATGCAAAAATTCATTAACGTCACAGACGCCTCATGTAGATATCATACATCATTAAGCACTTGAAACATGAAGTTTTTACTACAGCCAAAGCACCTTACTCATACTATAGATATATGATAGGGGCATGTTGTATTAAAATATTGGGAGGCTGGGTGCAGGAGTACTAGTCAATTCCTTCAATTATAGAATAATGAGGCGTCTGTGACGGAAATTAAATGGCCTTAAAATGTAGATAAACTTTGAAAAATAAAAGGGTTTCTTGTATTATTTGGGTTCAGATTATTAGATTAGATGCCCCTAAAGCATGTGGTAAACTTACAGCATTCAATTCAGTTAAGTAGTCCATGTATAGCAGACATTCAATTTTTCTCTGAGGCGTCTGTGACAAAAACTCATAAATGCATAAAATGACATGAAATTGCCAGAAAAAAGCACAGCCGGGTAAATGTAGCAGCCTAAAATGATGAAGTGGGTTGTGCAGATGGTACATAAATCATAGAATATTATGCTTGGATGGCCTTTTGGTAGATGTTACTATAACTCCTGACGAAATTTCATAGATTTTTAAGAATTTTTTCTAAAAGTGCCAACAGTATAAGTATAATCACATTGGATCATAGAAAAAACTACACACAAGGGTAGAGAAACATCTATTCTACCCATCAATGTCAGTATATACCACCAGGGACCCATATTTCACGGACCAAGACCAATTTGCATATACACGCATTACTGTCACAGACGCCTCCATTACTGTCACAGACGCCTCACTGGTATACAAATACAGCATCTACAAGGTACATAGGGTATTTATCAATGTAAAAGCAGTTGACAATCCATCAACATATCCATATAAGGGTAATAGATACAAAAATATTTGAATGAAAATATGAATATATGCTCGAGAGGGTATAAGGTGTTAAGTGTCTGTCCGGTTCAAAAGAAATAGACATCTGATTTATGTTTATCTACCTCATTCAGCTGTTAATATACATAATGAATTACGTAGATCTACGTTAAAAGACTACAAGTGGGTAGATGACTTCTCAGTGTCACACTAGGTGGCAGCACTACCAATTATGAAGAGAATGTTACAGCTCTTTAACTAATCTACCACATTCAAGCAATAAATTCTGATTAATGATGAATTCATGCAAATGTGGTGGTTCGTAGTTATTCTAGCCTGAGGAACAAGGAGAACAGCAGTTTCCAGGTGCGAGAATATCAGACTTTTATTACAAAGTAATTTCCATCCCTTAACAATGGAACAATCAGTGTAGAATCAATACACACAGGTAATCAGGTTTCTATAAGAATATGGGAAACGGTCAGTATAGTCTCAGTATACAACGTTGTCGGCACAGTTGGACATGGTGAAGTCTATCGTCAGCCGGGCCTGCACTGACTGCCTTCCAGGTAAACACACAGGTCTTATATAATCACCGGCTCTATGATCACGTTGCCAGATGTGTGGGTTGGCAGCCCACCTGAAAGCGGCACACGGTAACCTGGAGTCCTCTCCCGGGAAATGTGTGCGCTAGCTCCAGGTAGAGAAGCCGAGTAAAAAGTAGACGTTACCCGGAAATACTGTGTATGAGATTAATATGTAATATCATGCCCCTACGAAATAAACCATATTTATAAAGGACAGTAGATTGAAGTATTGTAAACATGTGCTTTGCAGCACCTTACTAAATGGACACCACATTGGTGGTAGCGGAAGAAATACAAAGCCTCTCTGACGCCAAAACTATTTAATCTATACTGTAAGGCTGTAAAGTTGAACTACAAGAATATACGATATAGAATGAAAAGATATTGAAGATTGTAGTGGTTATTTTGTAAATGTACATTTGTCTGTAATATAATACAAAAAATTGTCAATATTGCACTATGTTGAATTGAAAAGTTATGTGTTTTGATCCCAGTTGAACGTTGATTTCTGTTGAAGCTACGTAAATCAGACCTGCAGGTTTGAAAGTGGTAAATGAACCTTAAAATGTTTACATTGATGAACATTCTAAAGTTACTTAGTTAAGACCAAAAATCAAAGTAAATTTAAATGTCTTACCAAGGTACTTGTGTTTGCTGGGATTATATGCAATTTTGATATTTCTGTATTTTTATCTTTTTTTGGTAAATTTTAGGCTCTTCAGAAAGGCCGCCTAGTACTTGCATGTTAAAAAAAGTTTCTAAAAACACAAAAGAAAAGGAACTTACTGACGCTACATTTACTTTTCATGTTACCCAAAACATACCTTTTTTCTTTTTGGCCTCACCATGACCACTCTAGGTGGTCACATTTGACCACCTAGTGAGCACCAGGGTACTCTCCCAGGTCACCATCACCATGAAGACCTTGAGTAGTGAACACTTTAGACCCACATCAGGTTTTCTGTATAGTCACTACTTCTCCTGCCGCAAGCACTCAAGACTGGGGGTAGATGAATCTAAAGAAAATGATTTAGAATACCGGATCATTTTTTGATGAGATATATGGGTTAGAATGTCACCATGGCACACATGGTAGTACATTAAAAATATTATGTATACGAGCCTTTTGAAGCATAAAGTGATTAAACTTTACAAACTTCACATTTTATATCTGTATTATAAATAATCTGAGGAACCTGCATGAATATCTACAGTTTTATGGTAGTCTTCTTGTGCTCAGTGAAGGAAAATACTAAGAATTATTGTTCGTTATATATTAATTATGGACAGCAAATCTGTATAATTGACATTCTTAAGATATTGTATCATTTACACTTCATTTGATATGGCACTAAACATACTTAAGAATATTCATAATAGTTTAGGTGAGTTATGCACAGATATAAATAACCATTACCACCAGCATAGAAATCCGGTGTAGGTACTATGGATAGGCTCTCATCTCATCTAGTCACCTGATATATGCCTAGGTATGAAAAAAATGTCGGACAGTGCATGTAAATGGCGTGATTTGGGCAGGCCGTGTCACTGGGCACTTAGGTAGGCCTGGTCCAACAGCCTCCAGTCATCTATATTCAGCACCTGTTACACCTCTCCTCCCCTTGGGTGGGCTTTACACCGGTCACACAATTAGACCACAGGATGGTAGTGGTGGGGGAACTACCCTTAGAGATAAAGGCAGAGGAGTGGGAGGGATGAGGGTTTTGGTTTCGGAGAGAAGCTTCATGGGGTCTAGGATTTACAGACTGTGGCAAAGAGAAGGGCTTTTAGTTGAGGCCATGCAACTGAAGTTTCCTTAATTGAGTGATACCCATGATGTTGCACAGGGCTTATCAGAAGAAAACTGGTGGAAAGCTAAATTACCACCAGAGGATGGTGCCTAAGACAACTTCTCATCAGCGCAGTGCAAGGACCCCAGAATATATTTAGTTATGTACCATAAATCGCCATACTTGTCAAACAATTTCCACTGTTTTGGTAAATTATATCAATCTTTGTTTATGTGTCACAGGGAATTACAGGATACTATGCATTGTCACTACAATATCTATATCCTTTGAGTATGTGAAACATCATTCTTCAGACAATCGTTAGGGGAGACTTCATCTCCCCAAGGGGTCCAGTACATGATCCATCAAATGTGTTTAAATCTCCCACAGATATTTGGTAATGATGTGAGGGGGGCATATATTACCAGTGACCTATGATGTGAATCTGTATGGGTGAAATTGAACATAGGAAGTGCAATTTATGATAATGAAGTCAGAAACTCTCCCATGCAGGTGATTTAATGAATCATAGTGAGAACAGAATTGATAATTGAGAGGGATACATTACCACAAAACTGCATGAAGAAGCCATAATGTTTAAGTTTAGAAAATACGGTATATAGAGCTTGGCTGCACCATGCAATATTATGAAATTGATTCTGCCCTTTTATTGATTGCTGCATTGAAAACAGTTTTGTGTTGAATCATTGACCACATTAGTAGGCATCCAACATTGGATGGAAGTGTGGGTCGAATAGAAAAGCAACTTGTTTTCTATAATTCTATTTTCAGATTCACAAAGATCCTTACTCTATCATATAACTTCCTTGACTGTTCAAGCACCTATCAATAAAACACACCTATGGCTACTGACATCAGAATTTGTGTTAGTAGATCTATTGAGTTTGAAGGATTAGCTTTTAACTGGCACATTACTACCAGTCCTGGACAACTGAAAGGATAGAAGGTTGATGGGCTGTCAGGTCAATGGCCCCTGGAGGGTACTTTAGCCCGGGTGAGGTTATACAGCATCCACCCCTAGCACCCCATTAGGAACATGCCACTGTCCTGCTGTATCACACACAGTAATACCAGCTAATGCTGGTGATGTGTGGGACTTGTACATGCCAGTGCACTCAGGGGACACTCTATGCTGGAAGTAGAGGGCTTTAAGTATATGCTAGATACCATGATCAAGCCAGAAGCTGCATTACAATTGTTTACATACCTCTATGCCTGTGACAGAGGGCTGACCTTCTAGTGTCTGTGGCTACCTCCCTATATCTGGCTGTGAGTGTTCATCTAGATGTACCTTTGATTGATTACTTCTACACAACATTCCTAAATTCGACCTTTGGCTACCACTTGAACAAGTATGTCCTTGAGGTGAAGATGGTTTCTAAGCATCAATTCCCAGACAAACACAAGCCCTCTGAACTGTTGGAATGCTGCTGCCATTTTCAAGCATCGCCCATTTACATATTGAGAAAGTGAGCACTTTGTGTTTGGTAGGACTATTGTGCAGCATGCGGCAGCGATCCATCAAGCTGCAAACACCAGCATGTTCCAGCAGCAGGCAGTCCAGCAAGCGGACGAACAAAATGATAGCACCTTCTTTCCAATCACAATATATTAAGAGCCTTTGATAAGTGAAGCTTTCTTAGTTTGTGAAATGGAGGTTTGTTCTATACTGTACTTGGAAGACAGCATCGGAGAAAAATATGTATTTTCTCTCTTTATGAGCCCAATTCAATGCAAATTGACAAAATGATGGGCCAGCAGCCATCTCCCAGACCTGATTCAAATTGAAAAAATTAGGTTGTCCCAGGCACAGCTGGGTTAAATTTTGTCCCACTGTGACAATTATTGGTCATATTCATCTTTTAATGAAATACTTGATCTGCACTTATGTATGGCACTAAACATACTTAAGAATATTCATAATAGTTTAGGTGAGTTATGCACAGATATAAATAGCCATTACCACCAGCATAGAAATCCGGTGTAGGTACTATGGATAGGCTCTCATCTCATCTAGTCACCTGATATATTCCTAGGTATGAAAAAAATGTCGGACAGTGCATGTAAATGGCGTGATTTGGGCAGGCCGTGTCACTGGGCACTTAGGTAGGCCTGGTCCAACAGCCTCCAGTCATCTATATTCAGCACCTGTTACACCTCTCCTCCCCTTGGGTGGGCTTTACACCAGTCACACAATTAGACCACAGGATGGTAGTGGTGGGGGAACTACCCTTAGAGATAAAGGCAGAGGAGTGGGAGGGATGAGGGTTTTAGTTTCGGAGAGAAGCTTCATGGGGTCTAGGATTTACAGACTGTGGCAAAGAGAAGGGCTTTTAGTTGAGGCCATGCAACTGAAGTTTCCTTAATTGAGTGATACCCATGATGTTGCACAGGGCTTATCAGAAGAAAACTGGTGGAAAGCTAAATTACCACTAGAGGATGGTGCCTAAGACAACTTCTCATCAGCGCAGTGCAAGGACCCCAGAATATATTTAGTTATGTACCATAAATCGCCATACTTGTCAAACAATTTCCACTGTTTTGGTAAATTATATCAATCTTTGTTTATGTGTCACAGGGAATTACAGGATACTATGCATTGTCACTACAATATCTATATCCTTTGAGTATGTGAAACATCATTCTTCAGACAATCGTTAGGGGAGACTTCATCTCCCCAAGGGGTCCAGTACATGATCCATCAAATGTGTTTAAATCTCCCACAGATATTTGGTAATGATGTGAGGGGGGCATATATTACCAGTGACCTATGATGTGAATCTGTATGGGTGAAATTGAACATAGGAAGTGCAATTTATGATAATGAAGTCAGAAACTCTCCCATGCAGGTGATTTAATGAATCATAGTGAGAACAGAATTGATAATTGAGAGGGATACATTACCACAAAACTGCATGAAGAAGCCCTAATGTTTAAGTTTAGAAAATACGGTATATAGAGCTTGGCTGCACCATGCAATATTATGAAATTGATTCTGCCCTTTTATTGATTGCTGCATTGAAAACAGTTTTGTGTTGAATCATTGACCACATTAGTACGCATCCAACATTGGATGGAAGTGTGGGTCGAATAGAAAAGCAACTTGTTTTCTATAATTCTATTTTCAGATTCACAAAGATCCTTACTCTATCATATAAATTCCTTGACTGTTCAAGCACCTATCAATAAAACACACCTATGGCTACTGACATCAGAAGTTGTGTTAGTAGATCTATTAAGTTTGAAGGATTGGCTTTTAACTGGCACATTACTACCAGTCCTGGACAACTGAAAGGATAGAAGGTTGATGGCCTGTCAGGTCAATGGCCCCTGGAGGGTACTTTAGCCCGGGTGAGGTTATACAGCATCCACCCCTAGCAGCCCATTAGCCACATTCTACTGTCCTGCCGTGTCACACACAATAAAACCAGCTAATGCAGTGGACTCAGGGGGCAGTCTATGCTGGATGTAGAGGGCTTCAGGTATACGCTGGATACCATGATCAAGCCAGAAGCTGCACAATAATTGTTTACATACCTCTATGCCTGTGGCAGAGGGCTGACATTCTAATGTCTGTGGCTACCTCCCTATGTCTGGCTGTGAGTGTTTGTCTATGTATCTTTGATTGATTCTACACAACATTCCTAAAATGGACCTTTGGCTACCACTTGAACAAGTATGTCCTTGAGGTGAAGATGGTTTCTAGACCTCAACTCCCAGACAAACACAAGCCCTCTTAATTGTCGGAATGCTGCTGCCATTTACAAGCATCGCCAGTTTACATATTGAGAAAGTAAGGACTTTGTGTTTGGTAGGTCTATTGTGCAGCATGCAGCAGCCATACGTCAAGCTGCAAACACCAGCATGTTCCAGCAGCAGGCAGTCCAGCAAGCGGACGAACAAAATGTAAGCACCTTATTTCCCATCAAAATATATCAAGAGCCTTTTATAAATGAAGCTTTCTTAGTTTGTGAAATGGAGGTTTGTCCTATATTGTACTTAAAAGACTGCATTGGAGAAAAAGTGTATTTTTCTCATTAAGAGCCCAATTCAATGCAAATTGACAAAGTTATGGACCAGCAGCCATCTCCCAGACCTCATTCAAATTGAGAAAATTAAGTTGCCCTTGCACAGCTGGGTTAAATTTTGTCCCACTGTGACAATTATTGGTCATATTCATCATTTAATGAAATACTTGATCAGCACTTGTTCGGGAGCTGGGAGGTCTAAAAAGTGAGCTAATTGTGGGGAAGGAGTGTCAGCAGGGTTCAAAAAAGTGGCACTGGTTTGATGAATGAATGCAATGCCATGGGACCTGTTTGTGAACTGTTTCTTAAAGCTTAATGTGTTCAGTGTTGTTTGTGACACTAACATTACACATATCAATAAAGTGATAGTTTCTGCAATCTTTTCACAAGCCTTATGTTTTCATTACATCATGTGTAAAGCAGGCATCCTTTGTAGTAATGTATTTAGTCTAACTAAAGAACCTGCTCCATGAATGGAAAAGAATCAAATACACTTTGTCCCTGGGGCGAGAGCTGCAGCTGTTGATTCCCACAGGGAAGCTATGTAAATGTATGTGGATGGTCCTCATGGATATATCTGCAATTCTTTTTTACAGTCTATTGGAGAGCACACTTCATTTCCATGGCAGACACACTACATATTATCCCACATCTGACAGTGATCAATAATGCATTGCACCAGGGATCTAAATTTGTTCTTTCAGACCAATAGATGCAACAGAAACCAGTCTCCTCTGTAGCATCATCTGAAATGATAGAATATGAAATTAGTTACAAGCAATGGTAGCAGGAGTAGGTATATTAATAGAATGATAAAAGAATTGATTGACAATTGTATATGATGTCACTTCAAGTGCTGCATTCATCTAAAATCGAGCCAACTCTACAAAAGCAGCTTTTTTTTTTATTACAGTGAATGGATGAAGTCTTTGTGATTATATTAATTGGGTTTTAAGATTTCATAATGCGAAACAGAAAAAGATTATGCACCAGTTTATGGAAGGTGTGATACCAGATCATGTAACATGACACAGGTTTCATCATCAGCTTCATGGCCCTCCTAGAACCAACACCTTTTTTCACACTCTGGCTACCCCAAACTACCACCACTTTCCCAAACTGTTTACAGAGGTATTGCAAATTCAGAAACTGCTATATTTGAGAATTACAATTGTGCAAAAACAAATATCAGTTTAACTAGACCTTGAGCGTTTACCTATGAGATATTTTTTTCCTTGCAATCGTAACCTTCTTCTGACAAATCTGCATTTAAAAGCAGCTGTTTTTCCACAAAGCCCTGAACTCAGTAAATCCAGAACTAGTCATAGCGCAGCTTGGGCTGTTATATCTAAACACCAAGCCCTTGCATGCAAAACCGTTTCATAGCATTGTATTTACTTCTTGGATTGCCACTATCACGCCTCTAAATAGAAAAACGACACCAGGGTTCAGACAGACGCACCAGCAAACAGATAGCTGCCTGCAGGGGAGGGAAATGAGATATTGCCACAATTAATGATATTGACCACCATTGAGTCCTCTCCAAAAATGAAAACCTACGTTCTCCGTTAACGAACATGCTGTGCATTGCCACATAGGCAGTCTTTTTGTCAGTGCTTCTATCCGCTAGATTTTTCTCATGTGGACAGTAGCGACTACGATGTTTTCAAGTACAGCCTGTTTAAACACCATACTTGTAAGCTGTCATCCTTTTATAAATGCCATGAGTTTGCTATATACTTGATAATAACTCATTTCCAAATCAGACATTATATTTAGTTTTGTGTGCAGATCTATAGTAAGATACCAAAGAACCTTTCTCATGAATGTAGTGGAGATAAAAAACACATTGTTGTAGGGTGAGAGTAGCAGCTGTTCATTCCCACAGGGGGTCTATATAAATGTAGGAGCGTTGTCTGCAGGCATCTGCCCACAATCCCTCGCCCCCCTGTATTGCAGAGCACAGTTCAATTACTATGCGGAGACATTCTGTATTCTGTCCAAAATCTGCCAGTGATCAATAATGCAGTGCCCTAGTGTCCCAAAAGGCTTCCTTCAGACCAATAGATGCATCGCAAACTGCCATATTAACCATACTCTAACTTCATCTGAAATGATAGAATATGAAATTAGTTGAAAGCAGTAGCAAAAATATTGCTTATATTTATATAGTACTAACTACAATGAGTTACAACTGTAATATATGAAGTCATTGTTGCATCTATAGGGAGATGTTTTACAAGGCCGCTGCTATTAGCTGGGTTAGGGAATCTCCTTTTTTTCAATTGCTGGAAACATCTTAAATTGATTTAACTGTACAATAACAGCATCGATCTCCTGTGTGTTCCCTTATTATGAAACAGCCTCCGTGAGTAAATAACTGGTGCTTCATGATTGCAATAATGTGAATGTAAATACTTTCAAGTGTTAACATTCTCTCAAAATTGCTAAAGAGCATTATTTCGACATATTTAAATTTGTGATTTCTTTAAACTCAGTAGTTGTATATTTTTATTGCATGTATGTTTTTTTGACCCAAAAAATCACAGATTTTCTCTACTTAAAAATAGTGAAAATGTGTAATGCCCGAAGTAAAATATGTGTCTTGGCCTCATGGATCTATCATGAATGTCTTTTGCTGACCGCTATGGTTTCAGGGAGACTACCTGTAATTACCTGATGTGACCTGTTTGCTCTTAACGCTAGCCTAATCTGCATCGGGGAAGTAACATATCTTTTACAATACTCCAAATTCGAACCATTATCCTCCACTGGATAGAGAAGTTTACTAATTTAGGTAAATGCAAACTGCTACTTTAAAGTTGGATTTATGATTGTAGTGAAGTAGAGCTTGATGATCATCTTGCCTATAGAATCAGAGATCGGTTCGGGCAATCAGCAGCAAATAAATTGTTCATTGCAATAATGACCCAGTTCTGAAAGCACCTTGTTCACTGGCCTCAATTTAGAGGATTTAATCTGAGTAAATCTAGCACTAAGCATTGTGCTGCTGATTTACTATTTACTTTGGCCATTAAATCTGATGATCTGAACCTCCCCTCAACCAACCCTTGTATGCAGCACCATTAGTGCCACTAGTATTGATATCTAGGATCTAGGGTTAAACTTTTAGAAAGAAAAACGATACCCGGGTTCTAAAACATACCCAAGCTTGCATATTTATACCTGCAGGGAAGGGAAATAAGATATTGCCACAATCAATGATATTGACCACCACCAAGTCCTCCTGCCACATGAAATCATGCCTTTGTTCACAGCGAAAGAACATCGCATGTTTTTCTAGATAGGATTTTTTTTTTTTTTTTTTTTTTTAATCAAATGGGTTTTTTGATAGGCATCATTGAAAATGCCCTCCAAAGCATATCAAAACCACCCATTCTCCCAGTATCACCTAGTTTCGCACCGAGAACAAAGTCAATTCATGTACATTGTTGCCACCAATTCTCTGTCCTTCAGGAAGGCTCTATTGCTCTCCTTTAGTCAGCCACAAGCTGAATCGGTCGGTGGGGTCCATTCCAGGTGGTAAATATACACTGACAACTACTACTACTAGACCAAATCACCACTCCTACTATAGACCACCCCAACAAAATGATATTCTAAAATAAAAATCTTGTGTTCTGTTATAGGCATTATAATCTGGCTACCCCTCTTATTACTATCTTTGTTACTTTGATAAGAACAAGCTAATACTTGATAAATTGGTTGCAAATAGTCGGATACAATACTTTGCCCCCTGAGCATCCGAGCTAGGTGGTTTCCCCCCTTAGACTAAGTGGTTGTGGGAGCCCTGACTCTGTTGACCGGGTGCTCTATTCATCACAACTACAAGTGCCATTAACTAAATGGGTTGTTCTTTGTCTCTCCTCAATAGCCAATTTACAGCCTCCCTGTGTGGTATACTGTTTGCCCTGCTACCCTTTTAAGGGAAACATATCGGAATAATCCCTTTAGATGTGTGTGAATCTCCAATACTGCATCTACTGTCCTCACTGAACAGCAGAATATGCTCATTGTATTTTCTCTATATTGTAGAAAGATGCTCAGCTTGCGACATAATTCACAGTTTCTCCACTGTCTTGATATAAAGTGCATGTGTTATCCGGCATGATTCACAAACCCTTAGCATGTCTAAAGTTAAGAGCTTAGAGAGGGATCACTATTGGATGGCTGCCGAGCATCCAACTCCCGTCAATCCACCAGCCATGCAGCCTCAGCCACTATTAGCTCCTCAAGTTGTGCAGGCTGGGGACCTGAACATTAGGCTACTGGTGCAGAAGTCCGGCGGATGGATATCATCTGTGAATTCATTTCTATGTAAATCCTCAGTTGGCAGTTCAATATTATAAGATTTCACATGAAAAATTATGCAACAATCCTTGTTTCTCATAGTAAACCTTTTAGTTGATTGCGGGGAATATGTGACTTTGGATGACTCTTCTCCCCCTACTTATATTTTTTCAACACCAGACCTAAAAACAATCAGAGGACCTTTCAGGACCATTGACAGGGAAAATCTAATATATAGACAAGTCATTCCTATGATAACCATCTTTCCTTGAATTTATTCTATGTTGAATTCTAAAGTTATTGTACTAAATTGATACTGTAGTGACCCCATCAGCTTTCATCATACTGTCAATATTTGAATCCTTAATGATCACTGCCCCATCCCTGTGGAGTTTAATATCTCTGTTAAGAGCTTTTAGCAATTACAGTACAGTAATAAGTTATGCCCTTCGATTTTTATCACTAAATCACAAACCATAAATCACAAACCGTACATCAAATGTTATCACTCAAAGGTTCTAGATACAGCTTCTGTATTATTCAAATAGTATTGACCAGCCTGCATACGGGATTGTCGCACATATCTATGTTGCACTTAGTGTGATGGAAAACCTACCATTAGCTCATTTCTGTTATGTTTGAAGCATTTTGCACAGGTTTTTGATGTAACGCTGTGTGAAACTTTCTGAATCCACTCCAAAGTGAATCTGGCAAGGGTTCAAGTAACAGTATGGTTAGAGAGCAAAATGAGCGGTTTACCTTACCATTTCCCATTTCTATCAGAGTATGATCACTCCTGAGCCTGGGGCGATCCTTAAAAGGGGTTTGTAATCTTAGACCAGATCAGTGTATGAATGGGATTAATTACTCTGGTATACTGATTCTGGGATGCATCTGAGCTAGTGACTAGTTCAAGCCATGACCACAGATCATATTGGAGGGATACTGATGGAGTTGCAGGTAACACGCAGGTGAGTGATAATACATAACTTATAACATTAACTACTGGGTATTACTTATGCCGAGTACTTACTAACGTGTAATACCTACATACAGACTTTGTAGCCCTCAGGGAAAGGTGGAGGGTTAGGTATGTGATCTCTGAACGGAGGGACACAAAGCTGAATGGCATACTGTTGTTGTTGTTGTTAACTGTTTTATTTTACTTGCAATAACGTAGGGCCAGGCCCAGTTTGCGCTATGCAATTCAGGTGCATATCCTGTAGAGGTATTATTCATACTGGATATACAAAAATGTCTACTGTAATTACCACAATCACTCATCTTGCACTAACCCACTAAGCCATGGTCCACTAACCTAGTAGAATCTAGACCATAAGTTTCCTCATAGTACTTAAAGGCGAATTCCCTACCTCTCTGAATAAATAAGTCCATAAAAGAGAATAACAGTGCCCTCTAAACTTTGTCATATCTATACTCTAATCCAAATGGAATTTCTGGGCAAATAAAAGAAATACATTTGAAATGTTGCATTGTGGCCAAATTAGAAAAGAGTAGAAGTAGTTGCACTTCAGGGCCATTGTTCAAAGGCTGAGGGACCAAAGAATCAGTTAATTGTTTTAGGGTGATTCAGGAAAGTGTCACTGGTTTGATTAATCTCTGTGATGCAAGTTCATTTGTTTTCATTCTGTCTGGCATGAGCATTGGTGATCGAATAAAATTCTTTATGTAACTCCTGTTCTTAAAATTGCATTCTCTCTTTAGTACAGAGATGGAAAATATATATTTCTACCTAAATGTTGCTTTACGTTTATGCTGAATCCCCAAAAGAACTGTGTAGGGCACTTATTACAATTACTGCTCTAAGAAAACTTTCTTCAAAATCCTGACATGATTGACAGGTGACCAAAGGTCAGCAGATGACCTGGGGTCACACCTGTCAATCAGCCAAAAGATCAATTGCCTTAAAACAGCACAATCATTGCGAACAGAAAGTATTTGCCCATACCTACCCCTTCGATCCAGACCCTAGGGAACCTATTGGAACTATTGACATATTGCTAGGGCCACTCTGTTACCTAGGAACAGTAATTTCCGCGTCCATGCCTAGCAACAGACACTGTGGCATTGAAAGTGGGTATTATGTGGGTGGCATTTTCTTAAAGTGCAGAATCCTAAGACAATTCATTTCCAATTCCAAACACCTCCCAACAAATCTTAATGCAATCACATGCATAATTAATCGGTCAGTACGATGAAAGGTTGTCCTTCCCATGACATATTCATAACAAGTTTGATTCAATAGAAATTGCTGAAACTTTCACTGGTAACGTTGCATTAAGGCTGATTTCAAATTGAGAAAAAACAAGGTGCCTCAGGCATGGCTGAGCAAATGTCTCCCACAGCGACAATCATTGGTCATATTCATGTTTTAATGAAATAACCAATTTGCACTTTGGATTTATTGCAGAGAGACTGAGTGGTCAAAAAAAAAAACAGGTAATTGTGGACCAGATGTTTCAGGGGAATACTGAAAAGTGTCACTGGTTTTATTGATGACTGTGATACAACAGAACCTATTCCCAACATTCTGGTTCTGTCATATGCATGTCCCTTTCCTTATCTCCACAGCTTGAACTAAAGAAGTTACTTATATGTTTGACAGGCCTACACTGCTAACAGGAGAATATTGTAATACTATTTTGAGCTATGTAAGTTCAAAGGCCAATATAGATATCAAGAAGGGCTTTCTCTTATGATACATCAATAGAGCTGGTGTTTTCACTTAGAAAATTAGTCCCAATTCACAGTAAGAATCATAAATACCATTTGATTAGGGATTCCCAGGAATAAATATATAACATGAGTAGGAAGTAACTTTTTCTTTTTCATGATCTTATCTGAAAATGTACAACATACCATTGAATTTAAAAAAGGCTAGTAAAACATTTGATATTTCCAAAAGAAGTATAATATAAAGGGTTCTCCTGTTTCCTACTACACTGGTTTACTATGAGAAGGAGAATTGCTTGATATATTTGTCATGATAACAGAAAGAAAAAAAAAGGTAACCAAAGTAGTACAGCACAGAGGGTAAACCATGCATCACTACAACCAGGGCCAAACTAGAAAGCTGAACCGTCATGACACCGACATGGCCCTGGTAGTACCCACTCACAAAGCTTCTTGGAATAAATAACCTCACTGGTCTAATTCAGGGAGACGTTGCCTGTGATTGGACTGACTGAGTGCCCTACCCAGCTTGCAGACAGTTGAAGGCTAAGACGGGGATCATTATTGGATGGCCGCCGAGTGTACAATCCCCAAGCCATGCAGACTAAGCCTGCCAGCCACAATTAGCTCTGCATGTCTCCTTGTCCTTGTCCATAGAACATTTAACACTTAATGTGGGCAGGTATCGAACATATTTTATGGGTACCACACTGGGTACAATGACGTTTTGCAGTTATAAAGAACAACATTTACATATCTTTTAGAAGGCCTAGGTTGTAGATGCCTCATCCTATACAAGCAATCCTTCTATCAGCACTGGAACCCTTGTCTGTCATGGAATAATTAACAACAGTGACAATCTATAACATTATGAACCAATACTACACCAGTGACTTTCCATGAGGCTTATACCAGGGAGCAATCATGTCTTCTTGGGAAGGAGTTTTTTGTCACTCAAGACAAGAACGTGTATGACAGTCTTTTGAATATGAATAAATCAAAATCTGAGAGGTCAATTGGTAATTTAACATGTGATTCCTGAATCCATTGAGTGTAACTTAGCTGTCAATCTGAGGCAATTTATTATTTAACACATTGCTATAGAAATGCTACTGCATATATGCAGTATCTGCCAGGGAAGGGTTGAGTTATGCTCTTAAATTCTCTTTCATTGAATCACAAACGGTGTTTGAAAGACGATATTTGAATTCTAGTCCAAACCTGATTCCATCACAATAATTTATGTCAATATATTAGTAATGTTCTGCCCAGTTGGCTTAAATAACTTATAAATCAGATATTCCATCCCTAGACATGACTGTGCATCAATGGTTATCACTAAAAGGTTTCAGCTACCAGGTTGGGGACAGAACCACTATTCTAGTACGCCCTAAATAAGCTGTATTTGTACTCACTACCTAGGGCGTACTAGTATAAGAGCCTGCCCACCAGGGTCAGTGTATCTAAGCATGTATATATGATTTATCTAATACTCCTGATATATTATATATCATGTATGGTACCATTGGAAAGAGGATATTTCAATCTATAGACTAGCCGATTTCCAAACTACAATGATTTGTATTTATTCAGATATAATGCATTGAAGTTGCCACACTCATAAAACCCTCTCATAATGACCTAGCAAAATCTATTTCCGAATTTTCTGTTAGATTTGCTGATAAATCTATTTACATAGGTTAATAGAATGGATACTGATCTATCCCTCTACGTTTTGGTTTTACCTCTTAATGGTATGGTAAGGTCATAAATAGATAAAATCTTTAAAAAAAGCTGGTGTTTTCTCCCCCACCCATGCCCCAAGTGTTGGTATAGCTAAGACCCATTGTTCTATGAGTACTGCAGACCCACCCATGGGGGTCAGTATTCTAGTACAGCTGGCTGTTCATGGTCTAATGATCACACAACATGTACCAGTTAAATGGTACGCCCCAGAACCAGGCATAGTACCACAATACTGGTATGGTCTAATTGACAGGACTGTACCACAAGAGTGGTACGTCCTAAAAAGGTATTACTGTCCCCTACCTGGCTACAGCTGCTGTATTAGTCTTAGGGTATTGACCTGCCTGCACAAAAGATTGTTACATATGTCTTAGTGTAACGTGAGACCTACCATTAGCTCATTTCTATTATGTGTGAAGCATTTACGAGAATGTCAGTACAGTAAGAAATTAGAATCGGGGGTCTCTCTTACCATTCCCCATTTCTATCTAGGTATTATTACTCATTTTTGGGCCATCCTGAAAGGAACTTGTAATCGTAGACCAGATCGATGTAGAAATGAGGTTAATTTTGGTACAGCGACAGTGGTAAGAATCTGGATTATTGTCCTGCTCATAGCCACACCCACATATCAGTGTACATGCATTTGCTTTGTAGATTGAGTCAATGTTGGGTCGGCCTGTGATTTATAAGGCCACACCCTGACAGCATAGCTTTGAGAGAAATACCGAGAAGTTCATGATATGACAAAGGTTGGGGCAAATATATACTAGCATACAACGGAACTAAGGCATTAACTGAATAATGCTAAAAATGTTGGCCATTAGAGGTGTCTCCAGATTTCTAAGTGGTCTTGACTTCTACAAGAGAGAAAGCTATATAAGTGATGATGATACTTAGAACCTGTCCTCATACCTTGATTTGCTACTGATTGAGGTAGAAGTAACAGGCAGGTAAGTGAGAATTTATGACTTGTTACACTAACTTTGGGCTACTACCTATACAGAGTTGTTACTATTTAATATAATCTTTGTAGTATTAGTTTTGATAGACTTAGGTAGATATATACATAGAGAGAGATGGACATTAATACTTTACAGAACATAACTATGATACAATAGACCAATTCAGGATCCACTTTCTCAATGAAATGCTGTTCTCTTTTTTTCTAATTTCAAATATTGTCTGTTTAATAACATCTCAAGGAAATAACAGGACAGAGGTGTTTGTTACAGATGGCGAGAGAGAAACTAGCAAGTGGCATCATGAGCAGTGACCAGATGCAGAGTGGTAACAGCACCACCATGATGATGGTCACTGACCTGCCTCTGATGGGCTGGCCAGGGCCAAACTTTTACATCCTTCATATATCAGCACTCGTCTGTCTGTTCATCAGCATTGTGTCCAGCGTGGTTGTCTTTGCCATCCTCCGCCCGACCTGTCCCTCCTTCTGGTCCCGTTCTGTTGGTGAGCGTTTTGCTGTGTACATAGCTGTGACTGACTTCATGCACAGTATCAGTCACTCAGCAGACCACAGCTACATGCTCGCTGTAGTCGACCATCCACCTGATGATGCCTGTGTCATTATGGGCTATTTCTTGGCATCAACACTGGTTGAACAGGCTGCAATGATAACCTTCATGTCTATGAATGCCTTCATTCTGGTGGTGAAGGAAACCAAAATATCAATGGGTAAATATGATTGGAAGCTACTGATGGGGACCGTTGGATGTCCATTCTTAATAATGATCCCACCAGCAGTTCTCAAATGGATTGGACCAACTGGTGGATGGTAGGTTACCTGTCATTACTATATGAATTCTTTATCAGCTTGTAATACTAAAACTAGGTTTCATCACATACCTGTATGTCTGAAGGAAGTATTCCACTGCCATCAGTTGGCCGCAATTTGGCTGTCAGATGAAAGTCTACAATATTAAACTTATGGACAAATCTGAATAATCCTGGCTGATTCCATCAAAGGAATACTCCCTTTATAAACATATACTGTAATGAAACAATTGGCTTACATGTTACATAGGGAATGTGCTGATATGTAAGGCAAGCATAAGCCTAAATCTCGAAATCAGGTAAAAATAGTTAATCCTATACTTGCTAGATACAAGGTTAGTAAACTGATGGATCAGACTGATTTCTGACACAATAATGTTACAGCGAATCAAAGCAATTAATTTTTCTATGCTTGAATTACAGGTGTGTTTTCGACCTGAGACACGATATGGGGAAAATGTTTGCTCTTCTTTTGTCTTCAGTCAACACCATAACTGTGTTTGTTAATACAATCTCTTATGGATTCATCTCCGTGAAGATTAAGAAGGTCACATCAGCTATGCAGGCAATGGGCTCAACCACCAATGAGTCAGGCCACCAGAAGCCTGTGCGGGTCATGATGAAGTTTGTAGCAGCATACATATTCCAGTGGTGGGCCCATGCAGTGTTTGCCATCTGGAGCCAATTTGCTTTTGTCCCTTTCTGGTGGGTTCTGATGATGGTCATAATGATTAACCTCGGAGGGTTCTACAATCTTGTAGTGTATACACTGCTGCGTAGAATGCAACCATCCAAGGACAAGACAAAAGTTAAGGGTGAGAGAGAAATGACATGAAGAAATGAGTTATTATGCTGAAGCTGCAAATGTCTAGGCCTCTAGATCCAGGCAAAAGAAATTCCAGATCCCATTTGTGATGCTGCAAACATCTCATACAATTAACAAAACAAAAGATGTCCAAAGGCAAGCACATATATATATAACATATTATGTTAATGCTACATGCACCTGTTCTTAGCTATGGAACTTGTCAAACATGACTTACAACAACAATGTCTGACACTTATTATTCTGTGCACATTACTTACTCTACATGTAGTGTCCACATCAATATCAATAGCAGTGAATATGACAATGATTTTTAATTGTAATAATGATTGTATATGTTACGCCTATATGTAAATGAATAAATGTGATCAATGATCAAAAAACATCCTCAAATTTCTACATGTGCAAGGTTTGATTGGATGGTCTGTAAACAATGATGCAAATCACATCTATCTAAAGTGAAGTGTTGCAAAATTGTTTCTAATATTTGGACAAGTGCTAACCGTAGTAACTACGATTAGCAATAAACCATCTCATTGCAAAACTCCCAATATCATTTTCTCTAGCCGAATTCATAGAGAAAAGAGAACTCTGGGCTCCAGATATTTCCCTCAGAAAAAGATCTCATTCAGGCTGAATTGGAAATATAAAAATGAAAGGGCCTCAAGCATTGCTGGGATAAAATGTCTCCCACAGTGACAATTACTGGTCTCATTCACATTTTAATGAAAACTCGGTTTGCACTTTGGAGCAATTGCTCTGAAGCTGAGAGTGCCAAAAAGGCAGTTAATTATGGAGGAGGTGTTTCAGGGGGATTCAGGAAAGTGTCACTGGTTTGATTAATAACTGTGATGCAAGTTCATTTGTTCTCAGTCTGTCTGGCAAGAACAGAATGAAAGAAGCTTTGACTGAAAGAAACAAGCATTGACAATCGGATAATATTCCGTAACTGATTCAGCAAGAGTTAACAACAAATTTGTAACTAGTTTACTGTTGAACATTGAGAACTACAGCCTAGTGGGCACAGAACATTGAATCAATATTGATAACTTGTTGTCAATGTTGATTCAACTTTGGTTCAATGTTGATTGAATGCTGAGCTTAATTCTGTGCCCACTGGGACTCAGCTCTTGAGTATCTTAAAAGAAAAAGGAAAATGTCTCAAAATATTCATCAGCCGTTTCATGTTCTGGCAATTGGCAATCTTTCAAATTGTCAGCTTTTTTGAAGCAAATGCTGCAGAGTGAAACATAATATGAGTTATGTCTCAAAGGTTGAAAAAGTTATATTGAAGGAGAGTTGCGTTCCCATGAAGTTATTTTGGTCCAATCTAAATAGGCAACAAGGCAAGATATTAGCATAACGTCCAATAGGACAGGAACGGCCAAATTCAGATTGTGTTATTGAATAAGAAAGGTCCTATCCAGGAGAGGGGGAGAATCCTTTATGTAAGGACTAATCATACATAGCTGGTCTGATGTATTCACCTGCACCTCAGGGCAGTGGGGTAAGGGGTGGCCAGTGGGTGATAATCATTGTGAAGCCCTGTGGGTGAAGGATTCAACAGGGATGGAGGTAAGAATCGATCAGCCAATGGTCATCTAATCCAATACTAGCTGGTGTCCAGAGACTGACTGGACAGGGGAGTTATTGGCGCAGGACTGGTTACATTGTACAGCGGATGTCTGTGAGAGACAAGGTCAGACAGCCAGGATATTGGCAAGGTGTAATTTGGAGTGAAGGATATAGAATGGGATATGGCAGATTGGATATACTACCTAGTGGCACTGGCCACTAAGAAGAGTGAATATTTGAGTTGCAAGTAGAGTTGGGGTGAGACAAAAGGGTAAAATGGACAAATTGTGGACGATATTGTATAGGGATGGTTTTTGTGTCCTAAATGTTATTGTTCTATTCATTCCTTAAACCCTATAAACATGTTGCCTACTCGTTGACATAAATGTACTTCTGCATGTTCTCCAAAACATATCTTTCATAGTGGTTTACACCTGTCCCATGGACCCTCTGAACTCATAAGATATCTTCTCATCCTGTGAGAAGAAACATAGATTGGCTGCCTGAGTTAGAGTGTAAAAAGTACCATCTGCCCTGCAGAGTCTTTTGACAAAAAGTTATTTATTTCTAAGCTTGCTCTATGAAGAGTTCAGAGTTGGAAACATGAATCATATCAGTTTAGGGCAGCGAAAGCAGCATTTTCCTATAATACAGTGTTTTCCATTCACATAGTACATACTTATTGATTTTAGTTAATACATTTTGTATTATGATATGACAAGAATAAGCCTTGAGAAATGTTCATATTTTACCTCCACTCTTTGAACATAGGATGCATTTTTCAGGAGAGGCAGAATCTCTCAAAATGTCTAATGCCAACTTTATCTCTGAAGGTATCCAATCATGCCACCCCTTGTCTACTATAAAATCTATAAAACATTTCTCCAGTCCTCACAGGAATCTGTTAATGATGTGAGAGGGACAGGAAGGGGGCATAATTTACCATCCACTGTGGTCCCATGATGACAATGTGCAGCAGTGAAATTTAATATAGTGAAGGCAATTTAAGTCTAGAGAAGCTCATCAATCAGTCATAGGAGAGATGAGAGTGTGACTAGATTTGACAGTTGGTGATAATGGATTTTCATATTGGGCAGTAAATCTGTGAATGTAGTTATTGGCCTACATGCCACACACCTAGCTATACTAGAAGGAGCTCCAGATGCCCTGATGTATCACATTAAACTTGTTACTTTTGCTGAAATGATTGGATAGTGCAATGATGTAGACAGCCCTGACACATGGTTTTGAAGTTTCAGCCTGTGGTATCATCCTGCAAAAACACCTTTCATCAACTATACTCAATTGATGAGTCCAGGAAGAGCTGTTATAACTATTGAAAGAAGGGTAAATATTCCCTAAAGCCCCAATATAGATTAGTATCTTTGAAAGTTCCAATATGAATATTTACATGATAAATGAGAACTGAGACTGTTGCATGGAGTTCAAAATTGATCCTACTAGTTTCGGTAGACAGCTACCGTCATCAGGGATGAACTTCATTTCTGAGTAGTGACCTGAGGTACACTTGGGAGCTAGTTGGAGATCAATTTTATGGCTTGTGGCATGTGTGCCTGCATAGGTACAATGTGGCCAATTAATAGTTATAACTTTTGCACCATCCCACAATCTGGACTCCCTCTATCTATATGTTCCCTCCCCATATCCATCCTGTTTTATGGGCCTGGTTGGTGTGAAGCCCACCCTGGAGATTACGGAAGAAGCTGGTGCTGAATGTAAATCACTGCAGGGTGCAGGTCCAGGCCCACTTAACAGCCCTGTAACCTGCCCTGCACATCTCAGGCCATTTATATGTGTTCTGCCTCCATTACCTTATTTATCCCAGTTGTATCATCATACTAAGTGCCTTATCTACTGCTGGGTCCCATGATAGATGGGACTGTGTGCCCTTTAGTGTTTGTGGGCGTATTTGCACCTTCCTCCTACGGCTGGCTATTACAAGGTTATTTGATCATGGCAATAATATCTCTTCTATCTCCCATGCCTATCAGAGTGCCTAATAGGCCTGACAATATATGTGTCTAATCACGTATAGCCTGGTCCCCTGTTGCCTAATGTAGTAATCATTCATGATACACTATTTTCTGTTAACATACCTAATTACTATACTGCTGCATGAGAACTCAGGCCTGTATGGCACACATGGTCTGGAAGCAGAATATCATCTGTTGACTGCTGTTGGTACAAAGTATAATCCACTCCCTCCTGTTTACATATCTGCCCTTGCTGTGTGGTGCAGAAAGATGCATCCTTAGAGCATAGGGCTGGTAAGATGGTATGGTTGACAGCTTTCCTGGACAAATTGTGTGTCAGTGTAACTGATGTAGAAGGGGCTAGTGGGGTGAGGCACAGTGTCATGAAAAGTGATTCTGGCGGGAATGGTTGACTCCTGAGACAGCCAGCAGTGTCTAATATTGTTAGGAGTGGAGTAGTTAGATTCATTTGAAGATATATCCATGATAAATTTACCTAATTTTAGAATGTCATCCTTATGATGTGACAATGGCTAATGGAATTTTATGGCCTTTAGGTTTTTAATGTGTTCAATGAATAATACCCTGGCTTGACTTCCAACCTTTCATTTAATGTCATCTATTAGAACCAAAATTATTATCCAGTTGCTTTAGTTAAATAAAGCTAAAGTTAGGCCATGGTTTATCTTTATCTTGAGAGGTAATGTTTTGTAAATATGTGAGGTAGCGAATTGATGATAAATGGGAGGCATGGCAAAAAAGGGCCACCGGCAGATTGCTTTGTTCAGAGAGAGGTTAAGGGTTGCAGGGCTATTGAGGAATCATGGAAATTGCTTTTATAACAGATCACTTTGAAGGTGGTTTGGGTCTCCGGGGGGTTATATTGTAGAGTCTGAAACTACAGAGTGACAGGCCAGGGTAATATAAGCTGTATTCAAAGGCGCTGAATTGAATCTAAAAGAGGTTTGTTACATTTTACATACTAGATGAAGAATAGGCCATCCAGACCCTCAGAAAAAGGGGTTATATATCATAGTATTGAGACATAGGCGACAAAATCTTTGCATGGAGTGTGTGAATAAGATGAACAGTTTGTCAGAAAGAATGCCCATGAGACAATTTGGCACTGCTGTTCCAGGATTTTGGTCTTTCAATAGAACAGCATTAAAGTTGTCACAAGTACTTCTTAAACACAGCGTTCCAGGGTCATCACCAATGGTTGTTCAGACAATTGCTGAAAAGGGAAAAATATTTATCTCATTAACGCCAGAATCTGAATAAGAAAGGGACCCACTAATTGCTAACATACAAGTCCAGACAAGTGATCACAGAGAGTGGTTGAGTGTTGCTGGGCTCTGCAAGTCTCATCCCTTTCCGTAGTCAGTATGGCCTTTCAATTTAACTGTAGACCTTCTTTCCCAGTTGGCAGAATTTAGTTTACCTTTGAGTCATCATTGACTTATTATGATCAACAATTGTCAATGTTGTTTCAATAATCTGTAAGCACTGGAAACTGTAACAGTACTTATTATCTGTACCTTGGTATTATATTGAGGCTTCATACAGACCGAGGTAAGGAGTAGAATGGGATATTATAAAATTCAATATGTTTAATATTGTACAAAACGTTTACACTGTGGTGGATATTTGTTGCAAAATAGTATACAGTGGGAATGTTTGGTTATTTAACTAAATAATGAGATCTAAGCTATCCAACATATAAGGGATAGGTAGACATGATAAATGAAAGGCAGAGGGGCAATATAATAAAAAGCAGGAACCAGAGACTATTGTCTTTAAAGCAGAGTTCTGTTTTCTTTAGCACTATCAAGTTAAAGATTAGTTATTAGAAAGTAACTTATAATCAATTCAATTCAAGGGTTCCATCTATCGGACGGTCCACGAAAAATGAAAATTATTAAGACATCTGCAATGAGTCAAGACATCCTAAATATTGACCATGAAAGGAATTTATGTCTTGCTTGGGTTACAGATTTTATAGCTAAAAATGCAAATATCATCTGTTATGTTGAAGAATATTTAGATGATTTGTGATTAAAGCAAAGAATAAGAAGTATCTATAGAGGCCTTTTGAAGGTTGGCCCACCAGTCTGAAATGCCCTTCTGCTGGGGTATCTCTGTCCTGTTTGTCAGCAACAGGAACACGTACGTTAATACTGCTCTTAGAGAGGAGACAACAACAGCCCACTAAGGTAGCACTAAAACAAGTCTACAGTGTTGTTCACACATTAAGTGCCGCCCATTTACTGCATGGCCTCAACCTCTCCTCATTGTTTATTGACCACCTTCCCCATACCGGATTAGTTCAGGGGCATGCCAGAAATAAAGCTGAGGTCTCTAGTATCTTAATGTATTCAATCATAAGTGAGTCTGTAATGTGGTGTATGTTATCTGTTGCCTGTTGTGTCACTCATTTGACTAAAATGTATGCATTCTGCCAATGCGCTGTTATCATATCAGTGAAATGATCAATGGCAATGATGGCAAACAAATATAGCATCACCTGGCAACTTGGTCCAAGCTAATACCAACATTCACAGAGAATCAAAACAAAGGAAGAAGGTTCAGATAAGCTATTATCCAACATTGCCCAAGTCACACGGCTGTTGATAGCTTCCATCAGACATGTTGAGCCCAGCAGAGTATGGGGCGACGAACACTTAGGATGAAAATACAGCAGGGTATGATGAAGATAAGGGGGGACTGTGCATGTAAATGGTGAAATCTGGGCAGGCTGTGGCACAGGGCACTTAGGTCGGCCTGGGCCTGAAGCCTGCAGTCATCTATATTCAGCATCAGATGCTGCAGTTGTCTCCAGGGTAGGCTTTACAGCGACCACATACTCAGACCACAGACTAGAAAATGTCTTTTTTTTATGAATACTTTTAGTGTTTCAGATTACAGCAAAGTCCTTAGGCTTAGGCTATGCATTTACATTGGATGCTAATCAGTATTGAACTAAAAGAAGGCAAAATCATGTGGCTTTATTGGGAATGCAGCCTTTGTTGTCAAGATCAGGGACCATTGCCAATTAATATTGAAGCCACTCAGTTTTCCTATGTATCCTACTTTATAAACCCTGATAGCCATGTAAACAGCTGTTTCCTGGAATGGACATAGGTTGGGGAAATGACACTTTAAATAGACAAAGTTTGTATCGTAACAACATGTGATACATCCTTGAGCAACAAAAAACGTTATTCATTTCATTATGTTGTTGCACCTCTAAGGACATTTCAGTGTTTTCTGTACAGATGTTCAATGTAACTGTTTTAGCCAAATATGTCCATAATGCTATGGTAGTGTTGAAGCTTGAGCAATATAACCACACTATCTATATCTTTAAATATGGAATGCATCCTTAATAGGGGAATGAATCTCTCAAAATATCTTTCACAGACTGTCTCCGCCGGGTCTAAATATCTTGCCCCTTGTTTGTTAAGAGATCCATCAAAGATATGTCAGGTTCCCACAGGAATGTGCTAATGAGGTGGGAGAGCCAGGAATGGGCCATATTTTACCATGTTCTATTCCTTTTTAGCATAATTCAGTGAAATGAAGTGTAAATAAGCTCCTACAGAGCAAGAGAGTGTGAACAGTGTTGATACATCAGTCAGATAGATGACATTTGTTTAAAGGAACTATGATATATAACTTTATGCTAGAAGGGAAGATATGATGTATCAGATACACAACAGACAGAGTATGTTACAACTTCTACCACTTTATATTATAACATTTTCTAAACTTGGTTTATCACACATTCCATGGTACTAATGAATACTGAGTGGAAGTCAGCACTCAACAGATCCCACAAGCTATAATTATACAATGTTTTACAGGTTTTACATGTTTTGGAGTATTAGTGATGCTAAGATAATGCTGAATAAATATGTCCAACCAGTGCTCGGCAAGGAGTGATCCTTAAATTACTATTTCTTTTCAATGAAAACAATAAAGGTGGTTTCCTTTTTTTTTTTAATAAATGCTTTTTAATCATGGACATTTTCAACAACAGTATGTGCTTTTTCAGCTATTTAGGCAGGCCTTATGTTGCCACAAAAAGAGTAATACACATGCACACAATCCAAACAACCATACTATCCCAAGAGTGCAATGATAACACTGCCCTTCAACAAATGTCAGAGTATCTAAGTTCACAACCTGATACACATATGACCTGTATTGAAATGTAAACAATGAAACCCACAACCTGAGCAATTGGCAAGGAAAATTGTTGGCATTCTGATTTTGAGCAGGATATTTGAGAAAAAATGACATGGACAAGAGAATCAATCAAAGTTACAAATTGAAGATATTCTGATTTAAATGAGCAAAGCTCCCATGTTGTTATGTGACTCAGATATTCCATTTCATACAACAAATTTCATTATCTGCACGCACAGAATGAACTTTTTATAAACCCTTGGACAATTTGCATGTCTCTTATCGGATGCTGTGAAATAACATCTAATAAAACTGCGATCACCAACATCTACTCCATGATATTATTCTCATGCTGTCATATCCTTGTGTTGCCTTGCAGTATAGGGATGCTAACTCCTACAAATGTGTTCTCATATTCAGCATCCAGGGCAGCGTTACCATGTATAGGGCGGTAGATGTAGGTAAATCTATGGGTTGGATCCATGCTATTTGGTATTAGCTCATATTGATGAAGCCGTCTGAGGATGATTTTGGAGGCCACAACAGCAACAATCCCAACACAGGTCAATATTGAAAGGAAGACTATTAAAACAACTGTTTCATCTTGTTGAACTAAATCCCAGAGTTGTTTACTAGCCTCTATATGTAGAGGAAACTCAGTATCAAGGCCATAAGTCAGTGGGCTTGCACTGCCACCATGGAAGTTGTCATCATTGTCAGGAAGTGATGACTCAGCAGATGTTCCTACAGGAAGTGATGTCATGAGTTGATACTGACATGATTCTGACATGATTCTGGTGCTGGCTGCATGTAGTGGTGCGTGGAGTTTGTTACTTACATTCTGCAGCAGTAAGTCTGTGAGGAGGCCATGACTATGGTGACCAGTGGATGTGTCAGACATCAGGGAACCACCGGAAGTTTTGTCAGAGGTAAGAGCAGCGTTTGTTTCCAGCAGTGTTTGTACTGTTTTGTTGTCATTAGGGGTTTCAGTATCTGTCCCCAATAAGGGAGGTGTACTGTCATAGGATACGTTTTTAAAGGCTCTATAAAGTCCTGCTGAATATGGAGCCATATTCTATGTCATCATATTGCTTGTTGTACTTTGTCAGCAAACCTAACACAAGGCAGACATCATATTCACTTTGTCATCATGCAGTCAAATATGTGGCTCACGAATAGAGAACAGATTGACAGTTGCCCTCGGGGATCCACATCAAATACTGTATTATTGTATTGCAGAGCACAGTCCTACATTGCAGGCACAGTTTTTATTGCCCTACATCTGACAAATTTCATTAAGGCATCTTCCCTCATCACCAAGAAGTGTGGAGCCAGATTCTCACCTAAAAAAATCATATTTCCTACCTCCTGCACTCTGTTAGTCCATAAGGCCATACAAAATCTCCAGAGATACCTCCATTGACTTCGACATTCACTATTTCCACTTCTCAATTAGCTATATGCACTCCTAAACTTAACTCCTCCTAGCATGTCACCATATGTCTGCCTGGCCAAACACTGTCCCCGGCTCTGTGGTATATCCAGCCTAAGGGTATAGGGCCCTCAGAGCTGCGGTGGTGGCTGTGCTCTCTGCTACCTTCCTCTGGTTGTGTGACTCCTTTAACGCCCCGCCTGGCAATGAGCGGAGGGATCACCCACACACTGTCTAGTACTGGGCCCTGGGCTGCTGTCTGCTGACTGGGTGTGTATCCATCCAGCCCCCTGCTGGTACTGCTGCTACTGCTGCTACTCCTGATACGGCTGTCCAGATCCCAGTCTCCTCCAACGGATAGGCAAGGGTCCTGATAGTAGCAGCGCCATCATGCTCTGTCTGCTATCATGCATCACCAGAGAGGGAAGGGCAGTGGGGACATGCTGTGTCTGCTCACAAGGAAAAGTAGAATAAGTTCTTTTAGGAAACAATGATTTAGTTTTTTAAGATATCCAATGTTGAAAGGTGAAAGGGTTTTATATGTGCCAATGAGCGTTGATTTGAAATGCCTAATAAAAGAAATTAAACATTGCCTGAAGAAATATTAAAGCTTAATAATTATGTTTAGGTCAAGACAGTGTGACGTCATTTAGAGCCAGTTTCAGTTGTTTGCCTGCAAACTGCATTGTAAGAGTTCTCTTATGTCCAAGGCTACTATTTCAAGGAGATGAACCTTTTTGTTTCATACTTGGAAGCAAAGGAATTAGACCATTAATACAGCACTGGTGGTTTAGAAAAGCAATACTGCATTCATTTTCTGTGTCCGTAATGACTCCCTGCCTCTGAATCCCCGCCTGTGCTACCCAGTCTGTGTGAGACCAAGCAGCATGCTCTGATTGAATGTACTGTTCAACAGACTGACTCTGAAGGTGCTGGAAGTGATAGGACTGACAGAGCGCCCTACCCAGACAGTTAACAGCATGGAGGGGGGTCACTGTTGGAAGTCTGACTCCAGTCAACTAATGAGCCATTCATACTTGAGTGGTTGATGCTTTTACCCCATGCCTCTCTCAATAGCACTGTATATGCTTACTTAATGGAAAGGGAAGGAAAGGGAGAGGTTTCAAAAGTGTGATAGGGCAAATGAAGGGGAGAGGGTTCATTGTAATGTATACTCAAGAAAGGGGGAGATTAAATTCACAAGCAGTTCCTAGAAGATAATTATAATGAATTTTAAACAGTACAAAATATGTATGATCCATGAGAACAGAGATGCTTGAAGCCTAATTAAATCTGGTAACTGTAATTGAGGGCTCAATAACAAACTTATAAGAGCTTTTATCCAACAATGGTCTCATCCTGCCACACTAATGCATACCCCTATCCCTATACCACAAAACAACTTTAGGAGTAGTAGACCAGGACACATTATTACCACAGTGCATTCCTGTACAGCTGATGCAGGTAGATGCTTATAAAACATGATGAAAGACTGCAGGACATCGGTGAGACTGCAGCTGATTCCAACTCAACCTTTCACTTCCAGTCTCCCTCAGGAGAAACAATCCAAAATAACCCCATTATCATGGGCATTTGTCTATATATTTTCTGTGAGTTGGGTTAGAAGTTTGCAAGTTACCAATTATGAAAGATGATTAATGACTAATATAGGGTTAGGTAACACTACATGTGTGTCTCTGTAGGGTATATATTATACAAGAATACATGACCTGTGATGAACCATCCATACTCTTAATTATTTATGAATCATTTCATAAATACAGATCATGGCAGTATAACAGGATGATGATCGAATTGCTTAACACATAATTATATAACTATATAGTGCAATCAAGCGAGAATCCTCAGTTTGCAGAATTGACCCTATTCTTAGCTGGAAAAAGTTCCTAGAAATCCAAGAAGATAACCACCCAGGAAAATCAGTGTTCTATGTTTATGTGAAGCCCACTCTGGGGTAGTAGCTGGTGCAGAATGTAAATCACTGGATGCTTTGAGGCCAGACCCACTTAAGACCCCTGTGACCGAGCCTGCCCAAATTAGACATGCAATGTACCCAATTAGCTCCCGATGTCCTCAGCGGTATTTTAAGGTGATCACTGCACCATCCGCAGCTTGGAAAGCCTTCACTTGTATGGTAGAGGGCTCAGGGCAAGGGCCAATATATCGGTTGAGATGTTATTATGGTACAATCTGTACATGGCTTTTTAAATTAGCACTAAAACATGGTTCTGCTGCAGACCTCTGTAATACATCAAACATGACACAAGAGTTACCTTCTGCTAGGACAGGAATGACCAAGGGGGGTTGTGTTATTGACTAAGAAAGATCCTATTCAGGAGGCAGGGGAGATTACTGATTTTACTTCCCTTAAACACCTGGTCTGATGCATTTACCCTGCACCCCTGGGCAGTGACCAGGGTGACCAGGCAGTGGACACAGGGGTAGCAGAGGATTGATCAGGTTTGTAGTTATGAGATGACCAAAGCTCACCAATACCTAATCCAATACTAGCTGGTGTCTGGAGACTAGCCTGCATTGGTATAGGTGTAGAATGAGGTCTTTGGAGCAGGGGGCAGGGTCATATAATAAATGAGGGTAGGGTCATTGTCAGGTGAAAGGTCAGACAGACTGGTTATGAATACTGTGTGATGAGGTAGAAGTGATGTAGAAGTGGGTAGTGGGGAAGAGAATGAGATTCTTGTGATTAGAGATTTGGTTGACACTATTGTAAGAGAAGACTATGTTTTCTGTTTCATGTTTATGAATATAGATTGAAAAGGTCCTTAATCCAAAACCATCTGGTGTGCAGAGGCTGGACACGATTGGAGTCCAGGATGGCCTCACGGTGCATGGGGCTTAGAGACAAGGTCAGGTGAAGGTCAGATAGACATGATGTTGGCATGTTGTGATTCCTTGTAACAGATGAAGAAGGGGTCACCCTAGGCATTAAAACTATACTAGTCAGTGGCAGAGGCTACTCCCCGTAAAACATATCAGACATAAGGAGGAAAATTTGTACGTCAAACATGACTTAAATGTCATATGTAGCAATTAAGCAATTTGGTGTAGATATGCGTATGTCACATTCATTAGTTTGCCTGTACATGGCATATCTGCAGGGTCTTGCCCTAGACTCGGCTGTTTATTGAGGTAATGAGGGGTAATGCATGTTAGGGCCACAAGGGGGCATTTCCCATTGTCTGATTCCCTCTCTATGGTATGATTACATGTGGGCTAGGCACTTTGATGGTGACCTTGGGGTTAGCTGGCCCTTGTGACACTGAGGCAATCCAATGTGGGATCCTCTTCCGTGATCTTTCTGCCTGACTATACACTATAGTTTAGTATTGAGTGTGAAAACTAAATGTCTGAGACACAATATTTCAACAATAACAACCCTGTGTGTATAATGACCAGAAAACCCCTGAGGCAGAGTTCAAACAGATTTAGGATATATACTGCCACAGTATCGTTTAAACCTACCTTTCAGAACTGAGAGGGTTTTTATTGATTTTGTAACAGCACCTACTGTGAGTGCTGTGAGAGCAAACAGAATAATCTAGGTATGACGGGAGCCATTTGTGTGCTCATGTTTTGTTCACAAAAAAAATATTGGATCTCTTTTTTGTTTAATGTTTCGATGTTCAAGCCCTTTCATCGTAATATTTCACTTCCCATTGAATGCAAAATACATGGACTTCAGACTCGAGTTAAGAGTTTGGGAAAGGAAACCTACTGCAGTTACTACTGACCTCATCTCAAGTATCCAGGAAATCATTTAACTGGATTTCAATGATTACTACCATTTGTGTATATGTAATGACCACAAAAGCTGTAAATCTAATATATTTCTGACTATTTCAGACACTGCCAGAGTATGCTACCAGGATCCGGAATCTGCCGCATGCTTTGTCAGATGCCGTAGTTTTAACTCCAGCATAGTCAGCCAGCCAATCACAGCAGTTGTACCTTTAACTATCACCGATTAGTGCCAATTACAATCGTATGTGGTAGACTCCTGTTTCTCAGCACTAGCACAGACATAAAAGGAATGTATCGATTGACTTTCTCTCAGTAGATACATTCCAACTTTTGTCACCTAGCACTTACTGTGAGAATGTCCACAGTGTAATCCAGGTGTGAAGGGAGACATCACCAGGTTTATATTTTGTTCATACAAAATTTCTTGTAAATTCTCAGAGATGGCACCCGGTCAGAGATGGCACCCAGTCTGAGATGGCACCTGTTCAGAGATGGCACCCAGTCAGAGATGGCACCCAGTCAGAGAAGGCACCCAGTCTGAGATGGCACCTGGTCAGAGATGGCACCCAGTCAGAGATGGCACCCAGTCAGAGACGGTGACATTGGCCCAAGTTTGTGAGACACAGCCATAAGTTACCTGTGGCAAAATATGATGTACATCAGTCAGACGGGGACTGCCTGTATAAAACGACAGCTGTCTCATAAGCTAATGTATTTTACTGTTACTTTGTGACAATTTAAGCTCACATAAACCTCTTTGATAAATCAGCAATAGAGAATGAGAGGCTATATATGTCTGTTATAAACCCTGTCTAGTGATGTATATATGTGCTTGTTGTAAGAGACCTACATAAACCCTTTTGATGGGTCCCCTGGGGGATAAATGACAGCAGTAGAGAATGAGGTCCTATATGTCTGTGATTTACTGATGTTTTGTCTCTATACCACCCAGAACAAACCTATTATTCACACTATAATATCACCATCCTGGTCAGATGTGAAAGCATGGGACACAGGGACATTTTTTCCCCTTTTTTTTCAGGGGCATTTAACTTTAACCAAAGGCAAATTGTGCCACATATCAAGGAACCTGTATTTATACTTATATTCCTCTTGCCTGTTCATGTGACCATCATAAATGACCACTGCAATCCTCTGATGTCTCAAATTGTTGATGCTAAAAGAGGGGGAACTGCTCTTAATGGTTGCTTGAATGGTGTGAGATGATTGCATCTGATGTTGATGAAATATTACCTATAATGGATGATTACAACCTCACAGTAGGAGGTTTACCCACTTCTGTCTTGACCATGGTAATACTCCTGGGTCTTTTAACATAATGTAGGATGTTAGGACGTAGTAATTTGTTGACAACAGAGAGTGTGGGTTTGATAAAAGATTATGTGATTTTATGAAATAAACAAATGTTTAAGTGTGATATTGCACTAGAGGATGCCCTTTGCTAAAGCTGGGACAAAGAAGGTTCATTTATGTATCTTCTACAGAAGTGGCATAGTACGAGCATGATATTAAGGCATGGTATTTATATCACCTCTGCATTCATAACAGGGAGATTGCTATTGACGCCAAACTCACATATCTTCATATCATACATACAAATGGCTCTGTATAATTAGCTGCTAGGATTGCCTCTCAGACCAAATCATGTGTTATGGTGCTCTTTGCCTTAGCATATCTTTTACGGAAGAGCACATTCGTGTGTATTTTCTGTTGTGTTCATCTATATTGAGTGTAGTCATGAGTGAGCCATTTTGTATTTTTAAATCATTAACAAAACAATAACTTCCCCATTTCACAAACAGTCTTACTTTAACATTTTATTTTTTCTATGTTTCCTCTTTCTTATCCATCAAAACTATTATAATTTGATTAGTAATCAGTATATTGCAATATTGGCAACCCAATTGACTCTCCAATAGTATGCTGCACGCATTGCTATCAAACCGCACTCACCTATTCCACAATATCAGGACATTGCTGGATAACCAGATAACTGGATGGTCTCCGTGAGAGGTATGGGGAGAAGAATTGCTAAGAGGGGTCATAAGGGGACTGTTCCCCATTCCCTTTGTCTTCAGTAAGATTACCTGTGACCCAAGCCTTTTAGGGTGGCAGGTATCTGTCGCCTGCATCCAGACCGGCCTGATGGGGGTTACCTGGGGTTTAGTCGGACCTCCTGGGACTGAAGTGATCCAATCCTGGATCCTGTGATCTCCCCACACTTCAGCCTGGCATAGTGAGAAGTGTTGTATTGGAGCAGCATCTGAACATACTGGCACGAAGGCTTATTGTCTATATAGGTTCTTCATGCCTATATATACCTATGTATATAAACGCATATATATACAACGTTCACTTTGTCTCTTAACGTACATACTGATGTACAACTAATATACCTTACCTGATATACAACTTATATACCTTACCAGATTTAATTTATTTGGGAATCCATTAACAGATGATTTTGTAGGAAATCCTTTAATGTTGTCAAAATATCTCTTTCCTCTTTCACAGCCAACAAAGCCGGCCCTTTAAGAGGCTCATTATGCCTGGCTTTCCAAATTAGGAAAATTATAAACTACAACCAGACACAACACTGTTCTGGAACAGTAGGACTTTCTAATTCTACCTTAAATAAAATCCCAGAACTGAAAAAGACTTCCAATTCTCAATTCACAAATTTAATACAATTAACCCGAACATGCTGATTACACAAAAATCTCCATCAGATTCCAAATCTAACTTGGGCAGAATGAATTGTGAAGATGGGTGCATGGGAAGACTACAGGCAAGCACCTTGTTTTGAATGTGTGCCAAGAAAAGCTCTGGAGGAGCTCCAAATCATAGTACATACTCTGCTTGCTTTTGAGGTGTTATTGCCTACATATTTTATCTTTCTACACTGAGAAGGTCTATATATACAGATACAGTAGGCAGGTTTATGGGTATGGTGAGGGGGATGGGGATGGGTGAGCAGAGAGGGGGGAAAGAACAAAAAATCAATACATTATATTAGAATATTGCCATATCATACACCCACTTCTACAGCTAATGTCCTGTTAGACTGCAGATAGGAGATGCAAGGACAGATAGAGGGCAGGAAGACTGCAATAAATTATTGCATTACAGCAATATATTGCAACTTGATACACCTCTTAGACATATAATTGTTGTGTTAAACTGCTGATGTAAAATTGTGTCTGTTTCCATACTGATTATAGACTTACTTTGATAATAGTTTTCAACTGAAATTAACAAAGCCTTATCAAAATGCTGTATGGGACTATGTTAAGCGAGCAAACCTTCACACCGTCCAGGATGTTGGCACAATTCACAGTGTTAATACACTCCTAAAGGCTTTCAGCATCCTCAAAGGGTTGAAAGAGGAGTGTAAGAGAGGAACTTGCGTGTACACTGAGCATAATATCTGTTATCTTCTCCTAAAAGTTCTGTTCCATTATGGTGTCCTGCCATTGAGTTCTTCATAATTTCATGAACTTTCTAATTTCTTCTTGCCAAACATATTGTACGCATCAATCATAATCAAAACCAAATAAATCACATCAGTGAGAGGAACTTAGGCGAGCGTAATAGTAGCATATTTCTTTGCAGTCAAAGGTGACCGGCAAAAACTTTTTGCGGAAAGCAACTCAACTCCATAAGAGAGGACTTGATGCATGGCCTTCCTGGTACCAGGTACCACCAGGGAAGGTCAGACATTAGGCTTGGAAGAGTGAGAAATTTTTACCAAAAAAGTGATACCTAGAATAGTAGCATATTTGACGACAATACTGTGTGTGTAGATTGCATGATCAATTAACAGGTCAGCATAAGAAGCTATATTTTTTCCTTCCCTAAATCTTTTCTTTTCTTCCCAACCCAATCGAGGAGGTCTAGAAAGAAACTGTTACTCAATTCAGGCTATTCGGGATTACTTTAACAAGGCTGATCATACCTGTTGGCAATATTAAGGTCATGTATCAAGTATTTATAATGGTGACTAGTACAGTTCTGGCTATCCTAGAAACAACCATTTACATGTACCCAAACAGTCATACTGGAGAATTTAATACTACATATCTTGTCATTTCTAACGACATACAGATTACAATTGTTCTGCTGACACCACAGGAAGTGAGCACCAACCAATCAGCAAGCTGTAGGAGGTCACGTGATGAGTGTGGATTGTCATCCAGGTATTTGCGGTTTCCTGGCCATCCAATCAGACTGTTAATTGTAACATGGATGGTTTATTGGGGGTGTTATTGTGGAGCGGCAGGTAGGTGGATGACAGCTGTATGAGAATCTCCCAACACCTACAATGCCTATGGGAAGAGCGTCCACAGGGGAGACATTCTATTGCCCAAAAATGTTTAATGAATTCTTTGGATTTTTAAAACACTAAAGATGAGGATAGTTGCTAAATAACCATCATATAAGATTGACTTCAAGTCCCAGTGTCACAGATAAGTTTGATTTAAGAATGCAGCCGCCGGGGAAATAAACCATAGTGTGAGCACTCTGAAGTTGCTACCTCATCTTTGAAACAACACTGTGTATGTCTGTGAGATAGCGCCCCCCTATAATCGTAATTATAGTCTGAAGCCACATTTGAAAAAAATCCCTTGTTAATACTGGTTAAAGGTGCTCGGCATTTTTGAGTAGAATTTGTCATACGGTTATTATTGCACAATTTGGGTATGCTGAATCCAAATCTCCCGTCTAGCATTTTCTATTTTCTATTTTACCCCTGAAAACTCCAAATCAAAGAATGGAAGATTTATGTAGAAGATTTAGGTAGATATCAGGTCCTATAGCTCAATTTAAAAACAACTGTATAAAAAACATACTCCAAAATGCCTTAACAAGTTTCATTATCTGAACAAGGCCCCGGACTAATAAAGCTGCAGCTGCCTCATAAGCTGATGGAGTTTACCGTAACTTTGTGACAGACTAAGCTAACAGAAACCCCTTTGGTGAATCAGATGCAGGATTTATGGTAGCAATAGACAGTAACCAGCTGTCTAATGATGTATATCACTCCACATTGTAGGAGACTTGTACAAAGTCTTTAGATGAGTCCCCTGGGTGCTGGAGGACAGCAATAGAGAATGAAGAGCCAAATGTCTGTGGGTGGTGATTCATTATCTACAGAGCACTCAAAAATAACTACCATCCACACTACAATAGTATTGTAATAAAGTAATATAATTACTCTCACTATCGGCTGGAAAAACAGATTCAGACTAAGGAACATATTGTATGCTGTCTTTGCAGGTACCTTTGACAAACTCACAAGGGGAATTATGCTTCAGAGCTGGAATTGTTTTGTTAGGCTGTGTGTTCACCTTGCCTGTTTGTGTTTTCTTGGGAAACCAACTTTGACATTTCACCAAAAATACATCCATAACTACTATAGACAATCAGTATATATCATACTGCCCATATTGGCAACAACACTAAGCTTCAACTCCAATATGAACAAACTTGCAATAAACCATTTTCTAAAAATATGAAACAGCATGCTTCACCCAAACCTTTTCGCAGCTCAAACTCCTACAACCACAAAGCACTCTTCATATCCCATTACAACACAGCCCTTCAATGGCTGCACAGTATGAATGTAGCCGTGGTCTGTCTATTCTCCACGGCTGTACTCATGAATTATACCAGCCCATTAGGAGTGTATCAGCCCTATAGGGTTCATTTTTCTGTTGAATGCATCTACCCTATATATAAGGATGATAAAGGCAATAATGCAGTATTATGTTGTCCTGAGATGGGAGTCCCTAACCACCCCTCAACATATCCTAGCAACCTCCACTATCATCACCAGCCAGTCCATACTGAGTCTATACCCAGTTTTGATTTATTGGTTGTGATAATGGGAAGTGGCGAACGCCAAGATCAGAGAAGACCTACTGTACCGCCCACCAGGGGGCTCCCTTCTGGCTGACATAACTCAGATAGCAGCAGACTGATAGCAGCACCACCCACCAGACACCCACAGGACACTCTCCAAGCACAGACCAAATGTCCACATGTTAGACCCTGTCACGCATCATGTCATCTCTGTAGGGACAGCATGATGCTTAAATGACAAATGACTCCCCTTGGGAGCATACACATATATATATATGGTGTGTGAGAAGACCACAAGATGGCATGGTACACCAGACCGATGGTATTCCCTACAGTTTGCTGCATGTCTTGCCTTTCACATGCACTCAATTATTTTATAGTTCTGTTGAGAGAGTGTATCCCATCTCTGAAATCAATTGGGGAGAAATGAACAGCCTGGATGGAAGGGATCGGCAGACGCAATCATAACAAGGGGCTTTCCCGATGCTCTTTATCTACAGTCAGATAACATGTGATTTCAGGCTTTTAGGGTGAAAGGTATCTGCTGTCCACATCTATGATCAATTGCATTTACACAGGGGTTACCTTGGCTACCTCGAACTATAGAGATTTAATGTAGAAGCTTGTGGTTTTCTCAATTACAGCTAGACGTAGTGAGTGCTATGCTAGCAAATGAGCAGGATTATTATAAGCAGTACTTTATGTAAAGACCCTCACCATTGTTCATGTCATACAAGAAAAGGTGGTTTAACAAAGTGGTGACAGGAAGGCTTCAATTTTCAAATCATGAATCTTCTTAACTCCTCTTGTGTCACATAATCTCTTTTTATTTGATCGATACTCTTCTATCTCATCTTTGGTGTTCACAGTATTTTATTGTAAACTATTACAGTATGTGTTAACACTGTAACATTTTCATGCTCCCTAAACATGAATATCTATCAGCATGAGGAAACATCTGGTTTCATGTCTCATCTCATCTGGAATCTATGCCGCAGCCAACCGTGCATAATAGCCTCAGAGGCCCTGAGGCAGATCATTTAGATTTCTTCTCCTCTGCCATGCATTCACTAAAAGGTTCTGTGTGTATCGATAAATGTTTAACACCGCTGCAATGTCTAACAAGCCAATCCTGAAACTAGAACAGCTCACATGGTATATTTGTTATCTAGTTTTAATTGTTTTTGCTATTTCTGTTCTTGATTTATGATCCCAATTCAATTACACCTCAACATCTAAGTCTCAAAAGTTTGTTAAACTCCAATTTGTAGAAAGCTACACACTCTATGCACTGCTTAGCCCAGCTGGCATAAAGGTGGTTACCAGTCCCTCAGGATTCGGGAGAATACAGCCTAGTATAACAAAGTACTTAGGACAGTGAGACAATATTGAGAGAAGGTGAGAGATTATCAATGGATGGAGGGAATACAATAACAATATTTTAAGGTGAGCACAGAAAAGAAAAGAAAATAAGGAGGGATCCTGGAGAGAGAGGGAAACACACACACTGAGACATAATGACATATAGAATACGGAGACATACATGGCAGCGTTATTTGTCATGAATAACTACTTTTAATCTCTGTAATTAATCATTACACAAGAACAGCTGAGTCTGTGGTGGCTGCCAGACACCATGATCTAAGTGTGTGGGACAGAGACCACACACAGCTGTGTAATGAGGGGATGTATCTTACCTTGACTTTGGTATAGATGTGTGTATGTTGATGAATCCCCTGCAGGATGTCTAAGGGCCTGTGTTGACAGCCATAGAGAGACGGACCGATGAGGAGCCATATTTGTGTCAAATTTATCTGTCTATGTCACAGTAAAACAAGGACCAGAACCAGTACTAAGGGGAACTGATATTTTTATTCACCCGACCAAAGATTAACTGAGTTCATAGTTATTCCCCACTAACTGCCGTATGGATCCAATTAAATGTTTGGCTTTTATCCTTGAGATATAGATCCCAGAACTGAGAAAGTCTTCAAGTTATTTCTATGTTAAATCCAATAATTCTCCCCATGCTGATTACCAGGCACAGTAAGCTTCTTTTAATTCCAATTATAACTGACATGAAATCTTGTGTGAGATTCTATTATGAGGGTGTGTGGGAAGATTGTGTGGATAGATAAGGTATGTTTTTTGCACTTATAGGGTGGCTCTAGGATTTTATACATCTATGATAGGAAGAGATATTATGATAAAAGTGTTTCGAGAGCCTCCTTCTCTCACCAGTTTTCCTGGAGAGCTGATATTATTCTTAAGAAGCCTTAATACACAAAAAGGTATTTGCATTGTATCTATGATAATGATTGATAGAGTTGAGATTAAAAAAGGGCATTACAAAATGTGTGTTTCAAGTTACCCAATCTTAGCTAGTGAGACAAAGCCAATCACAAAAAATGGCTGTGGTTTGCAAGTAGGCACTGGGTTTCCAGATTTAATTTCTGGGTAATTTCTGAGTCATTGTGAGCAGGAGCCACTCTCTCCCTGACTCTCACCTTCAGCATCTTACTATCCACACTCTGATTAGATGGCCGGGAAACCACAAATACCTGTAGTGTGACCTTGACACTGATTGGGTGAAGCTCATTTGTGCTGCTGTCGGCAGAACTGTAAACTGAACACCTGTGTCTCAGACACCTTCACAGTGTTATTGTTATATAGTAAATGACAAGTTTATTTCATACGTTAGTTACATTCATTATAATACTGGGTCTATTCAGTACTACATACATAGACCAAGACATGCTTGTTGTACAAATATATAAGGGCTCATCTTAATGCTTACTCACACTTGAAGAGAGCCACCCAGTAAACAAATAACGTTATACACCATTTTATAACGTTATATAACGTTATATGTCAACGTTTTTCTAAGGCTCTTTAATATGACATAACATTATGTAAAGTTTAAAACATTATTTTGACGTTTTTTGTTAGCTGGGCATGACTCAGAGACTGTCTCCAAGATAGGTTTCTCAATATTACAATAGACTAGTCTTCAATACCATTTTAATTTAGGTGTAACTTGTTGAATTTATATATATACAATGTTATGAAATTATCATGGTTATAACATCATGTTTGTGTTCTCCATTAAGAATTTCTTCATTTTAAATTTTAACTGTATGGTCTTATACTTCTGTTTTCTTCAGATCCAGATGTTTTAGCATGCTCAACCTTTCTCCCAGAAAAACAATCTACACATGTATACTTTTATTACAATATATTCGGCACTGAACTTTATTCCCCTGCAGACTTACACTGACCCATCAACCCCTCGATTCACCTGCTTTTCATCCTGTTCTTAGTATGTACAGCTGCTAGCACCGGAACTTACACCTTGTAAACTGCCACCTGGTGGACATGAAGTGAACAATAACCTGCCACCTCGGTTGTTTAACTCCATACTATACTGGTGTCATAAACCTCACTCATAAAGGTCTGTTAGAGAGGTTTAGTGCTGAAGGACAAAGCCTTAAGGTATTTTAGTGTCCGAATAGCTTTTCTCTTGTGACTCACACACCTCAAAACAATACACAATTTATGCTTTTGTTTTGAGATCTTAGATTCGGATTTAGATGACAAAAAGTGTAAAAAATGCTCACCTCATACTTGTCTAGTCGTAAGGAAAAGGAAACTGTCATGTCAGAATACCAATATGGATGCACAAGATAATATGCAAGGGTTATTGCTGTATCAGTAACTGACATGTTTTATGTCAAGTTTACAGGACTGTTTCTTGAACCGTTCTCCATCTATTTTGACCTGGACTGGATGCATCATGTCTCTTAAAACATAGCAGAAGATGGACTATTGTCTGCCTGAACACTGATCCAGTCAGGAAGTACAACAGGAACTTCACACAATGGTTGGCAATCCAAATCCTTTTTAATTAATTGGCACAAAACTTGCATGTTGGTATTGTTGCTGAACCAGCACATTCATACAAGGATCCCAGAATGTGACAGATTGCGTGTTGTAGAGTGGTAACTATAAAAATAAGGCACACAGCCAATAACATGAAATACTCAGGATCGGTTTATATTCATTATGAAATAGAAAATAAAAAGAAATCGACATGTCACCGATTCAATTTTTGGAGGGAAAAATGCCCAACTCAAGTTGACCAGACACACATAATATATAATTTATATAACATCATTACAGCTGGGAAACACCAAAGGGCAGAAGGAGAATCCATTTCTACAAACCACCAGGTGGCAGTATGATGCTTTCCTCTTACAAGTAAAGGCGAGCCTATCTGTTGATTATATTATTCATATTGATTAGGCCAAAAAAAAGGTTTGTTTTAGGTCACCCGACCGACTGTACGAAAACAGGGCAGACCCTACATTACTTTATGCTTTTTGAAAAAAAATCCGTATTTTGACAATTTTGTGGTCAATTTTAGGGTCTTCAGACAGGCTGGCTAGTACTTTCATGTAAAATTTAAAAAATAAAAAAGGAATCCAACCTACCGATCCTACATTTTCTGCCCATGTTGCCTGAAAAAAACCTTTTTTTTCCATTAGCACTTTCTTGCAAAACATGGCACATATATATGGTACAATTTAGTAGCTGTATTTAAACCTTAGACAGGGGACTTGTCCCAGCTGCCGGCCAAGGATAATTACCCCTCTCCAAGGCTTATAACACTTCTGCAGCTACTAACTTGTACCCATAGATGACTTAAACTCACAAAAGGAGATTTGATTGATGCACCATATTGACATACAGTCCTGTTTGAAATATACAGACAGGTATTTCTGTTGTACTCTCAGATAACCATGCTGAATTATGCAGCATATAGCACCTGGGAAATACTTTTTGATAAAGGAGTAGAATGATTTTACCCACCAATACCAGTCCTTCATAACATCCCACACCATCCCAGTATTCCTACACTTTCTCTTAATACCCAACAGTGTAACATCACCTACACTGTAAATATTGTGTGTAGGTATAGAGCAAACTCTCCCATAGTTTTTCAACAACCACTGTAATTTTACAGCAGACTCTACTATGTACCTACAAAAAGGGCAACCAACTATCAACAGTGTACCACATTATCGCTGTTTGTGTCCCTTTAACCCTTTAAGGGCGGCAGCATGCATTAATGCATCATGTCTGTCATGATGCATGAATACAGCCCTTGCCAGTGGTGCGTTCATACATCAAACCGACCCTATTAGATTAAGACACTTCGGGGGGGGGGGGGGGGGGGGGAGGGGGTCTGCATGATGCCTTCATGTAGCCCACCAAGTTACTTGCTGAGGCCGCATTGGTGCAGCATGACGACAAATGTTATCTTTTAACAACATGCCTTCCTTAAAGGGCTGACATAACTTAACAGATGCCATAGGTTACTTGGTCGGTGATAAATATAGAGGATAACAAGGAGTATTTACTTTATTTACTGTTTTTATATTACCATAAGTATGTCATACCACATGTATATCACCTGCTCCCCTCCACTACATAAGTATGTCACCTGTAAATCACCTGCGGGCGACACTGCTCCCCTCCACTACATTGGGTGTGTTATAGTCAGCAGTCAAACAGGTAAGTAGATACATATAATTCATATGTAGTAGTTAAACAACAGCTATAGCTCTGTATGCATCATATTGGCAACAATATAGGCTGACCACGAGTCCCAGACGAGTGTACTCAGCTGTAACAAAGCCAATATAATGTTTACAGAGCTATAGCGTGGTTTAACTAACTTAAGGCACACGCCAGTTGTCAGTATTTTCTTACCTTTTGTATATCATATACGGTCAGGCAACTAAGTGTGGTATAAACCGTAACAGAGGATATCTATTTTCTCATGAATAGTATGAACTTTTGTCTTTTTTAATCATCATCATGACTTGTCGGGGGTTGGAGAGGTGACCATTAGTTTGGTCACAAACACTATTTGATACACTGACAAGGGTCCTTAGTATAGTAAATATCTGCAATACACTGGTTGACTGCTGTCTACTTTAGCTAGTAAATGGCTAGAAGCTGTTAAATGGCTAGTAAATGGCGCTGACCCTACCTATACACAGAGATAGGAAATAGTGTCAAAGGGAGTCCAGGTTTCCTCCAGGATCATTCCCCTCTTTAGGGGAGCTAGAGTTCATATGAGACTCTATCAGGCTAGTCAGGGAGCTATGTGACTCGCCTACCCGACTCCCCTTAGAGGAGCCAGGAAGTCACTCAGACTCCCTCAGGCAGCCTGGGCTCCCTAAAAGAGGGGAGTCATTCTGGACTCCCTTTTGATGTTTCTTTTCTCTGTGTATAGGTAGGGTAGAGGCATTTATGGTATCCATAACATAGCTATACAGGTAGCTTAGTCTGACTACAGTAGCAAGGATCACATCATTTATGTCATTTATGTTCTAGGTTAATTACTATAATGGCCATGTATCTAGATTAACGCCCTATATGATAGGGCATAATTGGTCCTGATAAAGTGTGTAAAGCTAGGTTAGCTTCAGGACTTGGCACTACATGTAAAAGAAACTTACACAGAGGTCCCTGTGCATAGAGACTATATGCACCAGAACACATTCACGGAATCATAGCAATTTGAATCTTTGGAAACTAGGAGCCACAGTATAGCTGATATTCCTAGTACATAGATATTAGTTGTGAAATAAATCAAATTAGAGATACTATAAACTAGTTTTATGTAGCCGATTTTAGATCGACCAATAATTTCCCTTAATGATATTAGCCTGATGCTTATGTAACACAAGGAAAAGAAATATTGGCTATGCCACGAGGTTTATTTGTCCTTTTGAGGGCATTTACATTTTAGTGCACTATGTATAGGCCCTCAAGAGAAAATCATATTTTCTACAATTTTCCACACAGAAGATCCCCCAACAATTTTATAATGAAAATGCAGGTATGCACATATGGCATAAACTCCCCAGTTATGTTGTTTTGGCTATTTCTGGCCCTTTTCAGGCTTATACCCCTACAGAATAACCAGTTTTGCACCAACTTATTCAAATTTTTGGTATATGTGAAAAAATATCCTAATAATTCGGGAAATCTCTATTTTTTGTGTATTGGCCCGATATTTTCCGTTTTCTGGCCCTCCAAAGGCCCAAAAACCCCTAAAAATGTCAAAAACGCTAAAAATGACATGTTTTACATGTCTCCCATGTGTACTGAGGCAGTAACAGCTTATTCCTAATATCATTTTCTATTAGGTGTATGGTATAGTCAATTGATTCACGAGGATTTCACTAGATATGTTCTGAATTTTTTTCTCCACAGTCATTTAAGTGTGTTTTGTCAGCAAAATATTCAAATGTCATTTCAGGTTGATACCTCTATATAGTAAATAAAGAAGATCTACACAGTCTCTATTGTATCCCAGATTGTGAGGTAACTCTTGTGTCTTCTGCTGGAAAAAAGAAATTTTGAAAAATATCCAATAATCTTGCCTCCAGGAGCATATGTCTATTGGGATACATATTTTCCGTCACGGAGTCACCCGGAATATTGGTCACGGAGTCACCAGCCACCTTGATGAAAATTTAAACCTTCATAGAATTGTTAATACCCAATATATTTAAGTTATCTCTGGTTTTCCTGTGTCCTACCCACTCCCTCTAATGTTCTAATGCAAAAATCCACCATTTTTATGCTCATTTATACAAGAATTTTTTTCCGTCATGGAGTCACCCGGGTGACTCCGTGACGGAAAATAGGTTAATAGGGGTACTTTAGGCCTATACTGTGCAAATTTGGTCTAGCCAGATATCATATTTCTGATAAATGTTCAAAATTCATCGGGCTGTATCTCAAAAACTATTACTCAGAGGATATCCATTCTTGGTATGCTTCAAGATATATGTTGGCCCAGCTTGTAAACAAAATTATTAGTTGCTGTGATGTATTTAAAACATAATATTCATGATCATGGATTTTTCGTCACGGAGTCACCTGAAAAAAGGACAATAAACTATACGAGGCTATAAAAACTGAACCGCTAGGGTTAGAAATGTATCAAAAAGTGTTCCAAGGAGCCAAGATATATACCTTTCAATGTACTAAACTTGTTGAAACATATTAAGAACTTTCCGATTTGTCCTTCCTCTATCCTAAAAAAAACATAAGTCAGGAGTTTAAGCCATATATGATCATTAGGAACATATTAAAAAGGGGAAAAAATGGGGTCAAAGGTAAAATAAAACTTATTATGAATTGATCAAAATCAAATCGTATCTATTTACTATCATGAGCCTATGGGTACGGCAAAAAGGAGATGTGTCACCATCCAAGTGAGAACAACCAACCTTATGCACCCCAAACTGAAGGCTGGTTTTCCCGTGGACAGTCACATTATAGTGATCAGCATATGTACAATGCCAAGGTTTGGCACTTAGATGGGAGATAAATGTAGATAATGACATATAAAGGTAGATATGATCACTTAACAGACCCTGTAATTGTATGGAGCGGTAACTAGAGGTAATTCTTAGTAGCATCCACTTTTTCTATTACCTGGGGACCAAATAGTATGGTTATACAACCCTTTGAGAACGGAGTGTTTACCTTATGCAACAATAGTGGTTATTAGGTACTAACCCAGTACCAGAGAGTAATGCTATATCAATTATGCAATTATTGCATACAGTATCAAACATGTATGCTGGGATTGATTCTTGAATGCAGCATTGGCTAGTGTTAAAGGGTTAAACTGTTTCACGCCGCCCCTTTTTATACCGTTATATAAATAATTACATACCTACCTACTGTGTCAGTGAGCAAAGGGTGTAAATTATAGCATGTGCTACATTTATATAACAGCGAGCATACCGTATATTTATCACCGTTCCCTTCTGTCCCATTCAGTGTGCTGTAGTCCACCGTGGAGGAGGTGAGTAGTAGTGCGTAATAAATGATAGAACAACCTGAGTAGGTATGAAGCTTTATTTTTTTTGAAATACAAGATTTCCTATGCTTTAGCACTGAAGGGCCGTATGCAATGCCCCCCATTGAATACAATGTGGCCATATTCAATGGGCTGGGGAAATATTAATTTTCTTCATTAAATGGCTCAAATAAAAGATAAACACAAATGCCAACTACATTGATACTGTCTCTGTTGTATTTCATGAGTGGAGGCTGGGGCCATATCCCACGAAGCCGCAGGCTGAGTGGGATATGCTCCCGCCCCCACGAGTTGGCGTTGGCATTTGTCTATATATCTTTGTAGTGAGAGGTATGGCCCTCTGGTAGCCTCTGAGACTGACCACCCTCGATATATTTCAGTGAACATACAAAAGAATATCATCATGGATTGTCAGGGCGTTCTCTATTATTTTGGTTCACAAGCTATTTTTTTAAACAATGGTAAGGGAAAGCGTAGTTTGAAGGCAGCTGAGAAGGTCAGTAGTCATATTTAATGCTTAATGTACATAGAATAACTGCAGCCATACCCTCCTAATCTCCTTGCTAGGGGAAAGCCCTACAGTAGCTTATTAGGGTGGGATAAAATATAATAATGGTTCTTTTTTAACTGATGAAAGGTTGGATATTCCTCTGAGGTGAGCATATCATTAACAGGACACCTGCCTGTTAGCTTCCCAAGCAGCCTTCACAAACAGTTATCCACCAGCTTTAATTCCCATTCTGTTTTGACTACAATCTCAATGTAATGAAGCAATCAGCTTGTGGCAGCCTGGCATAACTATATTATGAGAGGGAAAAATGCAAGTTTATTTTTCTCATTCCTCTGTTCTGTCTTTGAATCATGCAAAGTGTGGAATAATCAGTTTTTATTGAAAAGAGAGTCTTCACCTTTGTCTGCTGTGTTTTTACCCTTAAGGAGCATATAATGCAAATATTCTTACGTGTATCAGCTGTACTGATTTGAGCCAGATTTTGCACTTTCAAGCTGTATGCAGTTTTGTTTTTTTCCAAAGGTAGCAACCAACCTTAACACCGCAGGGACTTAGACACTAATCTGTTAGACTGTGACTAATCATACCATCCTGAAATCAGGTTAAACACAGGCCATAAGTTTCTGGGACTGTAATCAGACAGAATACTTAGTAGCATCTGCTCGTTTGATAACCTGGGACTAAACTGTACAGGTACTTAACTCATCTTAGTAAGAAATGAGATGTATGCAAAGCAAAAGAAAAAAACAGGTGTGTTTGAGGCAAAACTGCCTAATGTTTTAAAGGGTAGATAGGTCAGAGGTTTTTTCATTTTATTTTTCAGAATAGTCAAAGTACCTGGAATGATTCACAAATCACGGCATTAAATTGCTGGTCATGAGACTGACTCACTGAACCATATACTAGCCAGAAATATCATGAAATTGCTGCATATTTGTTTTGTTCAAAGGCCATGGGGGCTTGTTATTCCCCAAAATTGGGGAAAATAATGCTAGGGTTTTGCCATTTGTAAAACTGGGGTAGGGTTGCCCAAAACACCTTTTGTTTTGGCCTAATTATATACTAACCCAGTAACAGCAAGTAGGGCTTAATATATCATGCCCACTATAACAGAGGGTATCATCTATGTGCTTGAATACCTCATTAGCTAATTGCTAAAGGGTTGACCTGATTCAGGCTGTCTCCCTTTTTTTATGGTTATATAACTAACTGCACACCTACTTAATGGTTCAGTGAGCAAGGAGAGTAAATAGTAGCATCCGCTACTCTTTATATAACCACAAACTGAAAGTGGGATCCATACAGGCAACAAGTGTCTAGTACTGAGCAGAAGGTGAGTAGACACATACTGACCATAGAATAACCATTATGTTTGCTGTGAAGTTAGCAACCTTTGATCTTTAGAAATCTCTATGCAAGAGGATGGCCCTGCAGCCACTCATGAGAGTGGGATAGCATATAATTAGTTATAATGCATAAATACACTCCTTGCAAGTCACTTGCCAGAGCTATATTCAAACATTGTGTTGATCCTACGTGGTTCAGATAATCCAAAAGGGTCAGCGTAATGCAGCACCAGCAGGTTGCATTGGTGACCATGAAGGCAAATGTCATCTTTTAGCGACAAATAACGATCTAAGCTGCATGTCATGACTAGTTAAACTGTAAAAAATAAAATGGTTTCTCAGGTTTTGAGGAGACTTTCTTCACTTTTTTTGCCAATTTTTTATGAAAACCCTGATAAATATGCACAAAATTGTCATATTTGGTATCAAATTAAAGCTAATCATGTCACTAATTTAGATATTTTTCCCACTATTAAAGATCAGATAATTTTTAACCTGTTAAATTTGAATTTTGGTAAAGGAAAACATAAATTGTCCTCTACTTTTAGCTCGCAAGTTAAAAATTGAAAAAAAGCCTCCCTCGTCATATTTTTCAGACCTTTATAGTCATGAGAAACTACTTTTTTTTTTGAGTGGCCTAATAAGTTATAATTTTACATTAGCCATTGTTGGCTCTCACTACGGGTACACAGATCAGGAGCCCTGCAGACAAATGGCCCCATGACTATTGGCCCTCAGGACAACCAGCCTCATGTCTATAAGCCCCCCAGCACAATGGCCCTATGATGAATAGCACCGAGACTTTAGGCCTCCCAGGTTTTAAGCCATTTTCCTAACATAGACCATACTATAGACCATAGACCATACTAACTTCCGAGCATAGACAACACCAACTTCCAAGCATAGACCATACTCCTATTTCTGGCCATACTAATGTACAATTTCTGGCCATACTTCCGCCCAATTACTAGCTATACTAACGCCCGAGCATAGGTCAAACTAACATCCAAGTATAGCCTGTACATAGCCTGTACATTGCCAGAGATTAGACATGGCCCATTGCCCAGAGGGCCAAGAGTCATTGGGGCCAATCGTCAGACGGCCTATTGTGAGGGGGGCCAATTGTAATATGGCTATAATGCTGAGGGCCTGTTGACCCAGGGCCAATGTCAGAAGGGTCCTTGGCCCGGACACCCTCACAAACTGGTCTATTTAGTTATTTCTGTAAATCCTCCACATTATTTTTACTATTTTGCAACAACAAAAGACTCATCATTCTATTTTTAGGATAACCAGTAGAAATGTGGATGAAGTGGGCAGTGGTTGCTATAAGCGTCTTCATCGCCTGGAGATGGATGTCACCAAAAACTCCGCTTATCAAGGAGAAGCTGTTAATGGAATATGACTATGTCATAGGTAACGGTATACTCCAGTATTGTATAAGGGATACTCCATTAGTATCCTTATTTTAATATGTCAGATACTTCAGGAATAGTTGTCTCAAGCCTGTGGGCACATTTAAATTGGTCTTTTCCTCACATGGGTCATAACAGCATCAACATAAAATATGTACTGGTCATGTCAGAATAGCATGAGGTAAATGACTTCAGTTACCAGAAAAGAAAGATACTATTTGTTTCAAAGATAGCTTAATTATTGTTAGGATATCTGCAACTTACTGAAATTCATGATGGTCATTGTATAATGGTGCCTTAGTTAAACCGAGGATCTGTCCAACGTTTTGCCACTAAATGGCTAACAAAGGACAGAGCACCTGTATGACTGCACTCCTGCTGGGGATTCCCTGAAATAGACTGCTGGTACCTAAATATTTCCAGCAAGTGTAGTACTGACGCATGATACGGTGATATAAACAAGCCTGGGTTTGACACTTCTACTTGTTACATATTGCTGTTATTTAAACTAAGTAGTCTGTAATACCCATAGCCACTATGTCTCAAAGGCAGCAATGCAGGCATGCAGGTGCTTTTTCCTATGTGAGCCACCACTCTATGCCATCTTGTAACAAAATATTGGATCCTCCGTCAATGCCCGAGTACTAAACTTATCAGAGTATATTCCTATAAAGTGATAGGATACACTAACAGAGGCATCTGTGTTGCAGTGGGGGCAGGCTCAGCGGGTGCCATTCTGGCTGCACGTCTGAGTGAGGACCCTGATGTAACAGTGGCGCTCCTTGAGGCTGGTCCTGACAACGATGACTTCCCAGATGCTGCTATTCCATTGGCCACTCCTGGACTTCAGAGGTCAGATATTGACTGGGCCTACATGACAGAGCCCCAAGAACATGGCTGCTATTCACTTGAGTGCCAGGTAAATATAAATTTATATGAAACTAAATTCATATCAATATATCTTGGTAGTAAGAGTATATAATGTATATATTATAAGTTTGTTATTAGATCATGTGTAAGCTTGTAATGGGCTTGTGAAATGCACTTAGGCAGTAAAAAACTTACTTTTCTATGTTCTTCTGATAACCAATATGATTCATACATGTATTAACTTAGACCTTGTGATCTTACATTCCTATCTTTATGTATCTAGACAGTTGCATATCCAGGAGGGCGAGTACTTGGTGGCTCAAGCTTAATCAATTATATGACTGTGATACGTGGTAGTCGTCATGACTACAACCGGTGGGCTGAAATGGGGAATGAGGGCTGGAGCTATGGAGATGTACTGCCATACTTCAAGAAGATTGAGACCGTCATTCCTGACAGGCTAAAGGAATCAGGTATATGTCTGCTTGTTCATCATTGTATTGGTACAGCTTGTACATTTTGATAGAGCACCAAAATATCTTGTTAAATGTAATAAGACACTACATGTGTGTTTTCCTCTGAGTAAATTCATAGTAATAAAGAGCACTGTAAGGCAAATTTTGATAAATGAGTTTGGCCTTACAGGGGGGCATACATGATCTTTTCAATAACATCCCTTATCTCTACCTCTTTATAATGACTAGTCAAGAAGAGAAAGTTCTTTAAATGCTAGGTTTGCCTGGCCCTGTGTTATTTGCTTTCCATAAATCCATAGCGGAGGCCCATGTCTATATACCATATTAATATCCTGACAATCCACACCTTTTAATCCTTAATGTCTATAAAGCTTAGTTTTTCTCAAAAACACAGGCCATCATGGATTGAGTGGACCAATACAAGTTTCTGAATCACATGTCTATCAAGATGCAAGTACAGCTTTCATTGAATCCGCCCAGACCCAGGGGTTTGTCATTGGTGATGTCAACACTGAGGAGATGAATAATAGTAAGATGAAATTGCTTCTATTCTTTGAAGCTAGTTGGGCACGCTTGTTTTTCTCTTCAATGATATAATATAAGAGTTGAGTGATCCACAAAACGTGTTGTTTTGTAAGTTATTACAAGCGCATTGCATAACTGACAGTCTAGGCTTTATTTTCACACCCAATACACCAATATTTGACCACCTTTTGGCACATTTTTCATTAAAAACCTAAAAAACATTTTCCATCAAAAATCTAAAAAACATTTTTCATCAAAAATCTAAAAGGATGATGATACAAGATACCACCAACAATCATAATATATAACACATTAATTGCACAAGGGCAAGTATGTTATAATCTGAGTAACAATGTAAGAACAGGGTACTGATTGGTATTTACAAATTGCAGAGGTGATGCCAAATCAAGAAAACATTGGGAGTGACGGATTGCGACAGAGTACAGCAGTGAAGTACCTAAAGCCTGCCATGTCACGTGACAACTTGCATGTACGCACTGAGGCACATGTCACAAAGGTATGTCCTTCTTACTAATAATGTAGGCACAAATGAAAGACAAATTAATGGTATAAGGGTTGTTTTAATGAACTCATGGGAAGATTATTCACAGAGGGGGAGAGAAAGATCTCATACCACATTATTTATCGCATAACTTTCAGAATACGATTGAATTAGCAAGTACTATCCCAATATTGCACTAGATAACAATACGCAAGTACTGCAGCCAGGAGAGTATGTAGGGTGGGGGAAGGATCAATGGACAATAAACATGAGATTAATTCCTCTCTAAAATATATAATTTTATATTTGTAGGTGCTGTTTGAGGGAAAGCGAGCCGTGGGTATTCAATATGCCCACAAGGGCCTACTAAACTCAGTTCGATGCAGAAAGGAAGTTATTTTGTCGGCTGGTGCAATTGGATCTCCCAAGATCCTCTTGCTGTCTGGGGTTGGACCAAAGGAACATCTTAAAGACCTTGAGGTTAAGAATAACCTTTCTTAGCTTTTATCTTTTTTTTTGTCTTCTTCTATTATGCGTTACCCAACACTATTACTATTGCATACTTGTGGTGTAATGCTATGGATGCTGTCAATGTCAACCTGACATTTGATAGCACCCATTTTGGGCCTTTCATTTTCTAATTGGACCTTGACTATTTTCTCAAAGTGAAACAGGTAACTTTTTCCAGAATAGTTCCTGTGAACTACCAAGTTGACAGTTGACAGAACGCATTTTGGAAAATGTGTTATTTGGGCATTACATTTTTGCATTCCTAGACTGTTAATTAACTGTTTTTCAAATCACCTATTTTTTTCAAAATGGGTACTGCTATTATAAACATGTCAGTTGACAGCACCTTTTTACAAACCTTTTGTTCTTCTTCAAAATAACCATTTTTGGCCCTTCGGCCAAAGTATTTGAGAGGGGTTATTTAAGAACCTCTAACAAAGACATCAAATATCTACAGATCCCAGTTGTAGCAGACCTGCCTGTTGGGAAGAACCTGCGTGACCACGTCCAAATTCACCCTGCCATCGTTACCTTTGATAAACCTGCTGGGTTTGTGTATGAGCGACTTGGTCTTCTGGACAAAATACAGCATAGTCTCTTTGGAACAGGTTTGTTAATGGTTAATCCAAATAAAACAAATGAAAAGTGACTATTTGCAAATCAATTAGTTCTGACTTTTAGTGTGAATTTAATGTACACAGAAGTCAACATAAAACAAAGGCATAACCATTTATAAGTCTTTTTCCAATATGAAGTTTTGGTAGGAGGCTCTCTAAGTATCTTTGGAAATTTAAGAAAAATTATTTGGCATCTATAGATCTATTGATACCAATAGACACTGGTCCATTTATCCATGCCTGTAAGGTCATCACTTAAATAAAATATGGTACTTCACTACATTGTGAAGCTAAAATTAATTAGGGGTAATGCCCTCTTTCAGGTCCTTTCAGTACTCTTGGTGTGGTCGGTATGGCATTTTCACGCTCCCAACACCAACCAGACGGTCACCAAAACCCTTACCTTCAATACATTGCCATGGTTCCCCTCTGGAATGATGAATGCACTAGGCAAAACCTCAATATGATGTCTGAGGTAATCATGCTCTTGCTATGTCACTTTGCCCTTGAATTATGAGCTTGATAAAGCTAGTTTATTTTGAAAAACTAAAAACTTAAGGCATTATGAATGGTGGATATTTTGTGCTACCTTTATATCAATTAATCATCGGACGAAAACTGTAAAGCAAGGATATTTAGTGATGAAAAGAATAAGAGAAATGTTTCATTTAAACTATGCTCCAGGATTTAGATTTTACTCCCACATATATCCTCAAAGCCAAATAAAAGACCCTTTGATGTTTCTTATTCCATTACATTCTTTTTCATACATGAAATGGTTGAAATCATCGAATGATATTTGTCATGGAAGTATCAAGGGTTGTGGTTTTCACCCATATTCGTTGTATTGTAGTGTCATGACACCATATATGGAGGGCTGGAGGGGAGAGATGGACTGACTACCTTGGTTGCTCTGCAACAGCCAGTTAGTTCTGGATATGTTCGTTTAAACTCAACGAACCCCTTTGATCAACCACTCATCAATCCTAACTACTTGGCAGAGGACGTGGATGTGGAGAATCTTCTGGATGGTAAACAATATTTAGCTACAGCCATTTTCACTTAAAAATAAGTTCTTTAAGGGATCTATAAATCACATATATAAGCACATATGTGTTACTAAAAATGGTGAATGATATGTTGTATTCCAAAAGCTTGTTTTATCAATGAGTAACCTGAGAATAAGTTTATTTTTTATTCAAAATAGTAGGGAAATTACTAAGATCCATTCTCACTTTCAAGTAACTGATGTCCAAGAGATTATGACCAATATACCCCAAGTACAATAATGGAATTGTTTACAATGGAAGCCCAATGTGCATACACATTTTTAAAACAAAATTCTTGGACCAAAGATAAAATAACTCCAATGTTATGATTACAATACAAGTTTCCTTCCATGTAAAACCTGGACACCATAAAATCTATATCAATATTTATTTGTGGAAGCAGTCTATGTTTTGTGTATTTATACGTTTATGCATGTCACCAGGGATACGGGTTGCAAGGAAAATTATGAGCTCAGAACCTCTTGCCAATAAACTTGGAGCAAAACTTGTTGACCGCATTCATCTTAACTGTGGCAATGAGAAATATGATACTGATGACTACTGGAGGTGTTATATCCGGGAGAACGCACTGCCATTTTACCATGCTGTATCTACCTGTAGAATGGGCCCCGATGGGGATACCAATGCAGTTGTTGACCCAAAACTGAGGTATGTGATACATATCTAAGAGTAGTTTTTGGTATCAGTGTTGATGCTATCAACTAAGCTTATGATTTGGTACATAAAACAAAAATAAATTACAAGTACAATTCATATTTGTAAACATATGGCTACGGGGCCATTGACCCTAATATGATTTAAAATCACAAGATGTTGCTTTCATACTGATTTATACCTTATACTATGACCCAATTACTCATATTCTTGTACAACAGGTTTACAAGAGAAGCAGGGGTGTTTTCCTGAACTTATTGTGGTGACGTCCTGGGTAGTTATACTAGTATGTCACAATTCTTCCATCCAAATTTAAATGCATTCTGAAAAATATTCTAATGGATTTTTCAAAAATGTGTATTTTTCAGGGTACATGGTCTTAATGGTCTGCGTGTGGTGGATGCTTCCATCATGCCAATGATTACCACTGGTAACACCAACTTCCCCACCATGATGATTGCTGAACGTGCTGCTGATATCATCAAAAAGGGGAAAATTTAAGAAAGAAATTTAAGAAGGATACCGTAAAACATCGCATATAAGCCTAACTTGCATATAAGCTGCACCCAGAATTCTGACTTGCATACTAGCCGTGGCTTATAAGTAAGGTTTCGCCATACACATATGTTTGCTTTGACTCTTAGGTAGTGCATGCCACTACTATGATATAAAATATTGTATTGATGATTGATTAATGCTCTTACACCTTAAGCATGGAACTGAAACAGATAATTTTCTAATCCATTGTCATAAACCGAATGGCAAAAATATCAGGAGTGAATGTCAATGATTATTGACTGTAATAAGCTAAAAGAAATGATGTGTTGAAGATTTACTAATAGGCTACGTAGTAAGGGGAATAACACTGTAGGGTAGTGCTTATGAAACACCCCTTGAGACCATCAAACCATGTATTTTTTGCTGTTATATTATCAGAGAATATTGCATTTATCTCATTATCTCACAACTAAATATATATATATACATATATATGATGATGACAAATAATGTTTATCGGAGTAAGTGCCATCCCCGAAAGCATTGCAGGATGTAACAATGACACAACAGTAAACCTTGTGTGGGTGACCCTCCCACAATGATTCCCTGCAGCTAAGGACCAACGCAGCAAGAAAGGGTGACCTTTCAGAGAAGTTGTTGATAAAGTTTTTGAACATTTTTGAAACTTGATTGACAAATACATATGAATATAATCTCAAAGTCCCCCATTCTAATATATACTACTTGACAGATAATTGCCCTGTGAATCTGTGGATATGATATGTTAGCAATTAAAAGCATAGACCTTACAGATAATTCTATGAGCATTCAACTCAAGCCAGTATAAACACACTTCATAATGATAAGGTCATCCTTTCTTGCTGCCTTGGTCTATAGGGGATGTGATGTCTGACTTTCTACTTCATCAGTACTCTATCAGTGGCTTATCAGTACAGTTATCTCACATTTTGATTGTCATCCATGTGTGCTGAGTAGAAACTAAATAACCCACACCCCTAGCTGTGTTGTAATTAATCCTTAATGTTTCCAATTGGTGTTCAGTTATAACTTCCCAAATCACTTGTTGGAGAAGAGGTCCTGGTAAATTTTGAAAAATGTGATCATTTTAAGTATTGCTTATAACTTGATAACCCCTGTCTCTTGGAATCTTATATCAAAGAACATTAAAAGCTAAAAAAATAAGTAAGTTTTCCCTATGTGATTGTCATTTGTGTTGTCCATATCTACTTGATTGCAGGATAGTTCATTTTTCTGCTCTTTAAAGTATGTCCAGCTTGAACATTTATATAGCATGAATTGAAGTGCCAAATTTCAGAAATTGGCCAATTCAAATGCACATTAAATTGTACTTTTTCTTAAATCTGTGATAATTTACACCAGTTTACATTATAGTATTAAGGAAAAAAAGTTCACAATCTGTAGATATATATACTAGTTCATAATTAAAGCATGCTATACTTAACTTCAAAGGATTATCTTTAAATGACCATGGCCATGATGATTAACCAGTGCATAAATGCATTAGGATGGCAGAAGACACAGCATAGTGGGCATCCAAATAAAGCTCAGCTTTCATCTAAAAGATAATTCTTTAAAGTTAAATATAGCTAGATTTAAATATGAGTTACTACATTTACTTTTGGCCACAAAACAGCTTGTGAACTGTAAATAATTAGATCAGAATCTACTGGTTTAATACTGAAATACCTTTCTCTAGTGCTCTGAGCATGGCATTTTCTGAAAGTATGTTAAACAGCTTGTTCTATTTGTTCTATGAACGTATGTTTTTCATCATCTTCATCAACAAAATAAGCTTTCTGCGATTGTTTTAAGAATACTTTCAGGAAAAGTACTAGGATGCCCAGAACATCTTGCCGTAGGTGGTATTTTAATTATTCAATAAATCAGTTTCTCCTGCATCCTTCCTTTTTTTCCAGTTGTAAAAGAAAGGCTGCTCTACCATGTATATGCGACTCTACATAATCTCCTTTTGGTATTTTTAACATGGAAAAAAAGACCTGGATAGAGTCTTTCAATATGCCATGACGTTACAATGATGTGACGTCAATGTCCTCTTTCAGTAGACATGTCAGGTAGGTGACCTATCCTACCAGACATCTATAGAAGCTGTATTCAGTGAATTGGGTGAGAGCAGGACATGCCAAGCAGTGGAATATTGATCTTGTTGACAGTAATATTGTAGTGGGTGACAAGGAGGTCAGTAGCTGTGTCACAGGGTCAAGATAGTGTCTGAAAGAGATGGGTCCTACAGGAATGGATAGTTCTATGGACGCAGACAATGAACTGCTGCCAAGGAAGGAGACAAGGGAAACATAAAATATATGACAGGGTCAATAGTATGCCTGTTCGAAAGATTAAATCTGTGTCAGTTGTATTGACAGTTCCAAAGAGAAATAATAAAGAGAGAGGGCAGAAAGTTGTGGAAACGATGTTTTAAACAGACTCAAAATCATTGATTAAGAGAATAACATGTTTAATAAATCGATGCTTTGTTTTGTTGGGAAGGATAAGAAAGATTTAAGAAAAAAACAGGAAATATGAATGGAAATTACGGAATAGCGGAGCCAGTCTGGAATCTTAGAGAGAAGCTGGTGACTAAGGCATTTTGAGGGTGCTGATTTCATTTCTGCCATGTGTATAATGATATCTATGTCAGAACAAGGTCTAAATGATTGCGGCTGGTGTAGGGGCACTCATATTATCTAGGTTTGTTATCAAACACCTACTACATTGTTCGTATGGCCGGAACCAGGGGGCACCCCGATCGGAGGCAAACAGTATAAATACTGCTCCTCACCCCCTTGCTCCGGCAGACCTCTTCAGGTCTCATGCCCCGAGTGATCACATTGAAGCTGCCTACATATATATACGTTAGAATGATTGAAACGGATTGAACCAATTAGTATCACTGTCCAGGTTAAGATCCTAATAAAAAACACCTCTTCTTCGCATCTCACCAAGACTTCTGCGGTTCAAGTCTATTTTTCGAATTCTATTAAAAGACAAACTCTACACTATATTGATATTTTTGCTATTGCCACATGTGACATGGACCTTGTAGTTTGTGCAAGTCTATATATACAGATTCATACTACAGACCAACATAGGTCTGTGTGCTGGGAGGTTCTCACTGTGTACAGTCTTGCTTCCCCCTTTACCGTAGCCCTTACCTCAGCCCCAACCTCATCACATATCTCACCACACCACACTCAACATGTGACCTCCTACAGAGTGCTTAAAGGTTGATGCTCATAATGCTTTCACGCTAAGTTGTTTGATTCCATTTTGTGAAAACCTTTGTTTGTGAAAAAAAAAGTCTCTAAAGTTATATTTCCTTCCTGAAATAACCACCCCAAGCCTTTCTATTCATTCTGTTTAGCCATTATTTCCGATACCTACCAGCCATCTTGTCCAAATAGACAAATTGCTGCTTTATTTACTGCCACTGGGAATTTTTCCTATGACGAAATGTCAAAAAGGCACCAGTGATCACCTAATGGATTAATCAACTTCCACAGTTTCCTAAAATGTTTGCAGATGCCATTAGTACATGTTATTCAATCCAATGTGTTCAGGGTCGATGTGACAATCTATATACTTTCTGTATACTTCTGCCATTTATGTATAAGGTACTGCCTTTTGCGCAAGCTGCAGTTAGTGAGTTTCACTAGAACTTATCTAGAGGATTATCTCTGTCGTGTTTCAGTTATAACTGCATGGTCAAAATTAACATATTGTTGTTACCAAAAGTCATCAGCACACATTGCCGGAACATTCTTGTGATAGTTAATTAACAAATAAGTGTTTTGACTATTATGGAAGACATGATGGGAAACGACTCATTCTACGATGACATTTCCTCATCTCAGAATACCACAAACTACCTGGTTCCTACAGATAATGCAACTTCTGACTTACTTCAACTGAAACTCATTATGACATCAACATTGATCAGCATAGGATTGGTACTGAATAGTCTCATCATTACTGTGATTACATGTGGCTCCCTCATGAAAACATCTGTCTTCATGATACTGCTACTGATGCTAGCTATTGCTGATAATGCAACATTATTTTTTCTTATCTTGAGGAATAATGAAATATACAATTTCCTACCTTTCTCATTGTCATCATATATCTGTGGTGTAATTCATTTTCTGAGGTATACTTTTGCTGCCATGTCCTCTTGGATAGTTGTGTTCATATCAGCAGAAAGATTCATTGCTGTATTTTATCCGTTTAAGGTACACATTTATTGCACAAGAAGAAAAACTTTCATTGCCACAATATTCCTATTTATAATCATTGTCATCATCCATTTTCCAACAATATTTTACTCAACCACTATCTTGAAAGACAACAGGCATATTTGTGTACATTTTCAATCTTCATCACTGCACGAAACACTATTTACACTCTTTGTTGTATTGGTGTATAGCATCTTACCCTTCTGCCTAATAACCGTCTTAAACATACAGATAGTGAGAAAGGTTATCCTACAAAGACGCTTTACAGCCCAACATCAGAAAAACAAATCATCTGATAAATCAAATTTAATTTTCATGTTATTGGCTGTGTGCCTTATTTTTATAGTGACCACTCTACCACAGGGGATTTGTCATATATTGAGATCCTTGTATGAATACACTGTTTCACCATCAATACCAACATGCAATTTGTATGCTCATTTAACAAAGAGGATTTGGATTGCCAATCATTGTGTGAATTTCCTGCTGTACTGCCTGACTGGGTCAGTGTTCAGGCAGACATTGGTCCGTCTGATGCGATGTTCTAAGAGACAGGAGTTATCTACTTCTGTTGAAAGCCGGTGGAGAACAGTGCAAGAAACAGTCTTGTAAAATACATAAATAGACAGAGCTGCACGCTAAAGTAACAGAGTATCATAAACTACGCCTTTGGCCCTTTGCAATATGGCCAGAGCACTGCATTTCCTTGACTAGTATTTCTAATTGTAGGTAGATTGAAACTGAAATGCTTAAGGTGGGTCAATGCCTTGATGTAAAAGTAGCTAGATTTTCGTCAGGTTTTCACCATAAGACCATAATAGCATACACTTTCCAAAGAAACTGAGAAAATAGGGGGGTCCCGGGCTATTTTCTGAGATATTTAAACCTTAAGTTAATGTCTTATGTGATGGATTATACAGTGTTTTGCCACATATCTACATGAAATTGTATTGAAAAGTAGCTAAATTTCTATATAACTCTCCCAGAGTATAGGCTTTGATGTTTTCTATCTAGAGAATATATTTTCAACACATGGTCCCGCACATATTTCTAAGGTTTAGGCCCATCGAAATAAAAAAGTTGAAAAGAAATAGAAATATACTGAGGGCTACCTATGTATGACTTCCAATGAGGACAACCAGCACAGACTGCATAGCGCAGTGGTAGAATGGATGCCTTTATATTCAAAGGTTGGTGGTTCTCGCCCCGGTCAGGGAAAATCCATAAACTATTTTATGACCATTTGATATTACTTAGGCCAATTTGAAACAAGGGTGCCCTGGTGTTCTATGGTCAAACTAGAGAATGTACCTGCGCAGAAAACGGCGCAGTGGACGAAAAAGGCATCATATTGACCCACCTTAAGTTGTTTTAAGACGGGACGTTATATCAGGATAGACTAAGGTAGAGACCATAAACTGATAGCACAGGAGGCTCACAGGAAGGACACCAGAGTACTGTTATCCATACCTGTTCTGGTGACATATGATTATTTTTTCTGTCCTGTTAGTGTATGTAAATCAGTGCAATACTTGTCAGATAAAGCTTAATTGAGAAATGCCGGTGATATTGTATGAGTTTTTTTCCCCATTCATTGACAGGGGCACTAGCTAAGGTAATGCAATGCTAGTTTTAGTACTCAGATGTATGCTCTTTGTTTCATTTCTATTATTTGACTCTTAAAAATCAATATGGGTTATATCTACTTTACATACTTTACATAGATTTTGTTGGTCTAAAACTGTTTGAACTATCAGTTGGCTACCTTTTTAAACAGTTAATCAGTCTGCAAAAGTTCATTGTTAAAAGTTAAACATTTAGTTCAAAATTACAGTCCTCGCTTGGAAAACACACATAAATGTTGTGCTAAGCAGAAGAAATATTGCAATAGGTAGACAATGGACTTTAAGTGAAATGGGAGAAGGAGAAAGATGTTATTTATATTGGTAAACAGGAAAACTCTCGTATTACACCACCTAAGCTGCCATGCACCTCCAGTGTCCATGGTAACGTTCCTTGTTATATTTGCTTAAACTTCTGCTTTAACAAATATGGAATGTTAATGTTGATTACTGTAGCAATATGTGAATTATTGATATCGTCGCTGCTTACTAAGCTTTCAGCACCACTAATGCATTTGCATTCATATGAGACTGTGCCTTTACCATTGTCAGTTAGTTTGTGGGATTTGCTAGGAGGATCAAATCTGTAGTAATTTGGTGGTCTTGATCATCATTTTGTTATTACAAAGGACACTCACCCAAGGACTAATTGTTTTGAAATGTTGCGATATGTACTAACTATGGATGCCACAATGGCAAACAACTCACTCTACAACAACATTACATTCTCCCAGAATACAACAGACTCCCTCGTTACGGCAGATAATGAAGCTTTGCATTTCTTTGCACTAAAACAGATTATGACTTTCACTATAATCAGCACAGGATTAGTGCTAAATAGTCTCATCATCATTGTGATTACATGTGGCTCCCTTATTAAAACATCTGTCTTCATGATACTGCTCCTGATTCTAGCCATTGCTGATAATGCAACACTATTCTTTCTTTTATTGAGGAGTAACACCCTATATAAGTCCCTTCCATTCTCATCATCCTCATGGGTTTGTGGCATACTTGTATTTTTGAGGTATGTTTCTGCTGCTGTGTCATCTTGGGTAGTTGTGTTCATATCAGCAGAACGTTTCATTGCTGTATTTTATCCATTCAAGGCACACATTTATTGCACAAGAAGAAAAACTATCTTTGCTGTTGTAGGTCTTCTTGTAATAATTTCCATCATTCACCTCCCTAAAGTATTTCTGCAGACTGACTAGGTAAACATGCATGTACTTGAGATGTAGCGAACCTGACACCTGTGCAGACACACAGACATGCCTTGGGGAATTGAAGCACGCAGTGAGGATGGAAATGAAAACAGAGGCCCATACAGGTACTATTGTAACCAGGTTATTACTGTAGGAATTGGGTGTGTGTAGATGCAGGAGGGGGGGATCAGACCTGAGTCTATCATCCTAGTTACAAGGGCAGGGGTAGACACTAACATTTTAGACCAGGGGCCGCCCGGGAACGCAGCCTCTGAAATTTGTGGGCCCGGGATTAAACCTGTGGGCCTGAGAATTTCTTAAGTAGATACAGTGAAATGGACCCATATGTTGAGACTCAATATAACACTATTTAAAGAAAGAATTCACATTAAAAATCATAATAAATAAGCTCTGTATATATTCTAATTATTTGAATCTTATCAACCTGTATATAATTATATAGTATAAATTTATATAACTTTTTACAAAATGATTAGGCTTTCTGTTTTACTCTCTAGAATCCTTATTAATGCTCTGATTCACAAGCCCTAAAAACTGGCATGTAGACCAGAATTAGGGCAATGCTATGGGCCACGCAGGCCTGTAGCTAGGCGAGCAGTCTGAAAACTACGGGCCCATACCCAGAACTACGGGCCAATGGCTCCCGGGCCAGCGTTAGTGTCTACCCCTGCAAGGGTATTGATGGTGCTGTGCATGTACAGGGACTGTGCTGGTAAGGAGATGGTAGTGAACTTAGGTGAGAGCTAGTCTCTTTATACCTCTGTTAACATGTGTTCCTTCCAGGAAATATTTGAATAATCCTTCTGATTGCTGCTAGATGCTCCTTTTTATAAAGCATGATTTCCTAGATTTATAGATCCAGTAGAAGCGACTGCCAGACAAAGCTATTTTGTAGAATTGCTGAGGCAGTTTGAGGTCTAGAGCAGCAGCAGCTCATTGTCTGAGGAGAAGCAGCCTTAGGTAGGTGCACTCTGATCCCATCTACCTATACCCAGCAAGATGCCGGCATCCTAATAGTCTCTTTTGGCATCTGTATTGCTTTACTTACATGACAGATTTTCTTTCTTTTAGACTAGACAAGTATGAGGCTTGGAGATTTTGTACACTTTGTGTGGTATAAATCTGAAAACAAAAGATCTTAAAGAAAACCATAACTTGTGTATTGTTCGCAGGTGAATAAGTCACAAGAGTCTAAAATACCTAGAGGCATTGTTCTTCAGCACTAAACCTCTCGGATGTGAGGTTTATGACACCAGTATAGTATGGTGTTGAACAAGCAAGATTTGTAAGATTTGTAAGATTTGTAAGATCTTTTATTCATTCCAAGTCACGGTTCTCACTGCGATTTTCATAGGATGAAAAAAGGATAGGTATGTACATTACAGTGATAGTCGTGTCATAGATAAGATGAACAGTACATTTACAACTTGTTTCACAGAAAATAATGTCCAGTATAGCGGAGTGACAAATTACAACGGTAATAAGATTAGGAGTAATAAATTATGGTATTGAGTGTTGGTCAACTCATAAGACTAATGTTCTTGTTCAAAATAGCTGTAGGTATTAATAGTGGTTATTTTGATGATATGTGGAGGGCATTGCTGGTGCAATAAACCGTCCCTAAATGATTATACTTACTGAAAAGTTTTAACGTTAGGTGGGGCAATGCTTGTGCATTGTACCTCACACTGACTAGGTTGTATCAATACCATGTCTTCATGTGACTAGTTCCTTTTGTCTTGCATGCATGAACACTTAAGGGAGCAGTGCTGGTGCACTGTACAGACCATAGAGATATGCTTCAATAAATATTATATTGGTAGCAGTGCTGGTGCACTGTACTTACCAATGATCCAATGAGTTAATACTAAGTAAGGATGACCTTTATAGAGGAGGCAATGCTGGTGCACTGAACTCTCCTACAACAGCGTTAATCAAATGATGGATCTTGTTAAAGGAGCAGTGCTGGTGCACTGGACTTTCTTTCAAAGTTAAGGGATGCCTTTAGGTGATTTCATGAATGAGGTAGCAGTGCTGGTGCTCTGGACTTACCTATAAGTAGCAGGTTGATGTTCACTTAATGTCCACCAGGTGGCAGTTTACAAGGTGTAAGATCCGGTGCTAGCAGCTGTACATACAAAGGATAGGATGGAAGGATGGAGCTATAAAGTAGGTGAATAGAGGGGTTAATATGTCAGCGTAGGTCTGCATGTGAATAAAGTTTTGTGCAGAATGCACAGTGTAATAACAACATACATATGTAGATTCGTTTTAATGAAATCTAAATGAGAGAAGGACTACACAGAGCTTGATGGAGTCTTCTGACTTTTTAAGGCAATCATTATTACTTGTGCTGACCACTGAATGCAATGAACAAGATTGTACAGAAGGTTAATTGCTTTCAGACATTCTGCAGCCAGGATGTTTAGTATTTACAGTTAATATTCAGGATGATTTTGAATTGAGAACATGATGTTATAACTATGACTATAACTATTTCATAATACATAGATATCAATTCAACCAGTACACCTAGATTGAAATCATATTGAAGACTAGTCTCTTGTAATATAGGTAGCCATATCATGGGAACATCTGAGTTGTGGCGCTATTTAAGAGGAAGTAACCCTCACGATGGGTACTACTGTATTTGTACGACAAGCATGTCTTGGTCTATGTATATGGTACTGGATATACCCAGGATTATAATGAATGTAACATATAGAAAACCCAATGAACAAAAAAGGGTTACACAACATTTAATAACGTTACATAACGTTATATAACATTCCTTTAAGGCTCCTTAAAGTTTTAAAACATTTTTTTTGACGTAAAATAACATTTTTTGTTAGCTGGGTGTAGTGAACTTGTTGTTCACTATATAACAATAACATTGTGAAGGTGTCTGGGACACAGGTGTGCGATTTACAGATTTGCTGACAGCCCCACAAGTCAGCTTCAGCCAATCAGCATCAAGGTCACACAATGAGTGTGGCTCATCATCACATTATTTGTTGCTTCCCGGCCATCCAATCAGACTGTGGATAGTAAGATGCCGAAGCTGGCAGTCCTGCTCACAATGACAACAACTCTGCTCACATACTTTTTTTTCTTTCTTAAATAAGCTTGGAAATTACCCAGAAATTGAATCCGGAACCCCAGTGCCTACTTGCAGACCAGAGCCTCCATTTGCCATTTATTGGGTTGGCCTTGCTTCACTAGCTAAGGTTGGGTAACCTAAAACACTACTTTTGTAACCATTTTTTATCTCACCTCTATTGATCAACATCATAAATTTGCAAATAACTTTTTGTGTATTGAGGCCACTTTTCATTATACTTATATTATCATCATTACATATACTCTCCTGGAAAATTGGTCAGGGAAGGAGGCTTTTATATTGCGTCTCCATCCAATATAAGCTAGACTTTTGCTCATTCTCGAAACACTTTTATCATAATATCCCTTCCTATCATAGAGGTATAAAATACTAGAGCCACCCTATGAGTGCAAAAATGTTATCCATCCACACCATCTTCCCACTCACCCTCATTATAAAATCTCCACAAGAATCATGTCAGTTATAATTTGAAATTAAAGAAGTTCATTTTGCCTGGGAATCAGCATGGGGGAATAATTTGAATTAATGTAGGAATAGCTTGAAGTCTTTCTTAGTTCTAGGATCTATATCTCAAGGATAAAAGCCAAAACACTCATTGCACCATGATAATTGGATACACAAGGCAGTTAGTGGACAATTACTATTAACTCAGTCAATCTATAGTCACTAAAACAAAAAAAAAATCAGTTCCCCTTTGCCCTGGTTCTGGTCCTTGTTTTGCAGCGATACGGAGAGATGTAGTAGATGTACATGTGGCCCCTCATCTGTCCGTCTCTCTATAGCTGTCTACACAGGCCCATAAACATACCACAGGGGATTCATCAACATGACTTATACACGTCTACACCAAAGTCAAGGTAAGATACATCCCTTCATTACACAGCTGTGTGTGGTCTCTGTCCCACACACATACATCATGGTGTCTGGCAACTACCACAGACTCAGCTGTTCTTTTGTAAAGATTATTAGCAGAGATTAAAGTAGTAATTCAACACAATTATTGCCGCCATGTCTCTTTCAAGCATCTTAAATATCAGTATGTCTCTGTCTGTGTGTGTTTCTCTCATCATGCTCCACCCTTGTATTTTTTCTCCCTGTACACCCCTTGAAACATTGTGTATGTACTACCTCATTCTCTAGATAGCTGTTGTCTTGGATAATCTCTTACAAATTCTTAATTGTGCTTCACTGCCTCAAATCCCTTCTTCTGCTAGGCTGCACTCTCCTTGAATGCCAGACCATGTACTTATGTTTGAAACTGGTGACCATCTTTATACCAGCTGGGCTAAGGAGGCTGCAGCTTTCAACAAATTAGCAACACAGTAGTTTGAGGTACAATCAAGGATTTCTTACAAAATCATTTGACAACTGGTTAAAGAAATAGGCTAGTGGAATGTTCTAGTCGCAGGATTGGCTTGTTACACATTGCAAGGTTGCATCCTGTTAAACGTTGATCAATACACTCAGAAGCTTTAAGTGAATGCATTGCAGAGAAGAAGAAATCTAAATTGACTGCCTCAGGGCTTTTGTGGTGATTATGCATACTTTGGTGCAGCATAGATTCCAGATGACTTGAGACATGGGACCAGATTACTTCTCCTGCAGAGATATATGCATGTATAGGGGCCTGGAATATGCTACATTTTTATTATAAGATGTAATAGCATTATGAAATATTGTGAGCACTGAAGATGAGATGAGAGAAGTATTCATGATCAGAAAACTAAACCTGTCTCCACTTTGTTAAATCAAGTTTATTAGGCTATATGAACAATTGTAAGGGTCATTATACTTTGCACTGCTTGCCACCTTTTTGTTTAAATGCTATTGGGAACAATACAAGCTTCTACATTGGATCCCTACAGTCATATACTTTGCACTGCTTGCCACCTTTTTGTTTGAATGCTATTGGGAACAATACAAGCTTCTACATTGGATCCCTACAGTCAGAAGTAACCAGGATTATCCATGTGTAATCCCAATCGATTATGTCTAGCTGTGGACAACAGATACCTTTCACCGAAATCCTACTATAGACGAAGAGAATTGGGGAAAGCCCCCATATCACTTCTGCTTACTAGTATCCCTCCCATCCAGGCTGTTCACTTCTTCCCAATTGATTTCAGAGAGGGACTACACTCTCTCAGCAGAACATGCTGTGGGTGTGTTGAGTGCATGTAGAAGGCAATGGCTGCAGTAGACTATTTGAGAGAAAAGCTGCATAAAAGACCATGGACAGAGTTTGCCATGCCACCTTGTGGTTTTCTAACACACATTATATATATATATACATACATTTGCTCCCTAGAAGAGTCATTCAAGCATCACGCTTACCCTACAGAGATGACATGATGCATGGCACAGTGCTAGTTGTGGACACAAAGCCTGTGTTAGTAGAGTGTCCTGTGGTTGTCTGGTGGGTGGCGCTGCTATCTGAGTTACGTCAGCCAGAAGGGAGCCCCCTGGTAGACGGTGCAGAAGACTGGCTTTGATCTTAGCCCTCACCGCTTTCCATCATCACTACCAATATGTGAATCGCCTGGTGATGATAGTTGCAGATGCTAAGAGCGGTGGAGGGTGGTGGAGTGCTTCAATGCATTAAGTCCCTCATGGTGCTTAAATATGAATGCTGCATTGCGAGTAAATTGCAAGTGCTGTATTCAAGTATCCCACATATGCTCCCTAGCGCTGCATGCAAGTATCATGCTGATGCATGAATGGGGTATTGACTTTACAAATCATAGCACAATGTGGGTTTAATACAGCACATATTACACATCCACAACATGAGAGTCTTACATGTGACAACAGAGACTATGCTGGGAGAGTGTCCTGTGGATACGGCTGGTCTGTGGACCTGCTATCTGAGTTACGTCAGCTTGAAGGGAGCCCCCTGGTAGATGGTGCAGAAAGCTGACTTTGATCTTGCCTTCAATGATATCTGTCATCAAAACCAATAAGTCAATACCGGGTAGAGACTCAGTAGGGACTGGCCGGTGATGATAGTGGTGAATGCTCAGAAATGGCTGAAGGGGTGGTAAGTCTCAGGGCAGCATAGTGCTTTAATGCATAATACCCATTGTCATTGTTTTGCATGGATGCTGCATCCTGATCGAGTAGCTTGCCTGTGCTATATTTAAGGAAAATGCGTACCCTACAGGGCTGATACACTACAGAAGGGCCAGTATGATGCCTGAATGTTGCTATGGTAAGTATACTGTCCAGGGATACATTCATTCTGTGCAGCCGTTAAAGGGATATGCTGTAATAGGATATGAAGAGTTCTTTGCAGCTATGGGAGTGTGAGCTGCGATAAGGTTTGGGCGGGCTCTCCAATTACACATCTAACAGAAAAAGGTTTATTGCATACTGTTTTATATTGAGCTGGAGACTATATGAATGTTCATGTGTATGTTTTTAAATACTATCCGTCATCACATTGATTGACAACCAGTGGAATAACTAGAAAACACTCCAGAAGGGTCACATGATGCCTCAATATGACTGTAATTAGTTGAGTATCTGGGGCTGTATTAATGTGTCATCTCAATAACAAGCAATTATAGCATGCAAAAGCACTTTTAAAAATTGTTACTCAAACTGCAGCTGCTCAAAGAGGAGTTCACTGTCATCTAAATAAGCTCCCCCCCTGCACCCCCCTATAATCTGTTACCAGTTTCCAAGGTCCCGATCAATCCCAACACAACAGCTAAACTTGCCTCTCACTGCAAGAGCGTGAACAGATACAACAAACCAATATCAAGGTTGGAGCAGGCGGCTCAAGGCAAATATATAACCTACCAATACCTAGTGATGAGATTGGTGCTTGGGAGGTTTTCACACAGCTAGCTTTACCTTAGCCGACCCCCACCACAAAATCTATCTACTATCCACAGTTTGATTGAATGCCCCGGAAACTGTGAATAGATGCATGACTAGCAACACTCATCACATGAGCTCTGAGAGCTTGCTGATTGGTTGGTGCTTACTTCCTGTGGTATCAGTAAAACAGTTGTCCCTGGCTTAGGGTGATAAATCACAACATTGAATGCTTGAATTTAAATGCTTGAGTGCATTTTTCTACATCTGGACCCCTATATTTGGGTGGGATTTTTTTTGATATATGATAAAGTATAGCTTATAATGCTGACCTGTAAATTGATCATACAATATACATACAGAGTACTGTAGTATAATATGCTACTTTTATGCACACCTAAGTTTTTATCATTGATGTGCAACCTGCAGTGCATTATGCTTGGTGAGAGGAGATCAAAAAGTGCATGAAGTAGGACATTACCAAGAACTCAACCCCTGGAAATTAGCACAGAAGAGAACTTTTACAAGAAGCTGACAGAGATTTATGCTTGGCCTGCATGCCAACACTAGCTTGGATCCTGTCTCCAATTCCTCTCTCACACAACTCCCTTATCCCTTTGAGGCAATGGTGGTTGTAAAAATTTACAAACATAAACAATTGGTAGCACTGCATTTGAGAATCAGAATCTCTTAGAAGTGTATTAACTCTGCAGCTCAATTTATGGATGACAAAAATAGCATTGCACGTTAAAGCTTCATTATTCTTGAAAACGGTCAAAGCACTTAGCATGCTGCCTCTTTAGGGTTAACATGCTCTCAGTCAGCCATACCTCTACACAAGGAGCTTAGATCTAGGATTGGATTCCTGCATCCCTCCCACACACCAATTACCGACCACAGATGTTTCACATGTCCCATTCCTTACTGCCAACGTCCTGGTGTGTAGTTTTTCATGCTTAATATAGACCCATACAGGAAGAAAAGGGTTACACAGTTTTGTTCAGTACAGAAACAAACACATTGTATATCAGCAGTTTAAAAAGACCATTACCTGCCTGGGGTCTGTATATACTCAGCCTTAGTTTAGCAAGGTGAAATATGGAGGGCTTAAAACCTACAAGACAAGGCAAACAGCAAAATCACTATATTATGGAGCTCTTCCAGAGACTCTAACCACTTATTTAAGAAAAGGCACCTGCCTGGAGTCTTACCATGCACCCATGCACCCATGCGCCCATCCTCACAATCAACTCTCCCAAAGATCCAATTATCATTTCATGTCCGTTATAATTGGAATTTGAAGGAGGTTTTTGTGTTTGGTAATCAGCGTGTTGGGGATAATTGTATTAAAAGTAGGAATAGTTTGAAGTCTTTCTCAGCTATTGGATTTGTATCAGAGAATTGAAATGTCTCCTTGTGCCAGAACTGTGTTTTGTCTTGTGGGCTGTGAACACAGGGGAGCCGTTTCATGATGCTTTGGAGTGGATTTCAAACATGCAACAAACATTTGCGGAAAGTTTTATTTTGAAAATGTAAATAATTCATAAAGGATTTCTAATAGAATAGATGATAGATAAGAGTAGGTAAGGTACATACTAGTACTGTTTCTGGCCAGTTACAGCAAGAAGAGGGTGTTCCACATCAATCGATTCACAGAAAACGTGACTCCATGAAAAAGGGGAAACATGGTTTTGTCAGAAAGTTCTGAGCTTTTGCTGTTGTTACACACACTTGGCTGCAGCATAGATTCCAGATAAGAAATGGGAAAAGGGTTGGAATATGTATCATTTTTTCTGCAATATAAGTCATAGATTAGATAGAGCATAAACTCACATATAAGCAAAAAAATAAACAGTCTCTTAAATACAGAAAAGGTGTTGTATTAACAGCTTCAATATTTGACATCAAATAAATGCTGAGCATGACAATTTACAACAATGTTAAGCGTAGTAGCATTAAATTAACTTTGTTTATGTCTGTATATATATCTATAGCTCTCTCGATATATATACATATATATATATATATTATATATATATATAAATATAAATATATATATATATAGAGAGAGACCCTATAAGCCCCTATGTTAATAATAAGCCTTTATGCCTTGATGTTCAGATGCTGTTCCATTACCATACTTCTCACTATGTCTAGCCGTAATGTGGGAAGATCACAGGATCCAGGATTGGATCACTTCAGTCCCAGGAGGTCCAACTAACCTCCAGGTAACCCCCATCAGGCTTGTCTGGATGCAGGCGACACCCTAAAAGGCTTGGATCACACATAATCTTACTGTTGACAAAGGGAATCGGGAGAATCCCCCTTATGACCCCTCCAAAGATAGCCTCCCAACTACTCATCTCCCCGTCCCTCTCACCCAGGCCATCGAGTTATCCCAAATTGATTCCATAGATGGGATACACTCTCCCAGCAGAGTCCTGATATTGTGGAGTAGTTGCCTGCAGGCTGATGGCAATATATCCAGCAAACGATTGAAGAGTGTTAGGGATGTACTCTATAAAGATGCTGGTACTGGTGTGCAACCCCACCTGGTGGCATTTACCAGGTTGAAGACACAACCACTATTCTAGTACGCCCTAATTAAGGTGAAACCTGTACTTACCATCTAGGGCGTACTAGTATAATGGTCTACCCACCTGCATCAGTGAATCTGAGTATACACAATATTTCTCTCATACTCCTACTGTACTGTACATCATGTATGGTACCATTGGAAAGTGGACACTTCAATCTAGATACACTAGCCGATTTACAAATGACAATGATTTATATTTATTCAGATATAATGCATTGAATATGCCACACACCTAAAATCGTCTGGTAAAGACCCAGCAAAATCTATTTCCGAATTTTATGCTAGATTTGCTGATAAAAATAAACACACAGAGCAGTAGCATAGACACTGATCTATCACTCTGCCTTTTGGGTGTCTCTCCTAATTGAATGGTAAGGTTACAAATAGAGAAAATCATGAGAAAATATGGATTCTCTGCCCAAGTCATACCCTCAGTGTTGGTATAGATAATACTTATTTTTCTGTGATAACAGACCAAGAACATGCATGTTCTCGGTAATTGGAACCCTGTGTGTATCTCTTGTCATCTTCAAGTTGCATATTCCCTGTAGTTTTAAAAGGAAAAAGAAGGAAATGCTTTGGGGGCCAGAGCCCCCAATGTATATAATGGTATCATAAACCATAATATTAAAACCTAGCTAGTGCATTATGACATAAAATAGTTCTTAAGTTCTTTTCAATTTTGTTTCAATTTTGAACAGCTAAATATGAAACTGTTAAGATCTCACAAATGTGCTGTGTAGAAATAGGGAGTGGCAGTAAGATATAATATAGGTCAGTAACTTCGATTACCTTTGCTGTTGTGTAGTCTACAACTCTATCCGAGAGATTGATGTATAAAAGCTCATCTCTAATTGGTTCAAGTCTCTAGCAGAGGTATCATTCTCCAAGCACAGACTTAGTTGCCAGCAAACTTCTCACAACAGAATGAACATCCTTCACCCCAGTGCTGGCAGCTGGTGGGAACGGCCAGAACTAACTGCATCTGCCAGCAACTATAGATCATACTCTTGTTCCCAAATCCTTCCGAAGGAAGGCTCTGGTAACTGCCAAATGTTGGGATTTTGCTGGGTCTGGGCAACCCCTGCTGGTAGCTTGGAACCAGCGAACAGGAACAGGAAATGGAACAAGAAAGGCTGATGGTAAAACTACCTCAAACTACCATCATACATTCTGGTTCCATTTCCTGTTCCTGTTTGCTGGTTCCAGCCTCCCAGCAGGTGTTGCCCAGACCCAGCAAAATCCAAAGTTCAAGGTCATTTGGCTGTTACCAGAGCCTTCCTTCGGAAGGATTTGGGAACGAGAGTACTATAGCTCAGGGCCCTGGCTCTCACAGAACCAAAGCGTTTTTCTTTTCTTTTATGTGGCAGAACCAACAAAATAAACACATTGTCTTATTACAGTTTAAATACATTGTAACTGGTCCACATTTTCTCTTGAAACCATAACCTACAATCACAATCGATCCTTCTCAAAACATTTACATGCTAAAATAATCATGCATGGCAATATGTCGTCATCAAAGCACTAGGTGAGTAAATTAATTGTCACTAGATGATTTTATTTATTAGCAGCATTTGTTTCCATGCTCATATTGATATTAACATTGGTGCTATTTTCTGTCAGTGAAGGCAACTGCAAGATATTTGCTGCTCTCTTGTTAAAAAGGCCTGTTCCAGGTTGGTGCTCTTATTAGCACTTGTCTCTATAAAGGTGATGCCACAAAGGTCAGCAAACTCCTGTAAATGTATACAGGTAGTTTACTCTTAGTGCTGTTAGTAAAGAAGAGGAATTGACCTACCCTCCATATTTCCTGTGCTAGGCCAATGAAAAAAGGAAAGTTGTTTCTCATCACCACGCGCATCATGAAAATCTTGATTTTGAGGTTAATTTTTTTTTCTAATTAAAAAAAAAAGATTAACATATATTGGCATATTTTGTATCAAAGTAAAGCTTAGACTGTCAGCAATGCAGTGTGCCAGGAATAACTTACATTAAAACAACAAGTTTTTAGTAATTAAGAGTATATATACTCTTAATAACTAGAATGTGAAAATCGTACGTGAAAAGTCTCAATTTTCGGCGCCAGTAAAAAAGAAATGAAACAAAAGAAACGCCCTCATTATATTTCCCACTGTGGGGTGATGAGAAACAATTACAGTCAATGCATTGACTTTATTTATGCATGACTTTATTTGCCCCATTGAGATAGATCGCATGTGCCCCATTATATTTTTATCTCAAACATTTATTTGCTGAACAATCTTACTCCCCCATCCCTCACTCCCTTCTCCCTCACTTTTCTCCATTTTCCTTAGTTGCTGACAGACCCCATTCTCCCCCATCCCCTCCCGTCCCCTCGTTGTCCACATGCTGCAAAGTGTCCACATCACATTATGTCCACATTCTACCATCACAAAGGGTCCGCTTGTGGCTCCTCCTGCTCCACCGCCTCACCCCCTCGGTCAGCTTCAGGTCCTCCTGGGGGGTCCCATGCCTTCCTCCAGGGTCTCTTTTCACTATTTAGCACATGCAAATTGAGTTTCATGAATACAAATTGTTTATTCAGAAGGAGAATAGATGGGGATTCAGTGGTACATATATACATAAGTTATGGTGTGTATCAATGTGTTGATACATGTATTGAGTCGAAGGTTAAAGACTGCTTCCATTCGCCCCCTGGGGGTTTAGGATGGTACTACTGTTGTGGACTTCAAGGCTCACCACACTGCCACCTGGGGACTCACTCAGACACTGGCCGCTAGGCACCGACCAGCCTTGGTTACCTGCTTTGTTGTGCTTGGCGTGTCGGCCGGACAGGTCGCAGTTATTTGCTTGTGCTTTGTGTCATTTAAAAAAGTGGCATGAAACCGTGTTATAATTGCGAGTTTTTGTACGACGGCAGGAAGAAGGCGTGCCCGCAGTGTGCTGCACCTTCTAAAGGAGGGAAAGGGACGCTAGATCAGTCCGACGAGGCCTTTGTTTTGAAAAGCAACATGTCGGGCGAGGAGAGCAAGCTGACGGAGCCGGCATCGCCAAGCATTGAGCGGCAGGACATTTTATCAAAGCAGATAGAGCTAGCCGAGGAAAAGAGGCAAATCTTGCTGCGCAAGCAAGAGGTCAAGAAAATGGAGGATCGGTTAGCACAGATCAATCTGGAGAATGCCGCGTTGGAGGAGTCGGTCGGTATGCCGGCATCACCGCCGGACACCAACCAGCAACCAGCTTCAGGTCAAAATGGCGGACCTTCCGGTTCGGATGTAAACAATGGTTCGCAAGCGTCAAAACATCCTCCCGCGGGCTCTCAGCCTCACCGACACCTACCTGGTCAAGGTGGGGATCCGCAACAGCCTTGGTTGGGTGGAACCCAACAATTATTCTACGCAGATGGTTCCCCGTTCGTGCCGGGAGACCCCGCGAGTCAGCCGGCTTCAACTCTGCAGGCCGGGCTTCAGTCGGTCGGCCTCGGACTGCAGGCACTAGGATTAGCAGGCGGTGCATCGGGAGGTGTCAGCACGTCAGGTGAGCAGGGGCTTTTTGGTTCTCTACGACAGAAAAGGTCCAGACACTGGATAAGGCCTGACTTTCATCTTCCCTATGACAAGCAGTTTGATGAGATGACATACAGGGAACTGGTGTATGGCATGGTGTGTGTCATGGAGTCCATACACAAGTCCAATGACGCTCGATTTTCTCTAGAGGGGTATATTGAACACTTTAAATATATTACCCTAAAGGAGATTAGGCCAACATATACGGCAAAGGCGGTGGACAAGTATGAGCGGGACGTCACTACCAAGGTGTTAGAAGGGAGAATTTCATTCATGGCAGCGGAGCACACTGCAAATGCCACGCATTTCGGGATTGAAAATACGCGGGCCTATGTAGAGGCTATGCGTGTGATGCAAGGCAGCCAGTCAGGCTGGGGCGGCAAGTCTGGTGGTTCAGGGTATAACAAAGGCTCTGGCAACCCCTCCCCCCGTATTATGTGCCCGGATGACGTGTGTGCCTCGTGGAATTTTACCACATGTAATTTCAACCCTTGCCACAAGCAGCACGTATGTTGCATATGTAGGGGCACTCACAAGGCCCGAGGAGGTTGCAGTCACGCTCAAGGTCAAGCTCAGGGTTACCAGCGTCAACAGCAACAGAACCCGTATCAGGGGTTCTCTCAGCAGCAACAGTCACCAGATTACCAATATCAGCAGCAGTACCGTACCCAGCAACAGGGGGGGGGGTCAGCGTTAAGTGGTGATCTGACAGGCACGTCTGATTTATCCTCCTTTGGTTACGTGGATTCTGAGAATTTAATCTGCTGTGATTCCCTACAAACTTTGTTATGCAGCAACCAGTCTTATAAACCTCTCTGGGACTCGTCAGCAGCCCATGTGGTGAAAGGTGTACGTTCTCAGTTTAAACCATGTGGTTGGAGACAGATGTTGTCAGGAGGTGTGAGCGGTTATCATGACAACCAGTGGGATGTGAACAGTTTATTCATACTGGATGGCGTGCTTCATGGCTTTAAAATCATAGATCCCTACGCTGAAGTGCCTTCCTATGAGTGTGAAAACTACGCATCAGTGAAAGGTGGTGCGTATGATTATCTGAATGACATTGTGCTGAAGGAGCTAGAGGTTGGGAAGCTGTCAAGAGTCGATAGGAAGCCACATTGCATCCACGCCCTGGGGGCGGTAGAGAAAAGCTCCGGGGGATTCAGACCCATAACTGATGCTAGCAAACCAGATTTTTATTCCATAAATAACTTCATGTCAGAAACTTTTCAGCATTTTAAGTTCTGTAGCATGGACAATATTTGTAACAGTTTAACACCCGGTTGTTATTTGGCTGTTACAGACGTCTCAGCGGCCTACAGATCTTGTCATATTAGACCTTTTGACAGGAAATTCCAGGGCCTGAAATGGTCCATAGATGGGCAGGACATTTACCTGGAGGACAATTTTCTATCCTTCGGTGCTCGCGCCTCTCCATATATATTTAACAGCCTAACCGATGCCGTATCCCGTTACATGTCAAGCTGCGGTTTTGTATGCTACAATTACTTAGACGACTTTTTAGTAATGGGTGCAACTTTTAATGAGTGCAAGGACGCTCAGCTAGCCCTACATTCTCTGTTGAGGTCATTGGGTTTTGACATAGCCTACAAGAAGGTGCTATCTCCAGCGACGAAGCAACGTTACCTTGGCATTGATATAGACACTGTTCACATGAAGTTAATACTCCCGGATGATAAATTGTTGAAACTAAAGGACGAGCTTGCGTTTTTTGTAGGTCGCCGGCAGGCGACGCGTAAGCAGCTCCAGAGGTTGTGTGGCATTATTGCTCATTGTTCAACAGTTATCAGAGGGGGCAGGACCTTCTCACACCGGATTATTGGCCTTCTGAGTAACTTTTCACCTTCTAAGAGGAGAGTAACTTTGAGTAAAGGCTTCTTCAAGGACGTTGATTGGTGGTGTAATTGTGCTCAATGGTTTAATGGTGAAGCAAGGATGGTGGGGAGACGCCTATGTGATAAGGTGGAGTTAGCTATGGACGCCTCTTCAACAGGTTTTGGTGTGGTCTGGCGTACCGATTGGCTAGCCGGTACTTGGAAACTAGACTTGGACTCTACACAGGACCATCACACACATTTATGCCATACACCAGGGGATGAAATACCAGACAATATAAATGTACAAGAGCTTTATCCTATGGTCGAGGCCCTATGGCGCTGGGGGGAAGACTGGAGAGACTGTATTGTTGTTTGTAAAACTGATAACACTCAGGTGGTAGCAGGTTTAAATACCGGTAGAAGTGTTAATTCCATAGCTATGTCTTTATTAAGGCGCATTTTCTGGTTATCAGTGTTGTATAATTGTCACATAATTGCAGAGCACATACCGGGTAAATTAAATGTTGATGCTGATTCTTTGTCTAGATTGTTATGTAAAGATAAAAGTATACCGGTTGGTTTGTGTTGTTCCAGATGCAGACCGGTTGCGTCAGAGCCTAGATGCTAGAGGGGCGGTGGTTAGATCTTACTGTTGGGCGGAGTCAACCTGGAGGACTAAGGCGGCACAGTGGAAAAGATATATAAGTTTCTGTGCCCTGTTATTGTTACCGGTAATACCTACAACTGTTAATACTATGTGTCGCTATGTGGTGTATTTATCAGACAAGCTATGTTATGTGAGTATAGACAATTATGTGTCAGCTGTCATTAGTTTGAACAAGTATTTTGGTTATGATGTATCCAGCATTCGTAAAGATTTCACTTTTGTTACAACTTTAAAGGGTATTCGCCGTCTGTTGGGTGACCCAGTACCTAACAGGGTAACTTTAACCTTAGATGAATTATTGATTATGTCTTCAACTGTGGATCGGCTCAATGTGAATGAACGTTGTATGTGGGCTTGTATTGTCACAAGTTTCAGGTCTCTCTTAAGAAAATGTAACCTAGGCCCTGATAATTTCAAGTTAGATGGTCATTTCTTGCGCAGGAAATCTTTACGCTTCACATCTTGGGGGGTGTTACTGACTGTTTCTAGTTCTAAAACTATACAATATGGGCAGAGAGTGCATCTTATACCTATAACTTTTGCCAAGGGTTCACCTTTATGTGCCGTTACTCTGCTCAACAGACATTTTAATGATGTACCGGCTGTGGATTGTGACTCGCCTGTGTTCATGTTAAAGCAGGGGTTGCGGACAGTTCCTTTAACCTACCCGGTACTGCTGAAGTATTTAAAGCGCCTGTTGAAGGTTATAAACTTGGACATGCAGGGGGCAGGAGTTCACTCCCTACGTCGGGCAGGCGCTGCTTACTTACATCACTGTGGTGTGCCACTAGAGGACATACGCCAGACAGGGGATTGGGCATCTCTGACTGCACTTATATATTTGGCTAAGCCACTGTCTTCAAGGATCAATTTGGACAAGTTGGTCTCCGACTCAATCTGCAATAAGAAGCTGTGATGTGGAACTTATGAAGTTATAGACTTAGGTTCTGGGTGTTGCCGTTATAAATACCTGGCCCAAGTCCACTCATCGCCTTGCCATTTATTTACATGCCAGAACCGTTCAGTATCAATGGTGTGTATCAATGTGTTGATACATGTATTGAGTCGAAGGTTAAAGACTGCTTCCATTCGCCCCCTGGGGGTTTAGGATGGTACTACTGTTGTGGACTTCAAGGCTCACCACACTGCCACCTGGGGACTCACTCAGACACTGGTCGCTAGGCACCGACCAGCCTTGGTTACCTGCTTTGTTGTGCTTGGCGTGTCGGCCGGACAGGTCGCAGTTATTTGCTTGTGCTTTGTGTCATTTAAAATTTTTTATATTCTTGCTTGCTTGAATTATTATCATGTATTGAATAAATAGGCCGTTATAAATACCTGGCCCAAGTCCACTCATCGCCTTGCCATTTATTTACATGCCAGAACCGTTCAGTATCAATACTAAGTTTCATGCTTTATGAACTTGTTTGACTCACAAATCGGTGCAGTCAGTTCTACTACCCTGCAAACAGAACTCAAGAATGACACAAGTTGTTTTTTTGTATTGATGGGAAGAGCACAAGCTGTGAACACAAGATAGACACACTGGATTCTTGACAATAGAGAACCTTCCTAGGGACATGTTCAATGATAATTTGCCGAGTTTGACTTGTGCAAATAACAAGAAATTCCACAAGTAGAATGATGAAGTGTATTGCCCAAGGTCCACTTGCTCAAAAAACAAGAAATTCCAGGATATATGTCACAAAAAATGACAAAACATTCCAGAAAATGATGACATAATAAGGGCACGAGTTGCGCTTGAGATTTTATTTGCAGGGTGGGCATCCTTCACTGGTCTGAAGACATGTAGCCATCTGGCATTGGACTCTTCTATATTGAATACACAATAAAATTTTAAATACATGAGAGATCCTCAACCAGACAGCACATCTCATCGGATGGTACATACACTATTGTACACACTGAACCAGGTGCCTTGACATTTGCATACGTTGCATAGTCTTATAGTGCATACATGCATAACCATGAACTATGAAAGGGTTCGATTAAGTTCTGTTATCTGTTTAAAAGAGAAAAAAAGGAAGAAAGAAAGAAAGAAAGAAAGAAAGATAGAAAGAAAGAATGAAAGAAAGAAAGAAAGAAAGAAAGAAAGAAAGAAAGAAAGAAAGAAAGAAAGAAAGGAGGGGAGGGTGAAGGTTGAACTCTAATAAGAATCCCAATTTTCATAGCCATGTGTAGGATGGCCATAACCCATGCCGCCTTTAGAGGCTGAGTCGGGGTATCCTGCCTGGAGTCTCCTCCCCGTGGGAACAAAGGAGCTGAACCGCTTGTGGCTCCTCCTGCTCCACCGCCTCACCCCCTCGGTCAGCTTCAGGTCCTCATGGGGGGTCCCATGCCTTCCTCCAGGGTCCTCTTGTGTACCGTGCCCCCCGCGTGCACCACGATGGCTGCGTCTGTACCGGCAGTAGGCTATGATGATGATGACTATCAGCGCTAGTCCTCCAAGTGCACCGATGATACCGTACCGCCCCGGCGAGTACTCCCACAGACTCTGGATGTACTCCAGGTACCCCACTATGGCCACCTGACTGGCAAAATGAAGCTGGAAAAGAAAGGATGTAAAGTATTATAAAGAAAATGTTGCTTTCGATTATTAATAAATGAATGAAGGGTGCCTCTGCTAGTATTAAGCTGTACATTTCAAAGTAGCTAATTAGATGCATCGATACATAGAGAAATGCCAATGCCCAACGATACTGTCTCTGTCGCATTTCACAAGCGGGGGCTGGGGCCATATTCCACAAAGCTGCAGGTTAAGTGGGATATTCCCCAGCCACCACTTGATACTAATTTTGTTTTTAGATATAAAATATCTAAGATCTGAACATCCTTCTTTTGAGATTCTTTTCAGTGGATGCAGATTTGTTTTCTTTTTTTTTTGAGGAAAATGCAAAAAAACATTGAAAGATGTGGCCCCTTTTAACTGATGTGGGCATAGTCTATGCAGATAATATTTCTTTTTTCTCATCCATCACTGCATTAATCTTTGCATTTAAGTAAATTTAAGATGTCTTAAATGAGCACTTTAAGAGGCTTTAAGTTAAGCTGTTGCATGAAAATGTCCCAGAAATGTTATAATAGCATTAAAATGCCTTATAGAATTAAATATGCCTAAATAGTTTCTTTAAAAACTTTTTTTTTTACTAAAGATACACACTTTCATGCATACTTCATATTTTATCTACTTTAAACCTTTTCTTTATGATTTAGCTGATAATTGCACTAATCATCTGATTTAGACAGAATTTACTACTTTTTGTGTACATGCTATAAGTCCATCCATTAAAATGACACTGTTAAGGGCCATAATTGGCCCTCATGGTGTATTCTAATTGGGAATAGAGGAAATTTCAGCCTGCCCCATCATACTGCAATATCATTTGGAACTCATTTGTGTTGGATTTGAAAAAAGGGGGAAAAAATCAGACCATGTCACTACAATACATTGTATGCTGACCTTGACGGGTATCCTGTTGTCTCCTACATAATCGCTGGTGGACACCAGGGGCCGCTTGGCGGGAGGTTCACATGTAATGGTGTTATCTCCCACCTCAACATTACCACACAAACCTTCACCGACCCACACAGTATACGCCTCTGGTTTCAGTCCAGTCAAGAACGTCTCACCCTGAGCGAAATGACATACTGATAATATCATTTCATTTCATTTGAAAATTGAATCAATAGTATGATTGTTGCAAAGCAATGAAAATACTAGGTAAGTAGGCAGAATATCAGATATAGCCAAGAACGAAACTGCACACTGCATGAATATTTGTATTTAAGTAAATTAAATAAGAACAATTTAAAGAAATATAATTCAAAAACCACTTAAATTCCTTAATGACCTTCCAGGGACATTTACATGGCACTTTTGAACTTAAAGCCGTGCATGTACCAAGCTATTAAATAGTGTTTTTATAATCCACAAACGTGTGTAAATTATATTAGTTGCATCACTAAAGAAGTCATAGGCATACTTTCCTTTATGCATAAGTTTTCTGTATAGATAGGGGTGCTGGCGGCAGAAGGGCAATGTGCCCGAGCTAGTTTTTGGTGTCAACCAATTAAATCCAATAAATATACTTTAAAAGAAAAGTGTTCTGTCAAGGCATCTTCATAAATACAAACATTCATGCAGTGGGGCAGATTAGGGAACGGTCAATTTTTAACAACAGGAGGTGGGGGTCATTGGATTTTTGCACGAGTGGGTCAAAGTTTTTGTGTTCCCCCCACAGGAGGGTTGGAATTTTTTCGGTCCCCCCCAGGCAGGTTGAAATGGCGTACGGCCTAACCCTATAACTATAGTAATGTGCTGGCTTTTTCGCTAAATAAAGGGGTCCAAATTGTTTTGCCCCGCCCCCCATAATCCACCTACCCCCTTATTGTTAGAAATGACCACTCCCTTACCTTGATCTCCAGCTGGTGCTGCTGGACAGGCCAGAATGTAACAAACTTAAGTACGGGCGGTGAGAACGGCTGGACCACGGGATCTGTGTAGATTGTGATCCGACTAAACTCCCGAAGGTCTCCCAAGGACAAGTTCCTGTACTCCTGCACCCCGTCCAGTCTGAAAGTAGCATGCAGTGGTAGAGACTAACCCTTTCAGCAATGGGCCACCCATTTCCTATCGACTTTCTGTTTCCTACGACTTATAACATGACTGTATTGGTGTACACATATTCTCCTAAAAATTCCTGCATCCACTCCTGTGGGCCGCCAGGGCTGGTAGGAAGGTAATTCCTGAGAAAACTCTGAGACCCGACCCAATGCTACATTGGCCAGGATTAGTGTCTATATTTTTAACCCTGCTTAAATGTGTTCCATATGTTATTACAGTATTCTGAATACAATGTTCTGTAAGGGCAAAACGGGCTAAATAGATTACTGTCAATCTATGGACTGACATAATTTTGATATGCACCTCCAATGGTTCCCTTGGCCCACTATTCACACTTGGTGTGGCTTAACACCTGCACAGGTGTGAAGTGTTTTATATCACCAAAAGATGTGAAAAGCGGTATGGGGAGGGCGCTCATTACATTGAATATATACTCACTTAAAGGATATCTCCACCTCTATGTTCTCTCTGGCGTTAAGTGAGGTATTTGCCTGCCGACGTTTCCTCCTGCTTCTGCTCAACAGTTGAAGGTTTATCTTGGGGGTAGGACATCCCATCTTGGAGGATGACTCCACAGTACAGTTCTAGGAAATAAAGTAAGAATTGTCTAGGCCACTCAAGAAATACATTTTTTTCATCAATGTGCATGATAAAAATCAGTTTTTGAGTAAAGCTGTTCTTTGCTAAATTCTAATGGAATAAATTGCACAAATATTGGCATATTTGTTATCAAATTAACTCTCATACTGCCAATAATGCAGTGGGATAAAATTAACTTACATTTTCCCTACTTTCCAATATCAATAAATTTTTGGTAAATTTTGGTAAAGTAAAATGATCCTATACATTTTTGCCCGCAAGTTAGCATCCTTCTTATCCATATTCTTGACTTCTTGGTGATGAGAAACTTTTCTCTGAATGCCCTTATAGTGATTTTTTTAATGTAAAGATTACTGGGGAGTTGCTTAATGTGTTTCATCAGGGTCCCAGTTGGACTGCCAGCTAGGACCTGCCCCATACTGGTACCTGGGTAGGCCTGCCACGGTAAGGCCCACTTTGGCAGAACTTCATAAATTCATAAAATTGTTAGAATAATGTTTGAGTACATGAACTCCAATAGAAAAAGTGTTATGCTCAGGAAATTCCTACAGGCTACTTTTCTTGCTGTAGCCACCCCCTCCACTAATTTAGGCCAAAATAAGGTTTACTTCCAAAAATATGGTATAACTTTGGTTTGAGGCCCTAGATTTAGAGTTACACTAAAAAAATGATTGATTATCTTTCAATTGACCAACTGTTAAGCAGCAAACGAGAGAAGAGGAAACCAGCCTTCAGGCCTCAGGGAAACTTACTGTTTCTTCTGAGTAATTTTCATAGGTGATGAGTGACGTCACTGTTGTCACCATGAGTGTTGTCTCCAGAGTGTCGAAGTTCTGTCCGGTTACCGTTAATAATGCGCCTCCTCTGATTTAACAATAAAAGGAAGGGCAGGTAGGTATATAAGTGTAATGGTATTCATGTTATGGCCACTCATAAAAACTTTGTTTCTCATCAGCGATCACATCATAGAAATCAGGGAAATCTTTTTTTTTCATCTAAACGGATAGATATTGGCATAGTTGGTATCAAATTATAGCTTTTACTGTCAGCAATGCAGTTGACTGGGAATAACTTACATTTTCCCAATTTTCAAATCAAACATATTTTAAAAAGGTTGAGGGCTATCCATGTTCTTGTTCAAGCTCCCATGTTAGTGTGTCCTGAAGAGTATACCATTGCCAGATCCTTGCCACTAGCTTGATGTCAAAAGTGGTTGATCCAAGGTATGTGTTTGGCTTAAGGTGAATCTGCACCACCAGTGAACTTACGACTCTATGGATTCCAGGGGCTCGATCTTCATGATGACCGGGTCTGCCTGGTACTTTAATTGGAAACCAGAGGGTATGCTAGTGTTGCCGTTTCTGTTGTGGACTACCACGTCCAGAAACATATCCAACTTTGTGACATCTGTGAGCTCTCCAGTCTGGCAGATATAGCTCCTCGTGGTCCTGCAAATATAACAGCAATATTACCATACTTTGGAAGCACTACACTGTTTCTTATTTTTGATAAATGTTCAAAATTCATCGGGCTGTATCTCAAAAACTATTTCTCAGAGGATCTCTATTCCTGATATGCTTTAAGATATATGTTGTCCCAGCTTATAATCAAAATTATTAGTTGCTGTGATGTATATAAGACATAATGTACATAATCATGGATTTTTCATCACTGAGTCACATGAAAAATGGACAATTAACTTCAGGAGGCAATAAAAACTGAACCACTAGGGTTAGAGATGTATCAAAAAGTGTTCCAAGAATCCAAAATATATGCCTTTCAATATACTAAACTTGTTTAGACGTAATAAGAACTTCCTGTTTTGCCCTTCCTCAGCCCCCAAACTGCATAACTCTGCCTTCTACCACTGCCTTGTACATGTTCTCTACAATAAATTCAACATAATTTTACTTGACTGCATACACTGTTCTCTCTGTATACAGCCCACCATAGTCATTTAAGATGTTTTTCATCCCGTCTGTGGCATTTAAAACCGCTGAAAGCGTTCCTTTAATACAACTGACATTTGCTTAAATGTGAAGATTCATGCAGCTTACCTTATCTTCTGCAGACAGGGTATATCCCCGATAGTGACAAAGTCAATGCTGTGTATAAAGGTGCCTGTGATGGTAACCAGTGTCCCGCCTGATCTCGGTCCCACCGTAGGACGCACATCCGTTATGCTGATCTCTGCAAGTGTAGAAAGAGAGACTTTATATTTAAGCTATATGTGAAAAAGGGTATGCAGTTATCCATTCTGTAATGGACACGACCATACATCTGATTTTTCTTCAAATTCTAAATCTTACTTAAATGTATTCCAAACACTGTAAAAGTATAATATTTAGAGAATAGAGGTCAATTAAATGTCATCAGTAGGTGTTGATAAGTCACAAAGGGATCCAATGTCCTCCAACTATGGGTTTTTCTACTGTATTTTCAATGGGGGAATAAAAGCATGCACGCTTTTATTCCAAAATATCCATATATTGGACAACAAATTTAATCAACTTAGGGCAAAATCAGATGCTGTTAAAGAATTATCACTGCCTTACCTTCACAGTTTCTGCCAACAAATGTTGGTGGGCAGGTGCAGGTGTAGGAGTTAACCTTGTCTGTACAGGAACCCCCGTTGTGGCACGGGTTGGGGGAACACTCATTGATGTCCGCTGTTTTATAAAAAAAAAATTCTTGTTGTAAAATTTCAAAAAGAAAAGTATCAATATCATGCCCTAATCCCATTCCATATACCAATTTTAAAAAGCCTTTTCTCCCCCCCCCCCCCTCAATATTCTCCTCTCTTAATCCAAACTGGCTCAAGCCACATGTAATTACGGGTTTATGATTTACGTTAATAATTGTATGTTATTTTTAGCCCACAATGGGCACTGGTTCGTTTACACCTGCTCAACTTTGTTGAGAACGTGTAAACAAACAACTCACCGAAATGTAACTTTGGATAAAGCTATTAAGTGGATATATATATACACCAGTACCATCCAGGTGTGCTGGGTATTCCATATTACGGGCCCGGGCCTTTGTAATTTACTCAGGATAAATTAACGGAATACTTTCTTACTTACCTATTCTATGTATAATTTGTAAAAAAAACTAATCATAATTCAATGGTGTAGGCCTATTATTTGATTGAAAATATGTTAATAGTTGACTTTATGAAAAAGTCACTTTAGGCCAAAATAAGAAGGCTTGTTTCAGGTAACATGGGCAGAAAATGTAGGGTTGGTAGGTCGGATATTTTCTATTTTACCTCTTTTTTTCAAACATGAAAGTACTAGCCAGCCTCTCCGAAGACCCTAAAATTGACAAAAAGGGTAAAAATACGAAACATTCTTCAAAATTGCATGAAAAAACGTAGGGTTGGCCGTGTTTTGATAGGGTCGGTCAGGTGACCTGAAACAAACCTTTTTTTTTGCCTTATCTTGCTGCATTGGTACCTATAGTTACTTACTGGAGCAGTTCGTGTCGGTGTATCCGGGTGTACACAGACAGACGTAGGTGTCAGCGGTCTCCGTACAACTGGCCTCATTCTCACACGGTGCAGGCTGACAATACCCACCCGGCACCACCACCTCACCACTAGACTCTGCAAGGGGTGTGTAGGGTTTATTTTTTCATGGTGAATACGGAATCACAAGGGTAATGCAATGGGAGGGCTGTTCTCCAGGGGAGCGTGCAATAACCCTAGGTTGTATTGCAAGCTGTGACCATATTTTACGCTCTGAGACCAGTGACCCCCGGGAAAGTTTAATTATAGTTTTAGTATATTTCAAATGGAAAGACCCTGGAATAAACACAGTGGTGCTTGGGCTGTATTGCACGCTGGCCATAGGCCTAGTGTTATATGGCCCAAGCACCACAAGTGCAATAACCACTCACTTTAGTATGCAGCTCCGTCTATTTATACCTCGGACAACACAGCATATGGCCTATCTCTTAACTAAAGACACCACCAATGTTGTATCAGTAGTAGCACCATCAGAGGCTCTGTCCCATACCAAAAATATTAGAGTATTAGCTATACACTATTTGGGCTTGTTGCCCCTACTCTATTTTATTTTCATTCCCCCGCCCTCTTTTATTGTAGTATCCCCCATAGTCTGAAGCCTTCTAGTTTATGTCATTGTATGTAACATGTACAAACTATGTAGGATATGTTTGTCAAGGCAAAATATAAAGTTGGTTAATATTTCTATTCCTACATCCCTTGTATTTAATCATGTGCACTCACTTAGCTAAGACCACCCAAAAAAAATCATCATCAACATTTATTTTTATTTCTGCAAGCTTAAATGAAAAAAAAAAAAAAGTTGATATATTTTGCCTAATGTTATCACATTACAAATGCAATGAGCTAGATGAAATATGCATGTTTACAACTTTTGCCCATTATTTTCTCTTAAAATAAGAAATAGAATTTTGTTGAAAATGCAGGGACAACTTACTCTGGCATTGTTGACCAGTGTATCCAGGTAGACAGGAACAGGTATAGTGGTCCTCCACATTGGTGCACGTACCTCCGTGCTGGCAAGGGGTGGATGCACACTTAGGGAGGGTAACTAAAGGGGGAACAAGAAAAGAAATTCACCAAAAATGTGATATACCAAAAGAGAAACAGTCAAAGATAAAGATTATACATGTATGGTGGTCACATGGAAACATCTTCCAAGAGGGCACAGAATTCAGTTCAATGTTGAATCAATGTTGAATCAACATTGTTTCAACATTGACAACCATTGTTGATTCAATGTTCTGTGCCCACTGGGTTGCAGTAACTGGGACCTTAGGAATTAATGTCAATGCTCTACCACTAAGCTACTTCCCTTCTGGCAGTAGACTGGACCTCTCGTCAGTAGTTTGTTATCAACACCCATTGGGGGATTGTTTTTTATAGTATTCTGTTAAATTGGGACATCACATATGGACCCATATAGACGAAGGTTCGATAGTATAGTTCCCCAGAGTTATTTAAAAAGCAAATTCACAAGGCAAAGCCTCTTGAAATAACCTTCAGAGGAAAACTATATGAGTGCTCCTTTGTTTTTATATCATGCAGTCCAGACCAAATAAAAAGTTGATAGGGATTTTGCGCATCTCATTTTCGGAAATTGACTTTTTTTTAAAGATTGTCAATGGATATCACTCATCTCATTTTTTGTCAAATAGAGAATCTTTTTTTTAAAGTGTTCATTTAGTAATTCCCTTGGATCAATCAATAGATTGTTATATTGGGGGACCACTAAGAACTTTTGTCAGAGGCTGGGTAACAAAAATGAAAATAATTGTTGCTCGCTCCACTTTTCCACCTACATGTTTGTTTTTACATTTTTTTTAAGGCCGAAAGGCCCCGGAGGGGCCCTGGTGGTGAGCTTGCGAACTACCAGGTTGAGGCATTATATTGTTTTCATTTGACAGGAAGTCAGTACGGGTGCCGCCATTTTGTTTTAAGGGGTGCCGCCATTTTGTTTTAAGGTGTCACAACACAAATTTATGCATATAATGATAAAATTAATATTAATCAACCTTCGATCCTGAGGTTGATCCTAAGCATGCCTATACCCCCTAACATGGACCCAAGGAATTCAATGGTTCTATTGGTTTGTTGCTAAGACAGCTGGTTGCCTAGCAACAGCTATTCTAATTGTTTATCTGCCTAGCAACACCCATTTCCATGCTCCTGAGGTTGATTAAGATCCTACTTACCCCCCCTAACATGGACCCAAGGAATTCAATGGTTCCATTGGTTTGTTGCTAAGACAGCTGGTTGCCTAGCAACAGCTATTCTAATTGTTTATCTGCCTAGCAACACCCATTTCCATGCTCCTGGGGTTGATTATAATCGTACCTACCCCCCCTAACATGAACCAAAGGAATTCAATGGTGCTATTGGTTTGTTGCTAAGACAGCTGGTTGCTTAGCAACAGCTATTCTTATTGTTTATCTGCCTAGCAACACCCATTTCCATGCTCCTGAGGTTGATTATAATTGTACTTACCCCCCCTAACATGGACCCAAGGAATCCACTGGTTCTTTTGGTTTGTTGCTAAGACAGCTGGTTGCCTAGCAACAGCTATTCTAATTGTTTATCTGCCTAGCAACCCCCATTTCCATGCTCCTGAGGTTGATTATAATTGTACCTACCCCCCCTAACATGGACCCAAGGAATTCAATGGTTCTATTAGTTTGTTGCTAAGACAGCTGGCTGCCTAGCAACAGATATTCTAATTGTTTATCTGCCTAGCAACACACATTTCCATGCTCCTGAGGTTGATTATAATCCTACCTACCCCCCCTAACATGGACCAAAGGAGTTCAATGGTTCTATTAGTGCTGCTTCACTGGTGGCCACCTAGTGGCTGTATATTACACTAAATACCTGTAATGGCACGTTTTCCCCTGTTGTGTCACATCTGTTAGTTATATCATCCTCCCGCCCTGTTTATATGATGTCTTGAATGGGTCCCCTACAAATATACCAACCATGTAGACATTATGTTCCTTCAAATGCAAGAATTGCGGTTGTTGCCGCATATAAAAATGCCTGAGGCATTTTTTTACGCAGCAACATCCGCAATTCTTGTTACATGTTTTACAAATAGTCGAACACTATAAGTAGGAGCCCAGATAGGTCAGTCCAGCTTGACCCAAGTGCCGAGCTCCAGCGCAGATGTATTCCACTTTAGCACAAACTGTAAGAATGTACAATAAATGGAAATTTCTGGAAGAAAACAGATGTCAGGATGTTTTGAAATATTTACATTGTATGAATGGGGGGGGAAATGTTCCTGGGCTTGTGTATCTAGGCTCCTCTTTTAGCCCTGGACAAAAATGCACCATAACCCAAATAGGGACAATTTCAGCTGGCCCAAGTTAAACACTAATTGGCCCAAGGGACCAATGCTGTCTGGGTAGAGCCTTACCACATGTGGATAAGAAGGTAGTAGCTCCAGGCTGGGAGAAGGTGTCAAGGCAGTCTCCAAAGGTAGCCGTGTCATTATCAAAATGGCGGCAGCCGGTAAGAGCGTTGTAATCGGCGGCGACACAGGTTGTGGCACGTAGGTTACACAGCAGGCCGCAGTCTGCAGCGTTACCGATAGGCTTGTTTGTAACAGACACACCCGCCGGCAGCTTGGACTGGTCCACGCTCACCTGGCTATCCACCTGCACCAAACGGTCAGTATCTACAACACAGCGGAAACAAGTCTTCATTGACAAAATTAGGAATCTAAGCCTTTCTTGTATTAGCAAACTCCAAGCAGCACTGCACAACTTTAGGAAAACATTTTAAAATGTGAAGCAGCAGTTTTGGGATGTCGCCCAGGGCTATCTGATCACCAGGCTCTGGCTACATCAGTGAAAGTAGCACCGTGTCCAACCCATCACCAGTGTTAATCTTGGGAGTTTATAAAACCAGCTTGTTTATATGTGATTTCCTGGCAATTCCAACAATTGTTTTTAAATGCCGGCCTTACTGGGCACTGTTAGACACCCCATTGTGGGGCAATTAGGCACTCTGCTACTATCATTTAGCTATTATAACCAACTTGAAATAAAATCAGTAAGGGAATGGTCATCTTTTAACAACCGGGGAGAGGGGGTTGGTGGATTTGGGGGGACCAAAGACAAAAAAATTTGGACCCCTCTTGGGAGGACCAAAAAAGATTACACCCCTTTTTAGTACAAAAGCCTGTGCATTACTATAGCTCAAAGGGTTCGGCCGCGCTCAATTTCAACCTGCCTGGGGGGGGACCAAAAAATGTTCGACCCCTATCGTGGGGGGGAACCAAAAAAATTTAGACCCACTCGCGTGAAAATCCACCGACCCCGACCCCTAATACACTCCCTAATATAAAGTGTTAGAATATGCAAAACTTTTTCCTGGCATTTCTAAAACCTGTATTGAATGAGTCAGACTTAGTCTTATAGGCAGAATTCTTTATATTGTTAAAATAATTTCTTGTTCTTAGACCCTCTTTCTGCTGGGTCGCCTTATAGACAAGATTTTACCCTACTTACATTGACAGGGGAACCTGAAGACAGTGACATAGCTTCTGTCGGGTATGGCCGGCTGACAGGAGAGAATGGAATGACTCCTCGTCACATCATACTTATATAGACTACAACCATACAGACGTCCCTCTGCTGAAGTCCTGCAACAGAACCAGAAATCAGAGATTGTGTGACTATTTTGTGATTTTTTGGATAGACCATGAACAAATATGGTGGGGGGGGGTGACTTATAACCAGGGTTTTCATGAAAATAGTCCGAATCAAGGTGCCGTCAGCCATGGCAACTTCCCTGTGCCAGATGTACCTGGATACTTTCCCATATAATAGCAAACATTGGGCATTCTAGCAACCCTTGTGCTTGCCCCGCTACCTTATCCTTCAACACAGCCTGCCTCCTGCTCATGCCCCAATCTATCTACGCCCATAGTTCCTACCTGCATGAAGCATGTGACCGTACGTCAGTTAGGTTATCTGAGTCGAAATTATCATTTAAGAATTCATTAAGAAAGCTGGTTAAAAAATTCTTTGGAAAAGTGGAGGTATGACATGCAGTTTACCAATGATGCCTCTATAATTATGAGTAGTCATATATTGGATAAATTATGGATATTTTTATGTGTGTGTATTTCAGCCTTAGTAATACAACTAGGCTTTTACGAGGGTGTTTTCTCAAATGTGGTGCATATAGTTGGTCCCTGTAATACAACAGTTCCAAAACTATATAATACGCTATACATTGTACTTATATATCATTGTTATACAATTGACTAAAATGTGATACCTGTGCAAGAGAATGTGTGGTATGAAGTATCTATTGGATTAAGTGTTTCCAGACTTTTGAAAGTGTAATATGAACCAGTATTCTTGGTATGATTGTATCAGTATTTATGATCTTATTAGTCGTAATGTTATATTCACCCCTTCCTCTATCCCCCCACAACCCCCCTCTCCTAAGTAATATCATCTAAGGGTTTTTTAATCCTTCCAAATAATAACAAAGCTAAAAGAAAGGTTTTATACAGAAGTCAAATTGGTTGTTAGCTTTAAGGAAGAATGAGAAAACCTTTTCGCTCCTAACTGAGCAATACAAGTGATTTCTATGTTAATTCTATAGATTGTATGTTCAGTATAATAACATTTTTAAATTTAATTGAATTGACTTAAGGCAATTTGAAATTGAAAGGAATGGGGTCTACGGTTTATTGCTACTTGGAGAGCCTCATTTTGCATATTCCAATGGGAACCATCACTTATTTCCAAACTCTAAGAAAATCTGTCCATTATTACCTATTCTGCAACTATTACCTATTCTGTAACCTGTTTTAGTTTCATTGTAATCATGAAAATAAATCCTGCTTTAGATAAAAACTGTACATATTTTATAGTTGGGGTTATCTAGTGTCAAGCTCCAGAACTACCACATCAGTTTACCCCGTCCAAACCCCACCTCAGCCTGCATCAGACAGCCCCCATGAACCCACACCAAAATCCAATGAGCAAAACCAATGAGCTCAAGACAGGTTCTGAAGCATTTTCCCAATTTGGGCAACCTGTTTGGAACCTGCCTGATAAACCCAGCCACTAGCCCAGGTAAAACACAGGTACTGGGATCTGCCCAAGCAAAGACCGATTTGGCCCTTTGTTGTTACTAGATTTCAGGGTTTTAGAACAGAAAAGATCCTGTTTTAAAACTAAATTTAAATGGGGTTTTTTTACCTGTAAATGTAGCCAATGCACTCAGAGTCAGCAATACAGCGAGATCTACAGGTAAGGAAATTAGCAGTGATAGTAACAGCAGTAACCGTTGTGGGTACACGTCCTTCCTTGATACCAGCAAATGGGGGAAGGTCTGTAATGTAGAAAAGACATCTACTGTAGTATATGTTTAGGGGGGCGGGGCTTTTCAGCCAAATCGACCCGACGCTATTGATCGGGAGGAACAAGAATCAGACAATTGTTTTAGAATGTATGCCCACACTCCAAATGTGATATTATGAAGACACAGAGAGAAGAAGTAGGATCACTGTAACTCTCAAATGGGAGTCCAGCCCCGATCACTGAGGTAGCTCTCCCCACAACTCTAAAGTGACTCCCAATCATTAGGGAGTCTTAGAACAGAGTCTTTATAGAGTCATTAGATAGTTATTTTAGAGTCCTGCCTGCTAATGTTAAGGAGTCACATTAGAGTCCTGGAGAGAGTTATCTCAGTGATCACGTCGGGAGTTACAGTGATTCTACTTCTTTTCTGTGTGGACTTAATCACTATTAATTACCATATACATATCGAGCATAACACACATTGTACTCATTCATAATCACCGCCTATCATCGACAATTAGCTAATGCCACCATCCGCCACTGAATGGCACTGTGCCACTGCATGTGCATATATTGAACCCAAACTGCAGGTACTGACGACTCTGGGTCGTGCTGCAGATCGTTCAATGGTGCAGTGTATTTCCCGAGTATTGCTTGTGCAAATACCAAGAATATCCACAAGTATTATGATGATGTGTATTTATTGAGTTTCACTAATTCAAAAACAGAAATAAACAGAAACAGGGTAGTCAACTCAAAGTACCCCCCCCCCTCCTTTGAGCATCGCATTCTGGTAAAAAATAGATGCATTTGAATACATTTAAAAATGAATAATAAACACTATAGCCACAATCCGAAACACAATATCATATTTATAAAGGAGATAGAGCCACCTTTAGCAAAGTCCCCCCTCTGCTTTGTGTCAACAATGCTGTGAGCCTGTGCTATACATACCTGCAACCTTGTAGGGGAGCAGGGGAGGACAGGGGTCTGTGCACAGGTATCCAGTGTAGCAGCCAGAGTGGCATGCGCTGTCCTACCTGCACGGCAGGATTAGGACTGTGCTTGGAGACTGAGATAAGTTGGTGCTAGTGAGTGACTTACTGCAGGGTAGTAGGTAGGTAGTGCTGCCAGTCTGGGACAGGGTGGGAGGGCAGTCCCCTAAGTCATGCGAGGCAGCGTCAAAATGGCGGCAGCCAGTGAGTGCGCTGAAAGTGGAATGGTTCAATTTCTTTCAAGGTTTTAATTCCTACTTAAATTTGTTCCAAAAATGTAGATACAGTATCATATGTGGAGGATAGGTGAAACACAATTTTACGTATAAATATATGTATACATATGGCTCAGTCTCACCACTTTGTAACAATTTGATAGTCTTTGACCGGGTGACATCTTTGACCAGGTGACGTCTTTGACCGGGAGATGTCTTTGACCAGGTGACGTCTTTGACCGGGAAACTTTATTATAGCATAAATTAGACCTATATAGTAAGAAATGAGTGGAAAAAGGATATTTTCACACTATATGAAAGGAAATTCATTTGAAGTTTGTAATATTTATATGTATGTCCTCTCACGTGCATTATAGCAAAATGTTATATTTTTTTCTCTGCCCGGTCAAAGAGGTCACTTTTTATATTATGTGGAATTTGAAGAGCTGCACTGTCTAAAGTATTATGCAATAACCATCCACATATTTTATCAAATCGTGGATATATGGAAAAAAATAAAAGAAATGAAAAAAAGCCTTTCTAGCCTCCCGGTCAAACACATCACCCGGTCAAAGACGTCACCCGGTCAAAGACTATCCAATTTACCACGTATTTCATTATACATTGTATTTTCAAATTCTTAGAGCGCACTCAAGTAGTAAATTGGTAATTATCTGAATAACAAATGGAATATCAGAGAATAACATAGATTTAAATAGCAGCATATTTGTAAAATTGTAAGATTTGTAAGATTTTTTTATTCATTCAATGTCACGGCTCTCACTGCGATTTTCAAAAGATGAATCGTAATGCTATGTACATATAAATGAAAAACGTATAAATACATAAATTAAGTGATTTACCAGCCCGTAGGGTGTTAGATAGACTGGGTGTAGCAGATTATATAACAGTTCTAACTATGAGGGATGAGAGAGGGGCGTTGGTAACCCCTGTGTCAGAGCTGATTCAAAAAAATTAGGTCGAGGAGGGCAGTGCTGGTGCACATGGACCTATCCAATAGTAGTAGGTGTGATGTCTTTATAAACTACCGGGCAGTGCTAGTGCACTGTACCAGGTGTATGATGGTATGAATCTTATGAATGATTATGTATACATGAGATTATGTACATCAGCTATTATACTATGGCAGCTCTTGCGGGCAGTGCTAGTGCGCTGTACCTGGCAAGAGTGCTGGTGTCATCGTAGGATATGATTGAGTTCAGCATCTCATAAAATCATCCTTCTCGATCAGTTAGGTTATGTGATGGGAGCAATGCTGGTGCATTGTACTTACGATATGAAATATAGCCATAATGAAAATTCTTATTCATTCAACAAAATTAGCCATAATCATACTCACCTGAAGTCAGCAGCTATACAGGTGAGTCTGAGGCCACACAGCTCCCCACACTCAGCAGCACTGTCTGGATTAGGTAGTACGGTCACCGACACACCCTCAGGCAGGTTGGACATGTCCAAGCTAACAGCACCTGAGATTTTGATCACATGGATCTTATCTGCAAGAGTGTAAACATACATTTTAAGCTCATTCCCACCAGTATCACCTCATGAATGCTAACAAAGATAAATAGGGGTCCGTAAGGTGCTGGTCTTAAAGGGATAGATTGCATACAGCACCTGGTGGCAAAACATGAAACAACATAAAACCATGATAAAAGTATATCTCCCTTTTCATGACCTAACTTACCTTTATTAACCATATAAGTGCCTTACTATATCATTATGTGTACATCTTGTCACTGTTTTTCATTGTTTCAAAAAGTTATGCATTAAGCCCTTATAGGTGTCTAGGCTGACTAGAAATATCATGATGAATCCCAAATTGTTTTGATTTATCAATAAATCACTACTCTATTTCGTTGTAAATGTATCGTTTGATCTTTGCTACAAATGGCCAAGGTTTTGTTGACAGATGTAGGCCGTGTTTGCTTCTGTGTTGCAAACATGTAGGGAAAATTATCTCAATTTGTGTTTTCTTAGTTCTATCCAAAGCACCTCATGTTTGGTATGTTATTAAAGCTCATGACATACTCTAGCACATCATTCATTCTATTTGCTTCCACAAAGAATGTCCAAAGAGTAGCCATTGCAACACCTCATTCCACATTTTGGCAAAAATATAGGGAAACCTAGCGATGAAAGGGTGTCCTATCTCCAAAAAAATTTTGCAGGCCAATATCTCAGGAGTATTTTTTGACATGTGTCATTTTTTTGTTTTCTGAAAGCCTAAACTGTCTTTAAAGAGATGGTGGTAGAAAAGGCAGGATGGGTGCTTAGAAAAAATGAACCGTCCTGTTTTAGTTGTACCTGCCGTCTGAGGACGAACCACTGCTATGGTGGCCAAGGATTGACCCTGGTGGTAGACATAGGTACCAGTGACCGGATAACCAAGACAGTTTCCGCCAATATATACCCATACCCCCGTGGTGGTATATGTTACATATATATGTATATATGTATATATGTATATATACATATGGGTATATAATTATATATACATATATATTTGAATTTTGATAATTGGATCACTAAGTTTATTGCTTGCCATGATAACCTACCTGGACAGGAGTACCTGCTGATGGTGTATGTGTTGCGTGTATGGTCAAGGTTTGGCAAACAAGAGAAGGTGTTCACACCGTACCGATAGAAACCACAACGTGCTGCGAGACCTCCAACAAACTCTCCCCCGGTACTGACACAAAGTAACAGAATAAGTAGGATTATACCACACCCGGCTGGAAGGACAAAAGAAAACAGCTGTGCATATAACAACCGAGGTAATTGGTAGTTGTATAAGCCAGTTAAACAACAGCCACAATGCTGTATTTAATATTGAAGTCCTGAGTCAAGGCTGAGCATAATAAAGGGTGCAGTATGTTTACTCAGTGTCAGTACCGTCGGTGGCCTGATAGCCAGGTGAGGGCTCCGTCCCAGGATCAGGCGATGGCTCCGGCACCGGCGGTAACGGCGGCGGTAATGGCGGCAGTAATGGCGTTGGTCCGGGGGTCAGTCTGGCGGTCAGTTTCTTGAAGGACACAATAAGCCTGCCAAATTTGTCCTCCAGGGAGTTCATCCTAGAGTTAAGCTGATAAGACCAACCCTCGGCCCTCCTACGCCCCTCGCTGCCTCCCACTGCCCCTTCCTCCTCCTGTGGTAACAATTCAGACTCCAGTCTACTCAAGTCCCTCTCAAGTTTGTCACGAAGTGAGAGTTTCCTGGTACTAGGTTTGCCCAAACCTTTTTGTAAACCACAGTAATTACAGGCCTTTAAACGCCCATCTACCTCTCTTTGGCACCCCTGGCATGTAAACATGTTGAGGTAAGTAAGTGGAGTAAGCAGGAAATAAATACAAAACCGTCTTGCTTGGAGGGAGGTAGCAGCCAATATGGCCGGAGAAGGTGGATACAGTAGTGAGGGTGGCGACCCACCAGCGAGTAGTGAGTGGAATGGGAACTAATGACTAGAGCTCCCTCTGGTAATATATCTGGATACTTCCCGCCCTGAAGTATCCAACCCATATATATATATATATACATATATATATATGTATATATATATATATATATATATATATATATATGTATAAAGAGAGAGAGAGAGAGAGAGAGAGAGAGAGAGAGAGAGAGAGAGAGAGAGAGAGAGAGAGAGAAATAAAATGGTTTCTTACTTGTAACTGTAGCCGATGCACTCAGGGTCAGCATCACAGTGAGCTCTGCATGTAAAGAAATCATCTGCGGTGGTTTCTAGAATAATACCGCCCCTTAGCCGCCCACCTCTGATCCTAGCAAATGGAGGAATATCTGGAGTGTAACCAAAATGTGAAAAATAATTGAGGCACGATCCTCAATTTCCTGTAAAATATCCCTTATCTGTTATGTATCTGGGTCAGATCTTGGTTCACAGGTTTACAGGTTAATGGAGGTGTTGACTTGTGAAGACAGGCTAGCCTTGACTTATTTTCCTATACCATATCAACTCAATGTAGAGTGTAGGTTGTATGGGAGTTTTAATGAGTACACTACAGTACGAAATCAACCATTATTAGACCCTCTCTGAGGCTAATAGGATTTCCCAAAGCTTTACCTTGCCTCCACTAGGGCCCCTATGATGTAAATATGATAACAATATATGCAAGAAATCAGGTATGACATACACTTGATGCAAATACTTACACACATTTTGTATCGAGTCATATGTAAGTACTTATATACACTTGAATAATCAGTGAAGGAGATGAGATGTTGAGTTGGTGCTAGTCGATCGTAGGTATGCTATTAGCAAATAAAAGACAGTATGCATAGTGCAGGTTTTATGGTATATAGGGAAAGACCCACAGGAACTTACTACAAGGGATATAATAGGTTGTGCTGCCATTCTGGGGGACGGTGGCCAGGCAGTCCCCAATGGCCGGCCGGTTATGGCTATTAGGAAGGTGAAAATGGCGGCAGCCAGTGAGAGCATCGAAATCAGCACCGTAACAGTTGAGCCTTAAGTTGCACAGCAGAGCACAGTCAATGGCAGTGTTGGGCGTGGTAACTCGGGTCAGTCCCACATTCAGAGGCAGTCGAGACGTGTCCACACTCATATCCGGGCTTGCAGACTGGATCAGACGGGTGTCATCTGAAAGAGAGTTAGATACCGGAGCAGATTGTACCATGCTACTATTGATAGATGGCACACAGGTCTGCTCTGTGAGACCTTTGTGGTGGACTCGACAAAACTAAAATAGCTATGAAACCAATCTTTAAATTTTTTAGTTTGAGATATCTTTTAATGTCCTTTTTTTGAAATATAATATATCAATATTTATATGAAATGAAGATAGAGAGCCACCCAGATCATTCCAAACTCCTATTTTCTTCATGAGTGGTATCTTGGGTGGCATCTTACTCGCCTCTGCCTCATGAGATACCGCTCAAGATATACCATTCATGAAAATATTTTTTTAGACAGATTATCATGAACCTCTCTCTATGTATGCAAAAAGTATTAAAGGGATTAATGGAAGAAGTTTGTCCCACAGTACTGTCCCATGGTATCTTTTAATGTCCAGCGGTATTTCTCATGTCCTGCAGTATTTCTCATATCCCTTTAATAGAAACTACAAGATCTCTGCCCAAATCGTCATATGTTGAAATATCATTCTTCCTTTTATATTTTGAAGATTATTCTTACATCAGAGATCCTCATCATTTTGAGTAATTCTATATTGACATACTAACATAGGGAAACTATCCAACTCTAGAGTTAATAAGGTAATACCCAGAGTGTTACCTGATTTGATCTTCTACATATCATATATTCAACCAGATCAAAAAGGCTGGTATTGGTTTATACAGGCATGCTGCGAGGCAATGCCTATTGATACAAATTTTTAAAAGAAAAAAGGCGTCCGCCAGAATATTTGATGTCCAGCAATATTTTGGAAATAAGCTATGGCCTCTCCAAAAAATTGAAATGGTTTCTCATCACTGTGTGCATCATAAGGCCACTCAAAAAAAGAGTGGTTTCTCATCACCAAGGTCTGAAAAATGTGATGAGGGAGTAAAAAGAAAGACAACGCCTCCCTCATCAATTTTTTCAGTCTTTGGTGATGAGAAACCACTTTTCTTATTAAGTTGCTTATTGAACTGTTTAACAAAAACTTACCACACAGATGGACCACCTTATAGTGAGTGGACGTTACAGGTAGTATGGGCGTTGTGTAGTAGGTCGTCCCTATAGTACATCCAGGGTCATAGTGAGTGAAACAGTTGTCGACACCATCAGCCACACCCACCAGGAAGTCCACAGCGTTACACCCCGGAGTACCGGCCGGTACCACACCACCGTTAACACTGACACACCGCCCCAGACATTCCTCCAGGTCCGACACGTTCCCCTGGGATGCTGTAGAACTAGAGGCATCTGCCGTCCTCTGGAAGCCTGTGTAGTAGCGCACGGGGTAGAGGTCACCACTAGGAAGAGTGAGGACCCGGGCACCGCTTTGACTCAGGTCTGCGCTGTATGCAGCGGATAGGAGGGTGAGAACGACATAAAGCCGTTGTAGAACACACATTGTAACCTGCGGGAGAACAGAATAGGAGGGGTGGTTCCATGTTAGCACAATACCTTATTCTGCAAGCATAATATATTTGGGGATATCTTATGCTTCAGCCACAGAAAGGGACTACCTTTTATCCCTAGGGGATGCTTTGTAAGAAACCACAATGCTTGATCATAATGGGTCAATTTACTATTGACCCCCCCCCCCCCCCATTGACAATACACTGCAAAAGACTATGTCTGTACCACATAAGTTCCTCTATTCTGACTTTTATTAGCCCATAGAGGACATTTCATTGAGCCTTATCCTCCAAATATACATGTTTAAGGAACAAAACAAACGGCAGTTTCCGATTGCAAGAGCAACAATCTGTTTATTCAAGATAAACCAGGTATAATGTCTGCATCGAAGTGCTTCCACATACAGAATATGTAAACGCTCTGGCCGCATAACTGGACTATTAAAATTTATTACAAAATTGGGCCAGTCATCGTGCCTTTTCTAGGAAAAGAGTCGGCACTCTTCCGGTGGATATCATACCATTTCCGGTGGTCCTGAGCAATTCTGAAGTTTATTTCCCCATAAAATCTGCGGTTTCATGGTGATTTGAACTTGGGACCCCAAGAGTTGAAGTCCGACGCTCTACGTGCTAAGCCGTTGAGGCGCTGGTAACAGAGGGGGATAAAACAAGGAGTGTATAGGCAGATTTTCAGCCCTTTACGGCAATTATTTACCGAGATACAGAAGAAAAGACATTTTTTGGTATAATTTCTTTGAAACTCAATATTTTTTTTTTTTTGTTTTTTACTATAAATGTAGAAGTTGGACTTTACTTACTTATTCGTTAAAATAATTCTAGGGCAATTTTTTTACACATGTATATGCACTTTAAAATGGTACGTTTCCACCCAGATTCGATCCGGGGACCTTTGGTGTGTGAGGCGAACGTGCTAGCCCCCAAGTATTTCTGGACACGGCACACGAGGAGGGAAACGCTGCCTATATTCAAGTCTGCGGGGGGGGGGGGGGCGGGGCTGAGTCAGTAGGGACATTTAGCAACCACGTAAATGCTCATAAAACGTGGCTGTAATGTAATGTCTTTATCATTGCTACCTATGCACGTATAAGTGCCTACGTCTGCGTTTATTGAGCTACGTTGGGTATGCTAAAGGTCCCTATTCTCGGCATGCACAGAATGAGAAGCCTGCCCAGGGGGGCCACTTCCTATACATTCTATAGTAACTATGTGCGTACACAAAGAAGTGGGAAAGGGGTACTTTTGGGCCCCACTGGGGGGCCCGCCCAGGCCCACAAATAGGGGTGAAAATTTGCCCCGCCGAAAGGGGGGTATATCTAGAGTGATGTACGCATAAAGTATCCATAAATTCGAGAGTGCCCCCCCCCCCGTGGGACTGCGGCACCAGTAGCTGGTGGCCGGCCCTGCGGAGCCCTGCCCACGGCCGGCCACTGGCGTCGGCACACGTCCTGTGTGCATTGTCTGCATTGGTCAGTTGGGGCACTTTCGCGTGGCTCCACATTTGGAGAATGTGGAGAAAATAATTTAGCTGGTTACTTCCTGTTTAGTACTATTCTATAAATTTCTGATGGGTACCAGCGAAACCGGATATCCGCCTGGGCTCCACATTCGCCAAATGTGGAGCCACGCGAAAGTGCCCTTGGTCAGTTGGGTATCCGGAATACAGGCCCTCCTGACTGTAGGCCCCCAGCCTGTAGGCCCCCGGAACACAGGCCCCCTGCCCACAGGCCCTCCGGTTTTGCAGCCCCCTGCCTTTAGGCCACCCTGACTACAGGCCCCCTGTCTGTAGGTACAAATCTCATGTCCAACCCCCTCTTTTAATTCTCACGTCCACTACCTCTTCCTCACGTCCATTACTTCTTCCTCGCGTCCACTACAGCTTCCTCATGTCCACTACCTTCCCCTCACGTCCACTACCTTCCCCTCACATCCACTACCTTCCCCTCACATCCAATACCTCTTCCTCACGTCCACTACCTCTTCCTCACGTCCACTACAGCTTCCTCATGTCCACTACCTTCCCCTCACGTCCACTACCTTCCCCTCACGTCCACTACCTTCCCCTCACGTCCACTACCTTCCCCTCACATCCAATACCTCTTCCTCACGTCCACTACCTCTTCCTCACGTCCACTACCACTTGCTCACGTCCACTACCACTTGCTCACGTCCACTACCTTCCCCTCACGTCCACTACCTTCCCCTCACGTCCACTTCATATGACAGAGGAGATGGTAGTGGACGTGAGGAAAAGAGGTGGACGTGAGGAGATTGTGGTGGACATTGGGAAGTGGTTGTGGACGTGAGGAAGTGGTAGTGGACGTGAGGAAGAGGTAGTGGATGTGAGGAAGAGGTAGTGGACGTGAGGAAGAGGTAGTGGACGTGAGGTGGTGTAGTGGACGTGGGGAGGGGGTAGTGGACGTGAGGAGGGGGTAGTGGACGTGAGGTGGTGTAGTGGACGTGAGAAGGGGGTAGTGGACGTTAGGAGGGGGTAGTGGACGTGAGGAGGGGGTAGTGGACGTGAGGAGGGGGTAGTGGACGTGAGGAGGTTGTGGCCTATAGCCAGGGGGCCTATGGCCAGGGTGCCAAAAGACCGGGGGCCTAAGATCCGGAGGGCCTAAGGGCAGGGTGCCTAAAGACCGGGTGCCTAAAGTCCGTGTACCATATATGGTACACGGACATGTAACATGTTGATAACATGTTGATGTAGCCTGTGTTTTGCCCTGGTCTGGTGCCTCTCTCCAACCTTGACCGTGCTCCATCCCCCTGGTAAACACTACATGCATGAGCACCCATCTGTAGTCCTTGAGTAGACCCCCCCCCCCCCCACCATACCTAGTCAACATCCTGGTGTAGGAGGGCAGCTGAGGAAAATATATATACAGTGATATAAGGCCACTCCAAATAATAACCTTGTTTCTCATCACCGCGCGTATCCCCTGAATTATGTTTTGACGTGTTTTGGGGTTTCTTTTTGCAAATCTTAATGGAAAAATATGATGATAATGGATAGATATAGGCATATCTTATATCAAAATGAAGCTTAGAGTGCTGTGAATGCGATGGATATGCACACATTGCATAGATCGATAATTTATCTTTAAATTACATAAACATGAATTTAGTTTGGTGAGAACCTGGATTTCCCATACTTACTTAGCCCTCAGCAAGGATAAGAAAGAAAACAACAAAAAATATGCCCTCCACATATGTCGAGTGGCTTGGTGATGAGAAACAAGGATATAATTTGGAGTGACCTATAGTGGGAAATTTGGCGGCTAAAGAACGCACCAATAGTGTAGTGACCGCATGGTTGCATCTTGGAATTCATTTCCACTTGAGCTACCAATTAGGTCCATGGTACATCTCCAAGTGGGCTTTTCCTCTTTTTACTTCACTGTTGCGGCGACACGACTTTGACATTCTTTATCGGATAATGTTAACCATTGAAGGGCTGCTTTGATAAGCTTAGATAGTATTTGTCGACATGATGCATGAATTCAGTTCTGGTCAGTTACTTGCCACAGCTGAATTCATGCAAAATTGATACACTCTGATTTGACATACTCATGAGAGATCAGCGTGATACATTCATGAATCATGATGACAAAGGGCACAGCACAATTAGGCAATATGTGGCGCTTGAAGTGTTAAGATTCAGTCATTATGGCTAATTGACCAGTTAAGAGCTGGAATAGTGCTTTAACCCTTTAAAGGTGGGATTTCAATAAAAGATGAACTTTAGCATCATGATGCGCCAATGCAGCCACAGCCAGTAACTTGCTGGTGCTACATTCATGCGTCATACCGACCCTACAGGAATATCTCATCCCCATGAGGTCAGCATGATGCTTGAATGAAGCACTGGCGAGTCACTTGCCTGGGCTGCATTTATGCATCATTACGACCACAGGCATAACGTATTAAGACATCATGCAAGAAAGCAGCACTGGCAAGTAACTTCACAGCGCTGTATCCAAGCATCATGCTGAGATGATCCACTCATCGTACATGCCAGGGCTGTATTCATAACGATAATGGGGATAAGTGCAGGTAAAATAGATATACCCTTTCCCTATCAACAGGTGTAGGCTATTTAGTGATCTCTATGACATGCTACTAAATTTTATTTTATACAAAATGATTTTCTCTTTGATACTTTGTAATAAAACCCCACCTTTAAAACGACCCCCTATTTTCAGATAAAAATCTGTCTTGTAGGAAACATAAATACCAAAATAAATCTGTCTTAAAGATGGGGTTTTACAGTAATTACCAGGAAGAATGAAACATGTAATGAGGAAATGCTAAACTAGGGGGGGGGTGATAAATCTACTTTTCTTCGGGGACAAGCTCAAACTATGAATTTGGGTCCAAAAACACAGGAAGTCACAAAAATATTTTTTTCGGACCCCCGTGACCCCCGCCGTACATGGGGTCCGAAGATCGGCCAAATAATGCGAAAAAAGCCAAAATTCAGGCTTTCAGATTCCTTCTAAAATCAAATCATGTCTTCATGAAAATGGTCAGAAACCTTTACATGGGACCCAAAGAGACCATTTAAAGTCATATTGTTGTGATTATAGAGGTGTTAACTCCTCTGGCGAGATAGTTAGTCCTCGGTAAAATACCGATAAATCAGCTATTTTGAAGGCATTTGCTCCCTTACAGTCACATCCCTATACTGCCATAAAAGATCCCCAGGACACCTAATCAGTCAGATTAACCCTTCTGAAGGGTCCCCTCCTTCTGTTGACTCCCCTCTATGACCCCCCCCCCCCCCTCACATGCACCAATAGCCATCAGATAACCCTCCCCCCTTTCGCCTCTATATTACCCTATACTGAAATAATGTACTAACATAAGACCTGTCTGATAGTTTGAACCTTTCTTGAGGGCTCCCTGTTCTTGTTAACCCCCCCCCCTATAACCCCCCCCCCCACCCCATTCCCACCCTCACCCGAACTAATAGCCATGAAGTAACCCCCTCCCCTTCGCCTCCATATTACACAGTACAACCATCAGCCTAACCCTCCCTCCATGTGGCACAGTGCACAGCATTACCTATCATGGTATGTATCATGCCTGGGAGTGGGACAGTGGTTAAAAGAGGGGGTCCAAAGCCCCCCCCCCCCCCACCCCCTTAGAAAAAAAGGTAGGTGTATCTACTACAGCTGGTACAGGAATACTGTACTTCAAGTCAAATCTGGGTTCAATATTTGGTCTAATATCAAGATATGTATTTATCTGTCCTCAAAGTTTGATATTAGGTTCTAACAACTTACCCTTTACCCCATGTAGGGGATGGCTTAGGTCTACCAAGCCCCAGGCCTATGTTATATTTTCATATATCTGAATATTATAGCAGCACACTGAGATGTTGCATGTATACCCATCATTGACAAAATCTGATCTTTAGCATTGCACATGAGGTATCAGGGTTACCTACCCCTCCCCATAATATAATTGCAGGGTTTATTATTGGCTTCAATAATATTTAGGGTTCAGATTATCTATTTAACACCTCAGAGAACAGGATTAAATAAGTGTCTCTTATCTTATGTCTAGGATACTAACCATGCAAGGTGTAGACTGAGAGATATGGACACCAGTCCTTATTTGGAGTCATTTGCAGGCTCACCCCCCCCCCTCACCCCTCTACCATCCAGCATTTTATGCATTTAACCACTTGCTTAAGGAGGAGAGTCAGGGTTTTTATTTATTGTTGTATCAGGTTATTAGTGATGTTAATACTAGGTCTCTGCTATAACTATTATAGAATTACTATGTATAAATAAGTGTAACAACATGAAGCAGTCATCTTGACTATGAATACACATGGGGTGAGGTACTAGGCATAGAATGGAGGGGGGGGGGGTGGACCATTGGTAGGGTAACTCAAAATGGATATAGAGACCTTTGAAAAGGGTATTATCTATCTAATCTAAACTCATTTTAATATGTTGACAATTCAAATATATTGAAGCAAAGGCCCTCCAAAAGTTGGGTTATATTCATGCACAATTCATTCACAAGAATATAACCTGTAATAGTCTCTTTGGGTCCTTATCAGTTTTCTGTTGAGGTGCTAAAGCCATTCATGTATGATAACTAAATTATAAGAGGTCTGATGATTGAAGTTCTTAGATGGACTGGGGTAGCCCTCCTCTTATGTCTGTATAGGGTGAGAGAGGAGGTCTGGGCCCCCTCCATATCCCCCACCCCTCTTTTAAACACACCACTGTCTTACTCCCAAGACAGGCTAAGGGGTCTGTGAATGACTATTGATGTTCAAAGATCCTGACATTCTGAGTACAGTGTGATATAGAGGCAAGGGGGAGGGAGTTATCTGATGACTATTGGTGCATGCTGAGAGGGGGGGGGGGGTGGGCGGGGGTTAGGGGTCATTGGTGGTTGTGGGGGTGGGAAACAGGGGGCCCTCCAGAATGGTTCATGATGATGTTTTATGGCAGTATAAGGACCTGATTGTATAGGAGCAAATGCCGTCAAAAAAGCTGATTTATCGGTATTTTACCATGGACGCACCCCCTCCCCAGAGGGGGTAACACCCCTATAACCACAACAATATGACTTTAAATGCTCTCTTTGGGTCCCAAATGAAGGTTTCTGTCCATTTTCATGAAGGCATAGTGAGGTTTGAGTATGAATCTGAAAGCCTGAATTTTGGCTGTTTTCTCACTATTTGGCCGATCTTCGGACCCCAAATACGGGGGGGTCACAGGGGTCCTAAAAAAATGTTTTTGTGATTTCCTGAGTTTTGGGACCCAAATGCATAGTTTGAGCCTGTCCCTGAAACCGTACGACAAAATTAGCGATTTAACACCCCCCCTAGCTAAACCTCCAAGAGCTGCCTAGTGTTTTAATGTAGCCTACTATGCCCTATGTCATAATGATGTATGGGTTCAGCCCTGGTAAGTTACTCACCATTGCTAATTCATGCTAAATTGATACACTCTGAGGCTATTCTGTGAATTTTCTAAAAAGTAGAAATAACTGATGCAATCAATACCTGTATGGGAACAGCTCCAGGGGTGCAGGTATCCTCCTGTGTGTGGTGCCCTGGCCGGCTAGGGAGGAAGACTTACACCCTGCTCCAGTGGCTCTCTACAAGGTCTGGTACTGGGTGCTGGCTCCACTCGCCTCCTTCTCCTCCACGCTACCCACCCAACCAGAACCTGCATCAGAGTCATTGCTATAGACCCATGCAGCAGGAAAGGGTGACTTTTTTCATAATAAATATATATATATACACTGGTTTTAGCAGAATCTTCATGATATTGTTTGTAATGGTTATGTTTGCGAACATCTCATAGCAGGAGATATACAGGACAATTATATTTGTTTAAAGTTTATATCAGAATATGTGATTTTGAGGTTGAATTAACTTATTAGAACTGTTGAAAAACAATCTTTCTGAAAAGTTACCCCTTCTTGCTGCATTGGTCTTTATTCTGAGGTAGAAGTGAGTGTGCATTTCGTAACGACAGTCAAGGGAGGGTGGATTTGGGAGAGAGGGTGGGGGGAACAAATTTCAAAGCCTTGACTGAAAGGGGGGGAGTAAAAAATCGTCAATCCCTCTTGGGATTGCAAACAAATTTCACTTGTTTTCAGCAAAAACTAGGCGTCCTGCAACTCTAGCCATCTTACCATCGCTATAAACCTCACATCAGTAATGCATAACTCGATTCTATACCTCCCACACCCAAGTTCCAAGCAATACAAATATATACCATAAACCAATTAAATTATCAATTCAAGTTTTCTTTTTTTTTCAGTGAATCTGGAAGCAGCCTATATTTTTATCATTTTGAAACAGAATTGGTAAAATAAATTGACATAAATTGATGGCTAGTTCCCTAAAATGTGTAATTACGATTAAAGTGGGTGTATCCGATTTTTACCAAATTATGAATTCTTCATAGATATGTTCCAAATACCATTAGAGAATATCATTAATGGTTTGGGGGACATTTAAACAGTATCTATGGGCAGTAATAGTTCAGAGAGTAGGTCCAATGGGGCACAACCATAGTATTTACAGTGTATTCTCAATGGGTAGAATAAAATCGTGCACGATTTTATTCCAAAATGACCAAATATTGAGCAATAAAATCAAATTTGAGCAAAATTTAGGGGAATATGGGGAAATAGAATTGATAGGCAGGGAAGTATGTTATTTGTGAACATTCTGACCCATCTTTAGAAAATTTTATTTTTGAGTCCCAATTAGCGGATATACTAACTTTAAGATAGGTCCCCTTTTCGGCCCAAGTCTGGCCACTTTTGGATCCTTTTGGCCAATTCTGTCTTTCTCTTGGGACATCGATATTTCTGCAATGGGTAGAACCAATTTTTTAAATTATTTTTAAATGAAATAAAGGAGACACAAAACTGTGATTTAATTTTCCAATCATTACTCTTTCCGTGGCAACCAAAATTCCACCTTTCAAGATATATTAATCATATTAAAATAATCAATTCTTTTGTTTCAATAGCTTTTTTGTTGTATTTACATGTCTGTTGTAGCCCCAGGGACTGCAAAATTATCAACAACCGCACATAACATGTTAGGGAAGTATCATACTTTTGGTTGGAGCTTGGGTGTAGGAGCTATAGTGGGATTTGGTTACTTTTCCTTTAGAACAAGAAGAGTGCACGTGCTACAATGAAAATGTTAGACTCGTTGGAAGCCAACAAGGATCACTTCGGGAAAAAAAACACTTCAAGAATTTAATTTTTCTTTATTTTAAATCAAAATGACCCTTTTTTTTGTTGTCAACATTAAAAATCGATGCTGTCGGAGTCAACTGTTGGTGTTGACAGCTATGTGTCTGATAAAGTTGACAGCTGACAAGACCATATTTCAATGTTGACAGCAAAATAAAATTGTTTTTCTGAGAAATTGGATAAACGATGGAGAAATAGGACAGGCTTGGATAATCCCTGGAATTCTCCATCACAGGTAGAAATCCCGTCCAGGGAGGTTCTGCCAGCAAGGGGAGATTCCCCTCTACTTAAAGCAGCCCCATGGTCGGTGCCCTGCCCTTATCTCTACAGAGATAAGGGCAGGGGGGTAGGAGTCCACATTTAAATATACCTTATTTAGGCTATATTCTGTCATTTAAATCAAGAAATACAAGACTTTTATACAAGCCCATTCATATACACCCAGCCAAATATATTGTCAGCCTGTTTGTAGGTTGATAATTTTCAGCAAATAATGGTAAGGTATTAGCAAATAGGATTTTCTGGTTGAACCTAAAATTACATGTATATCCACCCAAAATCAAGGGGAGAAACCCCCTCACTGTACTTTTTCCCTGCAAGGTATTAAATGCAGGATTTCCCCGACCTGTAGGAAGAAAAAATATTCATATGTTTTTTTGGGGGAATGACCGTTGTCGGCTGAAGTTGACTTTACATGATTTCTAGCACATATATTTGCAGCCACTTTTAACACAGTTTTTTTAACACACTTCAGACTACACATTCTTTGCCGAAAGTGTGTTGATCTCAAAGGTCTGTTTCAAATTCATCTGTATTACTCTTTGTGCATGTTCCCGCAACACACCTTTGTATTGTAAGAGTGCATTATACCAGCCTGAACATATGTCAGATGATGATACTACCACAGTGCTGCCCTCTAGTGAGTAGGGTATAAGAGTCCCTATAGGCAACAGAGACTTATATATAGGGGATAGCACATTTTTGACACCATGTTTCCAAGTGCAAGTGAGTAACTCATCAGTTCTGCATTGGTGTATCATCAAAACAGTTGCCATAGTATATTAAAATATTATGCTGGCATTACATTACATTATTAGGGCACTTTGTAATAAATAGATGGAATGATGAATAGATAGATAACTTGTTCAAGCAGCTATGTGATACTCACATATAAGTGTGACAAAAAAAACACCTCAAAGTCAGTATGTGGTGTCAGTATTGTGTGTTCATTGACATTGTAAATTCACTCACACCACAGTTGGCTGAGAGAACAAAAGACTAGCCTGACTATATTTTACATACATGGCTGTTTGTTCATGCGGTCCAATGAGCACATTCTCCTACTGTGGGTGTAAGTCAGATATGATACGCGTGACTAGCTGCATGAGTGTTATAAGCCTTGGACAATGGTAATTATCCACGGCTCACACCTTGGACAATTACCCTATCCTTTGCTTATATCACTCGTACAGCAAATCACTTGTATCATATCTACCACATATATATGGACATCACACTGCATTTTGGTCAGCAGCCTCAGCCCACGGCCCATTGTTTCTGGGCACATGTGGGTGTTTCAATCGTTGCTGTAAGTTGTTTATCAGTACTAGTGAGTTCTAAGGTTTAGAGCAACCTCCAGTTGTTTGCTACCATTCCTATAACTGTATCAATATGAGTGTAGGGGCATAATATTACATATTAATCTCATACACGGTATTTCCGGGTAACGTCTACTGTTTACTTGGCTTCTCTACCTGGAGCTAGCGCACACAATTCCCGGGAGAGGACTCGGGTCCTCTCCAGGTTACCGTGCTCCGCTCTCAGGTGGGCTGCCGACCCTCCCACCTGGCCACATGACTAAAGGACTGGTGGTTATATAAGACCCGTGTGTTTACCTGGAAGGCAGTCAGTGCAGGCCCGACTGACGATAAACTTCATCATGTCCAACCGTGCGGACAACATTGTAAACTGAGACTATACTGACCGTTTGCTATATTTGTATAGAAACCTGATTATATTTGTGTGTTGATTCCACACTGATTGTTCCCTTGTTCAGGAACGTGATTTACTTTGTAATAAAAGTCTGATATTCTCGCACCTGGAAACTGCCGTCCTTGTTGTTCCTTAAACTAGAATAACCACGAACCCCCACATGAGCATGAGATGCATGTAGAAGAGGTCAGCTGGACTCTCCTACAGGCCTCTCCCCTCTTCTTAGTATTATGTGGGCATCTTTATTTTTATTTTTTGGAAATACAAGATCTCCTATGCTTAAGCACTGGATGGCCGTATTCAATGGCACCATTGAATACAATGTGGCCGTATTCAATGGCACCATTGAATACAATGTGGCCGTATTCAATGGGCTAAGAAAAAAGAGTTTTCCCTTAATAAAATGGCTTCAAATAAAAAAATAAACACAAATGCCAACTACATTGATACCGCTCTGATGTATTTCACTCGTGGGGGCTGGGGCAGTATCCCACTCAGCCTGCGGCTTCGTGGGATACTGCCCCAGCCCCCACTCGTGAAATACAACAGAGACGGTATCAATGGGCGTTAGCATTTGTCTATTTATTTTCCATTTCTTTTACTTTGAGCTGGTGTATAAAGGGAAACTAAGACTTTTTGCAGGCTAATTCACATTTCGGTACTTCAGACTTTATGGATTCAGAAAGATTGTAATTAGGCCAAAAAAAGAGGTTTGCCTCAGGTCACCCGACCGACTCTATCAAAATAGGGCTGACCCTACTTTTTTATGCAATTTTGAAATTGTTGTTATTTTGACAATGTTTTTGAGTAAATTTTAGGTTTACAAGGTATGGTAGAGGGGCTGTAAAAAAAGGTTTGAAAAAAAACAAAATCCGACCTACCAACCCTAGACCTTTCCATGTTACCGGAAACTAACTTTTTTTTATTTGGCTTAATGCAAGTTATTCCTAGTTCACTGCAGTACTGGCAGTATATGCCAATATTTTAAAACATATTATTCATTAAGATTCTAAAACGATAAAAAATCACGCTTTTCAAGATGCATGCAGTGTTGAGAAACTTTTTCATTGGGTGGCCTAAGGGCAAAGTCGATTATCATTAGCTGGGGGCATAGCTGGCGGGGGGTGTACAACCGTGATCTGCAGTAACTAACGTGATCTGCAGTAGTGCAGATAATGGCAGACCATCCAAACGTGATCTGCATCAAAATAACTTGATCTGCATCAATGTATGTGATTCAAGAAGCCCTTTTCTGCATCATTAGAATTCATCCTCTTCCTAATGCTTTCTGTATCAAAACATGTAGGTCTTTGTGGTGTTTGTCTTTGGGTATCTGGAAGTAAATAGCGTTATTTATGCATGGGGAAATATGGGGCATCTAGGAAGTATTTTTTGGGTTGGGTCACATTGGCCAGGGGCAACCTGGGACACCTATATAATATAGACATGTGATTATTTCACATTGCCCAAGGTTCACTTGGGGCATTTCTTTTCTAAAAATCACCAAAATATCAATTTTCCTAAAAATGGCCATTTTGGCGAAAAAGTTATTGAAAATTACAAATCTTCGGTCAATTATTTTAAAATGCTCATTTTGGTAAGAAGAGTGTCCGAAATTGACAAAAATCTGCAGATATCAGTTGGATGGTTGTGGCAGATCACAATATTTAGATGCAGATCACGTTGATTTGATGTAGATCACGTTTGGATGGTCTGCCGTTATCTGCACTACTGCAGATCACGTTAGTTACTGCAGATCACGGTTCCACAGGGGGCATAGCACCTGTGGAATCACACGTAGTCACAAGTATCTAAACTGACCATATTTAACTATACCCCCCCCCCCCTTGAAGCATGGCAGCTTTTTCAGTTTTGCCCCCCCCCCCCATCCACTGAGGGCCTGCTTCCTATTATGAACCCCCCTACCTATATCCACCAAGCCCCCCCCCCCCCCCCATCTGGCAATAGGTGACTCTGCCCTAAAGGTTGGGTTTAAAGGTCAAGGTGTGGTGATGTTGACTTCCTAGTTTGGCACCAGGCGGCACTACTTGTACTTGGCACAGCGTCCACCAGCCAGACCAGCTGTTACACAGCCCCCCCTCCATCCTACACCTCCCATACTCTACAATATAGTCAACAATAGAATAGAACACCGGTAGGGTAGAGCGCCCATGAGGTGACTAGCTGCTCTGTTGGTACCGTGAGTATACTGGCATGTCTCAATCAGGGTGCCATTAATCATGGGGCCAATCACCCAAAGGGCTATTATAGACACGGGCCCAATCATCCTCAGGGCAAATAGTGATAGGGCTTATTGTCCACAGTGCTCCTGATCTGTGTACCGGTCTACTCAAGGTACCAACAGACCAGCTCATGGGCAGTCTACCCTACCCCTCCTCCAGTCTACAATAGTAGTCAACAATGGTAGGAAATAACACTGGTAACTGTTGAACAGCTGGTCTTCTCTTTCACAGAGTTGATTCCATTGACACTCTCTCTGTATCTATACTGACCAATTTGCAATTCAATTTTTCAATATGATTTGTATTGACATATTTCAAATGCCAATATTATATGTCCATGTCCAAAACCATTTATGCTCAAATATCTTGGTAAATGTTGATTGTTTTTATTCTAATAAAGTTAGGTATGCTATACATATTATTCCTACTCAATGTAAGTAACCAATTACCTAGGTGGACAGACCAGTAGTAGTCGGTTAATGTTGTGCTAATGTGGGAGTGGTTGTAGCAAGAAATTGAAGTTGAAGTTTTTTTTTTTTATTTGGCTATAAATCATAACACAAACAGGATGCTCTTCATAATATAGCCAAGGCCAAAAAAAAGGTGTGTTTCAGCTCACCCGACCGTACCTAGCAAAACAGGGCCAACCCTAGAAATCTTTATCCAATTTTGAAAAAAAGAATTGATTTGAGTAATTATCGGGCTATTTCAGAGTCAATTTCACCATCTGTCAGTTAACGCAGCTGTTGGCGAGTCAGCGCTAAAGTTTGTGAGTCAATTTTTGGGTACTTTTCAGGCCATTGGATCGATCTGTCTTTTTAAAACAATTTTGGGGCTAATTCATAGTCAATTTGATAGTCCACAAATCGACACTATTGTCTTGGAGTCAGCGCTGAAGTTCGCGAGTTAATTTTTAGATGCTTTTCAGACCCCCCCCCAAAAAAATCTGATGTACCCTACCTAGATTTCAGACTATGTAACCTGAAACACACCTTTTTTTTTTTGGCCCAACAGATAACCGGCTAAGTTACCGCGTGAGCTCTGTGTTTCTGCGGGGATGGTTATCTGAACCTTTAGAGTTGGCACAGAGAGTATTGATATTTCCCCATGCCCTCCCCCCTCCCTCCTACCCCCCCTCCCCCTCCCCATCCCCCACCACCACACACAGTGCCCACCTGCGTGCCGGTAGTCTCTCCTCCAGGGTAGGACCACTACACAGGTAGGTCATTCATTAAGGGGTGTCCTCCAGCTCCACTCATCCCACCCAGGTGTCATTATACCTAGTTATACACCACTTATAAACCTATACCCACACTACTTACTACAAGCTCCTCCTGGATCTACCACTGTCTGGTAACCATACACCTGTAGGAGGACGGCTCCAGGTGGGGAGTCCTATATAGCACCATGTAGTAGCACCAGCACCAAGAGCACCCAATGTCAAGTATAGTACTCAGTAACATATTGTGCATCCTTAACAATATAGAAAATATAGTAGTAAAATAGGCAGCACCTCTAAGTTTGTATACTTTATTCTGAGGCTAATTCAGTTGTATATAGGCTATCCCATTGCTGTGTTATGCAGGTACATAAGACATCCATGTGTTATTATAGCAGGAAGCAACGGTACCATGACCAAGTTAGGACAGGGGGATATATTAAAAGGGGGTTCCCCCAGAACCAAAATGTCTAGGACTGTAGGTCCCAATAACAACATAACTAAGGTATGGTGTTGCCTATATATATATAGTCTATGGGTAAGGTGATTTTTGTTTACATTAGTTAGTCTTCTTAAGGGGGTCCAAAGTCAGCTGGGTATATATCTGTCAGTCAGGCTATTTGTGGTGTGTTTACATGTACCTGGGAGCCCCCATGACGTCATATCTAAGGGATTCCCCCACTTAACCCTTTCCCTGCTGGCCTTGAAAAATGTCATTTGGGACTTAACCACCGGCCCCTATGCCATGAGAATATGCAACTTTACAAGTATGTTCTCACTGGGACAGTAGCTAAGGAGTAAAATAAGTTGTATTGGAGACATGATTTACACCTTTTTGACAAGGGGACATAGTATTCATGTTGAATATTTTTGGATTCATTCAAAAATTCTTATTCTTTGTTTCATAGCAGGAGCTGTAATTTAGTAGTATTGTTGCCCTAGGGTAGCACTTTTGCTGCCCTATGGCAGCAGCGGTTTTTCAAGGGTATTTTAGATGCTGCCCAGAGGCAGCAGCGGCCCTTAAAGGGTAGTAGGGAGTCCCCATGTGAGGGGATCCCCCCACTGGGAGTTAGCCAGGTATTGATCTCAACTCGGCGGCATATCTGGGTTAACAATTTAAAGGCCTAGTGCCCCTATATATAGCGCTGAGTACCTGTCCCAACTCCACTCCGACTGCCGCTGGAGGGGT